>OW204003.1:16250000-17500000 GCA_934047225.1 Ypsolopha sequella | reverse complement strand
ACAGTACCTCTACCTTATGCGCACGCTTTCTATTGTCTTGTAAGATTTTCTTTTAAACTTCTATGTTGGTATTTTTCATGTAATATTTTTATTCAAAATACAAGAAATTACTTATATCATGGGTAAAATCAACGGCTATTAACCTGAGCGAACGGAACCTTAATTCACTCTTTATTATCCTCCTAATATTTTAAGTGTTATTTGTATAAAAATGAGAAAAAGGTAACCTTCAAGTTACCGAGTCACCCATACCGAGGCTCAAAATATATCGAATAATATTTCTTTTTACTGTTTTAAAAAAAAAAAATTAAAAGGAAATAAATAAAGCTTATAAGCAAAAAAATATAGTAAATTTATTAACATGATTTGAAAGAGCAATACGTAAATATGTTAGAACTACTTTGATTGTAATTTTTCTTACTTCGTTTTGGGTGTTTAAGAAAATATTTCTATGTTTTACGATTGGCATCTTCATTTGTAAAAGCAGGAAGAAGAGAAAAAATAAAAATATTTATCGATTTAATATATACTTCTCGCTTGAACTCCAGAGCTGCAAACATAAGCTGACGAGAGGAATGACTATATTAGTGCACGGTGCAGCTGGAGCACTTGGTCAAGCTGTAATCTCTATTGCGGTGGCGCATGGCTGCACCATCTTTGCGACCGTCAGTGATATAAGGAAGAAACGATTTTTACGAAAGATATTTCCAAGTATACCAGGTTAGTAAAAAAGTCAATTTAAAAACCACTGCTACCTATGTAGGTAGTTAATAAAACTCGCTTTCATTAATAAAATTGATAATTTGATACTTTACATTACATATATATATATATATATATATATGTATGATCAAAATGATCGCTCGAGTTGTTTACAACTTCTACACCGAAACCTGTTCATGTGAATTGTGAAGCGTTAAAATAAAGATGTACTATTATGATATCATATTGACTGACCGATTTTCGGATTTGTCAGTTGGTATTTTTTGTTTTGACAGTTAAAAACTTTTGTGAAACCCTATAATTGGTCTTTGTTTGTATAGTTATAAGTTTACCAATATTATTTAAAACGACGATGTTTTTTTAAATAAGCATATTGTAATTGACTGTTGGGGTAACGAATAAAAACTATTAAAAAATTATTATTATTAAATATATTTCTTATATGTGTTAAGAACGAAACAGAAAGTATATGTATTCAATTTCAAATAAATGCAAATTAACATATTTTATCAAATTGACCTGACTTTGTCCACAACGAGTTATTTACTGTTTTTCTCACTGTGGTAGCTGAACCGAATTGAAATAGTTATCATAGAAACGTGTCCGTAAATACAAATCTGGAAGCTTTAAATTCTAAAAATATTAAATTATTATTACATACGGCTTGAACACTTACGTGTGATTATAATTATTAGTTCCTTACTTATCTCTTTTTTCCTCTGAATGATTTTCGGAGTCTTTCTTTTTTTCCTCTCTTTTCATTTTTCACAGTTCTATGAGAGGAATCCTCTTGCGTGTCACTAGTGTTTGGGGTAGTTTTTATGACGTCCTCCTCTAAATATATATATATTTCAGTGATAGTGGAACGGTATGTGGGTTAGTTGTCGATGTACGCGGGCGGATCCTTTTCGGACAAAAAATAGTTATTCAAATTTTGGTGTCAGAAAAATGTATGCTTGGTATTCTTCCTTCTGAAAATTAAGTTCATTATTTAATATTTATTTATTTCTGCATACACATTTAGATTACAAATAAAAATGTTTTCTTTTTTTCCAGATGATCAAATTGGAAACTCAAGAGATTCTACGTTTGGAGATATGGTGTTCAGTAAGACAAAGGGAATAGGATGTGACGTTGTTTTCAACAGTTTGGGAGGAGATCTAAAATCTGTAACTAATTTTACCCTTACCCTTTGCTAAAAGAATATCTTTTATTAGTAGCCTTTTGTCCGCTGCTGGTCGTTTTTATCAACACGCCTTGTAGCTTATATGTCTACTTCAGATAATAAAGAATACCGCATCCAAATCCGTTGGGTGGTTCGCGAGTTAAAACGGGACACACTTACATACAGAGGCAAAAATGGTAAAAAATATAGTTTTAAATACTAGTGTTAATGTAACTTTGTATTGTATTTAAATTTCATTTAAAATTTTATGAAAATATTCAATGTACAGACTTAACTTTATTTTCTACCGGAGCAACTTAAAAAAATCATAACCTGTTTATTAGTAAACCTTTTTGCATTTTTTTTTCTTAAACATGATTATCTTGATTTATTCTTTGATACGTTATAATCAACTACACAACATTCTTCATTACAAGTTACCGAAAAAAGGGTCGAAAGTGAAAATTTTAGGTTTGAGTTGGACGGAGTTAAGTTTTCAAAAATAAAAAATGGATGTATCTTAGGTTCAAACTACTTTTAAAAACTTTAAAAATTTATTAGCTTACCAAATAATAAAAAAAAGTTTTTCTTAATATGCAATTTTTTGACGAAATCGGCTTCCAAACTTATTTAGGTGAAAATAAGCTAAGAAAATATTGTTTTCGGAAAAATTGTTTTAGCTTTTCTTATGGCCATCATTAGTAAGGCATCATCAAAAGCATTCAAATAATCTCAAATTAAACGATCAGTAACACATTAAAAAACATTTTACAAAAAAAAAAACTGGTTTTGCCTCATTCTGTGTTATGATGACCTAAAACTAATTAAATGGCTGCAGAAAATGTTCTAAAAAAAATAGCTTATTATAGAATATTTTTAAAATGACACTCTTCAACATCAATACACAATCGATAACGTCTTAAAAATATATTTTCAAATCTACGGAAAGCGTTTGAATTTTTCGTTGCAGTTTCTCTAAATTTTCGTCTCAGTTCTTCTTAGGAGTTAGTCTCCCGAGCTTAGACTATTTCGTTGATGCCTTGATTTAAATGCTTTACTAATGGTGGCCATAAAAAAACCTAAAACAATTTTTTCGGACACAATTTGTTCTTAGCTCATTTTCACCTAAATCAGTTTGGTAGCCGATTTCATCGAAAAATTGCCTATTAAGAACATTTTTTTTTAAATTATTTGGTAAGCTAATAAACTGTTCAAGTTTTTAAAAGTAGTAAGAACCAATGATAAATCCATTTTTTATTGTAAAGAGAATTTTGAAAACTTAGCTCCTTCCAACTCAAACCTGAAACTTTTACTTTCGACCCTTTTTCAGTAACTTGTAATGAAGAATGTCGTGTAGTTGATTATTACGTATCAAAGAGTAACTCAATATAACCATGTTGGAGAAAAAAAATAGAAAAAAATCTTACTAATAAAAAAGTTATGATCTTTTAAGTTTCTCCGGTAGAAAATTCTCAAATACACATTTAAAAAATCATAACTTCTAAACTGCTAAAATCGCGGAACATTAATAGGGTATTTACGAATACACCCAAGCAAGAGAAATCTAAAAAAAAAATTTTGACCTCACCTTTTGGATCAGCCTGTATATATGTATATATCGCAGACCCAACTAACGCCGTCTATCGAGCCTAGTCGGAAAATCAATTATGATATGCTGTTAAAATTATAATGTAGATGGCGCTAGCTGTAAAAACATAGGTAAATATTATCAAGTACGAAACCATTTGCTCGTATGTTTCTCTCGCAATTGGCATAGATTACATTATATTAAGGCGTGTTAATTCGAAAACCATTTCGAGATTTAGGTTTAATAAACCGTTTTTTCGAAATTTTGGTCTAAAAACTTTCATGATGATGAATATTTTTACGAAAAGGCTGCAACTTCCATTTGCCCTCGTGTGACGTCACTTGAGACAGGCTGTTTAGAAATGTGTCCTTTGTATCAAGATAAATTTATAATAATTTGCTTCAGACTAATTTGACAGCTAGATGACAGATGAGTAGACAGACGGAGACAGACCATTTTTTTATAAGCAATCACACATCACAATTAGTATAATGTATAAAATTCTCTAGTGACAAGGTCATCGGACAATTCTTCAAAAAAATCATAAAATGATAAAGGTTAATTTATATCCCAAAAAAATTAAAACTATGTCCTAATATTCTCTGAAAAAAATAATAAAAAAAAATCTTTTAAAAATTAAGCTATGGGAATTAACTGGTTTATTTAAAACAGTAATGATAACAATTTATTTATTGGAGAAAAAGCTTACCCCATGTTACATTTATTTTTTACAAATGTTTCTGTCAATAACAATATGTACCCAAAGTGTAAAAACAATAGTACGGACGCCAGCATGACTGGCTACTCATTGGCAGTTCCTATTAATTGTTAAAATCAATTACAACTTGAGACCGTAAACCACTAACGTATGTACAGCACATGAATACTCAAAATTAAAGTTGTGTGTAAAAATAGAGTCAGCCCTTGATCCTACGCTAGTATAATATAAACTATTCTGTAAAATAAATATGGGTCGGTTGCGCCAAACATATTCTCGCGTTTGGACAATTTAACATATTAAAAACAACATATTTTTAAGAAATAAAATTTGTGTAAGTAGTTAAGAAGTTTAATTACATTACAATTTTTCAGATTTGACACAAGTATCACAATCATCGAGAAAAAAAATCGGAAAGTTCACTAAAATCACGAAAAACGTAAATTGGTGTTGCAAACAGAAAAAAACTTTTTTTGTTCCAAATTGAAATTTTTTTTTGCTTGAAGAGAACAAAGTACCTTATTCATATAATATATATATATTTTCCTTTCATTATTTAAACATTAAAATTCTTTTTGCGTAATTTTTCTGTACAGGAAAAATGTAGAATGTTTGAGTATTTCTTTTAAAATAACAAAAGGAAATACAAAATGAAAAAAATCTGTAAAGGCTACACTAATTGTATTTGTTAAAAATATTTTGTTTTAATATGTTAAATTGTCCAAACGCGAGAGCATGTTTGGCACAACCGACCCTTAAACCCAACGGCCGTGAGCCCCGACACAGCCCCATCCGATTTTTCTAAATCATATTTCTTTCCTTGAAAAGGGACTCCAAGAAATATTTGACTTAACATTTTTTTTCTTGGTATTGAAAAAATCTATTTTACAAAGTTATTGTAAGTTAGAAAAAGTGCAACAAATTTTAAGAGAAAATTACTTAAGTTTTTACAAAAAAGAGTATAGAGAGTATTTGAAAATGCATTTTTTTGAGGCTGCTGGCTATCTACGAGTTATATAGCAAGAAAATAAATTCCTCTTAAGTAACCACACTTCCTGATAAATTCCTAGTTGGCAACTGGTTACGTGACAAGAATAGAACACCTTTTTCGGCAACTGATTGCTTGGCAAGACTTATTTTTCTTGTTTGTGAATTGGTTGTGAAACTCAGTTGCTATTGCGGGCCAAAGGGTAATATTAAGTATTCCTTCTTATTCTCAAAATATTTTTTTAAACAAACTCTTTATTTTAGATATCTATGGACTGTGTTAACTCGTCCGGGGTGACAATCGATACACAACAAATACCCTGCATTGAGAATTACCAATTTGGATTTTCTCACTTAGATCCATGTAGAAATTACGTCCCGGTTGACTTTTCTAGCTTATTTGACTTGAACGACACGTTGCAAATGAAAGTAAGTACGAATCCAGTAACATTCTCGTCAACTGCTTAAGAAATTAAGAAATAGTGAAATTGAAAAGTGGTTTAATGTTTTTTTTGTTTAGAAACTACGGCTAATGGTTAGTGAAGGCATTACAAAAGGATACGTGCGTCCATTGAGCAGAGTCGTTTATGAACCCCAAGAAACAGCGCGGGCCTTTCAACTATTGACAGCATCGCAGCATCGCGGACGCGTTCTTTTGCAATTACAAGGAACAACAGCGAACCCTCCGATCATTCCCAGGTACAGATATACATACTACAGTTTGATAAATATTTAGTATTTCTTACAAAGCCTTTTCAGTAGTAATAAAGTCATCGTCTTCCTGCATCTTCTCTCATTTCCTCGTTCTTCTTCACAATTGAGCACGGTATATTGACGTCGAGTCATTTTTCTTTTACGTCTTTTCAAACCTTCTTCACCCTGTAGCTGTAGTGGTAATGACACCCACTAAATGGTACAGCATACGCTTTTTAGGTGTGTGTAACTTGTTATAGCCGATATTTTATTTGTTGGTAGCCTAACTTTCAGATACGTGTAATGGTGTAAAAAAGGTCTTGTTAAAATTAAAAGATCTGACGGATTTACGTACATGGATTTTATCTCGCGATACGTGACATGTTTCAAATTCATTCCGAACTTGTTGTCAAGCGAGTGAGTGTCTGTCTTGAATGCACACAGACTGTACTGATCTCGTATATCGCGAAATAAAATTCATGTAAGTTAATCAGTCACCTCTTTTAATTGTGAAGTCAACTTACAGTAGTAACAAATCTGAAAAAAGTCTTATTCCTCTAAAAGTCCGAGTTTCAAGTACGTGAATTGAACAAAACATTTACTGCTCAGCTCCATTTAATTGTAGAGTAATGATAGAAACCCTCAAACTAAATAACCTTAAGAAAACCTTTTAGTAAAAATAATTAGAGCATGAAAATCTCTTCAGTGGTACTGAAGATATAATAAATATGCACCGACAGAGGTAAGATATTATATGTATAGAAAAAGAGAAAAGTAAAACTAATCAACTCAACAGCTCTATTGTTGTTGTTGCAGGATCGAAATCACCCATAACAACTCCCACTTGGTGGTCACTTCCGGGGCAGATGATGTTTTTATCACTCGTTTCGTCAATGTTCTCATAAGCCGTGGTGCGAAACACATTGTACTACAACTACAAGGTCACAACACTACTGATGGATATATGCAAACAAAAATAAAGTGAGCTCTTTTAACTTATTGTATTCTCTTCATCAACTCCTTTTATTTGTACCTATGTAAAGGGGATTAGTATGGAAATAACAAATCGCCATCTTGTCCCGTCCGCTATATTCTCATGTCAAGATAATTGTGTAATAAAACAGTGTAGGTACGCGAATTTTACAACTGAACGAAGCAACTTGAATTTAAAATTATGAATTGTTTGCAACAAACATGCATGCATACAAATGTACACATAACATACTATTAACAAAGAGAGCTCAATAAACGTCACATAGTCGTAACACTTCATAAGATACCTATATCTATATCCTAAGCTATTAAATAATTTGTATTTTTTGTATCACAGAACATGGCAACGTTTGGGTGTAGAAATAAAAATATCTACAATTGACTTGACTGTTTCCGGGAACGTCACAAACTTAGTGAAGTATTGTAACAGCCTGGGTCCTGTTGAGAGTATTTTTGTGTTCAGTAGTGGCTCAGTTGATGAAAAAAAACAATCAAAACTAATTTCAGCTGTGAAAGAATTAGACAGCGTATCAAGAAAGTTACTTTCTTTGTTGCGGTAAGAAATATGACTACTTTTTTACCACATTTTCTTCACCCTAAAACTATTTCAAAATACTGAGAATACATTACATCTGCATTTTTTTAAATTTTAGATATTTTACTATCATCGGAGAAAACAACAATATTGGTCAGAATATTTGCATTGGCAGAAAGAATGATGGACTACCAGCGACAATGCTCCAGTTACCAAAAATTCAAATTGTGAGTAAAACTCTTATTTAGAAACTAGTATACCGATACCAGTATGACTTTGGAATCTATAATTTTGAATTTTGATTCCATTTCAGTTTAACAACGAGTACCCAGCAGTGTTACAGGCTGTGGAACGAGCTATGCTAGTCCCTTGTCCTGTACTATTGGCACAGATTCAACCTTCGTCTACAGGACACAATTTGCTGTCCCATATTGCTAATACAACAGGTAACTATAGGTACATTGCAGATAAGAAAACCTATCAATCGCACAAAATTTTTTTGCAGTTAACTTTAAGGTTTTCGCAATATCCCACTAATCTTATCCCATTCTACAAAACTCCACTTCTCACTAATATTAATAATCTGAACGTTCGTTTGTTAGCTTATAGCTCCGTAACCAATAAACGGAACACGATTATACTTTCACTGTAGGTTGTTTAGTTTTGCGACCAAAAAATGTACCAGAAAAATATCAGTTCCCTAAGGACTAAGACTAAGAAATTAACAATACATTGTTTTGTCTTTTCAGGCATTAAGTTAAGCGACAGTACTCCTGAAAAAACAACTCTTGAACAGTTGGGCCTCAATTTGAATATGGCTCAAACAGTGTCCAAGTGTATTGAAGAATATACTCAATTATATATATCAAATGAAGATGTATTAAGTACAACCGTTGCAAGGCAAGTTATTTTCTGAGAATGCTCCAATCTTCTTATTTGAGTAAGGAAAAGGCGGAGTACAGAAGGGAAATGGAGAGGACTCCACCGACAACCTTTTAAATTAAAATGAATGAAAAACTATATGTTAAAAAGCTCTCATTTTTATTTGAAGGATTCGTGAGATGGAGAGAAGTGGAACAGCAGGTGGAAGTAAAACATCGGGGCTTAATATGCTGTTCAGTTATGTAGACAACGATGAGCTGATGGGTACACATGACGTAGTGTTCATGACAACAGCAACGCAAGCTTTAACAGTAAGAGGAGCTATTCTTAATACTTCACCTTTTTTATTTTACCTAGTTTTCTAGACTTCGTCATGTCAAATTTTTAACATTTTAGCTTGATGGTGAAATAGACACAAATGAAACATATTTGGTAATCATACCAGGACTAGAAGGACATCACAATAAATTCCATACACTTTGCGAACGACTCAAGCTACCAGCGGCGGTACTGCAACCCGGACTAGATCATACTAACGAAACAGTCACTGAAATGGCAGCGCGACTGGCGGAGGTACAATATATAAATATTTACTAAAAAAATTATATTTTGGTAGTACATGAGCCAGGGCAGATCCAGGATTTGATTTTCGGGTGGTGCATTCTAAGGAAGCAAAAAACATATGTTTTTAAGCGCCTTAAGGGTCCGTATAAGGTCAGAACAACTAAAAATGACCATTTCACATTGAGTTACTTGGTCAATCGGTTTAGTAAAAATAATATAGATAGTAGATCTATTAATTTTAGAAAAAACGCAAAAGCTTTAAGTTTGCTCTATAGAAAAAAGTTAAGAAGTTATGTCTCAATTTCATGTTTTTCGAGTGTAAAAGGGCCTTTCTTAAATCATACAGTCTTGAAATGTGTTCCAAAAATAAGTGAACAATGAACTCGTCTATTTGTTTTAAATTATTTTAATAATTATATCTAGAAGCCAAGTTATTAAATAAAAACCCCGTTTTTCGTGAGCGCGTGTGTCTTGGTTGGTCGTTACAGCCACGACACAAAGTGGGGTATTTTAAACTTAAAGAAGAAATTAAAGATTTCATTTCTGATCGATACAAAATGAGGTGCTCAATCTGACTTTATATGCACCCTTATACTTTGTAGCACTTTTAAAAGTTCACTCGAATCGAATTGAAAAGTCAATTCAAATGTATGAAATTCCTGGATGTTTCGATATGCGTAAGTTCTTTAACACAGAAATACTGTAATATTTTATAATTACCTTTTAATTTTTAGGTGATGTTACAGAAACTTGAGATAAAAAAAAAGTTTTATCTGTTGGGTTATTCCTTTGGCGTTCTGATTGCATTGGAAATTGCAGCAATCCTTGAGGAAAAAGGTACGTGATTTTAACCAAAACTTGATTGGCTTGAGCTTAGTATTTAAATGTGCTTCATAAACAGGTTGTCCCGTAATAAGGGAATCATCCTATTAACAAAACGCTATGAAAATATCACCGGTTTTCAGATATTTTGACTTAATTTCAATTTCTGTAAAATCTCCACCTTGTGTCGGTTTTTATAGCACAAATGCTTCATATTACCTCCTTTGGTGTTATTTTTTTTATTAAATAATCTAAAGTAGTTACGCTATCTAACCTTTAACTCAAAAATATCAAACAATTAGGAGATCTTAGGAAAAAAATGTTGAAATTTTTTTGTGTCGAAAGTATGGCGATCATCATATGGTTAGAAAAAAATGCACTATACCAAGCTGGTACACCAATTCAAAAAATGTTATTACTCATCTAGATTTACTAAAAAAAAGTTGATATTTCAATTGTAAGTTACTTATCTCATATTGCTTCGAAACTGACGTGTTACGGGTTTGAAACTGAAATTTTTGGAAATACTCCAATGTGACAAAAGTATTGAAAAAGAAAATTCGAAATTTATATATATATATTATAGCTGATATTTTGGATCTCAAATCGAACGAAACGAAATTTCCGTGCGACCTAAGGAAAATTTAAGTGCTAGTACAGCGCCATCCCTTTCCTTGAACTGTCATAATTCCACTGAATTAAAACTTTAACTTTACATTAAAATAGAAAAAAAAAGCATTCTTCACAAAAAAGACACGACTTTTTGTTTTTAAACATGTCGTAAAAAGCACAATTTCTAACACAAACATTTCAAAAAGATATGTATCCCTCTGAGGAGCGTCAGAGGTGTTCCCCCATGTATGAACTGTGAAATGCAAGTCCCAGTCCACACTTGGTGTATTCGCTTTTCACCGAAGATTATTACGTCCTAAACTTGATGGGTGGTGAGCTCTATCACCGTACATTGGGCACAAATTGACCCTTACGATGCACGTTGACCGAACGCAAATTAATATGCACCGCGGGGATTAAACCCACGATTTCTGGGTTAGCAGGTGAATGCTCTACCATAGTAAAAACTGAATTCCGTTTTTACTACGACAGATATGTGGTCTCTAAAAAAAACCAGTTTTAATAATTTTGTAAGTTGTAATTTTATTTATTAAAGCTACTTTGTTTACTTAATTGAAATTTTAGGTTTCACATAGTGTTTTATGTATCTCCAGAAACATTTTTCACATTCTTTCTCTCTTCACAATGTCCTTAAGGCGCTCTTATCCCAAAATCAGTAATTTCAAAGTCAAATAGAACTTTCAAATATCATCTAAAACTTAAAAAAAAAAAACGCAATATAGTTAGAACCTTTATCTAGGTCTTCCACGCATGTGTTACACCAGGGGTCGGCAACCGGCGGCCCGCGGGCCGCATGCGGCCCGTGAACCACTGTGGTGTGGCCCGCAAGGTTCGCAACCACTGCATGATAACTATATTTGGTAGTAAATACAGGTATTTGTGTGAGCAGACATTTTCCATTCTAAACTACCTAACAAGCAAGCTTTGTTCTCGGTTAAAAGATGCACATTTAGACGCAATACTACACAAAATGCGGCCCTCGCTGATCCCCTGGTAGCATTTGTGGCCCTCCTATGTCATAAGGTTGCCGACCCCTGTGTTACACGATCAGATAAACTTTGCTCGATAGCAATAATTCACGAACACAGCATGTAATAAGACTTTTCAAATCATGCCATTTCCATAATTCCACTCTTTTATTAACGAAACATATCTGGTAATATTGCTCTTTAAATTTACTAGGTCGACCACGTAAGTGGGTTTTAATAAACATATCCCCTATTTTTAAACAATTTAAAAACCGATAAAAACAACGCAAAAGTACAAAAGTGTAGTTATTTTCTTTACTCCTTACACGTAAAGAAAAAGACAGAGAGTCACTCTTCTGGGATAAGAGCGCCTTAATGATCCCTCTGTTCCTTGTTACCGATCACGGTAGGGAGATGCGGCTGCCCAATAGCAAAACATTGGCACTTCCTGAAGCGAAAACTGGTTTACTTTACTTTTCATGCTGCACGATTCTGGGACCGTTTGCTCTTTTCTGTACAAAAGTTGAAAAGTGTAAACTCATTTAAGATCAAAGTATAGCACTTTTTTCATACTGAAAACCCGTCAAAATAGAACTCGCATCTAAATATCCCGTCCCTATAATTATCTAAGTATGTTTATGTTATTTAGGAATTATAGCAACTCACTAATGTCCTCACTATTCAACAACTATACATGTTGAACTGTATTTTAAAAAGACACAAGTTCCTTACCTTTAATCCCCTAATTCTTAGTAAGAGAAAATTCTTATCAGTAATAAAAACTACCAAAGTTAAAAGTACGTTTGCTTCAAAACAATATAATAGACAGTCAGCCTACATTTATAATAAAGTCAACAAACAACTTGATATCTACCCAAAGATAATTAATATATTAACTGTTCCTTGTGAATATATTAACCAAGTCCTTAGATATGTCAGAAAAAATGTTGAGTCTCTCCCAAGGCTTGGTGAGCAACATTGTAAGGAAACCAGAAATAAGCATAAACTGGCTTTTCCAAAAGTCAGACTCGCCAAAGTGAGTACCTCTTTCATAGGACATGGTATAAGATTTTACAATAAACTTCCAAAAGAGGTCCTTACTTTGTCAGAGAATAAGTTTAAACAGTATATTAAGCAGGGCCTATTGAAAAAGGCATATTGTAAAATAAATGAATATTTGGATGATGGTGAAGCATGGTGTTATAGTGATACTGATTGTGATGATAGGAGGTAATAATTTAATTAATTTGTATAATTTCATAACTTTTGATTTCTCTAAAGAGTTAACATTAATTAATTACAGACTGTAAAAGGAAATAGACTATATGAGACAGGTGGGCAAAGATATATATGTTTTTCTTTTTCATTAACCTGAATTCCTGCTGTCTTGTATTTTCTTATCCCTTGGTTAAAAGTAGATATAAGTAATTTGATGTATAGTATAAGTTTATGTTAAAAATAGACATGATCTTGCCAAGTTTCTTGCCCGTTCTTCTTAGCAAGACTAATCGAATGGGCGGAGGTAGGCACGTATATATATGTAACCTATTACTATGTAGTATATAGGATGGGATTTGGTCGGCCGCCTGGATGCGTGCTGGGGGCTCGGTTGGTGATTATTGAACCTTGTTCCTGGTCCCTGGCCGGGTCTCCGGTATGGGTTCGGGCGGTTGATTGGATTTCACCTTGTATAATAATATTTTACCTATAATTTTAATCGTATATATATTGCTACATAAATTAAATAAACATTTAATCTAGTTCATGTACATTTATTATTTTATTACATATATTTTTATAGATTAAAATTTGACTTGTGAAACGTGTATTATATATGTACCTACTTTGAAAAATAAACTTTTTGAATTTTGAATTGAATTTAAATTTGAAAGACGCGTACAGAATGTAAAAAACCATTTATTAACTGGATCAAACGATATAATTACGAACAAACTGAAGTTCTTTTAACGATTCCTGAGTAATAAACAACATAAAATGATAATAGACTTTTCTTGTCTTTTCGATTAAAGAAATTTTATATATATATATATATATATATACGAAAACACAAAAAATATAATTATAGGTAAGTAGTAAAATATATTTCGACCACTAATTGTGGTCGGCATCAGTTACACAATTATATATAAAAGTTAAAAATTAGTAATTATAAATTATAGATACTTATGATACTGAATATTTTATTTTTGTAATGATGACAGCTACAGTGATTGATAGGAAATTGAAGAGGGTCTTATGAAGAAGTTTGCATTGTTTCTTGTGCTGACTCCTCGTAAATATCAATACTGCTTGTTCAGGCCCGGACCGTAGTGGGCACCAAGTGACCAAATACAAACCACTACGGACCGTAGTGGGCACCAAGTGACCAAATACAAACCACTACGGTCCGGGCCTGAACAAGCAGCATTGATATTTACAAGGAGTCAGCACAAGAAACAATGCAAACTTATTCATAAGACCTTCTTCAATTTCCTATCAATCACTGTAGCTGTCATCATTACAAAAATAAAATATTCAGTATCATAAGTATCTATAATTTATAATTACTAATTTTTAACTTTTATATATAATTGTGTAACTGATGCCGACCACAATTAGTGGTCGAAATATATTTTACTACTTACCTATAATTATATTTTTTGTGTTTTCGTATATATATATATACATATAATTTCTTTAATTGAGTAATAAACAGTCATTCTTGTACATATTTATATATAGGTATGCATTCTAAATTACAATATAAACATTAGCTACCACATTCACGCTCTCTCTCTCTCTCACACACACACACGCACGCACACACCCTCTCTCTCTCTCTCACACACACACACCCTCACACATCCTCACCCACCCTCTCTCCGACACAAACATTATGAATATACACACGCACATCCCCACAATAAACTATATAGAATAAATTATTTAATTGTGATAATTTTTACTTTAATTTTAATTTACGTTTTGCAACTTAAAACCACTGGCGAAAGAGCGTGGTAACCCTGTTACAGGTTTGTATAAACTTACTAGGGTTATCACAGCCCAATATGTAAAAACATCATGTTACAGAAATAAATGTTTTTCATATTTTTTTATGTATTCCATCTATCCATCAGCCTAGTTCGTCCACTGCTGGACATAAGCCTTTCCAGGACTTTGCAACTCCCGGCGGTCATCCTGGAAGAATTGCTCATACTCACACACGCTGGGCACGCGGGTTGGTGAGCGCGGTGCTGGAACTCTCGCACCAGTGACGCCGCTACCCGTCACCAGTCTTTCACATGTTTAAATTTATTTTATTTATTTGAATTTTTGTATATTTATGTAGTTTTTTAAGTAAGTCCATGTTAAACAATATAAAATATGTATTAGATTATTATGTTAATTATTATTAAGTTTTAATTAAAATTAGCACTCTGCTAATTTTGTTAGCATTAACACTACCTCTTTTACAAAACAAAGTTTAATTTCTAACATCTTTTTCATTCCACCCAAAGGTTGCCTGAGAGATATTGCTAATAGCAATAAGTACCTCCTTTGTAATTCATATATGTTCTCTATGTAAAAATGTGTAAGTTTAATAAATAAAACAATAAAAAAACCGGCCAAGTGCGAGTCAGACTCGCGTACCCAGGGTACCGTATTGTGGATGATAAATTTAATGTTGTAATTTTTTCGTGAATCTCCCAACCGCTTTATTTTTCCTGTTATCTTTACGTGAGCACATATTACCATGATTTTTTTCATATTTTTCGGCCCTCCAGTTTTGGAGATAAGGACATACATTTTTTTTATGGTTTATCAAGGATTTCTCGTAATAGATGCATATAAATGTAGCCAAACTGTATCTTTTTACAATGAGCTTTGTAATACCTACAATTTGATATCCATGTTGTATTTTTATAAAATATTTTTTTATTTATTTTACCTCCTTTTTTATTTTTAATTTGTGCTCAATTTTTTTAAATTGCTAAAGTTTTTGCTATCGTTTTTGACCCATGACTTACGGACTGACAAACAGATAGACGGACAGCGAAGTGACATTAATAGGGCTCCGTTTTGCCCTTTGAGTACGGAACCCTTTACAAGAACATCAAAAGAGGTAATTTGGAGAAATAGTGGCATAAAACCCGATAAAAGATGAAGATTTTCCAGAAATTCAAACAATCCGAAAAAGCGTGATATTTTTATAGTAGTCAAATTGCGTTATTTAGATAGGAAATAAGTTCAGCTATCACCCCTACCACAATGATTCACTCATTATTGGACAACTTGTATATAATGTTATGTGTTTTAGGTCTGGAAGGTGTAGTTTTCTGCGTGGATGCCAGCCCTGATACGTTCCCCGCCGCGCTGGACTCGTGGCTGAGTGAGGCGGGTGCAACGGACGAAGTTCGGCTGCAGGACGCAATCGTGCAACACATGTTTGCCTTAATGGCTGGTGATACCTCGCAACGCCTACAGTTTGAGCTGCACGAGGCACCCAACTGGCCACAGAAAGTGGAAAGAGGCGTAAGAGCACTACGCGATCACGTTACGCTAACTTCACAATACGTGCGCGCGTTCATTGAGTCGGCATACGCTCGTGTCATACAAGCTCGGCGTTACGACACGCAACGACTGCGCGCGCATCCTCTGTGTTCGCTGCTCGTGGTGCTGCGCTCGAGCTGTCAGCCCACCTCTACCGTGGAGCCAGACCTCGGTCTGTCGCGCTACTCGGTGCGCGCGCCTCCAGTCTATTACCTTAACGCGGATCATGCGCGTGCACTCAACGATTTGCGATGCGCCTCGATCGTCAACAGACACCTTGATCAGGAAATTCTTGATGAATTCCAGAAAAGAAACCTTTGCGAGACTTACTTTGTGAATTCATCTGCTTTCATGGATGTTAATACTGCTGAAGAAGAGTTATAGTGGAGGTGTGAGAACTAATTTTCCAAGTCAATGAAAATAAAATAAAGATTGCATTTTACATGATAAAACATGTCATTCATTTTATTACCTAAGATATTATTATTTTATTTCTTATTTAAGAAACAAAATAAAATACAAATTGCATCCCGTCGTTGTCCTTACGGAAGTAGTTAAAGAGACAAAAAGCAGGTTTAAGTTGAAAAAAAAAATACAAAATTGCCTGGTCCGAGTGGCCTGAAATATATCTCACACAATAGAATTTCATCTGTTTTTTTGCAACTTTATTTTAGACTAGCTTTTGCCCGCGGCTCCGCCCGCGTGGCCTACAGGAAAAAAATTACATCTTTTTCAGAAACAAACATTATAAGTGCTTTCACTCCCTCTGGGAGTCAAGGTGTAGTGCTCGGCCGAAAAACTCACATGCTCGTTTTTCGGCCTCGCTAGAAACACACTACTTGGCCTTCGGCCTCAGAGTGCCAAACAAAGGGACTCACCGATCAAAGTTTTTCCGAAAAAGTATCAAAATCCCTATCAGTTGTCAAAGAATGTCAAATTTGTATAAGGCAGCGTAATCAGCGACCCCGAATGCCCCTTGATACCGAGTTTCATGCAAATCGGAATACTTTTTTTGACCTGTGAAAAAACTGTCAAAACCTGACAAATTCAATTTTTTTTTGGTGGTGAAGCCCCAGCTTGACCGATCACTATAGTTAAAACCCGAACTCCCTACGATTAGCCGTTCGGGAGATATGGCCGATCAAAATTTTTTCAAATTTTTTATTTTCTTTTTTTTTTACCGGCGTCGTCGTCTAGATATCGCCGAACCCTTTTCTTAGAGTATAATGAACATGGGTCTAGTATAAGCCGTTTGGGAGATACGGGCCTGTAAAGTTTTGACACTTTCCGCAGACAGATCTCGTCGAGACATTTTCCTAGACACCTATCAATATGGGTCTAAACTCCAGCCGTTTGGGATACAGGCCTTTAAACTTTTGACATTTAAAAAAAAACTTTTTTGGCACCCCGTGGTCCAACCCCTAGGGATGTACCACCTTCCGTTCCAAATATATTTTGCTGGGATATAGATAGATAGATACCTCAAAAGGAAAAAAAATGTAACCCTAACAGGATTACATGTGTGGCTGTCTGTCTGTCCGTCTGTTACATCCGATTTGCTCTGGCACACATACTTTCAAGAATTTTCATGCCCACTATATTAAATGTCAAAATCGATGCCATTTTCGTAATTAACGTCTAATAAAACGACACCCATATTGATATTTACACATTTCAAAATTTTAACCCCATCGCACCCCAACAGGAAATGATGTTATTTCACGGTCACTACGTTGGATTTAGAAATCGTTGTTGTTTTCGTAATCAGCGACCCGATAAACCATACAAACGATACCCTTGTTGGTTTTCAGACTTGGTCACCCCATTTCTCCCTTTTAGGGGTTGAATTCTGAAAAAACCTGAAACACGTGTTTACTCATTTATGAATAGAAGTACTGCTGTGAAGTCTCGGATAAAAATAGTCTAACTAATCTTGTTTCCCCATACAAACTTTGGACCCCAGTTTCACCCCTTTAGAGGTGGAATTTCGAAAAATCCTTTCTTATTCCTTGTCTACATTACAAAGGGAAGTTCTGTGCAAAATTTCGGCTTTCTAGGTCCAAGGATTTGTGCTGTGCGTTGATGAGTCAGTGAATGAGTAAGTGAGTCAGTCAGGACTTCTCTTTTTATATATATGATGATGATTTAACTTTCAGCTGACTGATTAAATTCATCAACGGCGTGCTGTAAAAAGAAACACGTGTTCTACAGATTTTAGTGAACTGATTCTTGGTATTACTTTCCAAAACAAAATGTAATAATTTACGAGTACTTTAACAATTACAGTTAAGGTGGGCCATCCCGCTGAGCTGCCATATAAATGCTTTTGGTGTTTGTGACGGCTTTGATCTCAATGAAAATTTGCACACATCTTTATATACTTTACACTTTTACACCTTTCCCCCCACACCGCATTCCGACCCATCTCTCATGACGAGGTGCGAGATAGCGAGATATTTAAACGGCACCGAATTTGTGAAATAGATTCAGGTAAAAACTGTTTTCCATGAAACGGTAACTGTTTATTTATAGAAAAGTGTATAAACTTAGTCTTCTTTATATGTACGTCTGTGTTTCTCTATTTTTTGATATTTTCGGTATAAATAAAAATTACAAATACAAATTGCTAAGCTTTGCGTAAAAACGAGGCAACATTTACAATATCCTGGCAGCTAATATGATGGTGTTCCAACAAATTTTGTTTTTTAGGCTGTATATAGGTTGCTTGAAAATTCAACCTATTCCTTGAAAGGGGTTATACTAGAGATCATTTTCAACAAATTGAGCCCTATCAACAAAAATAAATGGTCTCCGAGTTACGGAGGTTTTTAACATATTTTTCAAACTTTCAGACTGGTAACCAGAAACAAATAATTTAAAAATAACTACTCGTCCCTCGGCACTTATTTGTTATTTTTCTGATTAATGATAATTGAGTGATCATTTATAAAAAAAAAATACATGCTCTGAATTCCCATAATCTCAGAAATAAAAGTTCTTAAGTGGAAAGAAGACCTTGTTTACTTTGTAATTTTCGCAATATTAACGTGTTTTACTTGAAAAAAAATTATCATTTTCGACTCCTAGTTGATAGGCATTATATGTTGGAAATGATATCTAGTATAATTCCTTTCAAGGAATAGGTCGAATTTCCAAGCAGGGGTATAGACGTATTTAGATGTCAATAGATAACGCTTATGAAAAATATATGAAAATGTTGACTTCACAATTGAGATATGGGTTATTTCTCATCAAGAGGTGAAAGATGTCGAGATAATCAAAAAGCGCTGAATTTGTGAAATGGTTTCAGGTAAAAACTGTTTTCCATGAAACGGTAACTATTTATTTATAGAAAAGTGTATAAACTTAGTCTTCTTTACATGAACCACGTCTGTATTCCTCTCTTTTTTTATTTCCAGTATAGAAAAAAATTTTACAACTTGCTAACTTTGCGTAAAATCGAGGCAATATTCACGATATCCTGACAGCTAATATGATGGTGTTTCAAAAATTTTGCTTTTAGGGCTTTATAGAGATGTAGTTAGATATCCCTAGAGAATAGAGTTGACTTCATATTCTGTTTTTATCTTTTGTATGAATCTTGAGAAAAAATCAGACGTAAAGGGGCCTTTTAAAGGGAAAACACTTAGTAAATAAACACCTTGTGTTTGATCCGTCAGCTAACTATTCTGTGTAAGAATAAATATGATAGAATATATATGATAGAATAGATTTGATAGTGGTATGTATAGCCGGAGTCGAGTTTCGAGATAGGTACCGGGTGTAAACACACAGCTACCTTGCTTGTTGCTCCTGTGTAAACACACAGCTATCTTATATGGAAACATCGTCAGCAGGACCACCAAAAGATTTTTCAACACTGCTACTGGTAAATAATTGTTCTGAAATTGTTGGATTTAGTGGTCTTTTTTGGGAAATTGTACTTAAGCAGTTTTCCCGAAAAAATCGTTTTAAAGTGGTCTGCTGGAAAGCATGCTGTCCAGCAGGACCACCCCTGAAATCATGATGCAAGATCTTGATCAACATCCAGCACCTTTGTCAGAAATTTGTTTGTGAATTGGTGGTTCAGGATTCATTAACAAAACAGGTATGTCTCCGCTGGAAAAAAAATACAGTAATTTCTTTTTTTTTATTGACAGATCCATCTAAACGCCTGGCAACAAGATGTAGCAATGTTTACGTTATAAGTTGGTAGCGAAATAAAAGGCGTTTTCAAACATTCCGGAAAGTTAGCCGACTGGCTGGCAGGGTTTGCTGATGTTATTTAAGTTAAAAGATGACACGATTATACGCTTGTTAGCCAGTACATTATTATTATCGATAATTAACAATTTACAATAGACTTCTGGCACGATCGTGCGTCCTGCCACTTTTCTGGTTAGTTATGGTAAAAAAACGTTGATGGTGACTTCTTCTTCAAAACAGACTGATCGCATGGCATATTATTAAGTTAAATTTACGAGTACATTAATTGTATTCCACAAATTAAATCAGTGTAGACCAGCTCAATTTTAGAGTCAAAATCGTACCAACTATGAAAATAAAAGATCAACTCGAGTCCGCACCACCACTGAAGTCTCGCATCTTTAATTTTTCTCTGGAATATGAACCAAAATGCATTACTTCAGAGGACTTCAGTGCTGGTGCAAACTCTAGTTAGACCGACCGACCGTCGTCCAAGGGAGTGTTTTCTTATGAAATGTGACTATAATATGATTATGCGCTCATGATTGTTGAACTTGAATATCAAGTTATGCTGCGCCAAGTAGGAAGCGTATGAGAAAAACATACTGGAGACTTTATAAGTAATCAGTATCCAAGTTCAGTAACTACGAGGAAAATGAAAGACGAATTCTTTAATTTCCGGCGGAGCGTCATTAAATCTCACTATGTTAGACGATATTTTAGATTCAAAAATTCAGATTCAGAAAAATCAAACGAAGATTGTAACTTATCAAGAGGAATAATTTCTCAAAAAATGTGAAAAGTAACACATGTTTGTAAGTTCTAATAATATAAAGTGAGTGTTAAAACCGGTTATAATAATAATTTCATAAATTAATGTCTTGGAAGGAAGTAGTTCCTTATCAGCTAAATGCGTTTTTATATGAACACATAATTAAATTCTTACATAAATATATAAATGAAATATTATGGTTTCTTGTTATTTTTTTTGTGACTTTGTTACACATGTCCAATATGAACACATAATTAAACTCGTACATAAATAATCAAATGAGATAAAATGGCTTCTTGTACTTTTGTTTTTGTGACTTTATTAACCATGTCATTGTAACAAAACCACGTTCCACCACTTTTACAATGGGCTTTATAATGCCCCAATCCCTTGGAATTTGGCATAAATTCTATGACAGAAAGTAACGTGTATAGTTTCTGTTTCAACATTACGTTTGTAGGTACATCACCCACCTTCAAGTTGTCTTCCAGTTCAAAAATAATCATTTGATCGGACAATTCATATAATCAAAATCATTTATTTATACCAGAAATAGCTTAACCTAAAATTAATAGAACATAGTTAATAAATCTAACTTTCTTACAATATATTGGTAGGTATGCACAACAATATACATATATTCACATATGAGTATAGACATTAGTGTAGTATAGGTACTATACATTACAGGTATAATAATATAGCGGATTTTTAAGTACCTACTAGTTGCAAATGTTAAGCCTTGTTAATATGAGCCCTGAGACCTAAGCTAGTTTGAGAACAAACTGTATTTTAGGTCTCAGTTTCTCCCCAATTATGTTTATTAATATTACTTATGTTAGTTAATGATAATAAGATGCAGGTGTACAAAACAGGAAACAATTAATTATTTAGGAATTACAAGAAGTGTTTCTGTGGCTTTGTAATCTAGCTTACTAAGCCATTTTGTACATTCTATATTTAGTGTATGAGTTGTCATATCGTCGATTTTAATAATTTTATTCACAATGTTATATAAATAAGGTCCAAGAAAGAAGAAAAATCGTTGTGCTGATGCTGTTCTACAAAATGGGGTTGTATACACAATGTCATCGCGTCTTTGGGACTTTAGTTTGTGACTGCTGTAATCTGAGCTGCGATGTTGTTTTAGCAGAAGTTTATGAATGAAAAGCTGCCTGACAGTAAGTAGATTGAATTCACTATACAAAGCGAAAGTACAAGTTTTAAACGGCTTGAAAAACATAACCTTTAGTATAGTTCTTTGTGCTCTTTCTAGGTTTAGTAGATAGGTTTTATCAGCACCCCCCCAAACAAGCACACAATAGCCCAAGATCGACTGGCATAATGATAAATATATCGACCGCAAAAGCTGTAAACCGGCCACGTGTCTAAGGTGTTTAAAGATGTAGATAAGTTTACGTATCCTACAGGTTAAATAGTCTATGTGTGCGTGAAATGTGAGGTGCTGATCAAGACACACACCGAGGTACTTGATGGTGCTAGTGTGCTGCAGACTCGGACAGTCGCAGGATTGTCCTAAGCTGTTATCACACTTATGCACTTTCAGTTGGATAACGTTTGGGTCTGGGAGTGTGCGACTTGTGAGAGTAAAGGAAATGTATTTGCTTTTCTTGACATTTAGGGTAAGAAGATTGTTTTGTAACCAGTTTGAAACCATCTGAAGCCCCAAACCAGCAGAACTCACAACAGACGCCCAGCTAGTGCCAGTAAAGATTATAGCCGTGTCATCAGCAAAGGAAAATATTTTAGCATTTGGTAGGGACTTATTACACAGGTCATTAATATAGCACAAGAACAGCGTAGGGCCAATTACACTACCCTGGGGAATTCCGTATCTGACGTCATTGCGAGAACTAACAAATTCGGATGTAAGTTTAACCACCTGTTTTCGATTTTCAAGATAGTTCTTAAACCACGCATGCGACAATCCTCGGATACCCAGTTTTTCTAGCTTAGCCAGCAGGATGGGAACAGAGACAGTGTCAAATGCCTTGGCAAAATCCAGGAAGACACCAAGACATTTCTTCTTTTTGTCAAGATTATGTATAACTTCCTGGGTTAAGAGTGTCACAGCATCCTCCGTCGATCTATCCTGTCTGAAACCAAATTGTGAGTTAGAGAGAAGGTTATTTGTCTCTAAATATGAAACCAATCTTGTGTTCATTAGTTTTTCCAGGATTTTTGAGATGGACGGAAGAAGCGAGATGGGCCTGTAGTTGTTGACACTGTCCCTGTCACCGTCCTTGAATATTGGGCAGACTACGGCTGTCTTGAAAGCCTCGGGAAAAGAGCCAGTTTCGAAGCTTTTGTTACAAATATAGGTAATAGGGTCAAGCAGGACGTGTTTACACTGCTTTATTATTTTAGACGAAACCGCATCCCAGCCAGGAGCCGAATCAGCTTTGAGAGAAGATATAACGTTGAGAACTTCAGTGTGGTTTGTAGGCAGGAGTGCAAAAGAGTTACAGGTGGATTTCATAGATCTAGTTACACTATTAGCTAATTCAGATTCAGTAGATGCAATATTTCCAAGTATGTTTTGTGCAAGATTTGACCCAATTTGTGAAAAATAGTTGTTTACATGTTCAGCCGATTGTAATTTGGTTTTTTTTAAAGATAAAAGACATGAGCAGTCCTTCTTTTTCTGGTTTAGATTACATATACCTTTGATAGTTTGCCACGTTTTTTTTATATCATTTTTACTAGAATCTAGAAGCGATTTCTCGTAAGCACGTTTTAGTTTTTTTAGCAAGTTATTACAGAAGTTTCTATAACGACGGTAAATAAGAGCATCCGTTTTGTTCTGAGGATTTTTTGTGACCTTTTGATGTAGTTTGTTTCTATGCTTTATGCATTTTAACAAACCAGTGGTTATCCATGGCTTGAGTATAGCTTTAGAGCGAGGCGTTGTGTATGTGTAGGTATGTTTTTTTATTGTTTTATTTAAGATTTGTAAAAATAAATTAGTAGATTCGTTAAGATTATCAAGGTTTTTAATTTGGGTCCAATCTGTGTCTTCTAATTCGATTTGAACACCAAGGTAGTCTATTTTAGTATAGGTGTTTTTCTTTTTCTCTTTTTTAAGGCATTTTAACTGAAGTGCAGTCACAACGAGCGAATGGTCTGTAACACTTGTTTCGCACACTACTGTTGTGCTAGGGTTTGTCGACGACATTAAACAATGGTCCAAACAGGTTTGTGAATGAGTGACGTAATTGTGGGCGGGTAGAAGTCCATGAGATGCAGTCATATTCAGATATTTTTCAGAGTAACGATCGGTGCTATTTTCAGTGATGTCAATATTAATGTCACCCATAAGAACTATATTTTTAAAAGTTTTCAGCTCTGAAAGTAGTTTGTCTAGTGAGCTTAGAAAGATCGCAGCATTTTTATAAGTTGATGGCCTATAAATTGAAATAATTACACATTCAGTGCCCAGTTTGGCAACCAAGCAACTACCTTCTTGAAAGAAGGGCTCAGTGACTGTTACATTAGGTATTGTATTTTTAATAAAAATTATAACCCCATCATTTTTGTTTGTCGTTGTGGTCGTTAAGTGCGTGTCGTATCCTGGCAAAGTTGGTGGTAAGTGTACAATCCTGTTAAAAGTTTCCGAAAGTATGAGAAAGTCAAAATCTAAGTTTAGCTGATGTAACGTTACAGTTAGGTTATCAAAGTTTTTATTTGAGCTTCTAATATTTTGAGAGATTATTATATATATCTCACTAACTAATCCAGGACAATTTTTTGTTTTACATTGCTTCCTACTTTCGATCAACATTGAGGAAGCTGACTCTTCTTATTCATTTAAACCACCATCTGATAATATTAATAGATTAAGTGACAATATTGGACAAGTACGCTCCGATGACATGTCACATTTGTCACATTTTTTAATAAGTTTTGCACTAAAATATTCCTCCACTAAAACACCTTCAAATATTTTGGTGACATTGCACGAACAATCATTTTGTGCAATATTACCTTTTTTGTTGGCTGAAAATTATTTATTAGTATTTCAGATCTTAATTGTAAAACATTTTCGTCATAATTTTTACAACACATTGCTTTTACCAACTTCGCGAATTTTGATTTTTGGCTATTAATAAGGTCATCAATGCACTGATATTCATTGTATCCAACACAAAATGCCTGCAATATAGAATCAAATGGACACGTATTAATCAAGACAACGTTTTTAATACCTGATTGCCACAATGATCCATTCAAAAGTAAGTCTACTTTTTTGTCTTTTTTTGGTCTAATAGTGTCAAATAATGTATTTTTTTTATTATCTGTGTTTTTATTGCGCCAATTTTCGACGTTGGTTGGTGTTTTTGAAAAAATTGATTCTTCCGTAAAGTCTAGTTTGTCATTTGTTATTTTCGTACTCTTTTTTTCATTTTGCTCTTCACGTTGCTCTTCATTTTGCTCTTCATCATAAAGATGTTTAGTGTAGACTTGGGTAACGAATTGGATAAGGCGCTGGAAATAAACTGTCATGAGGTAAAGTTACCTGAACTCTGTGAAAGCGTTCTTAGACCTGTTTACAATTTCAAAATAATGACATTCAATGTTAGAAGCATAAACAAAAATCTGGACAGTCTTTTGGTGACAATTGGTAGAATGAACTTAGTGCTAGACATTATCGTACTCACTGAATGTCGTATTGATGAGACATCAGTCATCGATCAGATTCCTGGCTATTCAGCATTTAAAACTCTGAATAATATTAATCAAAACGGTGGAGTCGTGGCTTATGTCAAAAATACTTGGAATGCACATGTCTCCGAACCTAAATTCAATGACGCTTGTTGTCTCACTCTAGAAATTCCTTATCATGCAACAGTAATCTGCCTATATAGATCTCCATCCTTCCAAAATACTTCCGTCTTCCTGACGTCCCTAGAAGAAACATTAATTAACTTCAAGGATAAGCCAAACGTCATAGTGACCGGGGACATAAATATAGATATTCTCTCAACTGACGTCACGGTAGTCGACCCGTCTAAGTATTTATGCTTAGTTGCTGAATTTGGTCTCTTGCCCGCCATTTCTGTACCGACTCGGATAAAAACCTGCTTAGATCACATTTTTGTAAAATCCAGATCACAGATGGTTGCATTAGTTTGTGAAACAGATATCACAGATCATAGCATCGCAATATTGGGAATGAATTTTAAACCAACCATCAAAAAAGAAGATAGGATCAAAAGCGTCATCCACTATGCTAGGGTAGCTGAGGAATTAGCTCTGGAGAACTGGACGGCGGTACTTGGGCAGACGGATGTAAATATCGCTGTTAAAAACTTCCTCGACATTATCCATAAGAGCGTAAACAAGCATACCGAGAAGATGAAAATTAGCAAGAGTCAGTATGTGCTCAAGCCTTGGATTACACCTGGACTGCTGAGGTGCAGTCGTCATCGCGACAGACTCCATGCTAGAGTTAGGTGCCACCCGAACGATAAACCACTTAAGCTCACATACCGCCGGTATAAGAACTTTTATAACGAGCTAATTCGGAAGCGTAAAGTCGAGTATGAGAGAAATGAACTGGAAACAAATAGTACAAGCACAAAGTCTCTCTGGAAAGCTATTAAAAATGTCTGCAGCTTAAATAGAGAAACATCCAAAAACTCGGATCTTATGTCGATTGCTAGTGATCCAAAAACTTCCCTTGATCACTGCAATAACTTCTTTTCCTCAGTGGGTGGTAAGCTAGCAGATCAAATATTAGCTGAGTTAGCTGTCTCCGAGGACGAGCTAGCAGCGAGAGTGAAAGTCACGTCCAGTCCACAGGTATCACTATTTCTTGCGCCTACAGACGAACAGGAGATAATAAGCGAAATAAATAACTTGAAATCTAGTAGTGCACCAGGTCTTGATGAAATAAACAACGTGTTACTGAAACACATAGGATATTTAATTGTGACTCCACTCGTGTCAATTTTCAACCTAAGTCTTAACACGGGTTGTTTTCCTGATACCTGGAAGGTGGCTGCTGTTACTCCCGTTCATAAAGATGGCCCTAAGGACTCGCCAAATAACTACAGACCAATCTCACTACTAAGCACACTTTCTAAGCTGTTGGAAAGGATTGTCAATAAGAGACTGGTACGATTCCTGGAAAAACATAATCTTCTCTCTGTGAATCAATTTGGGTTCCGACGACGCCGATCCACAGAGGATGCTATCGCTCTTCTGACGGAACTGGTGTCCACATATCTTGATAAAGGTCAGAAGTGCGTGGGCGTTTTTCTTGACCTAGCAAAGGCCTTTGATACTGTGTCAACTCCGATTCTTCTTAAAAAATTGGAGGCGTTAGGTATCAGAGGCACCGCCTTGTCGTGGTTCCACAGCTATCTTACCATGAGAAAACAGATGGTCAAGATTGGACAGCAAAATAGCGACCTAGCGGAGGTTAAATTTGGCGTCCCTCAGGGCAGTATTCTGGGCCCCACACTGTTCATCATCTATATGAATGAATTTCATAATCTCGACTTGAGTGGGTCTGAAACTATCTGCTACGCAGACGATACTGTCGTATTGTTCCATGGAAGTACATGGGACGAAACGATTCGGGCTACCGAACAGGGAATGTCTACCATTATGAAATGGCTTCAAAACAACTTGCTGACCCTTAATAAAAACAAAACTTTCTATCAATGTTTTCATAAGACAGCCGCTTCTCAACCTTATTTGCATGAAGGCATAAAAATACACGTTTGCAATAATAACAAAAACAGTTCAACTCCGTGCACCTGTGCAGTGATCCATCGAGTCACAAGTCTTAAGTACCTTGGGATTATTGTAGACGAAAAGCTGAATTTCAGGGAACACATCCTGTGGCTTTCGAAACGTGTCCGTAAAATCATTGGAATAATGAAAAAACTAAGAAATGCCGCAAACTTCCAAATACTGAAACTTGTTTACACTGCTCTGTGTCAATCCTTAATTACGTATTGCATTTCAGTTTGGGGCAGTGCCTGTAAAACTTTTATGATCGTTATCGAAAGAGCTCAAAGATCTGTGCTGAAAGTCATGCTACGTAAGCCATTCCGTTTTCCGACCATTATACTGTACAAAGAAGCTCAAGTTCTCACTGTAAGACAGCTTTATATACATAAAATTTGTTTAAATTCACATAAAAGTATCATAACTTCAAACATATATAATCATTTACTCAATAAGCGCGTGTTTAGAATGCCAGGCTCAAGGACGAACACAGTTTTTGGAAGCAAGTTCGGAAAATGCATAAGTTCTCGCATTTACAACAACATCTTGATGCACTGTAACATTAAAATGTGTAGTCTTTTTGAGGCGAAAACATTAATATCTGATTGGTTAAAAACAGTGGACTATGAGGATACAGAAAAATTACTGGAGGTTTGTTGGTCTCTTGCAAAATCTTAAGTTCTAAGTTTATTTTAAACACCTTACGACCTTATGTCGATTATAAAAAATAAAAATAAATTGTTTTATGTTTAATATTTTCTTCCTCTTTTAGCTATATATTTATTATGTTGTACAACGATGTAACTCTGTATATAAAATTGTCATTTGGTACCCCAAGTTTCCTGCAAAGCAGAGTTTGGGGACCCCTGGAAAATGTTTTTTACCTTCTCTGCGGATTTATTTGTTATTTTAATCTCTGTTGTGTTTTAACTATGTCCAATAAACTTATATTTTATATTTATATTTACGTTTCTTTCGATTTTTATTTTCAGAAGAACTTTCATTTTGAGGATAAAGGGATTGTGCCATCTTTAGCTCTCCCGATAAATATTCCACATGTCTAACTACAAAATCGTCCACCCGTAACAACCTACTTCTTGTATTCAGTAGTAAATGTTTTATATTTTTGAAATAACTTTCCACGTTACTACTGCTTGGGGAATCATTAAGTTCTTTGTAATAATGCAGCATTATATTGCTCCATAAAGGTAATTTATATAAAATTTTTCTAAATGTGTCAATGAACGCAGGAAAATAATAAATGTTTTCATATATGGTGTCGTCACTGAGGTCAGCATGTACTATTTCGGAATCTACCAAGTTATTGAACCATGAAATTGTTGAATTGTTCGAAATTTCATCATCAAATATAGATTCTTGAGCATTGTGCTCCGGGTCTGCTTGATCATCATACAATTCCTGAAGATCTGCAATTTTCAATAAATTTTCTTTGACCGATTCGCATCTTGTCTTTTCACCATTTTCAGATATCCTGTCGCATCTATTGAGTACTACTATAATCAAATTCTTAATCAAGTCTTTTGCTTGAGAATAACTTGTACAAAATTTCAAGTTTAGTAAATGTTTAATAAAGAACTTTTTTACTCGTCGATCAACGAACTTGAAGCATTTAAGAACAGGATACTCATTTTCTAGCTTAGAAGCCAATTTTTCTTTTTTGTGAGACGTTATTCTGACTTTAACGTTTTCATGTATAAGTTTCTCGTCAACATTTTCTATTATACAGGTAATAGAAACGGAGGAATCACTGTTTTTTTCTGTGCTTACTGAAATTTTGCCTCCGTAATTTACCGATTTGCAGTATCCATTCTTTGTCGCACAGTAATCGGTAGTAGCAGAATTATTTTTAAAGGCCCATATACAGCAATTTGACGTATTTTTCCAGATTAGTTCTCGCATATAATCTGTCCACTTATTAGCTTGTAGTCTTTTTTTGTTTCTATAACGAACTGTAGGTTTTTTTGGATCATTTCTTTCTAAGCTGTAAGTTTTTGGTTTCATCTCGTCCCATGTGTCTAACGCAACATTGAAAGAAACGTACTTACGGCCATTATCTTCGTCGTCGGTACTGCTGCAGTTATTTTTTTCACAATCTGATGACACATCACTATTGCTCTTTGAATTTTCGGATGCTTATTTAACTTCTTTCTTAGCTTTGATGCATACATTAAAAAATACTCGAAGTTTCTTTTGACCGATAAATGAAGAGCACCTGGTGACATTTGGCCCGACAATTTTTTACTAATATCTTTATAAACATGGTGTGAGCTGGGTGGCAATTTATCTTCGCTGCAAAATTCTAGTAAATGTTCACTGAAAACTACTTTTTGATCCTCCAGACTAACTGTTAACCTTTTTCCGCGTTTAATTTTTATAGCTTTACTTGCAATAAAAGAAAACCCGAACCGAATACAGATTTGCACTACTTTTGACTGTGAAATGTCAGTAATTATTACAAATGTTGGCAGAAATCAAAAGAGATTTTGTTTTATTCTACCCTCATAAACATGAAATTAATACTGAATTCACGTGATGCAACATATATAACGTGTCGCTGGTGCAAGGGAGATGGCAATATTTTTACAGCTTCTCGTCGTAATTTTTGTACAAGGAAAGAAAATGCGGGTTTGCGTGAGATCTCGTAGCTGAACCCGACTTAGACCGTCGTCCAAGGGGAGTTTTCTCATAAATATGATTGTGTTGGGAGACTAAAATATGATTAAACGCACATTATTGGTGAACTTGAATTTAAGACTTCTGCTGCGCCAAGCAGGAAGCGTATGGGAGTTATGCCAGTTTGAAAAATCTATATTCTTGATTGTCAAAAAATTTGCAGTATAAACGAAATTCTTGACAATTTATTGGAAGCATGAGCCGAAACAGACGTTTCTTAAGTTTTGACCAAAACCGTTCGTTATCTGAAAATTATATCTTAATTGACAATATTATTTTGAACTGCTTAGACTAAATTAGAAATAAGACATCTTGACAATTTACTGGAAGCATGTGCAGAAACAGATGCTTAAGGGGCTCCACAATGCTAAACATCACTTTTGGATCGGATTCAGTTCCGTCTATGAAGGTGAAAAAAAATATGGCGTGTTTTTTGACTTAATACCATTATTAATAAAATTTCATAAATATACATACCTTGAATCTTCTTACGATTATGTTACTTTATAAAATAATGAATTTCAAGAAAAAAGTGATTTGGCTCTCATATTTCAAAACCGATTAAAATAAAACTAACACACGAAGATAGGTACCAAAAAAATATAACTTTATTACACTTGAAAATATTGTTAATGACCTAATATAGCCGCATTTTCAAAATAATTTGAGTTTTGGGTACGTGGCAGTTGATAAGAGCAGGACTGAAGATTGGCACATGCAGCCCCTTAACAGATAAAAAACTTAAATACGTCAAGTTTTTTTTCTTTTGCCATTTTTTGCACTTTACGATTACTCGATTTACGATTTACGATGATTACGGCATTACTCTCATACGCTTCCTACTTGGCGCAGCATAACTTGATATTCAAGTTCAACAATCATGAGCGCATAATCATATAATAGTCACATTTCATAAGAAAACACTCCCTTGGACGACGGTCGGTCGGTCTAACTAGAGTTTGCACCAGCACTGAAGTCCTCTGAAGTAATGCATTTTGGTTCATATTCCAGAGAAAAATTAAAGATGCGAGACTTCAGTGGTGGTGCGGACTCGAGTTGATCTTTTATTTTCATAGTTGGTACGATTTTGACTCTAAAATTGAGCTGGTCTACACTGATTTAATTTGTGGAATACAATTAATGTACTCGTAAATTTAACTTAATAATATGCCATGCGATCAGTCTGTTTTGAAGAAGAAGTCACCATCAAGGTTTTTTTACCATAACTAACCAGAAAAGTGGCAGGACGCACGATCGTGCCAGAAGTCTATTGTAAATTTTTAATTATCGATAATAATAATGTACTGGCTAACAAGCGTATAATCGTGTCATCTTTTAACTTAAATAACATCAGCAAACCCTGCCAGCCAGTCGGCTAACCTTCCGGAATGTTTGAAAACGCCTTTTATTTCGCTACCAACTTATAACGTAAACATTGCTACATCTTGTTGCCAGGCGTTTAGATGGATCTGTCAATAGAAAAAAAGAAATTACTGTATTTTTTTTTTCCAGCGGAGACATACCTGTTCTGTTAATGAATCCTGAACCACTAATTCACAAACAAATTTCTGACAAAGGTGCTGGATGTTGATCAAGATCTTGCATCATGATTTCAGGGGTGGTCCTGCTGGACAGCATGCTTTCCAGCAGACCACTTTAAAACGATTTTTTCGGGAAAAGCGCTGTCAATTCATGATCTCGGTATAAAGGCTTTTTTTAAAGCAGTATATCTATAAAACGATGGCATATTTCTGACTTAAAAAAATAACATGACATTTTTAAGATCTTTAAGCAGTGACTGCCGCAACCCAAAACACAATTAAACAAACTTCCTAACATAAAAAAAAATTCAAACATACCTCTAAACTCATATTTCAAAGCAGTGTATCTCCTTATTGGAAATTATAATTCACATGAAAAATATTCCATAAAATTTTAAATTTTAAACCACGTCGATTGCCGGTTTAATTTTCATTGAATAATAAATATTCAATTTTTTACAAATTTCTTCAGTATTTACGAGATGCGCTTGCATGATTTCACCGCCACCCGTACCGCGCCAGTGTTGATCTGAGCGTAACGGATGACGGACCTGTGTCGCTTCTCTCCGATTCTCTCGGCGATTTACGATCATAATATTATCAGCAGTACAAATATTCGACAAAAGTTTGAACTTTACGCAGATATGGGAAATAAACGGAACAGTGGGAAAAGATGGAAATCTAAACATCGGAAGCAGAAACTCCAGAATCTGCAAAATATAGCAAGACAACGGGTAGGTATATAAATTACAGATTTTTAGTAGTCCAAGTATCTATAACAATACCTAAGATTTTATATACGATTTATTATTTTAGATTAGAAAACAAGCAAACTGCTACTCAAGAAATTGATCATACTGCGCATGGCTTGGATGTCGAGTGAGTATCGTATAAGATATATTTGACAGATAAAATCGCTAATTTCTCAAAGACAGCCCTTACCGTAAAGAAATAAAAGTCATGTTTATGACTTCAGTATAATTTTGGCTATATCAATGAAAGTCACCATAAAAATGTTATATTAGTTTGTACTCTTACTGTATCATTACAATTTTTTTGTGTTTTAGGCTGACAAAACAGTACGTTGTTTTAGAAAACGTTACAGAAAATTTTTCAAGCTCACAGCGAAATAATAGGTAAGTTCAATGCAATGAGACTTTATCTCGTCATTTTACTAATCATAAAATATACGCCTGTCCCGGACGAACGTCGTAAGCGACAAAATGAAGAATTTCGCTTTACCTCCACACGACGTAATACCGCATCTACCTAAGCTAGTATTTCATAGCTAAATTGTATCGTCTCAAACACAACCTAATTATCATAAAGTGGATACTTGGTTGGATATTGAATACACTACGTAGATCATGGCTTTTATAGTACACACCAAGTAATGTCACTTACGTTAGTTTTCTATTTTGTTGCTTACGTTATGACATTCTTCTAGGAAAATAACGAATTGTGTTCCTATTACTTTAATTAAACGATTAAGAATTAATATTTGATTATATAGTAAACACCAAGTAATGTCCCCTACCGTAATTTTCTATTTTGTTGCTTATGTTATGACATTTTTGTAGAAAAATAACGAATCGCGTTCCTATTACTTTTGTTAAACGATTAAGAATTAATATTTGATTATATAGTAAAATTCAAATTCAAAATTCAAAAAGTTTATTTTGCAAAGTAGGTATATATAATACACGTTTCACAAGTCAAATTTTAATCTTATAAAAATATATGTAATAAAATAATAAATGTACATGAACTACTTAGATTAAATGTTTTTTTTTAATTTATGTAGCAATATATATACGATTAAAATTATAGGTAAAATATTATTATACAAGATGAAATCCAATCAACCGCCCGAACCCATACCGGAGACCCGGCCAGGGACCAGGAACAGGTTCAATGATCACCAACCGAGCCCCCAGCACGAATCCAGGCAGCCGACCAAATCCCATCCTATATACTACATAGTAATAGGTTACAACACCAAGTAATGTCGCTTACGTAAATTTTTTATTTTGTTGCTTATGTTATGACATTTTTCTAGAAAAATAATGAATCGTGTTCCTATTATAGTACATTTCAAATACCATGGCCCGATCCCACTTAAGACGGTCATTAGGTGTTAACAATAGGATTAGTGATAACAAAAGATACCTGGCCAGACCCTTTTGCGGTGTGGTATTTTACACGCAACCTAATGATCTTGATCGTTTAACCAAGTAATCTTTATGAATGTAAACAATATTTCATGTTAGTTGTCATCTGACTACGTTAGTGATTACACGTATACTGTCAATAACAATGTTTCGACCTTGGGTAACATCCATAAGTGACCCGTCTAGTGGTGAAGTTAGTTCGCAGCAACGTAAGAAAAGATTTTTAAGCAAGGACGCTCAAGATGTGGTGATAAGTGTTTATAAAACTTTGTTAAATCGAATGGGCGAAAAAGGTGTAATTAAAGAAACATCGATATTCACCAATGTTCCGGAAAGGACAGTTAAAAGGATTGTCTCATCACCCTCATCAGGACCAAGATATCTTCCCCGAACACGAATAAAAGCTTCTTTTACAAAAATTGATAATTTTACAGAAGAATTTGTGAAGAGAACTGTGTACGACTTTTATCGAAAAAATGAAGTTCCAACGCTCACAGAGATTCATCAAACATTATTAGCAAGCGATGTGGGCTTTCCATATTCAGAAACGACACTATGGAGACTTTTACGAAAACTTGGTTTTAAATATGGAAAGTTAAATGAAAGAAGAATCATAATGGAAACTTCACGGCTTAAAAAATTAAGAGAAGAATTTATTACCAGTATAAGACTAAAGAGGTCTTCAGGAAAACGTATTGTATATTTGGACGAGACTTGGTTTGACACCCACGATACATTGAAAAAAGGATACAGGGACAATTCTCAAAATTGTTCGACAAATACTCCATGTTCAAGAGGCAAACGTTTAATTATATTGCACGCAGGCACTGAAAATGGTTGGATTCCAAGGGCTCTTCTTGTCTCAAGCAAACATTTGAAAAACTCAAGTGCAGACTATCACGAAGACATGTGTTCGGAATTGTTCGAAAGATGGTTCATAGAGCAGCTTTTACCCAATATCCCTGCCAACAGCGTTATCGTTATGGATAATGCGTCTTATCATAGCCGGCAAGACGAAAAAATTCCCAACACAAATACAAGAAAAGCGGATATAATAGCTTTTTTAAGAAGGCGTCATGTTACTATACCCGAGAAAATAACTATTAAGAAGTTGTTGGAAATTGTAGAAAATCAAAAGTTTGAAAAGAAATACGTCATCGACAAAATAGCGGCTGAGGCTGGGCATGAAATTTTAAGGCTTCCCCCCTATTATTGTGTGTTAAACCCAATCGAGCTTATGTGGAGTCATGTGAAAAAACAAATTCGTAAGACGAACATTACACCAACAGTGGGTGATACCGTAATTCAAAATTTAAGAACTGTGGTAGACAATACAAACCCCACGCTTTGGAAAAATGCTTGTGAGCATGTCATCAAACTGGAGAACGACTTTTTAACCCACCCTGTGTATCCATTCATCATAAACACCTGCGAAACCTCAAGTTCGGAAGAAAATATGTCAGAAAGCGAATGAATCTTATATTTTTTATAATTAATGTACCTATATGTTAAACGTTAATCAATAAAGCTAGTCGTAACTTAAGTTATCTGAATGTCTGTACTTGTTAATTATTAGACGTTACATGTAATAAATATAAAGACACCATAGTATTATAATTAAACATTAATGTAAATAACTAATCATACGTATTTTTATTTTCAAGTACCAAAATTTCTTAGTCACGCTTTAGTTACATACAGATTGCACCGACGCGTGCCAATTTGAAGTGCTCCAAATTAGATAACAAAAGGCAAACATTATGAGCCCCATTGTTAAGTTTCAAGTGCAATAGGGCCATGGTATTTGAAATGTACTATACCTTTATTAAACGATTAAGAATTATTATTTGATTATAATGTAATAATTTGGAAACAAAGTTTGTTCTTATTCTATAATTAATATTTTTCATTTTTTAACATTAGCTTTGGTGTTTATTACTTTTGTTGTAGTTCAATGGAGATTGAAATGTGATAGGTGATACCATAGCTGGTACCATAGCCTGGTAAGTACAGAAAATGTAGATGCCAGTGGTGCTGCAACAGCTGGAATAATTTCATCTGGGATCGGTTATTCACAGTTTGAAGACATTATCTCTTCCTTAGATGTACCTGCATTATCGGAGAGATATTATTCTAAAATTGAAGATAAAGTATTCAACAAATGGGAGGAGAGTGCTGTGGATGAATTGGAGGCTGTCGCAAAACGGGAACGGGACGCTGCCATAGCTGAGGGAAGATTGAAAAACGGAATTCCAATGATAGATGTGTATGCTGACGGATGTTGAAGTGCCAGATCCTACGGTAACAATTACAAGACTCTGTCAGGGGCCACGGTAATTATAGGCAGGAGATTTGGAGAAGTTTTATTCATCAACCGGCATGGAAGCTGAAATTATTTGCGAGGGATTTACACAATCCATGGCTATGTACAACCTCATATATGGGGGGCTTGTTTCCGATGGAGATTCAGCGGCATACTCCAAAATATTGGCCAGTAACCCATATCCAAACCATACGGTGGAAAATTTGAATGCTGTAACCATATCTTTAGAAATATGTGCAAAAAATTACGAGTGACCGGGAAAGATATTAAATACCCTCTGGCTACCAGAAAATACGCAAAACGATTGTGTCTTCAATCAAACAACATGAGCCTCAAAAGTCTACCTCACCTGTACAAGCAATACAAAGTTTGCATTCAGATATTAAAAATTCAGTTTTTTACGCGTTCGGAGACCATCGCATTTGCTTAGATTATAACTGCAGTAAAGAAGTTCTTTCAAACGCAATGGAAATAACCAATTTCACGCTTTGGTGTATTACCTGACACTGACTGTATTACCTCGCATATAAATGATAAATTAATAAATGAAAATGATAAAATTTGTCAAGTTTTGACTGCAGATGTTAAGTAAAAGTTATAAATTATTACAATGATAAAATCACGTTACAATAATAATGTTAATAATCGAAACTATGATAGAAATAAATTTCTATGTTTGAACACTAGGCGATTTATCTATCGCAAGGAGATATAAATTAACATTATATCATTGCAGTATAGAAATACAGAAAGAAAAGTAAATCTGTGAAGTGAGGAGCTCTCCCGGTTCAGAGTTCCTGACATCCAGATTTACTTTTTTTTCTGCGTTTCTGTACTGGAATGATATAATGTTAATAATGTTTTTTTTAAACGCAATTGCTTTTTTTTTAAGTAAGCGCCCAAGTTGGCGCTTACCATAAAAATTGCAATATTTAGTTTAGTGAATGTGATATTATTTAAATAAAAGGCGTGCTGACGATAGTTTTTTAGTATTGGATACGATACTTTTTGAATTATTGACAGTTTACGTCAAAATGTTTTTAATTGCTATAACTTTTTTTATTTGGAATAAAAATTTTGGATAAAGTGCATAATATTCTTTTTCGATTGTAACATCGATTAGGATAAAAAAGTGTTTTTCAAATTTTGTCGCTTACGATGTTCTTCTCCGAAGGGGATACAGAATTAGTTGTTATTTTGTCGCTTACGACAATATGTGTGTTTGTGTAAAGACAAGAATATCATGATGTGATAATAAACTTATATGATTTCTGTCGTTTTTTATTTTCTAGTATAATGTACCGTTGAATCACATTGCAGTAGAAAAATGAATTTTTTGCTCAAATTTATTTTCAGTGCAAATTGGTTCAGTCAGTTGAGTTGATTTCTATAGAAAAGTTAAAAAAAAAACACAAAAAAAATAAACAATTTTCTTTGGTATGTGATAGATACATTATGGATACGGAATCACTCCCTGAGGTTTTTACAGTTTGGTATGTAGGACCTTCTATATATAAATATATATAGAAGTTCCTACATATTTGTAATTTTGAAATTTTGAGAAAAATATAAGTATTGTATTTATATACAGATATAAATATATTTATATATATATTATATAAATAAATTATATTATATAAATAAATTATATTATATAAATATATTTATATATGTATATAAATACAATACTTATATTTTTCTCAAAATTTCAAGCAAAGATAATAGAGTATTCTACTAGTATTCTGTAGCTTTATTGATTTTTGACAACTTGAGAATAGACTTCCAGCACGATCGTGCCTACTGCCACTTTACGATTTGAAATTAGTCTGGTAATGCGTAAAGCGCGCGAAAATAGGAAATAAGTGACGGGCGCGGTGGGTTGCGGCGAGCGTGTCTGGTGAGAGGTGAGGAGAGCAAAACTCTGGATTTCACGATTTGACAGCACCTTAAGTACAATTTCCCAAAAAAGACCACTAAATCCAACAATTTCAGAACAATTATTTACCAGTAGCAGTATTGAAAAATCTTTTGGTGGTCCTGCTGATGAGCGTGACATATGGAAACCACATACTCTACTGATCTCTCTGAACAACATTTGAACAAAGTAATATGCTTGAACCATTATGGTCGTGTTGCTAGGCAGCGACGCACTATAGAACCAGCTATGCGAGCACGTACGCGTCGATTAGATAAATTTGACAAATAGAATTGATAAATTCTAAACGATAACCCTTATTGCAATGAAATAAGAGTTACATTTTTATTTATCGAATCGATGTCGAGTCGATACCAAGTTCACGCGAGAAGCGGTTGTATTATTTATTTGTCATAAATACATTTTCGAGAATTACCATGGCTTAATTTATAAAACTTTTTTGCTTTCAGAGAGTATACGCCATTTTAGGACAAAGTTTTCATTATTTTGGTATATTAATGAACCATTATTTTTGAGGATTTTTTAAAGAATTGTCTGATATGACGTCATTTGAGAATTTTAGACATTACACTGATTCAGCAGTGGCGTGCATTGAACTTTTTTTCCGGAAAAGCAATCAGAAGGTCTAGTTCAACAATAAAAAAAATATGAAAAAATTAAATAACACTTTGAAAAAAATATTTTTGTATGACGCCAGGGTAGGCACTGCCTACCGTAGAGTGAATATTTTCGTAATTTTTTTTTTTCAATGTGTTATTTAAATTTTTTCATATTTTTTTATTGTCAAACTTGACCTTCTGGTTGCTTTTCCGGAAAAAAGATCAATGCACGCCACTGACTGATTTTGCTGTGTGATTGCTTATAAAAAAAAACCGGCCAAGTGCGAGTCAGACTCGCGTACCTAAGGTTCCGTATTGTGGATGATAAATTTAATTTTGTCATTTTTTTTTTCGTGAATTTCTCGACCTTTTTATTTTATATTATGATTTTTGTCATATTTTTTGGTTGACCAGTTTTGGAGATAAGGGGGAGGACATACATATTTTTGTGGTTTTTTAAAGATTTATCGAAACCAGTGTCAGTAAGTATAGTAAAAGGATATATTTTTACCATCAACTTTTTTATTTGCATTTTTAAGTTTTTCTGTCTTGTAAGTAGGTGATTCTGGGTATACTCAACGGCCCACAGTCATGACTCCAATTGTGGGTACTTCTCCAGGGTCACCTGAAGAGCATTACTCAAATCTGCACTGTCGTATCCGCAATACAGTTGAGTGATGCATTGGAGTATTGAAGGCACGTTGGCGATGTTTGTTAGCATAGCGTGAGTTTTACTATGAACCAGGTACATCATTATACATACATATACTCACGCCTGTCTGCCATAGGGGCAAGGGCGGATCCAGCCTGCAAGCCAGGGGGGGTCACAGGCTCCGAATTAGTCCACATATATAATTAATTATTGCAATTTGCAATTTTATTATTATATTTGTTGTGCAATTTTATGTAAATTTAGCGTGTCTGTATAGAAAAAAAAGTTTAACTAGGCCCAGGGGGGTCATGACCTCCATGACCCCACCTGGATCCGCCGTTGCATAGGGGTAGGCAGAGACTACAGATTTCCATCTGCTACGATCTTGGCCGGTTTTGGTTCTTCCTCACCCATCAATCTAGAGCCATATAAATTCTTCTATTCTGGGTTTTTTGAATTTGCCTTTCTATGTTATCTTTGTTAAACTTACATTAATTTTCCAGAGAAAGCGGCAAAAGTTGTAAATGCTTGCACTGTGCTACACAATATTGCCAATCTGCACAATACCGGACAGACAGCGCCATGAGCAGTACTTGGGTAGGAGGAAGAGAGAAGAGGAGCCCACAACATCAAGACTTGTGCAGCGACTGTGGGCCGCTAGCTTTAGGCATAGTTAATTATTTTATATTATAAGTCTTGTTATCTTTTCTAATGAGTTTCATTTAGTGTTAGAGTCTGTCTAGCCAATGTTGACAGTAACTTACTTGACACAAGTATGTATGAAAAAAACATTTTTTTAAATAATTTTTTTATACCCGTGTCAGGTAAAGCTACTGTCAACATTCGCTAGACAGACTAATATATTTATTTATGCTGGTAGCAAGCCTGTTCTACAAAATGATGGTTCAAAATAAAAAAAAAAATTGAAATAAACAGTTAAATATAATGAATAAAAATGAAAAATAAATTAACAAGGATATTTCCTTTGTGTGACTGCTGCAGTCAGAGCTGCAGTTAATTGGGTTATAGCTACAGTTTGCTCTCTGACTGCAGCAGTCAAAGCCTGCAGCTCTCCAACTACATCCTGGCCGCCGCGTTCGACCACGCCGAAAAGCCGCTCGTGTCCAGCGAACTGTCTTTGCTCCAGCTCAAAGGCCCAGCTTGGGATGATGTTACCTAAAATCAAAATAATATTTATTGCAAAAATACTACACATTTTACCGAGGAAGTCTCAGTTCCTGGCAGGGTCCGACTGGCCATAGTCTTGCCACCCAGGCCCTAGCCTGCGCGGACCCCCCCTACTCTTACTATATTACCTACACGCAAAATAGTTCACATATATACGAACAGAATGTTCCAAAGTTCATTCCCTTTGTCTAAAGATTTTGTAAAACTACCTAAATCATATTTTTTAACAATAAGCAAAGCGTTGAAATTTTAATAATGCGTGTTTTTCGAGATATGAGAGTGAAAAACGATTTTTATTGCAATAAATATTAACTGCAGGTGATGAAAATTTGCATATTATTGTCTAAGCTCGTCATTTTGTGAATTAAAAAAAACCAGCCAAGTGCGAGTCAGACTCGCGTACCTAGGGTTCATTTTTTTTCGTGAGTTTCTTAACCGCTTTATTTTTCCTGTAATTTTTACGTAAACACATATCACCATGATTTTTTTCATATTTTTCGGTCCACCCGTTTTGAAGATAAGGGGGGGACATACATTTTTTATGGGTTTTCCAAAGATTTCTCGAAATAGATGCAATTAAACATAGCTAAACTATATATTTTAAAATCATCTTTTTAATACCTACAATTTGATACCCATATTATATATTTTTTTTATATATTTCTCATTTGTGCTCCATTTTTTTTATATCGCTATGGTTTTTCTGTAATTGGCCAGTTATGATCTGTAATCGACATTTTTTTCATATTTTTCGGTCTACCACTTTCTGAGATAAGGGGATTATTCATACATATTTTTGTGTTTTTTTTTTAAGATTTCTCGAAACCAGTGCCAGTAAATATAGTAAAAGTATATATTTTTACAATTAGCTTTTTAATATCTACAATTTGATACCCATATTGTATTTTTAGGATAATATTTTTTATTTTTATTTACACCTTGACATGTGGGCAAATTAATGCTATTTTTGTACCAAATTTCATGTCTTTATCTTTAACGGTGCTAAAGTTAAGAGGCTGACATACGGACGGACAACAGAGTCTCGCCATAAAGGTTCCTTTTGTACCATTTAGGTACTACGGAACCTTAAAAGTAGAAAACCGTCTGTCCCCCGGCCGATTGAAAGCTAGCCTTGATCATCATCGATGATGACGACTCCACAGTAGGAGTCGAAATATATCTCGTGTACTAATTGTTTTTATTATTTATATGCTCCATATCTATAAATAATTAAATGCCATACAAAGGTAATAATAAAAAATATATTTATTTGAATCGTATTTATGACATATTAATTTGTCTGTTTAAAACTACGTATTGTTTGAGTAATTAAGTCTAAAATAAAAGTCTCTTCTCATTCAAAGTAAATAAACTAAATTGATATTTTTTTGAATTCGGGGCTTTTAAATTTGTGTATATATTAATAATTTGCAATATTCCGCTAAATACTCTTACCATTCAAAATGCAGACTCAAGCACCGCCCGCCCTCCCGCATAAAATATGCACAAGCAAAGCAAGCAGTACGATCACAAAATAAAGCAATCTTAAATAACAAGCAAGAAAACTTATAGACACGTGTTTCGCCTCTAAACGAGGCATCCTCGGGATGTATGTGTTGTCCGCCCGACTACTTGACAGCAAATGACGAGCCGCCGCCGACTGAAACTCACCTAAAAGGTGATGGATTCATGATGGACTTCCGCAAAGTAACGCCTGTTTCAATACATTTTATTGGGGGCTTTTGTTTTACTAACTATTGATATGTGCTAACTACTGTGGTACTGTAGTATACAGATTTGATTTCAAAAGCTTGGACACCCCATTTTGTATAAAATTATTTCCATTTTCTCGAAAAAAGTTTTTTTTTTTTCAAAATCTGTGGTTGCCGAAGTTAAATTTTACAAAAGTGAAATGAAATATATTTATTTATGTAATGTAGGTATATCAGATAAAATATATAATTAAATATATAAATTATTATAAATCATAGATAATATAATTAAATAATCTATGTGTATAGGTAATACTTTTATCTAATAAATAATATTATGGGGAAATAATAAAGATTAAGGGTTTACTTAAATTTAATAAAAAAAATAAGGTTAAATTTGACTTGTAAATAGTATATTATGTATACCTACTTTACTAATTAAGTAATAATGCATGTGAAAGACAATAATTAATACAAAAATAATCCTAAAGAAATAATTATAAAACGAAAATTGCCTCTAGATCACTGCCCTGCGGAAGAGTGCCCAAAATACTTGCCACATTACCTCTCTGTATGGCAAGACTTATATACGCTGGCCTAGATAAGAGCCAGCTCGCCGGTCGCCGCTAGTGTCCACAAGCTTTACAGAGAGGTCCGTGACAATATGACGCGCCTCCGGACCCCATGGCCCCATTGTCTCGACCCCAAAAGGCGCAAACATGTAGCTTGAACCTATTGCCACATATGTACGCCTCTTGGAGAGCTCAGCAGCGGCCGCCGCCGAACCAGCAGCCCTACTGCTTTGGGAAACATGAGAGGGCGCCAGCGTATCCACGCAGGTTGCATCCCACACGAGCGGCCTCCCATGCTTCCACTATAAAAAAATACACATAAATGAAATTATAGGAAAAAGGAATAAATATATGCAATACATACAATAAATATATGCCTAACTCTGCCCATTCAATTAGTCTTGCTAAGAAGAAGGGCAAGTATTCACTTTCAAAAAGCTTCATCACGAAGCATACATAACATTATAAGAAAATTAAACTCTAAAAAAGCACCAGGTTCTGACCACGTTAAGGTTTCAGATATCAAAATGATAGGAGAGAATATTTCGACATCTATCGCTGATCTCATTAATTGTAGTGTTAAAACTGGTATGTACCCGGACAATTTAAAGGTAGGTTGTGTAAGACCGATACATAAAAAGGGGAAACGAAATGACTATTCTAAGTATAGGCCAATAACTCTGCTCTCCTCGATAGATAAAATTGTTGAAAAATATGTCTGTGAACAAATACATGCGTTCTATAAGAAACATGAGGTAATTAACCCCTACCAATTTGGATTTCAATCCGGTAAAAATACCTCAGACCTCTTGTCACTTTTCACCGATGAAGTAAATAAGCATCTAAATGAAAGAAAACATGTCCTTGCTCTTTTCATTGACTTCTCACGTGCCTTTGACACATTAGAGCATAAGCTGTTAGTTGAAAGATTAGATGACTGTGGAGTACGCGGCCCTTTACTAACTTGGTGTGCAAATTATTTAAAAAACCGAACGTTTTCTGTTAAAATTGATGACACATGTAGTGAACCCATATTGGTGACTGAAGGAACAGCTCAGGGTTCTGTCCTAGGTCCCTTGCACTTTTTGTCCTACGTGAATGACATGAGTAACTGTATTACTAACAGCACATGTTATCAGTTCGCAGACGACACTTGCCTCGTAATTGCTGACAAAAATCCACGGACCGCATGTGAACGTTTGCAATCAGACTTAAATACTCTTACAAGGTGGTGTCATGATGCAGGCCTTGTACTTAACTCAAGTAAAACAAAACTATTAATTATTAAATCCCCATACACTAAGCAATCACCCATACAGAATCTAGTAGCCCATGACCATTACTGCATACATGCCGTAGGTGTGACAGATTGTAACTGCCCATCCATAGACATTGTCAACCAACAAACGTATCTTGGTTTGATAATAGATGATAAGCTTAACTGGAGCCATCACATTGAACGAGTTTGCAATAAACTAAGGAGATTTCTTGCAAATATCACAATCCTCAAAAGGCGCATTCCGTTCAAGGTAAAGCTTATGCTATATAACGCACTGGCAGAATCATACATACAGTACGGTCTCAGCAGTTATGGTCGCACATATAGGACGTATCTGGACGATATTTATAAATTACAATTGAAAATCCTCAAAACCTTAGTCTCACCCCAAATAAAAAATCAGTTTTACAACAATGATAACGGTCTTTTTAACCACTGTAAAGTTTTACCAGTCCATACTCAAGTGAACTTTTTACTACTTAGAGATCAATTCTTTAATGAATCTTTACGAAATACTGTTGACCACTCTGTATACACTCGGGCTGTTGCTAAAAAACGGCTTCTCACACAGCGCGCTAACAATGTGTATGGCGAGCGAACAACCGGTTTTATGGTGCCTCGGCTTATCAATAGTTTACCTACCGATCTTTGCAACAGTTTAACTCCTATTAATATTAAGGCTAAATTAAAAAAACTTTTTCTTGATCCAAATAATTCATCATAACTATCTATTCTAATTTTTCGCTTACCTAGCTCCAGTAAAAGATAACAAATTACTATGTATACATTATAATTTTAGCTGTTTATGTAAGCAAAGTGTCAAATTATTATTTTGCTCTCGTAGCTAAGTGTAACGTGACTCACGATAGCACAAGTTTAAACCTTTGTGGTTTTTAGCTGCTATTATTATTTTATGTTATAATTTTTTGTAAACGGTAAATAAATTAAAAAAAAAAAAAAAAAAGAAAATTAGCAAAATCATGTTTTTTTTTTCATAATATTAGTTACAAATACACATAAATGAAATTATAGGAAAAAGGAATAAATAGTATTATAAATATATGCAATACATATAATAAATATATGCCTAACTCTGCCCATTCGATTAGTCTTGCTAATGTTTTTTTTTTTTCATGTTTTTTTTTTCATAATATTAGTTACAACAACTAAATGTAAAAGTAAGCTTATACTTTAATTGAATAAAGAGATAAAACAAACAAGACAGGAGAAAATTATGTCATGAAAATTATCCATCTATCCATCCATCTATTTAGGTATCCATTCATCTATCCATCCATCCATTCATCTATCAGCCTGCATTCATCCACTGCCTACACAGAGCGCGTCACCTTGTACGATCCTCGTGAGATCTTGCATCTTTTCATTCATTCCCATCACTATCAGTTAATCGATAAAAATAATTCTTATGCGTTACGGGGTTCTTGAAACCCCTTGTTATGTGCTCTCTTTTATGTTACGGAGATAAAAGCACCCCATAGTTTTTTTTTTTTGTAATTTCATCAGGTTTTATGATAGATACGTGCGGACAGATAGACCGATTAACGGGGCTTATGTAACCCGAGAAATTCCCCTGCCACTGAGAGTAGGTTGTGTGAGAGCAGAATGTTCTCAGACAGGGGCATATAACAGCGTCTAGCTGTAGAAATAACACGAGATATTGTTTTAAATATACTTTTATTACGACCACGATGTGGTTTTATAGGCGGGAGAAATGACAAGCGTTTTTGACAGATGCGTTCCGTTTTACATATGGACTAACATCATAACACGTTCCTTTTTTCAAAAAACAATGAGTTTTAGCTGTACATAAATATGATGCTTTCCCAAGACAACAGGTATAAATTGTATGTAAGACTGTTAATACAGTTAACTAGAATGAACAGAGGTAGTTATACGAGCAAGACTAAATAATATTTATAACTAATACTTATTATGATAAATACCATAGACCAAAATTAAACTAAATTAAGTATCAAATTTTTCGAACATATAAAGAACAGGGGGCCAGACCTGTCTACCACTTTTGGTACGTTTCATTTTTTCATCACCATCACTCCCTGTTCCTTTCTCATCAGTGTTTCCAACAATGTCTCTGTTTGGTTTTTTAGACACCGTCGTCAATGGTGAAGACTGAGTAGCAACTGGTGACTTTAAAATATGCTGACGGTTTCTTCTATAGATAGCGCCCTCTGGTGACTCGACTATGTACGATCTTGGCTCTTCACATTTTTTTATTATTTTTCCAGGAGCCCACTTTGCATTAGGGTCTTTCTTGTACATCACATCATCTCCTTCTTTCAGCAATGGCAGGTTTTTTGCTCTTCTGTCGTAGTACATTTTCTGCTTATCTTTTTCTGAACTCTTTACCTTCATGTAATCTTCATAAGGTACAACTTTTGGTTGCAGATGATTCAGTGACGTAGGCAGCTGAGTTCTTAGTTGCCGTGACATTAAGAGTTGCGAAGGTGAAGGTAATTTACCTCTGGGTGTTGTTCTATATTGAAGCAATGCTAAGTAGGGGTCGGTCTGGGATTCATGGCATTTTGAGAGTATTCTCTTGACAATCTTTACTCCAGATTCAATCAATCCGTTTGAACGAGGAAGGTACGGACTTGACGTAGAATGCTGAATAGACCATTCTTTCAGGTACTGTTGAAATTCAAATGAATTAAAGGGGGGTCCATTGTCAAACATACATAGAACAGGGATTCCATGTCGGCTAAATACAGATTTTAAAACTTCTATGAGAATTTTAGCACTAGTTGAGCTAACTTTAGCCATCTCTATATAGTTTGAGTAATAATCTTCTATTACTACATATGTTTGGCCTCTAAAATCCATATAGTCGATGCCTAGCTTTTCCCAAGGGAAGCTGGCAATGCTGTGTGACATCAGTGTTTCAGGTGAGTTTGATTTTCGGTGTGACAGACATGTGGTACAACTCTGTACAACATTTTCAATGTCATGTGACATAAGTGGCCAAAATACGATTCCTCTAGCGAAATTTTTCGACTTTTCAATTCCTTGATGACCACTATGAATAATTTTCAGAATTTCTTTTCTAAGTTTGGTAGGTATGATATTACCTTTAAAAACAAGATCTCCTTCTGTATGGATCTCATGACGATGGTTCCAGTATGGTTGTGACAGCATGTGAGTTTGTGACTTACAGGTAGGCCATCCTTCTCTTCTTTAGCAGCTCCATGGTCTCGTCGCTGTTTGTAGCCTCTACAAGCCACTGCACTCTATCTGCTGAAATGGGTAAGTTATGCATAAGCAAGTTTACATGAACCGTGACTTCTTCATCGATAGCCTCTTCACAAGACTCTGGTAAGGCTGCTCTGGATAATGCATCAGCAATGTACAGTTTTGATCCAGGTTTGTACTCTACATTCAGATCATATGCTAGAAGTTTCATCATCATACGCTGTAGACGGGTAGGTACTTCAGCCAAAGGTTTTTGAACAAGGTAATCAGTGGACGATGATCTGTTTCCACTGTGACAATTTGACCATAAATATATTGATGTAATCTAGTACAACCAAAGACAGTTGCATATAATTCTTTTTCAATCTGGGCCATTTTCTGTTGAGTAGACGTTAATGTTTTAGATGCATAGCATATTGGGTGACAATTTTGGAGTATGACAGCTCCAACTGCTGACATACTTGCATCGACTGACAGTACTATTGACTTTTTTACATCAAAATGTGCTAAGACGGGTGCCTGACAAATAATATTTTTAAGACGACCAAACAAACACTGCTTCATGACAGGCATTCCACTGCCAATGACTTGACTTTTTGAGCAAATCCCTTAGAGACTCAGTTTCTGAAGCTAGGTTTTTAATAAATGGACCTAGGTAATTTAATAGACCTAGAAAACGTTGTAGATCCTTGACACATCTAGGAGAAGGCATATCTTTAATAGCACGGACTTTCTCTGGATCTACAGCAACACCATCCTTTGAGAAAATATGACCCAAATATTTGACTTGACTAGAAGCAAAAGTACACTTACTTTTATTAAACTTCAAATTTACTTCTTGTGCCTTCTGTAGTACTTTCTGAAGCTTGACATTATGTTCTTGCAGCGTAGGAGCATGGACCAAGAGATCATCGCAGTAAACTAGTGTTCCTGGCAGTACTCCAAACGTTTCTGTCATGATTCTATGAAAATTTTCTGGTGCACAACTTATACCATAAGGCATACGCTTAAAACGGTATCTTCCGAAGGGTATATTGAACGTACAGAGCCTAGAACTGGCCTCATCAAGAACTATAATCCAAAAACCACAGCTCGCATCGAGCGTAGAAAAGTATGATGATCCTGCCAAGTTAGAACGAACAATATCAATAGTGGGTATTGGATAATGTGACCTTTGAATAGCCTGGTTAAGGTTTCTTGGATCCAGACAGACTCTGAGTTGACCATTCTTCTTTTCAACTAATAGAAGGGAACTCACCCATGACGTTGGCTCAGTCACCTTGGTAATAACATCCAATTTTTCCATATGTTCCAGCTCCTTTTGTAGTTTTTCATGCAGCACAAATGGTACCTTTGCAGGAACATCAGGATTGACAGTGATGTGGAATTTACCAGGTAGACAGCCCAGGCCAACACAAACCATTCTATAATGATATAATAAAGACTTTAAATCGACATGTACACTCAAATTTTGACATAAAAGAGGACTTTTCATAACATCAAGAACATTTTCTTTTGACTTTGACTCATTGACTTGTTGACATGACAGACTTGTATCATTACTTGATTGACAGACTTTACTGTATGACGGACTTTCACTAAATAAGTGACTGACTTGTTGCAATAATTGCGTTTCACAACTTGACTGACAGAACTTTTCTGATAACTTATCATTACTTGAATGACTGACATTTGACTGATTATAATTTGAACTGACTTGTTGTGGTAATTGTGTTTCACAACTTGACTGACAGACCTTTTTTGTTGACATATCATTACTTGAATGACTGACATTTGACTGACTTAATTTTGACTGATTATAATTTGACTGACTTACATTTGTTGTTTGCTGACTCATATTTGACTTGTCATCGCTTATACTATAAACCCGTTTGACCAAACCAAGTTCAGTGCATGAATATCTACCAACAACTGTAGGCGAGGACACATCTGCTATGATAAAGTTAATACTGTGACATTTCATCTCATGTTTTGATCAAAATAACATTCTAATTGACATTAACCAATAACTTTTACATTGTTACCACTATATGAAGTTATTTTTGCAGTACATGGTGATATAATTGACTTTTTCAAATTCAAAGACTCAAAAGTGTTCATGGACATGACATTAGCATCACTACCAGTATCAATGATACATTTGAAATCTAAATTGTTAGCATTTAACATAATTATCCACTCAGATGCTGTTAAAGCACTTGATTTCATATGTCCAATAAAAAATGGAGAATCACCTTGGTCTTCATAGTCCAAAAACTGTACCTTCTTTTTGTTACACATTTTAGCATAGTGTCCAGTTTTCTTGCATGCACGACATTGCACCGTAGCTGCTGGGCACTTATATCGATGTACTTGACCACACTTTTGACATGTTGACTGAGCATGTGAACTTGTATTCCTTCTGCGACTGTTGTAATTTGAATTTGACGATGAACTTGGTCGATTTGATGACTGTGAACGTTGCTGTGACATTTGTAAAACAGGACAACCTGTGTCTAGCTGTTGAGCTCTTTGTTGAGACAGCACAAGTGTCTTTGCAAGTGAGACGGCTCGCTCTAAATCTAGATTTTCTTCAATAAGCAACTTTTCTTGTACAAAGTTGAACTTGTGATGTAGATTACAGACAAAGATATCCTTAATGAGCCTATCTTTAAGTAATCCAAAGTCACATGTAGTGCTTTTCTTCTTTAATCTAGTGACAAATTCATCAATTGACTCATCATCGGTCTGTTTGCAAGTAAAAAAATTGTGACTCTCGATCGTTATGTTGGATTTAGGAATAAAATGGTCGTCAAACCTTTTTAAGACGTCTTCGTACTTGGCACTGTCCTCATCTAGCCCGAACGTATTAAATATATCCAGGGCTTCTTCTCCGATAAAGTGAAGAAGGACGTTGACCCTCCTACCATCAGATTCTTCGTGAAGGTTCGATGCCTTCAGAAATATACGAAATTGTTGACTCCATCTCTTCCAATTGGTGCTTGTGTTACCTTCGAATGACAAGGGACGCAGATTTCCTGCAATATTGACTTTGTTGGACTTCCCTTGTTGGTTAGTTGCAGGACTTTCACGTGTTTTCACTTCATCATCCGGCATGTTTCCTGACGCGAGTTTTTTCACTTTTTGTCGACTTTAGCACTTCTGACACCATATAACAGCGTCTAGCTGTAGAAATAACACGAGATATAGTTTTAAATAGACTTTTATTACGACCACGATGTGGTTTTATAGGCGGGAGAAATGACAAGCGTTTTTGATAGATGCGTTCCGTTTTACATATCATAACAGGGACTAACATCATAACAGGGCACTAAGCGGTTAAGCAATATCCGGGCAAAGACTTTTCCCGGAGAGGTAAGGAGAGATATGTGTGAGAAACACGGAAGTTCTGCGACGTGCTGCTGTCGGTGGGATTGAGGCTTATTTAATGAGGCGTCAGCTGCGATGGTGTGGCCATGTTTCCCGAATGTCTGATGCCAGGGTGGCTAAGCGCATCTTCTACTCCGAACTGCAGGAAGGGAAACGGAAACAGGGCGGCCAATTTCTGCGTTATAAAGATGTGCTTAACCGCCACATGAAGGAATGTGCAATAGACCCAGCACAATGGAAAACACTGGCAGCAGACAGACCGCATTGGAGGCACGCTGTGAACACTTTCGAGTCAATTAGATGCGCTGAGCTCGACACAAAACGAGACCAGCTTAAGGCCCGACCACCAGTGGCCATCAATTATAAAATTGTTGGAGGGGTGCTGACGTGCAGTGAATGTGGTCACACGTTCACTGCAAAAATCGGCTGTGACCGAAAACGGCCTTGAAGAATTGATTGATTGAATAACACATTTTAACCTGAAACTAATGACAGTTTTTTTTACATTTGTATTTTTTCTATTGGCCAATTCCGTTACATAAATAATGTTTGGGTTTGTTAACTTGCAATCGTTACAATAACAAATTCAGTTTGAATTTTAAATGTGATTAATTAATTAGCATCTAATTTTTTCCTAAAATTTACATTCTTTATGTCATGCCTAGGACGGCTACAGTTCAACCTTACATTAACATCTAAAACAAGGCAACTCTACTTTTACAACAATTCTACATTTTCTTCAATGTAATTGATCTGATTGAAACATTGGAGACCGTTATGACAAATATCTTCCATACATTTTTGTTTCCGGTCAGCACATCCACAACAGGATGTTCCGCAGCGTGTCTTGCAGTTGCAAGAAATTAATTCTAAATTTTTAAGCGTGATAGGTTCTCGGAGCGACGTAATCCGACCAAGTTGCCCATCTTTAACTTCCAGCCCATACCAGTAGATTCATACTCTGAGATGGGGGGACACACAATTTTTTATGGTTTTTCAAGGATTTCTCGAAATAGATGCAATTAAATATTTTTATAATCAGATTTTTAGTACCTACAATTTGATACTCATATTAAAAAAAATATATATAGCATATCAAAAAAAATTTACTTCTTTTTTCATTTGTGCTAATTTTTTTTGTACGCTATAGTTTTCCTGTAATTGGCCAGTTATGATCTATAATCGACATTTTTTTCATATTTTTCGGTCTACCAGTTTCGGAGATAAGGGGGGGGGGGGCACATACATATTTTTGTGGTTGTGCCAGTAAATATAGTAAAAGTATATATTTTTACAATTAGATTTTTAATATCTAACCATTTGATACCCATATTGTTTTTGCAAGATAATATTTATTATTTTTCTCACTTTTGTTTCGAAAATATTATAAACAATTTAAAATTTTGAATTTTTTTTTTACTTCCTGATATGTGGGCAAATTAATGCTATTTTTGTGCCAAATTTCATGTCTTTATCTTAAACGGTGCTAAAGTTGTGACAAGTTGTAAAGGCTGTGACATACGGACGGAGGTACGGATAGACGGACAACGAAGTCTCACCATAAAGTTTCCTTTTGTACCTTTTTGGAACGGAACCCTAAAAAAAACACTCGGTTGTATTTTTTTCATATAGATGTTTTGGTAGTATAAAAAAAAAAGTTGCATACGTTTTATTAGAGTTGATAATTCATATACATTTTTTTCAATATTTTTGGTCCGGCCATAAAGGAGGAGTAGGCTTTAGAAAGTGCCCTTTGGCGATACCAAGCCCCTTAAAAGTGTTTACTAACGTTTCTTAATTCATTTATTCATTTGTCAATTTCAGTGTTTGGTTGAAAGTCACCCTAAATATACTTAACATATTATGTTAATTCTTGCGTATAAAAAGACAATCTTCATTATAGATTCAGACAGTCTACTTGTGAGACTAGACTAGTAGAGTATAAAATTTCACAGTTATATAAGTGACATAAATTACCTAACTACTACAGTAAATCTTGTAGGGCAAATAAAAAGAAAAATTATCAATTTTGCCAGTTACAGTTGTACAACATCGTCCAAAATAACCATGGCACCAGTCCCACAAGAGTTAATTAAGGATCCAGTGGAACATGAGGTACCTGAAGATGGAGAGACTGTGGTCATTACGGGGATGTCGGGTCTCTACCCAAACTCTCTAAATGTGAAGGATCTATCCGACATTCTCTACAATAAGGTGAATGCTCACGAATTGTGTTCTATGACGTACGTACAATCGAAGAAAAATCCGGGAGGCCCACTTATCACCCGTATTGCAATAGTTATAAGTGCGATAAGTGGGTCAGCGGAAATTTCTTTGATGGTACATACACAAATTTAAATTCAAATTAAAATACTTTATTTTGTAAAGTAGGTATACACTGGTACCGATTTGGTGAAGCACATCTTAACTTATTTGACAAGACTAAACTAAATTTAAGCGTTCTGTCCTTGTCTTTTCGATAAAGAAAGAAAAAAACAGGACGCTTAAAATAAGGTTAGTCCTGTCAAATAAGTTAAGACGTGTTATGCCGAATCGATGCCATTATAAACTTTTTACGAGTCAAATTTAATCTTATACACATGTAATAAAATAATAAATGTTCATGAAGTAAATTAAATTAAATTATTTTCTATTACTGACGTACGTACTTATACAATGTATTATTCGTTACAAATTTATAAAAATGTTGACCTTTTGGAACTGCGTTACGCATAGGGTGACCAGGTGTCCCGTATTTTACGGGATGTCCCGTTTTTCAGCCATAAATTTGGGCGCGTCCCTTAAGAGCGGCTTCGCAGCTGGCTTGTAAAAAACCCGCCTTTTTCTAATTAATTTAAACAGCACACTTAAATTCAAAATTCACTCAATAGTTATTCAACAAAACCTTATTACCTATGTATTCTGTATGTTGCCATCGCAATGATTCCATTGGTGTCTGTAAATTAGAATTTCAATAATTTCAAATAAAAAAAAATTGAAATTCTAATTTACGGAAACTAATGGAAACTTTGTATACAAAAAACATAGGTATAATAAGGTTTTGTTGAATAACTATTGAGTCAATTTTGAATTTAAGTGTTCTGTTTCGATTAATTAGACAGAGGCGGGTTTTTACAAGCCGGATGCGAAACTGCTCTTAATATAACTCGGTGGAACCAATATGGGACAGTATTGGCCCGTATTTTTATCATTTAAAGGACTGCCTTAAATGATAAAACGGTGGCATATTTATAGTAGGAAAAATATAAGACAATTCGCGTAGCTTAATTAAAAAAAGTTATTTTTTTAAATTTTTTTTTAGAGAATTTACGCGCTTTTAGATCAAAGTTTTCAATATTATGGTATTTAAATTAATCATTATTTATTTATGATTTTTTAAAGAATTTCCGGATGTTACGTCACATGACTCATTTTAGGCCTGATACTAAATGCGGACTTTTGCCTTGCTTGTAAAAAAAAAATCTGTCATCCACAGAGTACTATTGCTACATCTGGCAATAAAAAATCAAACAACAACAACAACGAAACTATGTTGAGTGTTACCAACGTCTGCAAAAAAAACCCTAAACTGTACTTTGTCAGTCACAAGAGGTGCCTATTAATCACGTGACGTATATTTGGCTGAAATTTAACGCCCTACCATCTCGGTTATTAAATATTAAAGACAAATAAACTAGTCGTTCGCCACGAACTATGAACTCGCGATTCGATCTTGACCGATTTGGCTCGAACTTAAAAATTCAAATTTCATGTCGTTCCGATCAACGATACTCGAGTTATGGTCGGACAAACACACAACAATTCATACATACATACATACATACATAATTATATTTGGTATCTCTCATGTATGATTGTCAATATTAATCCATCACAGAAATTGTTGTCATCAAAAATTATATTTATTTTAATAATGCGTTACTTCATAACAAATAAAATTAACCGATCAATCTGGGATTTCGTAACAAGACAGCAACACTTACTGCGTTCAGTTATATTTATACTGTGGCCCAGACATGGACTTCATGTTCTGTTCTGTGACTCTGACAGTAATATTTTTTAACTTGATGGCAAGCGACACATTTCTATACAGCCTTCAGTCAAGTGACGTCACACGAAGGTCAAATGAAAGTTGCAAGCTTTTTCGTAAAAATATTCATCATCATAAGGTTTTTCAGAACAAAAGTTCTAAAATACGGCTTATTAAACCTAAATCTCGAAATGGTTTTCGAATTAACACACCTTAACATATTTTAATCTATGCGAATTTCAAGACCTTTAAGCAGCTATTGTCGGAATCTAAACAATTAAACATACTTGCTTCGAAGCATAAAAAAAACTTCAAATAAACCTTTCAAAGCAGTATTTCTTTTGACAACTATAATTAACACAAAAAATATACCATTAAATTTCAAATTATAAACCACATACATTGTCGGATTATTATTTACTGAATAGTACATACTGAATTTTAAATCCAAATTAAACTGCAAAAAAACGTTTAAATAAAATCAAACACCACGCTATTTTCAACTTTATTTCTTCTTGGAATATATCAGCTTCCCACCGCGCCTTAAGGCGAGGCCGTGAATAATTGGCACATTTTGGAGTCAGTTTACTACGTTCAGTAAGAAGCTACTAGTTTGATAAATTTGTGTAACATTCTCGGAACCTTTTTTTAGATTTCTGTAATACAGAAACGCAATTGAAAATCTTTCACTCGATATAAATAATTATTAAAATGTGGTCTTCAAACACACGCTTCCTCATAGTTTGACAAATAATTATCATGTACAGACCTCAAACATATTTTATTACATGGGTTTTAAAAACATCTACATTTTGGTAATTGGAAAATTTTCTAGTCATTTTAGTTTTTTTTTGTATACATAAATAAAAAGCATTTTTTTTGTCTTTCTCCCTGAATTGGTCCCTCTCGCACTGCACGTTTTTCCGCTTGGAGTGACACTGCCCGTTGAAAACTCGATGTCCCAGTCGATTGAGTCATCGAAGAGGCCGAATTATACCAAAATATTGAAAATATTTTATTGTCGATTATTTTTTCCATACGGATTAAATTCCTATAAACAAAAAGTTAAAATATAGCAAACTTTATTTTTAATTATTTATTTATATTATGTTTAAGCTTTTAAGATACAAAATGATATTTAGAAATCTAATAAAAAATATATGTTTCACGCTTTTACCGAGTAAGCTCAAATTTCAAGTGCCTAATTTACCATCTTAGGAAAGACATACTGTTGAATGCATGATAAACATACACAAATCTTTCGCATTGACAGTTAATGTACCACATTTTCAAATACTACTTTACAATTTACAATACAATACAAAATTGGAAAGAACGCGACGCTGCTTACCGCGGCCTGGTGGTGGTCTTGGGGTGTTATGTTGAAGCCTTTTCAGTTTGAGCTTGTGGTAAACACAAAAGCTTTAAGTTCACTTGATGGAAAAAAATTACGAAGTTACCTCTAAATTTCATGTTTTTCAACAGTTCTTGTTTATAAGTGTTCTTAATTATACAGCCTTGAAATTTGTATTAAAAATAAGTCACCAATAACCCCGTCTAAACATTTTAGAATATTTTAATAATTACATCTAAAAGTCGAGTTATTAAATAAAAACGCAGTTTATCGTGAGCGCGTATTTCTTGGTGTTCGTAACAGCCGTGGCTGAGAGCGCGCTATTTTAAATCAAAAGTAACCGACTTACATCGAGTAGCTTATTTGGAGAAGCGCCTACTGAATAAATTAGTGCAAAAATATATTTGAACCTAATAATACAATAAGTTCATTTACAGGTTAACCCAGTTACATCTGACAAGCCTCGGTGGAATTATGAACATCCTGAGGTACCAAAGCAGTTGGGCAAGATTCCTGAGCTAAATAAATTCGACGCTCAGTTCTTCAAAGTCCACCATCGTCTTGGTAGCATCATGGATCCTATGTGTCGCAAGCTGCTCGAACAAACTTATCAAGCTATCTATGACGCCGGTCAGTATTTATTACAAATTAGTTATTTATTGATATAGAGCATACTGCGTTCCATTGCTTGCTGATTTGTTAGAAGTTAATTTGTTTGTTTTCATGCCCAGGTTTGAGCACCGTAGGTCATTGCGGGTAGTACAATATTTATTTATATTCACATTTACACCACAATGTGGCTATCTGGCCAAGACGAGCCAAAGGATGCGGGGTACTACGTACCTTTTCTCGAAGCGTTTCGTCATAATTTCGAACCCTCATTGCTTCGGTCTAGATAATACTAGAGATACCAAATTCTCAAGATAGTATGTAGGAAGCAGTCTTATTAAACACTTTGTCTAGCTTTTATACTTTGAATGTTATTAATACCTAAAATACGTCGATTTCGTCACTCACTCACTCACTGATGATCATCAAAAATCTAGGGTACTTCCTGAAGTCCTAGAAAGCTGAAATTTGGTATGCAGGCTAGGACTAGCACACAAACAACAAGAAAGTTAAGAAATCTCTAACTTTCACCCTCCAACTCCTCTTAAAGGGGGTCTGGTTCTGTATTAAATAAAAATTTCAATTTCAAGCTTCCTGGAGTCCTAGAAAGCTGAAATTTGGTATGCAGGCTAGGATTAGCACACAAACTACAACAAAAATTAAGAAATCTGTAACTTTTACCCGCCAGCTTCACTTAAGGGGGGTCCGGTTCTGTAATATTAAAAATATATTCCCAACTTTCAAGTCCTAGAAATTTTAATTTTATTATTTGCCGTGTTAGAGGCCATAGTAACAAACAGGTAGGTATTCTGTAAAATTAGTAATCCAGCAACTATCAGTGGCTATCTATAACGGCTGAAGCCGCGCCGCCCCGGACGGTCCTCCAAGCGCGGAAAGACAAGTTTTTAATTCTTTCATACTAATGTAGAAGGCACTACGTGTCGTTTACATCACGATATAACTCGCTTGCGAGCTGCCCGTCAAATACTCAAGTGAACTTTTCCCTACATGTTGAAATCGTTACTAATATTAGTTATACTCTTGATAGGTACTCTCTGGTAGCTGACTGATTTCTGTTCTATTATTGAAAGTGAAGTTTAGTTAGTTAGACATCGTCGTCGAAAACTAAGGTCCGGTTAATTGTACCTGAATTGACAGCAATTGTGCAGAAGACTCCAGCCAGACTAGAATTGCTCATGTTACTGCGCGCGCAAATAAATATTAACGAGTATACTACTGCAACTGTATTCTTGTGCTGAGGACGGAGAAACCTATCGTGATTCCGAGTCTTATTCTTGAGCTAAAGATAAAAATAAGGCAATAAGAGTTATAATTATTTTTAGTGACGGTCTTAAACATGAACTTGCGCCTGAAAAAACAAAATTTGAAATAATTAATAGAGCATTCGTACACCGTGCGCAGTTTACGATCTGTATCGCGTATGCCATCACTATCCATAAAAGCCAAGGGCTAAGTTTAAATAATACTCTCATTGATATCGGGTCACCGACGTTTTCTTCTGGGCATACTTATGTAGCACTTTCGAGGGTGACTGGTTTGATAGGGGTTCACCTTATTAATATTGACTTTGCAACAGTCAGCCATAGTTGAATATAATCGCTTAATAACTAAGTACCGCCCTGATCTATCGCTTATTGCAAATAATAAGACAACAAGAAAAAGAGGCAAAGATAGGGAGTTGGATATAAAAAAGTTATAGCACAGGTGCAAGAAATGTAGCCTGAAAAAATAAAAGAAGTAGAGCATCTAACAAAAAGAAATGAAATCCCATCAAAAACATTTCATGTAAACTATCGCCAAGACACAAGCTCAAAACGCTTTTAGTGTTAAAAAGTTATCAGATCTCATGTAGAGCCAAGCCCTTAACTCTACAAGGCCTAACTCTACAAGCCCTAACTTTTTAAAGCATTTTGAGCTTGTGTCTTGGCGATAGTTTACATGAAATGTTTTTGATGGGATTTCTTTTTACAAAAAATATTATTGCCTTGTCTAATGTAATGGCAAATTTTTTTTGCCTGCTGCGTGCGCGTTATTATTTGAATGACTCATTTGTTCACGGTATATATATATATATATATATATATATATATATATATATATATCTTGAATCAGTAAGGCCCTCGGGCTTCGGGCTAAAATTTTTGGAAACCTGTATCCTACAGTGATTTCGTGCATATTTTTCGCAGGTGTAAGCCCGAAACAACTCTCGGGAAAAAATATTGGGGTTTTTTTAGGATCATCTGCTAGTGAATCCGAAAAAGTTATTATCTATGCAAATAATTACTTTTCTGGCCTTGGAATAGCGGGGTAAGATTTTATTTTTTGTCTTAGAGGCAACATTCAGGATAATTTCTTAGATTTACAATGTCACATTTGGGCGGGATGCAATTTATTACAGATGCTCCAAAGCAATGTTTGCGAACCGTATATCATACTGGCTGAACTTGAGAGGTCCCTCTATGTCGGTCGACGCCTCTTGTGCAGCCTCTTTGGTAGCGTTGGAGCAAGCTTACGAGGCTATTAATAATGGACAATGTGAAGCTGCCATCGTTGGGGGCTCTAACATATCGCTACATCCTCAGACTTTACTGCATTACGGAAGGTAATTGAAAAAACAAAAAAGCTACAAATCTTCCATTGCATATGCTTATACCCCGTTAACTTGTGGTTTTGGAAGTGCAAGTAAAATTTTTTCGGGAAAATTTTAAAGCTTTGCGGAAAATTCATCGACATGTGCTTACTAAGCTCATTATTTTTTAAATAATGCCCGAATAATTTGCTTCAATTGTTATAAAAAAATTAAATTACCCATAGAACGTACTCGAACTCAAAAAATAATGGCATAATAGGATTGACAACTAATTACTTTCTGAAAAACTGACCAAATGCGATTCGGACTCACGCACGGAGGGTTTCGTACCACCATACAGTCGTCCTACACCTAGTCACTTGGTGCCCACTGCCCACTGGCACTGCTACTGCCTACTAGGTGTAGGACGACTCCTAGGTTCCAAGGCCAATGTCTGTTAGTGGAGGGTTAAATGATTTGATGACGCGAACGGTGAAGCATATCATAATCAAACGCTTGATAACTGCTTCACCGTTAACGTCATCAAATAGTTTCACCCTCCACTAACCGACATTGACCACATAACCTGAGAGTCATCCTACATCTGGTCACTTGGTGCCCACTACAACCACGGATTGAATAGACAGCACTGACTGACGGACAAACTAAACCACCCTCTCATCGCTTGCATCTCCCTCTTCTCTGATTACCGCGCTGACAATCTTTATCCTCACTTATTCAACCTTGCGTCGACATAACATCTTTCACCTACTGGGATCACTTACATACACATCTTCACCATCTACGACTTCAGACAACTTTCTGTCCCTCCCACAAAACACTTCGCACACGTGCCCGAGAAAAGACAAAAGATTGTCTTTTTTTCTATATGTTATATTTATTTGTCCCTTATTTTACTTATGATTATGACTGATGATGATAAATGACGGCCCACTAAGGGCCGAAATATATTTCAATTCAAAATTTTCTTATAATAAAAAATAAATATAAATAGACGAATATTGATCTCATGTGAACTCATGCTATTATGTCCTTTCCTACCCCGCTTCACCGCGCGGTGCCTAGGCGAGGCACAGATAGTACCGGCGGCGGGAGTCTTTCTGTAACACAATGTTTGAAAATACTAGGGCGTAAATGGATTTTCATACATTTATTTTTCGCCTAGGGCAAAAATAGGCTCTTCCCGTTTACGTTTTTTAAAGGGAATGCGAACCATTGACGAACATTTTTCAGAAAAATATATCGCTAACCAATTTTTTTTTTAGTTTTAAAGTATTCCTTAGATGAACGCAAATACGTTTCAATAAGTTCTTTTTTTTGTTTATAAAATTGGTATAACAAAAACATATGAAAGGAATTTACTAAAACGAAATATATTTGAAACTACGATAGAAATAAATTCTTATGTTTGAACACTTGGCGATTTATCCATCGCAAGGAGATATAAATTAAATGTTATTAGAGTGCATTTTAGAAAATATCAATCAGAAACAAATCCAAAGACAAGAATTTGAAAAAGTTCCTCGGGCCAGGATTCGAACCTGCGACCTCTTGTTACGTATGTATGTATGTAAATTCTTTATTGCACAAAATAAGTTTACAATGCACAAAGGCGAACTTAATGCTAATTAGCATTCGCTACCAGTTAACCTTTGGTGATGTGGAGTCCCCACTTACTATATTACTATATTAATTAAAAGTTAATATTTATAGATTAATTAATTAATTTACTTATTTGGCACTATCCTTGTAATCTCCCATTAATTAATTTATAAATATTAACTTTTTATAATATAACATATAATATCTACATAAACATATATAATTACAAAATATATACATACATATAATAAACATATTAGTGAATTATACTGTACATAAATAAATATACAATAATATATCGGTAGTTACGAGAAGGATGACTCAGGGGACAAAGTGAAAATTACAGGTGTGGTGACTGATTCTGTAGGCGTAGATAGTATTGATAGACTCTGGTTTTAAAGGTAGAGATCGTGGGAGATTGTCGGATGTCCATAGGAAGACTGTTCCACAGACGGATTGCTGACAATGTGAAAGAATATGTATACATGTTGGTGCTGTGTTCGGGAAATCGGAGGAGCATAGCTCTACTCGGTCACTGAGGGCGGCCAAGGTATTTAATAGGGACAAACCGGTCTCGAAGATAGGGACGAGAAAAGGGGCTGTTGAGACCGTTATAAAGGAGTGAAAGAATGTGTGATTTTCTACGATAACGGATATTTAGCCAATTTATCATGATCGTATTTGCGCAATCCGAAGATATATCTGATATAGAGATTTAAAAGACGATCTAACTTGTTCTTCTGCGACATCAGGATAACACACATCAGCGTAATCAATAATACGAAGCAAGAGAGAATTGACTAATGTAACTTTGGCAGAGTATGGAAGAAATTTTTGCATGCGCTTTAGTGAATGCATTGAGGCAAATATCTTCTTACTGATTTCTGCAACCTGCAAGTCCCAGGACATATGGTTGGAAATGTGAAGCCCCAAGTTTTTGACAGATCTGCAGTATGTAAGTGGGGTGCCATTGAAGCAGACTGGAGGTAAACTGGATATATCAGTCTTGTCGATCAGGGCCCTGTTCCCAACTAACATTACTTGCATCTAGATGGGTTCACAAGTAGACCAAATTCCTTAGTCCACTCACTAATCCGATCAAGATCGGAAGAAAGCTTATGTATGGAATCATCCATAAACCATCTTGCTTACAAGACAAGTATAACTGAAGGTCATCAGCAAACATGTGGTAAGAACAGAAAAAGACCACGAAAACAAGAGTATTGATAAATACGGAAAATAGTAATGGAGAAAGTATACCTCCCTGTGGGACCCCAGCAGTAATGTTACACCACCCGAAATAAGTGTCATCAACACGTATACGTTGTTTACGCCCACGGAGATATGACTGAAACCATTAAACACAATTACATGCACTACTAAAATCAAGAAGAGTTAGGATACTGAGTTGCCTATCGTCCATGGCTTCACGAATGTCGTCAGTTATTTTAATAGTTAGGGAGGCGAATAGGGGAATTTTCGGTAATACTCGAGCGTGGCAGTTTAAGATATGAGAGATACCTTAGACCTAATAGAACAACCTTGTAAAGTATTTAGCTCTATATGTAGTGACGCGCGCCTAGGATAGACGATCAGATTAGTAAAAAAAAATCGATAGTCTGAAATACTCGAGCGCGTCAGATTAAGATATTGGGGGTTGATTTTAGTGTTTTAAGACTAAATTTAACTAATCTGACGATAAGTCCTTGACGCCGCCGAGTTATAGGGTCGCGAACTTGTAAAAAAAAAACGTTAATCCGGCATTCTCGAGCGCGATTTTTTTATTTTTTATTTTGAAGAATATAATCTAAAACTTACTAAAAATACAAAATCTGCCGGTTTCCGCATGACCGGAAGTGTGGAGGAGCCATTTCGTCTTCCGAAAAACGCGTTGCGGCGTATAAGTCGCGAACGATACATTTCACAAAAAAAAGTTTAAATAAACAAAAAGGGGATTTTATTTTACACAAAAAAGGTCTCTTTACATTTTTGTCCAAAGTTAAAACTTTTTGACTTGAAGCATCATAAAAACTCAAACTCCCGGTTTTTTGAGTATGTCTCGAAAACTGAGGGTGTTAAAAAAAATTGATATGAAATAACGATGATTATACAATAAATAATACAATTCGTACTACATTTCATCTATATTTACGTTGGTTGTATCTATCGCTTTATTGTCATTCTTAAATTCCCCGTTTTATCAAGGAGAAAGAAAGGAAAAAAAGAAACCAAAAAACCTTTTTCGGTCAGATTAAGAGAACCCACCAATATTTTTGTCAGATTAAGAAAATATGCTTTCAGGATACAGAGATAAACCTCCCCTATGAAAATCTGACGCGCTCGAGTATTTCAAAAAAACTTTTTTTTTTTGCATTTTCAAAAATTCATCGTAACTTATCGTCACGCCGAAATCGTCAGTTTTTTTAAAGGGAGCTTCCTTGGGGCCTACTTAACACCCCTTCCGAAAATCTGACGCGCTCGAGTAAATATTTTTTTTTTGCATTTTTGACTACTTTATATGCCTACCCCCACCACGCAAACCGGCAGATTAGTATACCGTTGTTATCAGAGGCACTTGGGGCATACGTAGTATGAATATCTGACGCGCTCGAGAATGCCCAAGTAACTGTTTTTTTTTACATTTTTGAAAAACCGTACACGCCAAGCCCACCGCTAAAATGGTTTTTAACTTACGAGCTTTTCTTTTCGAAATTATTTTATCTTTCGATTTTGATAGGTCTCGACGGCGCCGTTGAATTACGCCATTTAGCTACCTCGCCTCCCTAACTATAATGAGTGCAGTACTGGTACTATGGGATGGACGAAATCCTGACTGAACAGGATTTAGTAGTTTGTTACAGTGAAGCTAATATGAGAATTGACGATGAGCACGCTTTCAAGCACTTTGGAGAGAAATGGTAGTATAGAAATTGGTCTATAGTCCTTGAACGCGGTTGGATCAGATGTTTTGGGGACAGGGACCATATAAGCGAGTTTCCATAGGGCAAGAAAAGTATTGGACGACAGAAAAAAGTTGATGATATGTGCAATATCAGGAAGAATAGTATTAAGGATAGGAAGAAGTAAGTCACGACCAATGCAATTTGGTCCAACAGCATTACTTGGGATGGAGAGGATGATCTTCTCAATATCGGAAACAGAAACTCATGAAAAGGAAAACATAGAATTGGAAGGAAGAGGGACAGATAATATTTGTCGGATGGTAGCTTCGGTGTTATCAAGACAAGCGCGCTACCAATTGCACCACCAAGGTTCCTACCCAAACCCGTGAATTTTTCCGAGATATAAATTAACATTATAACTCTAGGCGCCAAGTGGCTCACTGTAATCTAAATTATGTTTTTGCTTGTCGTGCTGACATATTGAATACTTGACTATCAATACTTGAATCATGCAAACAATTTGACGAGTACCTCTACTAAGAGGTTAAGCAATTATGATGATAATTTTGCTAATTAATGTAACTATGTGAGGACTTGTTTATCTTACTATTACCTAGTAATTTCAACTTGAAACAACACTTTACTATTGATTACAATACCGATAGATCGATATTTTGAAGTTACTTGACAATTTTGACAGACTATGAACCATAGAGTATAAAATTAGCTATGAACTATGAATAAATCGGAACGTCACCGAAATATTGAATTGAATGATGTAAACACTTAGCGTCCATAGACAGTAAAGCTGCACTGATACCAATTTGAAGAAAACTCACGCGTACACTTCCGTTTTACGTACTGTGACTTGAATGAAGCTCGCTCGAACGACGCGTTGCCCCTTCTCGCTCACCGATATGAAAGATGGCCACTGAATTCCTTTCGACGCACCGAGTTGATGAAGTGACGATTGATGTCCAATAACACCGTTGTCTTTATATACACTGACACTTTTTCACACGAAAATTGCCCTTTAGTGCACTGAATTTACTGTCCACTTGTATTATGAATGAAGATTGACTTGATCAATAATTATAGACGCCGTTGACCTATAGACGCCGATGACTCGTTGATCTTGATTGCCGCTCGATAACTTGATAATCGGTTGTGATGAATGTGAATGATCGTCCGTCTCGCAGACTGCGCTGAGTTGCTTAGAGAATATACCAAAGGAGACGCCTTTAACAGGCGTTCCCCTCTGCCAAAGGTATGAGATTCTATATCTAACGCGTTATATAAAACTAGTTCAGCCGCCATTTCTGTCATACGATTCCCGAACGTCTTTGCATAAAGAGCTCCGAGAAAAATGCCGTTTTGTGCTGTGTATGGGTGCAAAAAAATGTCTTACACATCAAATTTACAAAAAGATGGTGTTACATTTCACTTGTAAGTATATTTTTGGTTATTTCATTCGTAATTTACTCATATCCAACATTTTTGAAAATGTATAAAATTCATATTTGGCGCCATAACTTCTTCACGATGACGTAGGCGTACTCCCTACGAGACTAACTTAGTCTCGTAGTGAGTACGCCAACGTCACGATTCGGGAATGCGCCGCAGCGAGACTATTTTTGGTGTTGCCAACTACTACAAAAAATTACCTAGAAATTCATCAATACCTTAACATTAATTCACCTTAACTTGATTTTTGTGTTTAGAAATATGCTACTATTTCATAAAGTGTACAGCAAAATTTAAGTATTTATATTTTTCTTGTACCGACTCCACTATTATTTTTAAAACTTATTTCAATTTATTCATCGTAGGCAGCAATATAAGCAATAGTTAATTAATATTTTTACTGAAAATATTACTAAAGTCGAGTCCAGAATTAGGCGAACTAACTTGACAGTTCATTGTACACTAATGTTGCCACAGTTTAGCTAGTGCTGTTTATATCGATGTTTAAAAAGTCTAGTTAATCATTATTATTGTGTTTGGAATCAAACTAATAATTTTACTAAGCAAAATAATAATAATAAAAATTTATTAAATTTATTAAAATCGAACACATAACGGATTTGGATTTATCAGCGACGATATAATAGCGTTTGTCTCTATTGCACTTTCATATTTGCCAGAAAGAAAGGGATGAATGCTATATGTATGGTACATGAAATGTACCGTACTAAGTAGCCCGACAGAAACCACCTAAAAGGATCACAATGGCCTGTTGTAATAAAGTAATAACATCATTATTTTTGTATTTTATTCCTAATTTGAGGAGTAAGTATCGTAAATATCATCTTTAAACAATACATCCTTCAGATCATATTACATCATATAAATTGCTGTAGTTCGTCCCTATTTGGCAAGTATGTATGACTGTGAAAGTTTCGACGACAATTACTTGATAAAATATAAATAGAATCAGATTTATAGAAGGCACAAGGTTATATCGACATATTTGTGTCGACATAAACATATCACTATTTATTTTTTCCTATGTCTGGCAACATTTTCGGCTGTCAAGTTAGTTCGCCTATTTCTGGACTCTACTTTAAATATATTATAAATCTACATGCTCGAAAAATTCAACAACTATTTTCTTAAAAATGTGTATGATATTAGTTTAATTTTGGACTGGAGTCAATAGCAGGGCTATTCAGGATTCTGAAACAAAAATAAGAATCTTAAAATATGGAATTGTGTAGCTGTGGCACTGGAAAGACTCATCTAAGGTGTCGAATTTCACAAAATTTATAAAAGTATCGATAACTCGAAAACTATCGACTTTTTACTGAAGTCATAATTTGATATTCTGGACAGTCATGAGCTGGCCTATCAGCCCTCCAAGGGTTAACGTTGACTTTTGGGACATCCTGTATATTGTTAGCAACACAAGATGACGGAGCGCCCCTGCCGGACGAGCGTGCCAACAGTTTGAGTCATCGACGGCTGCGCGCGCACGGTGGATATAAAAGGCTGTAATTGAGCGGCGCGCGCCATTGTGTTTTGCAACTTTGTGCTGAAGTGATTAAATCATGGTTTACATTTATTTCGTGACTCCTGACCAAAGACCTGCAGACCATCAGTCGCCTGTATCTAACAATATCATATCGTGATGATACATAGCCTAATACCTTCCTCAAGAAACTACGTTACAATGAAAATTGCATCAAAATCCAATGAGATGTTCCCAAGTTATAAGTAAGCGTCCATACAGACACACAGACAGATGTTGCATTTTATATGTAGATAAAGAGAAGATTTTGTCCACCTGAACAGATTCTTATGGAATGGTGTCAGTAATGTATTTATCGATAAACGTGTTCCCAACTCTATTAAATTTAACGCACACATTCAAAGTCCGTACGTATTTACGTAAATTTGTGTTGCAGGTGTGCGAAACGCATGTGGGTGCGTTTGTATTCTAGAAACATGATTCGGTTATGTAAGGCTGGTTACCTCGTCCCCCACCAAACGTGGCAGAACCGACTGTATGTGGAAATACGCCTAAAAGTGGTCCAGTGTTATATGGTCTAAGCTGAGTTGTGACTCGTTGGCTATTGACCGCTGACCGTGCCTTCACCTTCCCCTCATGGCCCACCAAAAATGTTGGAAATACTGAATTTAATTATAACAGGACTTCTTTACATATTTATCTCAAACAAAATTGAAAAACTAAAGTGAAAAACAAGATGTCGTCGAATACAATAATGCGCCCTCGCCGGAACAGCGGCATAGACAAAAACTAACATAATTAGCCAATCAACGTAGCATATGACAATTACAGCTGATTGGTCACTGATTTGCATAGACAATTGGCGCTGAATTTAAATTCGAATTAATATTAATAAGTTACAACAAAACATGTTGATTTTACGTCAACAGTAGTTATAAGTCATTTGTTGTTTAGTATAAGTTTTATGTTAACCCTAGCTCACTAACCTTAATTTCCAGTAACGTTATCACTAACCATTCGTAAATTTTACGACGGATTAAAACATCAATATTTATTAAATCAACTTTATTTATGACACACAACGACCTTAATTAGCAGTCTTAGTTTTCTCTTAATCAAATAACATAATCGGTTTGAGAATTAATTTACATTGAACAATGATTGCACATAGAGACAATATGCTCCCTGCAAATCGCTTTTTTGCAGCCCTTGCAGAAGTTAGTGGTCATACGACGTTTTTTTGCAGGGACAATAACGACGATAACACAATATATCCCGATCTAATGAGCGTGCATCCACAATGAGTGATTGCGGGTCACTAGCGATGCGAATTAGGAAGGTATAAGGAACGGGGGGGGTGGCGGGGGTGGGGATCCTACCAAAACACTAAATGTTCAAGGTACGCGTCGTCATTTTGACGAATGGTTAGTGAGCTAGGGTTAAAAAAAAAGACATGATCTTGCTAAGTTTCTTGCCCGTTCTTCTTAGCAAGACTAATCGAATGGGCGGAGGTAGGCATGTATTTATATATGTAACCTTATTAGTCTGTAGTATATAGGATGGGATTTGGTCGGCCGCCTGGATTCATGCTGGGGGGTCGGTTGGTGATCATTGAACCTTGTTCCTGGTCCCTGGCCGGGTCTCCGGTGTGAGTTGTGGCGGTTGATTGGATTTCACCTTCAGTGAAATCACATTTCAACCCCATCGCACTCCAATAGGGGTGATGATGGTATTTCACGTCCACTACATTGGATTTAGAAATCGTTGTTGTTTTCATAATCAGGGACCCGATAAACCATACAAACGATACCCATGTTGGTTTTCAGACTTTGTCACCCCATTTCTCTCTTTTAGGGGTTGAATTCTGGAAAAGCCTTTTTCACGTCCATCACTTTGGATTTTAAAATCGTTGCTGTATTCGTAATCAGCGACCCGATAAACCATACAAACGATACCCATGTTGATTTTCAGACTTTGTTACCCCATTTCCCCCTTTTAGGGGTTGAATTCTGAAAAAACATGAAACACATGTTTTTTTATTTATGGATAGGAGTACTCCTGTGAAGTATCGAATAAAATAATCTAACTAATTTTGTTTCCCGATACAAACTTTGGACACCCGTTTCACCCCCTTAGAGGGTGAATTTTGAATAATTCTTTCTTAGTGGATGCCTACACTATATAAGGTATCTATGTGCAAAATTTCAAATCAGCAGTTTAGGCTGTGCGTTGATGTATCAGTCAGTCAGTCAGGGCTTTGAGTTTAATATACAGATAGAAAATTTATTAAAGCCTAAGGCAAGTTTTTTTTTAAACTGATTATTTTATTTTGGCATTTACTCAGTCTCAGTGTACACTTTTCTAAAAGTGATTCGTCTTTTTTTATCTATGAGTAATTCACATCATCGTTTCCAAATACCCAGGTCTCGACCAAGATCTGTTAGAAATCATTAAGATCCTCTTCAACATACGTATATTTAACACTATCTATAAATAAAAAACCGGCCAAGTGCGAGTCCGACTCGCGTACCTAGGGTTCCATATTGTGGATCATAAATTAAATTTTGTAATTTTTTTTGTGAATTTCGTAACCGCTTTATTTCTCCTGTAATCTTAACGTAACCACATATTACCATGATTTTTTTCATATTTTTTGGTCCACCAGTTTTGAAGATAAGAGAGGGGGGGGACATACATATTTTTGAGGTTTTTTAAATATTTCTCGAGATCAGTGCCAATAAAAATAGTGAAAGTATATATTTTTACAATTAACTTTTTAATACCTACAATTTGATACCCATATTGTATTTTTATATAAAAAAACATTTATTTTACTTCTTTTTTTATATTTCTCATTTGAGCTCAATTTTTTTTAATGGGTATAGTTTTCCTGTAATTGGCCAGTTATGGTTTATCATTGACATTTTTTTCATATTTTTCGGTATACCAGTTTCAGAGATAAAGGGGGGGGGAGGATATACATATTTTTGGGGATTTTTAAAGATTTCTCGAAACCAGTGCCAGAAATGTAGTAAATGTATATATATTTTAAATCAACTTTTTAAAACATGCAATTTGATATCCATATTGTATTTTTATAATTTTTTATTTATTTATTTTACTTCTTTTTTTATATTTCTCTCTTATGCTCAATTTTTTTTTAAATTGCTATAGTTTTCCTGTAATTGGCCAGTAATGATCTAACATAACCTACATATTTTTGGAGTTTTTTAAAGATTTCTCGAAACCAGTGCCAGTAAATATAGTAAAAGTATATATTTCTACAAACAAATTTTAGCATCTACAATTTGATACCCATATTGTATTTTTAGGATAATATTTTTATATTTTTTATTTTTGTTTTGGATATATTTTGAACAATTTGAAATTTTTCATATTTTTTTTACACCTTGATATGTGGGCAAATTAATGCTATTTTTGTGCCAAATTTCATGTCTTTATCTTTAATGGTGCTAAAGTTATGATCCTGCAACATACGGACGGACGGACGGAAAACGGAGTCTCACCATATGGTTCCTTTTGTACCTTTTAGGTACTAAGGAACCCTAAAAAGTACAAATTGCTCGTATTTTATCATTAAGCAGTTTAGAATTCGAATTTTAAATTAAGCAAGGTCAGAAAAGCATAACATACATTTTCAATTCGATGTTGCTTTTTATGATAAGTTTTCTGATTTCAGAACTATACCCTTTTGTAAGGATGGGAAAACTAAATCATTCGATCAGAATGCTGATGGCTGCGCGAAATCAGAAGCCATCAATATTTTATTCCTTCAAAAGGCTAAGGATGCCAAAAGGTTTGTTTAAGATGTTTTTAAATGAGATATCAATCTGTGGTATTGGTATACAGCTGGAATCGTGATATCAGTTAGATCTGTCGTATTCTACAGCGCGTCGTCGTCGTGCGACCGTACTTACAGCTTATGCGCCAGTAAGTAGCTACCCAGTTTTAACACCGCCAACCTATGTCCATCGTAGACAAACTTTCCCAAGGGCATTGCCAAAACAAGAGGATCAGCTGCCTCTACCTGGAGATTCGAAAAAATAGAATCAAATGTCAAGTTTTCACGTCACAAAACAATTTTACACAAATTGAAAAGCCTAACGTCTAAACTCTGTTCAAGTCACTGCACCACGCTTCCATGCTGTTAGATTTATGATTCGTGCCTCTTTCCATCGTTCCATCGTCATCCCTGTCCAGTGGCGAATTTACCAGTAAAATGAGTAGGGTTGAGATTAGGGTAGCTGATATAGGGGCGGCAAATCTGGGGACTGTATCTTTAAACTTTTTTTCCTCTTTGTTTTATCTTAAATAAATTATATTTTTTATTTACTCAATTTTATTTTAATAAAAAAAATACATTTTCGTAGGTATCACATTTCAAGTCCCATGCTTATGCGAATCAAATTGTATACAGCAAATAAGAAGAAGGAACAAGAAGTCTCACTTTAATCGTTCCTTTTTATTTCTATGCGTACGGACCCAATAACGCTTTCATGAAATTCCTTTTACAATGCAGGCAATACTGTATCGGCCAAGCAATCCCTACACTTGCTCTTGGCCTGTGCAGATTGTTAAGTTTTTTTATGTTTAGAATTTTCAAAAAAACTGCTTGGAGATGGTTCTTATAACGAGAACTAAAACTGAAAAAAATTAAGCCTTTGTTATAAGGGTGGCAAAAAGTTGGCAGCCTATGGGTGGAAAATTTGTAAATCTGCCACTGGCTGTGTCGGTTCAGGTATCGCCGGTACGTTTGTGATGGTAAATGCCCTTAAGATAATGTCATTGAGGGCAGCATGGCGAGAGAGGCGGCCGGCATTGCGTTGACACGATAAGCAGTGGAAGCCGGAAGGGTCCACATCAGCTCCGCTGGTGCCTAGCCGCAAGCCTATGGTCATACCAAATGACAGGTTGTCAAGTAGTGTACCGATATTCTCGGGACGAAGAGCCTGCTGCCAGTAGTTGAAACATTTCCAAAACAGCATGACGAGAGAGGCGGCCGTATAGTATTAGTAAATATATGCTAATAGTTCTTTGTGTTTAAAATTAAATTGCCAAATTTATTGTCCGATTTATAATTCTCGCATGATAAAATCTCACCCATGTGTGTGCAAGTCAAACGTTATCACGATTCCATGTATAAAATATATATCATAGTGGAAAGCCACCTCAAGGGTCTTGCAATGATGTGTGTTCAATGAAAAACTATAATTAAGAACATAGAAGATTTTTGTAATAATGTAGTAGAAAATTCACAAAAACCGTAGATTATGTTTTAATGCAAAATAAAAAACCGGCCAAGTGCGAGTCAGCCTCGCGTACTTAGGGTTCCGTATTGTGGATGATAAATTAAATTTTGTCATTTATTTTCGTGAATTTCTTAACCGCTTTATTTTTACACACAGATTGCCTTGATTTTTTTTCATTTTTTGGTCTACCAGTTTCGGAGAATAGGGGGAGAATGACATACAATTTTTTTTTAAAGATTTCTCGAAACCAGTGCCAGTAAATATAGTAAAAGTATTTATTTTTACAATCAGCTCTTTAATATCTTCAATTTGATATTGTATGTTTTGGCTAATATTTTTTAATTTTGTCACTTTTGTTTTGGAAATATTTTGAATAATTACAATTTTTTCATATTTTTTGTTACATAATTAATGCTTATTAATGCTAATGGTTCCTTTTGTACCTTTTAGGTACAGGTACAAAAGGAACCATTAGCATTAACCTTTTACCTTTCAGGTACAAAACCCTAAAAATACTTGTGGTACACGATTAAAACTTTACAAATTCCATTATACAATGAATTTCCTCTGCGATCCTCTGGCCCATTAGCTGGTGATGCCCTTGCCGTGCTGATACCATCGTGGACGAGCTTATGGTTGAGCAGATATGTTCGACCACAGAGAGCGCTCTTTCTCATCTTATCAACGCTTTACATCAGGCGCACGTTTTAAGTTAAAATTAATCTTAATATATTTACTTTGTACTCAGGATTTACGCGGATGTCTGTTACATAAAGAGTCGATTTAGTGCAAGATCAGACAAGTCCGGACACAAGTACGGTCCACAAAGGGACCCAGCAGAATTTACCTTATTCCTTAAGGAATTGTATAACGAAGTGGGTGTATCTCCTGCAGCTGTAGAATACGTAGAAGCCTTTGGTTCAGGTAAATTTATTGATTATAATAATAATAACCCTACTAATATTATAAATGCGAATGTCTGTAGGTGTGTTTGTTACCTTTTTATTACCACTCAGTTCTGTAACTGCAGATCGTATTTTCATGAAAATTGGTAAATAGTTACTTTAGGTCCTGGAAAAGGACCATTTCTTCCAAGAAAAATTTATAATTATTGTGGGATAGTAACAAAACGTAACACATGATTTTGATGAACGATGAGTTGCCAAATTTGCCTCACAGGCAACCTGTATCGGGCGTTTATACCACTCATACACTCCAATTATGGAGGTACGGAGACGCTCGGCAGCGCCGGCGGGGGTTATGTGACGGCCACACGCGGCTCGCAAAACATTCCAGATAGCCGTTCATAAATTAACAATTTCGTCAGGTTCTAACAATGACAGCAGGATATCGTATACAATTTCCAAGAAGTGCGACAGAGATGGCATTAGAACCCGTGTCGCAACCCCTAGTTTATGAACCCGCCCTAGATGCGCTACAGTTTCGGGGAATGCCATGTAATGCACGCCTCGCATTATCGTATTGTATTATTGTATGAGTTTAGGTTTAGAGCTGCCTTATGCCCAGTTGCAGAAAGGTTTATTTAATTTAATGAACTTTTAAAATGGATGCCGTCCTTTTCATTGTTTTTGATAAAGAAGTTCATAGGTAGCATTCATTTTAAAGTTTCAATGAACTTAAAAACCCTTTTTGCAATCCGTTAATGTAGTTGCACCAGGGTAGCGCAGTACCTTTATAAATACGTGCAGTATGTGGAGAATAACACTTGATTGACCAGCTCACTGCTTTGGAAAGGCCGAGCTGAGTCCTGGCGCTGATTGACCATCGTCGTTGGCAATCGATACCGGTGACGACGCGACGTCACGCAAGTCAACATTTACATATATAATGTGCCTACGGTTGCAGCTCTTACCCAGATGAGTAAAACACCAGGTTTACCGATTTTGTGGCGTGGTCGAGGCACACAGAAAAAAAGTCCAAAAATAGGTGTTGACGTGTAGAAAAAATATACAGGATGTGTAAATGTGTAGATTATTATTTTAAATAAAGATTGTTATGATAAAGACAGTATTATTTTTATATTATTCTAAATCAAACTTGGTATGATCCATTTGTACCTTTGCTTAAGGTATAAATAATATATTCTGTGTTGTAGCTATACCCGATGCTGATAAGAGTGAACTAGAAGCAATAAGTGACGTATTTTGCAAGGACAGAGCTGAACCACTTTTAGTCGGCAGTGTTATATCAAATATCGGATATGCAGAAGCTGCTTCTGGAATATCAGCTATAACCAAGGTGAATGTTACATCTACAGTATTAGACGCTATTTTCCTGAAATATCATTATAATCATAGATTAAGTAGTTATTAATTGACGAGCCCTCTGCTAGGTACTGGCTATCTTTTTAGGGTTCCGTACCCAAAAAGTAAAACGGAGCCTTATTAATATCACTGTCCGTCTCTAATCGGTCTCTAGCTGGTAGATCTTACGTGGTCTATCCAGGGACTAGAGCAGGGATGGAATTTTTTTTCCTTCTTGTGCCAATATTTACTAACGAAATATATGGCGGGCCAAGTTGTTGCATTTTTGGCAATATTATTTACTGAAATAAAAATATTTGTATGTTTTTTTCTGAAACACTAATTTATTGTGCAATATTACAAAATAACTATTGAAATAAGGAAGACATTGCAAATTGCGATTAAATTAAACTTTCAAGTTATCTGCGAAACTTCTAACAATACGAAAACTTCACTTTATTTTTGTTTGATGGTCGCGGGCCGGATTTCAACGCTTTGCGGGCCGGAGATGGCCCGCGGGCCGTAGTTTTCCCATCCCTGTACTAGAGGAATAAAAAAAAATCGAAAAAGGCGTTACTTTGCGGAAGTCCATCATGAATTTGTGGACATATTAATAATTTGCAATATTCCGCTAAACACTCTTACCATGCTATTCAAAATGCAGACTCAAGCACCGCCCGCCCTCCCGCATAAAACATGCACAAGCAAAGCAAGCAGTACGAGCACAAAATAAAGCAATTTTAAATAACAAGCAAGAAAACTTATCAACACGTGTTTCGCATCTAAACGAGGCATCCTCGGGATGTGTAGTCCGCCCGACCGCTCGACAGCAAATGACGAGCTTCCGCCCGGAACTCACTTTTTATATACCGGCCTGACTAGTTGCTTGGTGGGAATAATTGGAAGACGAAAACATGCGTAACAGGGGGGTACTTATAAAATTATTTTGTTCGTTCAGTAAATCAGAGTTATTCTTGTTTTTCAATATCTCTAACACACACATTCTAGCACACACATTCTTAAACTTTTCTTACAAATATATCAAATGAATGATTGTTAGGCAAACTATGACCGGACTCTAAAATATGTTTCGCAAAATGCGATTTTTCGGGATGATTATTTCTATAGGCTGAGATGTGTTCCTTATACCTTGTTTCAAAGCTACGACCCGTTTGACTGATGTAAACACCGTTACATTCACTGCAGCACAATTTGTAAATACCCGACTGTTGTTTTTATCTAATTTCAAAAACATATAAAACTTATCTAAGATTTAAAAATTTAAAATTTTAAAAACCGGCTAACTAATTACGAGTCGGGATCGCGCGTAAAGGGTTCCATACCACCATAAAATGTGGGTACGACATCATTAAAATACCGTTTATTTAGTGCAAACATGGAAGATCTAGTACCAGACATTATGGAGATATGGCCAAAAGAAACTTTCAGCCTGTCATTATAACAAGCAAAGGATAAATATTGTCTAATTTCATTCAACCCTACTCGCCAAATATTTTATGAGTTTAGAGCGTGCTTTCGTCCGGACCAGTCGTGTACACGTTGCCCTAAGCCCATCTCGGATTTCAGGACCGTGCCCATTGTACAAGCGAGGGTGAACAATAGATTTTTGTTTTGACCAGATTGCTTCGAAGCGGGAAAGTGTTACTTTTTAAATATAAAAAGCGAGTTATAGTGCTGTGTTAAGTTAAGCTGATTGGGTGGATTGATCAGTGCATGTTACATCTGAGGCGCCAGCCGCGGAAAGAGTGATCATTGGAGACCAGTAAAAATATGGTGATATATTTTCAATTTGTTGAAATTTTTTGCTAGATACCTATATAACACAGTTTACAACTAAGTCTACACTGAACTTAACACAGAACCTAGGTATTTTTAAATTGCTTGCCTCTCCAAATCATCAGTCCGAGACTAATTTGCATTCGAACTACGACCCCTGACAAAGAACCTGCTGAACTATAACCCCGAGCGGCACTACCAAGTATACGGTGGTTGGTAGAGTAATTTGCCCTCTTTGTAAACCCTGGTCAATATAAAGCGGTTGGTTCTAAATCGAATGAGCCAACATACACAACCCGTAGAACGGGCTCCATTGTGAATTTTACAGCTATACTATGCATATTAAACTTGTTCCAGGTAAATTTAGACAGCAATAAAACTGGGCACATCGAAAACGTATGCTTAAAATTACCAGTGTCAGGAGACCTGTATAATCTCACAGATAATTTACTTCAAAGTCATCCCTAACTAATCAACTAGGTACCTTCGGTACAGAATACAGAATACAAAACCACACCCCCGACACTTCATAGTCCACGCTCAAGTTATTTACCTACACTCTCACGCGCGCATCTGGCTTGTCTGCACACGCTTGTGTGCGTGCGTGAGCTAGTCTAGGGCTGGCAGCAAGCGTGTGAGCGTCGCCGATCGAGAGGGACAACATTTATAGTCAGCAACTTATATGATTCTCTTCCTAAATTTTAGCGTGGTTAATCCCTAGGTCCTAGTTCTGGTTCCCCATGGATAAATTTGTATTAAAAATATATATATCGTCATGACCTGAATGCGCGAGAGGGTTTCAGAGATGTTCCGAGTGTGAACTTTGAAATGCAAGTCACAGTCCACACTCGGTACACCAGCGTTTCGCCTACAAATATTACGTCCCAACGTGGTGAGAGGTGAGCCCTATCGCCGTAAGTACTTTAGGCACAAACACACGATTTTTAGGACATACGGGTTTCCTCACTATGTTTTCCTTTACCGTTCAGAAAGTGGGAAGTACTTACCTATAAGCAAATACGATGCGCATTATGTAAATTCCGAAAAACTCATTGGTGCATGCCCAACCGCGGATTGAACCTGGATCTCAAGATTGAGAGGCCAGCGTTCTACCCCTGAGTTACCGCCGCTTTTTCATAACTTTCAAAATAAATTAACATAAAAGAAAATGGCTTAGTTCATCGGAAGGAAGCAAATTTGAAAAATCTCCGTTCTTCATTGGTTGCACCGTTTTCTAGGCATTCATATATCAATCAATCAGTTCAAGGCCGTTTTCGGTTACAGCGACTGTCAATGCTGAGAGCGGCGCTGGTGAGCCCTCACGTGGCTGACGTAGCCGATTTTTGCAGTGAACGTGCGTCCACATTCACTGCACGTCAGCACCCCTCCAACTATATTATAATTGATGGCCACTGGTGGTCGGGCCTTAAGCTGGTCTCGTTTTGTGTCGAGCTCAGCGCGTCTAATCGATTCGAAAGCATACACCTTAGTGTTCACAGCCTGCCTCCAATGTGGTCTGTCTGCTGCCAGTGTTTCCCATTGTGCTGGGTCTATTGCACATTTCTTCATGTGGTGGTTAAGCACATCTTTATACCGCAGAAATTGGCCGCCCTGTTTCCGTTTCCCTTCCTGCAGTTCGGAGTAGAAGATGCGCTTAGCCACCCTGGCATCAGACATTCGGGAAACATGGCCACACCATCGCAGCTGACGCCTCATTAGATAGGCCTCAATCCCACCGACATCAGCACGTCGCAGAACTTCCGTGTTTCTCACACGGTCCGACCAGTGGATGTTCTGGATGTCACGCAGGCATTTGAGGTGGAACCTATCCAATGTGCGAATATGCTTCCGGTATGGACACCACGATTCGGAGGCATAGAGAAGATTAGGCAAAACTATCGCCATGTACACAGAGACCTTTGTATGGAGCTTTAGGTCATGTGACCGGAACACCTTGGGACGAAGTTTGCCGTAGGCTGCAGCAGCTGCTCCTATTCTGCTGTTGACTTCATCGTCAAGATGGTACTTGGATGTAATCGTGCTCCCCAGATATTTGAATTTATCTACTTGCTTCAGCGATGCCTCACCGAGTTTTATATCGACTGGCGCACTGAGAGTGTTTTGAACCATCACTTCGGTTTTCTTAACACTGATTTTTAGGCCAAAACGCCGACATATCTCATCGAGGCTCAACATTAAGCGCTGTAGATCATCTGAGGATTCCGCCACGAAACACAGGTCATCTGCGTACATTATCTCCGTTATGGTGGTAAGACACACTTTGGTGTATGCTTTCAGCCTGGCTAAGTTGAAAACACCGCCGTCGGTGCGAAAACGAATACGGATACCGTCAGGCACTGATTGCAAGGCTTCCCGAACTACCACGGCAAAGTAAAGGGCAAAGAGAGTGGGTGCCAGCACGCAGCCTTGCTTGACTCCACAGCTGACATTGAAGAACTCTGTATCTTCGCCCTTTACCGCGACACAACACTGCATGTCATCATGCAGTAGCCGGACCAACCTCACAAACTTATCCGTGCATCCCAGTTTCGTCATCACCACCCATAAAGCTTCCCGAGGCACACTGTCGAAGGCTTTTTCCAGGTCAACAAAACACATATACAGTTCCTGACTCTGTTCTCTGCTTTTCTCCTGGAGTTGACGTATGGAGAAAATAGCCTCGCAGGTACCTCTTTCCGGGCGAAAGCCAAATTGGGTTTCCGGCAGGATGTTCTCAGACAGGGGCACTAAGCGGTTAAGCAATATCCGGGCAAAGACTTTTCCCGGAGAGGTAAGGAGAGATATACCTCTGTACGAATTGCAGTCGGAGCGATCTCCTTTGTTTTTGTACAAGGAGCAGATACGAGACAGATGAAAGTCTTCCGGTACCCGCTCCTTTTCCCACATCTCAACAAAGAGCCTCCAGATTGTACCGTGCAACTCGTCACCTCCATACTTAAGTAGCTCTCCGGGCAAATTGTCAATGCCCACCGCTTTTTTATTCTGCTGTTGTTTAATGGCAAGAACGACCTCACTTAGTGACAGTGGCTTGTCAAGCTCAGTGCAGGCTGGCAATACTGCTATTGAGCTGATGTGATGCAGATCCGCATCTCGGTCAACGTTCAGTACGCTGTTGAAATGTTCCCGCCAGCGCTGGAGCACGTCCTGCTTGCTTGTAAGTAGTAATGTACCATCAGATGACCTTAATGGAACACTACTGCGGGCTGACTTACCTACTAATTGACGGACCTCTTCGTAAAATGTGCCCATTTGATGCGTGTCTGCAAGCCACTGTATGTGCTTGGCCTTTTCCTGCCACCACCTGTCTTTTATCTCTCTGACCTTACCTCTGAGCTGAGCACTACTCTGCCTGACTTCCTTCGACTGTTCAGTGCGGTGGTTACGGAGGAGAGTTCGGTGCTTCCTTATTGCTTCGGCTAGGCTTTCGTTGTTCTCGTCGAACCAATCCTCGCATTGACGAGGTTTTATACCAAGTTTCTGCGTGGCTACATCGACAAGACTGGACGAAAGCGTTTGCCAGATAGCTACAGGATCGCCATTCTCAGTATCCAGCGTCTGAACCACTTCACTGATCGCCAGGGAGTAGATTTTCCGGGTCTCCAGGTTCTGGAGTTTCCCTAGATCTAACTTCTTTGGCATCACTCCTTGAGATCTGCGCGGAGGAAAAAGTCGAAGTTTCAGCTTGGTCAAGACAAGCCGATGGTCACTCCAGCAATGAGCACCCCGCATGACACGGGTGATAAGGACCTGGGAGATGTCCCGCTGCCTGACTATAGCGTAGTCTATGAGGTGCCAATGTTTGGACCTGGGATGCATCCATGTAGTCTTATATTTAGCCGGGAGTCTAAACATGGTGTTGGTGATTGCCAGATTGAATTGGGCACATAATGAGAGCAGTAACCGTCCATTACTATTCATATTACCAACACCGTGTCTTCCCAAGACCTTAGGCCAGGCTTCATAGTCACGACCAACCCTAGCATTAAAGTCACCCAATAAGAGCAGTTCCTCTCGAGGGCGAACTTTAGTGAGGGTTTGTGTGAGCTCCTCATAAAACCTGTCCTTGATATCGTCATCTCGGTCCATAGTCGGCGCATAGACACTAACGACAGTCAGGTAGTTGTTGTTGGCCAAGTGAAGACGCAAGGAAGTAACGCGGTCCGAGGTGTGTACTGGACACTCTTCCAGCTTCGAAGCGATCGTATTTTTTACCGCGAAACCAACGCCAGATCTCCTAGGCTCTGAGGCAGAGATTCCCTTCCAAAAGAAGGTATACCCACCGCCGTATTCCACCATCTCCCCCTCGTCAGCCAGGTGAGTCTCACTGAGAGCTGCGATGTCCACACCATAGCGTTGGAGTTCTCGGGCTACGATGGCAGTTTTCCTCTCAGGACATTGGTTTGTACTACGATCGAGAAGAGTGCGTACATTCCATGCGCCGAATGTCATATCCGAATGCTTTATGTTATTTTTACCTCTGTGCTTTCGACCACGAATTAGGTGATGCAGAAGCAGCCGTGGTTACTACTTCTGTGCGGGTTTGGGTCAAGCCTTGTTTAGGACACCTTTTCTAGTCCCTCCCCCGTTCGGGGCGAGCAGGGCCTCCCTAAATAGGGCTGCTCCGTCACTCAAGGTGCTGCCGAATCCACACTGATGACCCTGTGCAGCATGAAAGCGACCACTCTCCTTGAGTCGCCTGCGTGCAGACATTAGCCAAAGCCCGATTGGCATCACAATCAGACCTCTCTGCCGCTGCCCATCGCCACAGGACTTGTTTCTAAAATCGGAGGTCCAGTAGCAGAAACAGTCAATTACGCAGGACATATTATAGTGCACAAGTGTGTGCGCAAACACAGGTGCACTCTCTCGTCTAAACCTCTCTGTGCCTGATGGAACGTGTAACCGCTACAACCAGAAAGAGGTTCAGATGCAGTTTCTGGCCGACGTTCACTTGAGACCTCTAACGCCGCCCTAGGCCTTCCACTTAGGCCGTGCTGACTTGCCGCGTCCGCCAATATCCTACGCTTATCAGCTGCAGAATTGCCTTCCACGCCAAGTCAGACTTCGTACACAGAAAAGCGGGAGGTAACCGCGTAAGACCTGTATAGGTCCCCCTCAACCAGGTTTAGCCCACGAACCGACGTGGTGTCCCAGGGTGTGGCCGCCACGTGTACTGCAGCTTCTAGGAGCCACTGGTGAGAGATTGCGGAGTGTCTGTGGACCAGAGTGAATCTGTCTCATTTCAGAGAGCGGCTAACAGATTCAAAAAGTTATCACCACTAGACACGCCACTACACCCCATGATTCATATATACCACAATAACAAACCATATTGATTAAAAATCAGTATCGTAATAAAACAAAACAAGATTTATACTTGCGATTGTTGGCACTTGATGAAACATAAAAAGCATCTCGATTTTGAACACAAACACTTGTACTATTTGTTTCATAACAAATGTTTTATGTTGTACAAGTGTTTGTGTTCAAAATCAAGAAAACAAAACAAAATACGCGCGCAGCGAACGAATGCTACTCGAGCTCTGCCTGCCTCCAGATTTGCCACTAACCTGCCGGGGGCCGCGGGGGACGTTAAATTGTGTCGTGTCGCTTCTTTACGTAGTAATACTTTATATTCTCTGACAAAACTAAGATACGCGTAAACATAAGTTTGAAATCTGGACAGGTCTGGCTAAGCGTAATAATTCGTAGTAAGTAGTAAAGCAAACAAAGTAAAGTATCTAATTTAGAAAAAAAATTTGCTTACAAAAGAATCTTTCAACATAGCAAAAAATAGGTCTACCCAAAGTTTCCAGAAATCTTATCCCTTACATTATCTTAACTTCGGTCAAAACAATAAATCTTTATTCTCATATTTCTTTTTGTTGAAATTTCTTGCCCTTTTGAAAACAGCAAGGCTAAATTTACACAGATGGCAAATAAAGTAACCATTATATCCATGGTAGGAAATGGGAACTGTCTTTACCGCGCAATTGTTCATCAAATTAATTCCCTTATAGGCCTTACTTTTGATTACCGGGCGGTTCGACAGGATCTACCTACTTTCGTCTCTGAAAATTGCGACAACAGCAGAATATATTTAGCGTTACTGAATAATACGTTTGTAGGTCCAAACCCCGCAAGTTCTGGACGGGAGAAGATATCATAAAAGCAGTGGCTGAGTTCCACTCACAGAACATTTAAATCAAAGTTCCACTGGTCAACGTAGACAACAACATCGCACCAACGGACCACTTGACCTATTGTTTACAAACCAACGGTGATCCAGTTTCCGGAAACATTCACATTTTTTACGACAGAAACCACTACGACAACGTCTCAACCAGCAGTAACTCCACGGAAACATTAATAACAAAAGAAAAACAAAAGTATAGCCTTGGTCAATTGAACACTACACCAAAGACTCCGAATCGGAAATTACACTATCACGTGAGCACCGAAGCCGACCCCAAAGACAACAGCTGTAGTCTGAGAGCCCTTTGATACAAATCATGACGTGTACTTCTGACACTCCACGCAGCCTACAACCGTAGTAATACTTTATATTCTCTGCTACAACTATGCATAATCAAGAAGCAAATCTGGACGACCAATATACACCTGGCTTAATTCTATCATAAAATGAAGCCAGGTGTATATTTCTTGGAACATAGAATTTCTATGTTCCAAGATGTAAAAATGTTCACGAAAAAACAAAGGTTTTTGGAAAAACATTTCTGGACACAGGCTCTTCGTATAGAAGACAGCAGAAGAAATCTACAATTTACCCAAAACAGATACAGATTTGGAATCCGAATGACAAAATAGATCCACACTTTTAAGCACAGCTTCCAGTACACCCATATTTATAACACACAAACTATCGTATCTATTTAATCTTTAAATGCTCACTTTACGATGCCTGAATTCGGGTGGGCCTCCAATCTCCCTTCACTCCTCATCCTGCAGCTGCCATTCGACAGTCCCCTCCTGTATACTACGTGGCTCACCGGTGTCTCGGGTCTTCGCACCCTTGCAGCAGAACTGCTGGCTGGATGAGTCATCAGAACAGAACAGAACAGACCCTACTTGCCAAATATTTTATGGTAAAGGTTGAAAATGTATTAACTGCAATATAACAGCTGTTTAAATAAAGTTAATACTTTCGATTGTCGGCTCTCAGTGAGACATCATTGTCAACCATAAATTTGATCCAAACTTTAACTTCAAACCCCTTCATATTTGTGATAAAGGTTGAACGCGCTGGAAACCTTAGAAATAAATAAACTGACTCATTAAAACGTTAAAAATCTTCTAAATGAACAACTTGACTGCAACCGATCCCCACTGTTAAATTATTTCACTCAATAAATTGATATTTCTTTTAATATATTAAGGGTCGGTTGCGCCAAACATGCTATCGCGTTTGGACAATTTAGCTTCTTAAAATAAAATATTTTTAACGAATAAAATTTGCGTAAGTAGTTAAGTATCACAACCACCGAGAAAAAAAATCGGAAAGATCAGTAAAATCATGGAAAACGTAATTTGACTTTGGAAATAGTATGATTAGTCTACTATTCTAACTACAAAATAAAATATTTTTTTATAGAGTAAAAAAATGAAAGTAGCCTTTTAAATTTTTTAAATTTTGTTTTTCCTTTTGTTATTTTAAAAGAAATACTCAAACATTCTACATTTTCCTGTACAGAAAAAATACGCAAAAAGAATTTGAATGTTTGTGTATTTCTTTTTAAATAACGAAAGGAAAAAAATATATACATGAATAAGGTATTTTGATAACTTTACGCAAAAAAAAATATTTTTTTTATTGGCAATATTGGCAACGCCAAATTACGTTTTTCGTGATTTTAGTGATCATTCCGATTTTTTTTCTCGATGATTGTGATACTTGTGTCAAATCTGAAAAATTATAATGTAGTTCAAATTCTTAACTAGGTACTTACACAAATTTTATTTGTTAAAAATATTTTGTTTTAATATGTTAAATTGTCCAAACGCGAGAGCTTGTTTGGCGCAACCGACCCTTAATAAGTACACTTAGGGCCTGTTTCACCACTTCCAGATAAGTGATATCCAGAAGATAAGTTTAAAAATGGAACACATTTTGTATGCGTTATATGTCACATATAACTATCAGGCACTTATCTGGAGGTTGTGAAACAGGCCCTTAATAAACTATCTTGACATTCCTTTATTACATTAATTTTGACACTTCACATGTACAATATATATTTACTTTTACAGGCTTTACTTTTCATTAATGCTATTTATTCATCTTGAATTTTATTTATATGAATAAAATTTTCCCATTTTAAGGTAAATTAATACGATTTGGAACAACAAGTAGAGAACTTTTTATTTAACAATATAAAACTTAAATAGCATTAAAAAACTAGACTCCCTATAATTTGATATAAATATAAAAGATAAAATTATACCTAACTAAATTAAGAAAAAACTTACCTATAAATTAAACCATATAAAATATTTTTTCCAAATCACCGCCGTGATCGGCAGGGTCCCCAAAAGGCTGGAAGCATTCCCTAGTTGGATGGCTAAGCTAAGACGCTGTCCGAGGTATGCCCCAGCTCTCCGGCCCCCTGAAACATCGACCAGTCGCGAAGATATTTCCTTGAACATCTGCTTCGCGGCTGGACCCCACGACCCTAAGGTTTCTACTCCAAAAGGCGCAAATAGTCTGAACTTAGATCTACATACTTGCGCCTCTTGGAGCCCTCTGCTGAGGCTGCCGCAGCACCAGCTTTAGCGGCAGTCTCTTGGATATGGGACGCCGCCAATGTGTCGACACAAGTGGCGTCCCACACCAGCGACCTGCCCTTTAGAAAACTACCCAACGAATTTTAGTTGACATTATTTATTGTATTTAATTACCCTCAAATTAGTTTTGGTCATTGCTGTCATTCGTTATATTACTTCTATCCATACGCAGGTATTTCTGCGATATGTAAATAAACCATCCCTTGATAATGCCGATAAGGCGACACTAGTTGGGAAATAATGAAATGAAATGGAACGAAATATGAAATGAAATATATTTATTTATGTACTGTAGGTATAACAAATACACTTATTACAGGTCAGTTATAATGCAATATAAGTAATTAAATATTCTATTTGTATAGGTAATAGTTTTATGTCATAAATAATAATAATATGGGGAAATATGCAGGGGAGTCATAAAAAGGGTGGGCCTACTTAAATTTATTAATAAAAATACACTTGAATATAATAAAACTATACTATATAATAAAAGATTCTGAAACAGTTCAACTGATTTATTCATCCAGCTGTTTCTAATATCACCAATAATACATGTTACATGTACTTGCAAGTAAAATGAAATCCTTTTGCACGCCTTATAGTTATCTTATTCTCTTATAGTGTCAGACAGGCATGCAAGTCACAGTCCACACTCAGTACACCCGCGTTTTACCGATGATTATTACGTTCCAACGTGATGGGAGGTGACCCCCTATTGCCGTACTTCGGGCACAAATACACGCTTTTGCAGGTTTCCAATGCAAACAAAATACTATGCACATAAATTCCGAACAACTCATTGATGCGTGCCCGAGCGGGGATCGAACCTGGATCTCAAGAGCCCCTGAGCTACCGCCTGCTTCGGCAATTATTATATTTCTTTTATATACGGGCAAACTTTTCTTTAATGATTATTATGCACAGGTATTGCTCGGGTACCACACTGGGCGACTGGCCGCCAACCTGCACTGTGACAATCCTCGTAATGACGTAGAGGCGCTGAGAGAAGGACGAATGCGTATTGTCACTGAACACGCACACTTCAACCGCTCATACGTCGGTGTTAATAATATGTCTATTACTGGCGTAAATTGTCACGTATTACTTAATGGACACTTTAAGCCGAAGGTATTGTAATTATCACTTGTTCAGCGGATTAAAATAATAATATGCAAATCGAGGCAAGGGTGATTTTATTCTGTTCATTTAGCTTGGTTTCCTTAAGGCACTTAGCATTCAAGATATAATTTCTGGAGTAATTTTGTACAGAGTTCAACAGCTGATGATGGACAGATAGCCATCGTAAAGGTAAATCTTAGGCCAACGGACTCATTTAAAAAACTGTGGGAGGTCTTAGGTTGATTAATGACACTAACTTTTTTCTAAAACCAAGCTCAAAAAAAATTTTTAAGCAAAAACATTAAAATTGAGGATGTATTGAGTTTTTAAAATGTTTCAAAGATGCTATTATCCCCAAATATTTATTGATTCTGTTATTTTTTTCCTAATATTTGCAATTATTTTCGGATATTTTAAATTTCGAACAAGTAACCATAAGTTGCACATATTATTTCGGATAAAATGATTATTTTGGAACGTATCCGACAGTGGTCTATGGTATTTTGTCTATGGACACTCGGAGCTGTCACGGAAAGACGGGGAAATGTTTTTGGAATAATCGAGGTCGATTTTTGGTATATAAAGTGATAAAAACGGGGATAAAATTGATGTGAATATCATATAAACATTTGCGAGTCAAGGTCTGACAATATTTTACCGGGGAGGACACTTTTAGTTTGATTCCTTTTGTGTGACATAACCTACATACACGCGGTTTTCAACAAGTGTTAAAACATTGACCGGTTACCATATCTTCCGAGTTTTGGATGCATCCAGGGGATAGGTGGGTTGTGTTTAGGGTTCTCTGTGGAGGTAAGTGACGTGAAACAACACCGGCACACACTTGGACTCCGTTTACGAGAGGGACTCTACTGCGGACATCTCCTAAGTACCGTTCTCTGGTAGGAAATTTTTGTACTTACCTATTTTAGAATATAAGCAGCTTATATTTACACGGATGTAGATTAGGGACAGCTTATGGGCCCCTGTTCCAACTTCTAACAACAGTTTATACCATACACATATCATGAAACTAAAATAATTAGATATATCTAGAATTAGATATAAAAGAATAAGATTATATCCAGATCTAGAAAACTAAAAGAATTAATTATATATTATAGGGAATTGGGAGATAATACAATATTTTTTAAATTATGTAACTAATTTATTATATCGTAGAAAAAAAGCTCTATTGAGCTAATTATTAATACTTATTTAAAAAACGATGCTTTACAAAATTGAATTTTCTTTCAGTTTTAATCTTCTCTCTCTTATATTTTGCATGGATCGTGGAAACCTAGAATCTTAAATGGTTTCGTAAAAGAGATAAAGGGAATTTAAAGTAATGTATCATTCAAAATACTTATCAGTGTCAAACAACCTTTCTGTTAATTTATTTTTGATAACAATTAAGATTTTGAAATCCGTTATAAGCTATCTTACCGTTTTACATGCAATTTTATTTGCTTTTTCATGAGTACAACTTTTTGGGCTTATTATTTTTGGCAATTAACGCAATATTTTTAAATTGTCCACTGACCTAAGTCTATCCGTCTGCAGAACTGCCCATCATCAACTTTCAACATGCTGTAAAAAAAACACCCGAAAGATATCTTGAGCGCCTCCTGCTATATAAGGGCGCCATAGAAAATAGGTACTAACCACAGAAGTTGGTACTAACCTTGTCTAGACACGCAGCAGCGTGTTATGAATTTGTATTTTAAAATTCATTTCAGGATTTATCTAGATATCAGTCTAGCATTCCCTATTTGGTCACATTATCAGCAAGACAAGAGTCTGGTGTTCATAAAATAATGAATGAGTTGACATCTCACCCAATTGATCCTGAACAAATTGGATTATTGCATGGGATCCACGAAGATAATATATCTGGACATTTGGGACGAGGATTTTGTATTCTTGGTTAGTATAGCTGTATTAATACAAGTTTGTAAAAATAATAGCATTATCTTGGAGTATTGACACTATGGAAAACATTGCAAGAGTCTTGAGTTTGAAAATGAACCCCCTAGTCCAGGTACGTGCCAACGGTTAGACGTCCTTCAATAAAATACGGTCCAAGCACTTTGCCACCGATATTACTGGCCCACATATTTACACTGAATCGCACTTGGTGATGAAGATGTTCACGAATCATCTGTGGATTTCTGTACGCCCACTTGTGTTCGTTGTGGCAATTATACAGATCCACACGTGTAAACATTGACTCGTCAGTCCACAAAATGTTTTTGTCTTAGTTTGAAAAGATCACAAAACGTGCGATGATTTGGCGCGTAAGCCTTTTATCTAAGGGTTTTCGCCACTGGGTACGTACACGTGCACCATTTCGTAGTACTTACGATGGTAGTACATCGTGTAGACGCTCAAGAGTAGTCGCGCGGTGGGAGAGAAAATTTGCGTTTGCACATGTACGACTGGCGATCGCGGGCTGGAGGGTGGATTTCGGGGACGGGCGTTGGTTTTCCCTGGGAATGTTTTTCATTGACGGCTGGGAATCGGACGCTCGTTGCGGGGAAGGTCGTCCGTAGGGTCTATGTCATTCACATGTCACGTCGCGTAGGTTAGCCTTTTATTCGAAATTTAGGAACAATTTTCCGATAAAAATATGAAAGAAAAAACCCTTTTTTTACGATTCTGTGTTCTATTGGTGTATCTGATTCATAGATTTCTATATAGCTAGGAGGTTCATTTTCAACCCATTTTCAACTATAGTTGACATAGCTTTTATTTTAAAATATTCTCTATAAAAAATTATAAAAATAAAAATCCATCCATTCATCAGCCTAGTTCGTTCACTGCTGGACATAAGCCTTTCCAGGACTTTGCCACTACCGGCGGTCATCCTGGAAGAATTGGCCATACTCTCACACGCTGGGCAGGCGGGTTGGTGAGCGCGGTGCCGGAACCCTCGCACCAGTGACTCCGCTGCCCGTCACCAGTCTGTTCCATATAAGGCCCGGCTACTAGGGATAGATATACCGCCATCCATCGGTCCCAGGCATGGTGGGCCTCCTAGTTTTTTTCCTGTGGGCTGTTCTCTTACTCTCCCTCGAATTAATTCGAGGGGGTCTCCAAGTAAGATGATGGTACCTCCACAGTCGAGCCCGGCATCAGCTTTACCACCTGATAAATAAATAAATTAAAAAAAATCAGACATTGGACTGATGACGGCCCCATACCGAGGGCCGAAATATATCGAGTTATAATTTTTTTAATTGTTTTAATAATAGTACTAATCAAAAGCTCGTAAAAGTTAAATATAATATATTTATAAATAAAAATAAAACATTTAAATTGTAACGTAATTCATAAATATTTTTAGATACCGCGAAAGACAACCATACCATAAGCCTAATAGAAAATGTCAAATACTGTGATGACTCAAATAAACCCCTGTGGTTCGTATACAGCGGAATGGGTTCGCAGTGGGCTGGTATGGGAACACAACTCATGCGCATTCCTGTGTTTGCAGCTGCAATCAAGCGGTATGAAAATGTACTTGTAAAATAACATTAACAATAAGAATTAGCTTTTTATACAATAAGTATAAAAATTAACGGAATTTGTAATAAAGTACTTATTTTTTCTCTCTATAGTTGTGAAATAGTTCTAGAGCCAAAAGGTGTTGATTTAGTAGACATTATAACATCGTCTGAAAAAACCGTGTTCGACAATATCTTGCACTCGTTTGTGGGGATTGCTGCTATCCAGATTGGTTTGACGGATGTCCTCCGTGAGTTGGGTATTGTACCCGATAAAATTATTGGTAAGTACTCGTACACAGTAGTATAATTTCAACATTTTATAACTTTTTTCACATTTTGTTTGTGGTATTTGATTAAAGACATTCATAAAAAGCAGTAGGGTCATACTCATTATGAATGAATATATTTTTTTATTAAATTATAGGGCACAGCGTGGGAGAACTAGGTTGCGCATACGCAGATGGGTGTTTCACAGCTGAGGAGATGATTCTATCAGCATACTGCCGTGGACTAGTTTCTCTACAAACACCATTCATTCAAGGATCCATGGCTGCCGTTGGACTGGGATACCAACAAGTATGTTTTGTTGCTCTTTGTACGTAAAATGTAACAAGTAGGTACCTAATGTATTTGTTTTTGCAGATAGTAACTATGTGTCCTCCGGAGATTCAAGTAGCATGCCACAACAGCTCTGAATCAAGTACAATATCAGGCCCATCAGATAAAATGAAAGAGTTCATCGAAAAACTTAGATCTCAAAAAGTTTTTGCTAAAGAAGTTCCTTGTTCAAACATAGCTTACCACTCGCGTTATATCAAAGAAGCAGGTCGGTACCGACGTTTGTTAAACATATACGTAATATAAGAGTTATCTATGTAATTTTTATTTTTATTTTAAAAAGGTCCAGCATTGTTGAAATACTTAAAAGAAGTTATCAAATCTCCGAAGGCACGCAGTGACAAATGGGTGTCGACATCAGTACCACAAAAAAAATGGGACCAACCAGCTGCTAAGTTTTCTTCAGCAGAATACCATACTAATAATTTATTGGTATGTCTTATTAATATCATCTAAAATTTATTTTTATAGACAAATTTGTTTATAAATTAGATACCCATTTCCAGAGCCCGGTTCTTTTTGAAGAGACCTCAAAGCTTGTTCCATCAAACGCAGTGGTGATAGAAGTAGCACCCCACGGTCTGCTGCAGGCCATTCTTAAACGATCATTGGCATCGACTTGTGTAAATATACCGTTGACTCGACGTGATCATCACGACAATGCTCTATTCTTACTCGAAGCTATTGGCACGTAAGTATTTCATTCGTTTATTTTTAATTCGTTTATTTGGTGTTATCTGTATCCTTCGGTTTTTCAATTAACCGCATTATATGTATAATTTTGTTAATATTATTTATTCATTTATTTTATTTTAGATTGTATATGCAAGGTTACAATCCCAAGATAAAAGCTCTTTATCCAAAAATTGAGTATCCAGTTTCAACTGGAACGCCAATGTTATCTCACCTTGTTGAGTGGGTTCACCAAGATAACTGGTATGTACATTGAATGCCATAATAATATTAAATAATATTAATGTTGTGTAAATGTAATGTAAGAAGAACATAAGTTTAAATAATGGTAAGCAGCCATAGGCTCAGTTTGATATTTGGGGTTTGGGCGGGCGGTCCCTGCGTTGGGGATCGTATTGTATTTTTGACAATGGAATGCCCACGGCAGATAGACTGATAATAATGATAATTGCAACAACATTAAAGTTGAAGATTATTCCATAATTATATTGTACGGACAAAAAAGGCTAATACATATTAATTAAGTCTTCAAATCGAAAGAGACTTGCTTTTCCTTCGAAATGTGTTTATGACTGAAAAATAAAATATCTAAAAATATCAAAAATATTTGATGTCAACTCTATCATTTTGTTAAAAGCATACCGTGTTACTACAAAACGGTGTTTAACTTTAGACAGTGTTTAAATCTGGTGTTGTCGCCTTTTTTTTCATATTGTAAAAGAGTGACAGCAACAGATTTAAACACTGTCTAAAGTTAAACACCGTTTTGTAGTTACACCGATAGCGTTTATGATTGAAATTCATCTAATCACGTTATGATCTGTGTGTACAAGAATTTTTAAATTTGCAACATTTTGCCAGTCTGATATTTCAATGGCCAGACTTTAATCAATTAAGATGTATCATTAATTGTGCATGAATTGATAAGTTTATTCAACATCTATTAACATTTTTACAATTTCACTACTTAAATATTTTACCTACATATCATAGGAGTTTAGCAAACTATTCCACGGTGAACCGTAAAATTGCTGCGGCTACCAACTTCATCATCTCAGTGCACGATGATGAATTCAACTATTTGAGAGGAAATGTACATGGAGGTAATAATAATAATCAAATATACTATTTCATTAATAAATCCTAATACATATATGATAAATATAAGTTCCTTTTGTCTATAACAGATGATACTTTGTACCCGTTCAGTGGAGCACTTGTCTGTGTATGGGACACACTTGTTATGTCTGTTGGCGCTATGCGACATAAACTATCGGTGGAATTTCAAAATGTGCATTTTCATGAACAGCCACGATTGAATGACAACACGCTCTTGCGACTCAGTGTTCAACTGAACAAAGGAAACGGGTATTTTGAGGTATGATAATTTACATGTTCTTTTATTTAGCTAGGAAAAAAATACTTGTTATTGATTAAATAGATCTATTTTTTAAATTTCTATGTCTAGGTAATAAATGGCAACAATAAAGTGATCAGCGGTTACATATTCAGACAAACAGGAAGAACAAAGTCATGGTTCTCACAGTCTTCAGAACCTGCCATTGGAATGACTTTAACTGATCAAGACGTCTACAAATTATTCAACGAACGCGATTCTTATTACAGGTTAGATAAATGATCGTAAAAATCGAAAAAGCACTTATCAATGAAAGTATACTACGTAAGACTTCAGTAGTTTTAAGTTTTCTTTTATATGGTGCACAATAAAGAGTATTTGTCATGTCTTGTCGTTTTGAAAACGAAAACTAGTGATATTCGTCCATACGAACAATTTTTGCTTTAAAGACAACTAAAAGACCACAATACATCAATGATAATCCAAATAAAAATTTAATTGGAAAACATCAGCTGTTTATACAATTTGATCGAGTAGGTAATACTTTTGTATAAAATAATAGTTTTTTAAAGGTTTCTCCAATAAGTTTAAACATAAGTCGCTCGGTACACAGTGCACAATTTAACTCTGTTTTTCTTGTTAAGAAGTTGAAAGTGTAAAAGATATAGGTCTATGGCAATTCACGCCAATAGTTCAGTATTAGTTAGGTTTATGAATCAACAGCTTGAAATTTAACATTCAATTAGACATGATCTCGTTTTTAAGCTTGTTTGGACAAAATCGTAACTAATTGTGCATGGTATTTCAAATTGTTGATTTATGAACCTAACTAATACAAAATTATAATATGATTAAAACTCGCGTGAGCTGACATACTAAATTATTATTACATACTGTACGGCTTGAACACTCACGTGTAGCAAAAGCTACATAGGAGAAACCAAGCGCAACGTGTCCACAAGACTGTCTGAACATATTCGATCTATGAAGAAACTGGACATTAACGGGTCAGCAGTAGCAGAACATGCACTAAGTTCGGATACGACGCACTTCATCAGTTTCGACAAGGCTACAGTATTAGTGAAGGAGAACTATACCATTCCTCGCAAAATACACGAAGTCATCAAGATAAGTCGTAATCCGAACTTCAACAGGGATCATGGTTGGCAGCTGGCTCCGTTTTGGAAACCGGTTCTCGATGGATCGAGTAACTTTAGGACAGTGCCCAGTGACAGTGACGATGTTGTGAGTTCGTTTATAATAACAAACAATTGGGAAAATTAAAAGAATCAAGTGCATCCACCATCCCACCTCCCTCGACGACGCAGCCAACGCTCAGCGCACGAGCAATGCGTGCAGCTCACCGATCGGATCGGCGGCTGCCAGTGCCCGTTTGACAACGACAGTGAACGCCGCGTCGGTGTCCTAAGAATAACACTCGCCTTGATAATGCCGAAATTGTATCGGTGAAACGGTTAGCATATAGTCAACAACAATCACACGTGAGTGTTCAAGTCGTATGTAATAATAATACTAAATTATTGGCGTGAATAATAATAATAATAATAATAATAAAATTGTTTATTGACTCATAACTTAGCCTAGTTACATATTTATACTTTGTAGACAGGTGGTGAAACATAGAAAACAAGTTCTTAGGCTATAAAGAGTCCAGGATAGTGATCTCTGCTCTCCGTGGTAGTTGAAACTGTTCTACGGCAGAGCAGCGCCCATTACCCTCCACTGTTCATAAATTACCAATTATAAACTACGTTTTCAATTCTGAGGTAAGATGTACAAATATTGAATCATATAAACTTATATCTAATTAATATAAGTATTTTAATAATTTATGATAATATTTTGTAGCATGCAACATTCATATATTTTATTCTTAAATTTAAATTTAAAAGAGCTTTCAGTTAAGGTAGCTAGCTTCATTTAATTACATTATATATCATAACATTATCCACTCATATAATCCAGTTAGAAACATGAAAATAAATAAAAAATACGTTAGAATTATGTATAATTTATCCAATTATATATATATATATATATATATATATTGATTTGCTTTATTATTTGTATAAATTAATACATTATTCAATTTAATTTTTAATAAACAATTTTGATTAGGTCCTCTGTATTTTTATAGTCTAACTCACTAAGATAATCAACAATTAATTTCTTACATTTAAAAATTGTCTTATCATTTAACTTTATTTCTTTACTTATTTTATTGTACAAATAAGGTCCGCGGAAATGTAAAAAACTCTGTGAAAATGTGGTTCTGCATAATGGCACCCCGTAAGTGATGTCTTTTCTTCTTCTTGTAACATTACACCGACTTAAGATTTTATGCTGACTTAAGATTATATTTTTGATATAAAGTTGTCGAATAGTGAGTACTGAGAATTCTTTATATAAAGCTGTTGTTGAATGTCGGAATTTCTTAAATAAGGTTACTTTTATAATTGCTCTTTGTGATCTCTCCAGGTTTATAAGTTTAGTCTTATCTGCCCCGCCCCATGCTGTAATAGCATATGTTGATATTGACTGGCAAAGAGAGAAGTAAATTGTTTTTATTAGGGCAGAGTCTCCTAAGTGCCTAAGTTTTTTAAAAATACAAATTAATTTTCTAATTTTAGATGTCAAAGACCGTATGTGTTCATTCCAATTTAAATGTTTATCTATTAGTACACCAAGATATTTTACCTTTGTAGCAGCTGTCAAAGTAGGACAGTTACAGTCTAATAAATCAGTGCAAGAATGTGCTCTAATGTTGAAGTCCGAACTAGGTTGACCGTTACTTCTCATACTAAAGGTGATATAATTCGTTTTTGTTATATTAAGGGTAAGGATATTATTGTTTAACCATTTTGTCACCTCAGCAAAACCTCTCTCAGCTGTTTGTCTAACCTTATGCCAAGAATTATCACTAAAAAGTAAAACAGTGTCATCTGCGAACGTGACTATTTTACCGTTTGCAATTTTCTTTAAACAGAGATCGTTAATATAAACAAGGAACAGTGTAGGTCCAAGCACGGATCCTTGCGGAACTCCAAACGACACTGGTTCTTTAGTGCTTTGGAAATCACCAATCTTTACAGTTTGCCGTCGATTACTCAAATAATTGGCAATCAGCTGTAGTGGTGGTCCTCGTATACCAAGGACATCTAGTTTCCGAATCAATATGGGGATAGAGACAGTATCAAAGGCTTTAGCTAGATCCAGAAATACTGCAGCACACTTCTGCTTTGCATCTAATTTTTTAACTGTATGATTGATTAAATCGTCGATTGCGTCAGTAGTACACTTATTTTCTCTGAAACCGAATTGATTAGGAGCGAGTATGTTATTGTGTTCTAAATAACTAACAAGTCTGGAATTAACAAGTTTTTCAAGAACCTTCGATAAAACTGGTAAAAGAGATATCGGACGATAGTTGTTTATACTGTCTCTATCCCCACCCTTATGAATTGGCACAACTATAGATTCCTTTAATACATCTGGGAAAACAGCCAGTGATAAACACAGGTTACATATTAGCGTTATGGGTTTAACAATATCCTGCACAGCTAATTTTAGAAAAGTGGATGGAATTTCATCCCATCCTGTTGACGAGGTGTTTTTGAGAGACATTATTGTTTTTCTTACTTCAAATTCATCAGTTGGCAGGAGGGCCATAGAGTTCAGGGAACTTTTTCCATCAGAACAGTTACTGGCTAGTTCAGTTTCAGTTGTATTTAATTTAGTAAGTACATCATCAGCAAGTTTTTGTCCTATACCAACAAAGTATCGATTTACCGCATTAACATACTCCTGTGCAGTAGAGGTTAAATTAAGGAGTTCAGTTGGAATTTTAGAATTAGAGCCAAAATTACAAATCTGCTTGATAGTATTCCAAGTTTTCTTCAAATCATTTTTGTGTTTATTTATTTCTGATCTTTCATGCTGACGCTTGAGTTTTTTTAACAATTGATTGCAAAAGTTGCGATAACGCTTGTAGGATATTTCAATTGTGACATTATTAGGATTTTTTTTGTGTTTTAAGTGTAGTTTATCCCTAAACCTCATGCACCTAATTAGGCCAGGTGTTATCCATGGTTTCAGATTTGTTTTTCGTCTAGAAACTTTTAATTTACTAGTATGCTTTTTTAATATTCCTGAAATTATTTGAAGAAATTCATAGGTAGCGACGTTAGGATCATTATAGCATAACCTACTATCCCAATCAATATGATGTAGTTCTTTCAAAGCTTCTGTATAGTTAACGTTTTTTATGAATTGATTTTGTTTGGTTTTAGTAATCTTTTTAGCAATTGACATTATTGTACAACTATGGTCCGTTAAAGATGATTCACATACCAAGGTAGTTATTTCAATTTTTGATTTTGCAAAACAATGATCTAAGCAATTATGTTCACGTGTTGGAAACGTGTGTAACGGTAGCAAACCATGCATCGCATTTAGATCTAGATAGTGAGATGATCTATTATCGGTGTTGTTATTTTTTATATCTATATTGATATCGCCAGTTATAATTATGTTTTCGAATTCTTTTAAATTGCCACATACCAATATGTTTTTCCTTTTTAACTTCTTAAAAAGGAAAAAAAGTTAAGTTGTGCACCTCGTACCGAGTGACTTACGTTTTACCTTAAACCTACAGTAAGACTGTTTATATAACGTTGAGGAGTATTGTCATCAGTTTCCGCATCCAGAACTACTACAAATTTACGTTGTAAGGTTTTTCTTATTAGTTAATATATTTTACAGTGGTGAATTTAAGAGCATTAAAAGATTGAATAAGGAGATGACTCAAGCAGAGATCTCGTGGACCGGTAACTGGGTCACATTACTTGACTCCATGCTGCAGCTGAACGCACTGCACAGGGATTATGATGGAATCACGGTGCCTCGATTCATCCGTCGATTAGACATTGACATCAAAAACATGAATTCCCAACTTGGTAGAAGTCAAGAAACATTCGAAGCTACAGTTTTTAACACACATGGTATCAGGTTAGTCTTTCTCACGCACTTTTACTCTTTAATAAAAATAAATAGTTATACTTTGCCAGGCTCGACTGTGGAGGTATCACCATCTTACTTGGAGACCCCCTCGAAGTAATTCGGGAGAGAGTAAGAGGACAGCTCACAGGCAAAAAACCAGGAGGCCCACCATGCCTGGGACCGATGGATGGCGGTATATCCATCCCTAATAGCCAGGCCTTATATGGAACAGACTGGTGACGGGCAGCGGCGTCACTGGTGCGAGAGTTCCGGCACCACGCTCACCAACCCGCCTGCCCAGCGTGTGTGAGTATGGGCAATTCTTCCAGGATGACCACCGGGAGTGGCAAAGTCCTATGTCCAGCAGTGGACGAACTAGGCTGATGGATGAGGCAAATTATTAGGGTCCGTTGTCCGTTTACTCACAGCCGCATTCGTAAGTTTTTAACCGTCAAAGATAAAAGCCTGAAGTTTGACTCCAAATTTGATTAATTTCCCCACATATTTAAGAGTAATAATAAGATTGTTTTCCATTTAGAAGTGACAACATTCAGCATCACATGCAATTACTCACACCAGATAACATTTTTTAAGAAACTTCCTAGCGTCAGAACCGCATCCGAGTCTGTTTAATGGTTTTCGAGTTACCATATCATATAAGTACATAGAAAGTAAACTAATCAATGCTCAGTTTCTATTGGTTACAGCACAATGATATATTTCGAACAACCTACCTCAAGTTATCTCTAGCTAACAATAAACATCGCATTCAGTTTTGTCCGGTGGTTCTTAAGTTATTAGGGAACAAACATGCAGACAGACATACGTAGCATTTCATATGTATTGGAAACAAGAAGATGAAAATCTGATAACTATACTACGCGACAGGCGGGAGTGCGGGTGATTTCGTACCGACATGCATGTATTCGCTGGCACTCCGACCATGTCGCGTACTGTACCTATACATACATACTGGTCTTAACAAAAAATATTTATTTAAAAGAATAATATTACAGATGCGGAGACGTGATAATGGAAGATATTAAAATGAAAGATCTTCCACGTGCACAACCCAAGCCAGTTCTTTTGAAAGAATTAAAAATTCCGATTTTACGATCCAGCAACATTGAGGTAATTTTAAATAATCATAGTCGAGGAGTTATTGGCTTTGATCCCGATAACGAAAATGAATGAATCTGGATTCATAGGACAGAAAGCAATTGTTTAATATCAAATTTTTAACCAAGCATAATAATCAAATCTTTCACAGGAAAACACGGAAAAAGAGTTCTCTTTTAAATCTGACGAGTTGCTAACAAGCACTAAGTGTAGTGTTAAATTACGAAGCACACAACCTGGAAATCTTAAAAATCTGCATTGGGAAGTAGTTCCCAAAATTAAACAAAATGAAATATTAGTCACGGTAAAAACAAATGCTTTCTATTTATACATATTATATATTGATTCATCAATTAAGCTATATTTGAATTAATTTTATGAAATACAGGTCTACTACGCTGGTTTAAATGTGCGTGATGCCAACAGAGCTGCAGGTCTTGTTCCTAAAGTGGATGCTGATATAGACGGCTACGGAATGGACTTTAGTGGAGTAACTCAAAGGCAAGTAACAAATAAAATGGAAATAGACTATGCAGATCTGCTATATCAGAAAGAATAACAATAACTAAAATTTTTACAGTGGTGAACGTGTGATGGGTGTGATATGTGGCGGATCTGCATCATCCCATGTGACTGCAGAGCCCTCGATGTTGTGGCCTGTGCCAACACACTGGACCTTGGAAGATGCTGCTACAGTACCTTTACCTTATGCGCACGCTTTCTATTGTCTTGTAAGTTTTTCTTTTAAACTTCTATGTTGTTATTTTTCATTTAATATTTTTATTCGAAATACAAGCAATTACCTATATCATGGGTAAAATCAAGAGCTATTAACCTGAAGTAAACGAAACCTGTTAATTCACTATATTATCCTCATAATATTTCAAGCGTTATTTGTATAAAAATGAGTCTGTTTGCCACCTTTGTACAACACTTTTTCAACTTGAAACAATTAAATGATCACAAACTTTACTTGTTAAACATTTATATCTGTTGTTTTTTTTACCAAGTTAGCAAATAATAATAATATTGTTTTAATTTTGGCAAATGAAGTATGATTTGAAAGAGCAATACTAAAATATCTTAGAACTACTTTGATTGTAATTTTTCTTACTTTTTGTTTTGGGTGTTTAAGAAAATTTTTCTGTTTCACGATTGGTACCTTCATTTCTAAAAACCGGAAGTAAAAAAATGAAAATAATTATCGACTTAATATATACTTCTCGCTTGAACTCCAGTGCTGCAAATATGAGCTGACGAGTGGAATGACTATATTAGTGCACGGTGCAACTGGAGCACTTGGTCAAGCTGTAATCTCTATTGCGCTGGCGCATGGCTGCAGCATCTTTGCGACCGTCAGTGATATAAGGAAGAAACACATTTTACGAAAGATATTTCCAAGCATACCAGGTAAGTAAAAAAATCATTTAAAAAACACTGCTACCTTCATAAATGGTTAATTAAACTTGGTTTAATGAATAACATTCATAATTTGTTACATTGCATTATATACATATATATATATATACATATTGAATTTGTGTTAAGGACGAAACAGTAAGTGTATACTCGTATATGTACCTATTCAGTTTCAAATAAATGCAAATAAACAAATTTTATCAAATTGACCTGACTTTGTCCACAACGAGTTATTCACCGTTTTCCTCAGTGAGGTAGCTGAACCGAATTTCAGTAGTTATCATAATAAACGTATATGTTAGTCCAAATTTGGATGCTTTAAATTCTTAAATTTTTATTATTTGTTCCTTACTTATGAATATTTCTTTTTTCCTCTGAATGATTTTCAGTCTTTTTTTCCCTCTTTTATTTTTCACATCTCTCTGACAGGAATCCTCTAACGTGTCGCTGGTGGTGGTTGGGGTGGTTTTCATGACGTCCTGCTCTCAAAAAATATATATTTCAGTAATAGTGGAACGGTATGTGGGTTAGTTGTCGATGTGCGCGGGCGGATCCTTTTAGGGCAAAAAATCGTTAATCTTATTGTCAGAAAATGTATGCTTGGTATTCTTCTTTCTGAAAATAAAGTTGATTATTTAATATTTATTTTTTTCTGCATACACATTTCGACTACAAATACAATGTTTTCTTTTCTTCCAGATGATCAAATTGGAAACTCAAGAGATCCTACGTTTAGAGAAATGGTGTTCAGTAAGACAAAGGGATGTGACGTTGTTTTCAACAGTTTGGGAGGAGATTTAAAATCTGTAAGTAATTTTACCCCCTATCCTTTGCTAAAAGAATATCTTTCATTAGTAGCCTTTTGTCCGCAGCCCCAACCGCGTTTATTCAATCTTTGCCTCTTTTTCGGCTTGGCGGTGGTTTTATCAACACGCATTATAGCCTTTATTTTGACTTTAGTCACTACGAAGATAATAAAGAATATCGCATCCAAATCCGTTGGGTGGTTTGCGAGTTAAAATGGAACACACTTATATACAGACAGACAGACAGAGAGACAAAAATGGTAAAAATTATAGTTTTGGCCTCAGTACAAATACTAGTAACCCATTTCATTAAAAATTTTATAAATATATTAAATAAAGCCGATTCTGAAAGCTTTAATTTTAGTTTTAGTGCTGTCTAACCTAAATTTTCTTCATTACAAAATAGTTCATAAGTGTTAACACAGAAGCTAAATTACTTTGTGAAAACTCAAGTTTTGACAGCTCTAAAACAACCTAAAATGAAATCCTTCAGAATCGGCTTGATTGTACAGACTTAACTTTCTTACTACTTTATTATCAGTATCAGTTTTTACATATACATATATTTACTGTAAAGTATCGTTTAAATCTTCGATAAATTACAAAAAAATATATGAAAAAAAACCGAAAAGTGTGGTTATATTTGAAGAGCCCAATGGTATAAAAAAAACTTTTACTATGGAGATTACCCTGAAATCTCGGAAAAACAAGTATAGAATCTGCCTTTCTTTATTTTCGGCCAAATAGTTATTGTTAAATATATGTTTATATGTACTGGTGATTGTATAAAAACGCACTGCACACACTTAATTTCACGTTTATTGATACAACGTTTACTGAACTACACTTTAAACTGTTAAAATGAATTAATTAAGTACGAGCACAAATTATGGACTTAGTCAGACGCCATGTTCAAGGGAAGAGAGCGAGAAGGCACTAGTTTTGTGAAATGGAGAGAAAAAGATGCGTTCACAATATTAAATATTTAGTTATACTAAACAGGTATTTCATCTTTTTACCAAAATATTTAATTTTTCGTGATTTCAGTGTTGTCTCCATAGTAAAAGTTGTTTTATATTTTATATAGAATCTATAAAATTGACTGAATAAGCTGTTTAAAATATGACCACACCTTTCTGTTACCCGTAACCCTATCTCTAAAACGAATAGAACAATTTTTTTATAAATTTACGAGTACAAAAAAAATTATGATATGCTGTTAAATTATAATGTAGATGGCGCCAGCTGTAAAATACATCGGTATATACTATTAAGTACGAAACCATTTGCTCGTATGTTTCACTCGTAGACTGGTTTATTTAAAACAGTAATAATAACAATTTATTTATTGGAGAAAAACTAACCCCATGTTACATTTATTTTTACAAATGTTTAACATGGACAGGAGAGAGGGCGCTGCTGTGCGCACGTAAATAACTGCTCCGTAATTAAAATTGTTTTCTACCTAACTCGTGCTCGAAAATCATAATAAAACTACAAGTATACTATTTAGTGAACAACCTGTTGAATCAAATATAAAACTCAAGAAAGCTAGTGAAAATAAAGTGATTTTGTTGTTGTGAAAAGGCCCGCCGGCTAAAAGGATATCTCTCAAGTGTTTCAAAGCTCCATGAACTACAACCCAGAAATACATATGTAATCAACAGACTCAGGATATATGCATACGTGAACACCACACAAGGTACGATAAAATCGAAATTATAAACTCACATAACCTCTAAAATTAAGATCGTTAAATGATTCATCAAAATTAAATCTATAAACACAGAAAGAGATACTAGCTCCACCTGTTGACAGGACATTAAACCTTTTGAATTCATCGAAGACTAGAAGCTCGTACCACACATAACAATCCGATCCTCAGAATATCATTCTAGGCTTACTCACCATATACATAGGAGTTCTCTTGTACACCATCAGAGGGCGCAATACACGAGTTACAACATAACATCATACCTACTGTACAGATTATTCTTGACCACTACCTGTAAACACTTACAAAAAAGTAAAAAATGACTTGCTTAGCCTGTAATCGGCCTATAAATCATAATGAACTGTTGCGATGCAATGGCTGCAAAGGAAAGTACCCCTATGCATGTTTAAATATGACCACAGTATATTATATGAGTAAAAAACAGAGACTAGGTCGCACTTGGCTGTGCTTAAGCTGCGATACCACTACACGCCGAAAAAGAAATGATAACACGCCACTCCGAAAACAACCACCTGTAAAAGAAATTATAAAAACACCAGTGCAAGACCTATCCCAAGACGAACAAATTACTAAAACACCCAGTCAAACACTTTTGGGACATCCGATAATGACCTCACAAGAATCTGCTTCTACTAATGAATCGATCGCATTCGATAAATTCAGCCAACTGCTAGACTCTCGACTAGCCTTGAACAAACAAACAATACTTTCCGAAATTAAGGACATAATAAAAAGCGAAATACAAGAAGCAATTTAAGAGCTGCGACAGGACCTAAAGGATAACACAACCATGGTGAACCAGGATTAAAAAGATATTAAAAACAACATACATATATTAAACGAAAAAATTTACAACTTAGAAATTGAAAACGATAGAATGCATAAAAAAATTCAAGAAATACAGGACCATATCACACAGACAGGTAATTTGCGTATCGATGATAACAGCAAAAAAATTGTTTTATTTGGACTTACAGAATATCACCATGAAACAGAATATGATCTTCACAATCGAATTCTAGACATATTTAACGACATTATGAACGTGAACCTCGTCGGATATATTGAGGACCTTACACGTATAGGAAGAAGATCCCCTACAAGGCCAATTGTTATTGAACTCTTAAGTAAAAAAATTACGAAATACGTACTCGAAAACGCAAAATACTTCAAAAATTCAGGCTTATCGATCTCTGAATACCTCTGCAAACGATTGCTACAAGAAAGAAATATCCTGCGAGAACATTTACGACAAGCTCGACAAAATGGTAATCATGCGGTGATCCGTAAAAATAAATTAATTGTCAATGGTAAAATATTTTCCCCTCCTCCAGCCCAAAAAAACATACAGATTAACAACGTCTCTAACGACAACTCATACGATAAGGAATCTGATGAACTACCCGAAAATTCTCAAATGGCAAAGGACCATAATACCCAAGATACTTTTTTTCGAGAGACCTATGAAACACTTTGATATTGTTTTCCAAAACATGCAAAGTATTAATAATAAACAAGATATATTTGAAGCATTTTTAGACGATAACTATGATAAATACCTTGCCTTTTGTATATCAGAGAGCAGGCTTACGCAGGCAAAAAAATAATTGTTACACTTTTCTGGATACATTCTAGCAGCAACTTATTGCAGAGAAAACTATGAGGGTGGGGGTGTGTGCATAATCTTAAAAGAAGACATAGAATATATAGAAAAAAGGGATATAATGAACATGTCCATCGAATATGTCATTGAAGTCTGCGCTATAGATTTACCTAAGTTAAATATGTTAATAATATCGTTATATTGGAACAGTAGGGAGACCGAAGTTTTTTTTGAAAGATTAACAATAATTCTAAAATATATAATAATAAAATACAATAAAAAGAAGATAATAATCGGAGGTGATTTTAACGTTGACGTCTTAAAAAATACTACACTATCTAAAAAACTGTTAGATCTAATGTCGGAATACAACTTTGTACAACACATTAAAGAACCGACGCGAATAACAAAGACTAGTTCTACCTGCATAGACTTAATTTTCACAAACTACGTAGATTGTACTTTAAATACATCCGTATGCGAATTTGGTTTTTCAGATCATAGAGCTACAATCTTGCGTACAGAGGGGACACAAAAAACAAAAATGTAGAATGGCGAACTGAAAAAAGACTTTTTTCTAATCATAATATAGAATTTTTCAAAGCTGAATTAAGAAAACTCGATTGGACAAAAATAATAAATCAAAATGTTGACATAAATATAAATTATAATTTATTTAATGACATTTTAATGGAAATTTTAAACAGATGCATACCTATAAAACAAGTAAGGATAAAAAATAAAACTAAAAAAACATGGCTCACACGTGGTATAAAAACATCATGTAAGAATAAAAGGCTCTTGAAAATTCTTACAACGTATTCAAATGATCCAATCCTTAAAAATCACTACAAAGTGTACGAAAAAATACTGAAGCAATCCGTTATTAGGTCGAAAAAACTGCAATACATAAAACAAATGGAAAAATCAAGCAACACAATAAAATCAATGTGGCAAATTATAAAAGAACGCACCAATAAAAATATCATAAAACCTAAAACTGACATTTCTTTAAAAATTAACAATAAAATTACATCTGATCCCAAAGAGATAACAAACGAGTTTAATAATTTTTTTGCGTCAGTGGGAGAGTCCACAAATCCGGTGTTTGGTCGACCCGTACTACACCCTACTGAGAATACCATGTACCTAAATCCTGTTGATCCGCGAAAAGTACACGCTATATTACGCAACCTAAAAAGTAAATATAGCCACGGATTTGATGAATTACCACCCGTACTTATCAAGCAATGTGCCGATGAATTAACGATACCTTTCTTTATGCTAATAAACCAATCTTTTAGAGATGGCGTATTTCCGGATTTACTTAAACAATCCATAATAAAACCGATACACAAAAAGGATACAAAAACTGATCCAAACCACTATCGACCAATAGCACAACTACCTACATCCTCGAAAATATTTGAAAAGGCTATGTGCAAGCGACTAATTTCATTCTGTGAAAAATATAAAATATTCGACGATTCCCAAAATGGCTTCCGGAAAAACCGATCTACAACGTTGGCAGTGTATAAATATATACAAAAAATCCTCAACATAATTAATAATAAAAAGTACGCAATAGGAATTCTACTTGACATGACAAAAGCTTACGACAAAGTTCGGTATAATATACTACTAGATAAATTATACGGTATAGGCGTTCGGGGAATCACCCACAAATGGTTCGTATCATTTCTAAAAAATCGTAAACAATATGTTGAAACGGAATACTTCAATCATGAAACTAGGGATATAACTCAGGTAAGATCGGATGTACGGCATATGCATTGCTCTATCCCCCAAGGAAGTGTGATCGGATGTATACTTTTCTTAATCTATATAAATGACCTACCAAAAGTTGTTAATGAGTCATGTATATTATTTGCAGATGATATGTCATTACTAACTCCGAGCATGAACAATGAAAACTTAAATCAAGTACTAAACAATTCTGTAAATAACATAGTGGCATGGATGAATGACCATAACTTAGAAATTAACTTTTCAAAGACAAAAATAATGCAATTTAGGCCCGTACAAAAGACCCCCCCTAAATATTAACTTCTCATTTAACGGTACAAAAATAGAATGCGCCAATACATTTACTCTACTGGGACTAAAAATAGATTCAAACATCAATTGGAAAACACACATTCAAAAAATTAAAACATAATATCGAAATTTACATATGCTTTAAAACAAGTTAAAATAAATACTAATCTTAAAGCAGCACTAACTACTTATTACGCATATGCTTATGCATGGTTATCATAAGGTATAGTACTGTGGGGAAACAGTACTGATACAAAAGATCTATTTATACTACAAAAGAAATGTATTCGAATCCTAACATTACTAACACATTACTAACTTAGAAAGTTGTAGGCCATATTTTAACTTTGACATCCATTTATATTTTAGAGATTTGTAAATTCGTAAGAAAATACAAAGACTTTTACACAAGATTAGGAGATATATCAAATCGCTCAATAAGACATAAACATAAATTAATACTGCCACAAACAAAATTAAAATTACACAGCTCAGGTCCCTATGCAATGTCTATAAAAATCTATAACCACCTACCCGACACGATAAAAAATGAAGATAAAGACAAAACGTTTTTAAAAAACCTTAAGCACATGCTATTAGATAAAACCTACTACACATTAGACGAATTTTTCAAAGATTTTAAATAACTTCGGTCTGCCACAGCTGCCCTTCCTTGTATATTTTTATGCCCCAGCGGGGTCATATGTGAACTGTACATTAATATTTAAGATCCAACACTGTACATATGAAAGCAATAAACGATTGAATATGAATATGAATATGAATAACTGTCAATAGCAGTATGTACCCAAAGTGAACAAACAATAGTACGGACGCCAGCATGACTGTTCTTATTAGTGTGACGTCTTAGCTGTTAAAATCAATTTCAACTTTATTTATTTGTTTATTTACACATTACAGCTATTATTATAAACTTGAGACCATAAACCACTAACGTATGTACATCACATGAATACTCCAAAATAAATTTGTGTCTAACAAAAATAATGAGCCCTGGATCCTATGCTATAGTATAATATAAACTATTTTGTAGGTACAAAAATAACAATAAATATATCCTAAGTTAAAACCAACGGCCGTGTGCCCCTACAAAGCCCCATCCAATTTTTTTAAATCATATTTCTTTCTTTGTAAAAAAGCCCAAAAATATTTGACTAAACACTTTTTTTCTTTGTATTGAAAAAAAATTATCTTACAAAGTTATTATAATTTAGAAAAAGAGCAGGAAATTTTAAGAGAAAACTGCTTCAGTTTTTACAAAAAAGAGTAATAGAAATGCATTTTATCGAGGCTGCTGGCTATCTACTAGTTGTATAGCAAGAAAATAAATTCCTCTTAAGGGACCACACCACAGTTCCTTATAAATTCTTAGTTGGCAACTGGTTACGTAACAGGAATAGAACATCTTTTTCGGCAACTGATTGCGTAGCAAGACTTATTTTTCTTGTTTGTCGACTGGTTGTGAAACTCAGTTGCCATTGCGGCCAGAAGGGCAAAATTAAGTAAGTATCTTATTCTCATAATATTTTTCTAATCCGACTCTTTATTTTAGATATCCATGGACTGTGTTAAGTTCTCCGGAGTGACAATCGATACACAACAAATACCCTGCGTTGAAAATTTCCAATTTGGACTTTCTCATTTAAGTCCATGTAGACATTACGTCCCGGTCGACTTTTCTAGCTTATTTGACTTAAACGACACGTTGCAAATGAAAGTAAGTACGAATCCAGTAAAATTCTCGTCAGATCCTTAAGACATTAAGAAATAGTGAAATTGAAAAGTGGATTAATGTTTTTTTTTGTTTAGAAATTACAGCTAATGGTTATTGAAGGCATTGCAAAAGGATACGTGCGTCCATTGAGCAGAGTCGTTTATGAACTCCAAGAAACAGCGCGGGCCTTCCAACTATTGACAGCATCGCAGCATCGCGGACGCGTTCTTTTGCAACTACAAGGAACAACAGCGAACCCTCCGATCATTCCCAGGTATGTGTAACACACCACAGTTTCATTAATATTTAGCAGCTCTCGTTAATTATAGAGATAAAGTGTAAAAGTAATAGGTACCTCAAAATATTTCTTACTTGTAGCAATAAAATCATCGTCTTCCTGCATCTTTTTTCATTTCCTCGTTCTTCTTCCCAACTGAGCACGCACGGTATATTGACGTCGAGTCATTTTTCTTTTAGTAGTGATATGACACCTGCTAAATGGGACAGTATATGCATTTTAGTTGTGTGTAACTGTACTAGCTGATATTTTATTTGTTGGTAGCCTAAAATTCAGATGCGTGTACTGGTGTAAAAAAGGTCTTCTTAAAATTAAAATATCTGACGGATTAACGTACATGGGTTTTATCTCGCGATTCTTTCTGAATTTGTTGTCAAGCAAGTGAGTGTCCGTCGTCAGTGCATGCAGACTGCACTGATCTCGTGTATCGCGAAATAAGATACATGTAAGTTAATCAGTCACACAAATCTTTTAAATACGAAGTCAACTTACAGCAGTAACCAATCTAAAAAAGGTCTTATTGCTCTTAAAATCCGAGTTATAAGTACGTGAATATACATACTGACCAAAATATTTACTGCTCAGCTCCATTTAGTTGTAGAGTAATGATAGAAACCCTCAAACTAACCTTAGGAAACTTTAAGTAAAAATAGCAAGAGCATGAAAATCCCTTCAGTGGTACTCAATATATAATAAATACGTATCGACAGAGGTAAGATATTATATGTATAGAGAAAGAGAAAAGTAAAACTAATCAACTCATCAGCTCTGTTGTTGTTGTTGCAGGATCGAAATCACCCATAGCAGCTTCCACCTGGTGGTCACTAGCGAGGCAGATGATGTTTTAATCACTCGTTTCGTCAATCTTCTCATTAGCCGTGGTGCGAAGCACATTGTATTGCAACAACATGGTTACAACACTACTGATGGATATATGCAAATAAAAATGAAGTAAGCTCTTTTAACTTATTGTATTTTCTTCATCAAGTCCTTTCATTTGTACCCATGTAAAGGGAGTTGAAACAGAAATAATAAATCTCCATCTTGTCCTGTCCGCAATATTCTCGTGTCATGATCATTGTTTAGTAAAACAGCGTAATTACGCGAATTTTACAACAGAACGAAGCAACTTGAATTTTCGTTAGACAAAGTGATGATGACAATCACGATGATTGTGGCAATGACGATAACGATTACGATGATGGTGATGATGACGATGTAGATGACAATGACGATAACAATTATGAATTGTTTGTAACAAACATGCATGCATATAAATGTACACATAACATACAATTAATAAAGAGAGATCTCTCTTTGTTAAGAGTTCAACAAACGTCACATAGTCACACCGCTTCATAAGATACATATATCCTAAGCTATTAAATAAAATTGTATTTTTTGTATTACAGAACATGGCAACGTTTGGGTGTAGAAATAAAAATATCTACAATTGACTTGACTGTTTCCGGGAACGTCACAAACTTTGTCAAGTATTGTAACAGCCTGGGTCCTGTTGAGAGTATTTTTGTGTTCAGTAGTGGCTCAGTTGATGAAATAAAACAATCAAAACTAATTTTAACTGTGAAAGAATTAGACAGCGTATCAAGAAAGTTTTTTCCTTTGTTGCGGTAAGAAATATGACGATTTTTTACCACATTTTCTATACCCTATAACTATTTCAGAAATACTGATAATACATTGCATCTGCAATTTTTCAAATTTTAGATATTTTACTATCATTGGAGAAAACAACAATATTGGTCAGAATATTTGCATTGGCAGAAAGAATGATGGACTGCCAGCGACAATGCTCCGGTTACCGAAAATTCAAATTGTAAGTAAAACTCTTATTTAGAAATAAGTATACCGATACCAGTACGACTTTGGAATCTATAATTTTGAATTTTGATTCCATTCCAGCTTAACAACGAGTACGCAACAGTGTTACAGGCTGCGGAACGAGCTATGCTAGTCCCTTGTCCTGCACTATTGGCGCAGATTCAACCTTCGTCTACAGGACACCCTTTGCTGACCCATATTTCTAATATTACAGGTAAACATAGGTACATTACAGATAAGAAAACCTTTCACTGTCACAATATTTTTTTGCAGTTCACATTAATGTTTTCGTAACATTCCACTAATCTCATCCCATTCTACAAAATTCCACTTTTGACTAATATTAATAATCTGAACGTTCGTTTATTAGTTTATAACTCCGCAACTAATAAACGGAACACGATTATACCTACTTTCACTGTAGGTTGTTTAGTTTTGCGACTAACAAATATACCAGAAAAAGACCAGTTCCCTAGGGACTACACAATAAAATTAACAATACATTGTTTTGTATTTTCAGGCATTACGTTAAGCGAGAGTACTCCTGAAATTACAACTCTTGAACAATTGGGCCTCAATTTGACTATGGCTCACATAGTGTCCAAGTGTATAGAAGAATATACTAAATTGGTTATATCAAATGAAGATGTACTAAATACAACCGTTGCAAGGCAAGTTGTTTTCTGAGTAAGCTCCTACCTTTTAAGTTTGAGTAAAGAAAAGGCGGAGTATAGAAGTGAATGGAGATGACTCCACCGACAAACTTTAAAATTAAAATGAATGAAAAACGATATGTTAAAAAGCTCTAATTTTTTATTTGAAGGATTCGTGAGATGGAGAAAAGTGGAACAGCAGATGGAAGTAAAACATCGGGGCTTAATATGCTTTTCAGTTATGTAGACCCCGATGAGCTGATGGGTACACATGACGTTGTGTTCATGACAACAGCAACGCACGATGCTCTAACAGTAAGAGAAGCTGTTTTAAATACTTCACCTTTTTCATTTTGCCTAGTTTTCGAGACTTTAATTATTTTCGTGACTTCGTCATGTCTTCGTGAATTCAGCAAATTTTGACATTTTAGCTTGATGGTGAAATACACACAAATGAAACATATTTGGTAATCATACCAGGATTAGAAGGACACCACAATAAATTCCACACACTCTGCGAACGACTCAAGCTACCAGCGGCGGTACTGCAACCCGGACTAGATCATGCTAATGAAACAGTCACTGAAATGGCAGCGCGATTGGCAGAGGTACAATACATAATATAATATATATATATATATATATATATATTTATTTATTTATTTATTTATTTATATGCGCCCTTAAACTTTGTAGCTCTTTTAAAAGTGCACTCGAATCGAATCGAAATGTCGAGTCAAATGTATGGAATTCCTAGATGTTTTGGTATGAGTAAGTTCTTCAACACAGAAATACTGTAATATTTTATGATTACCTTTTAATTTTTAGGTGATGTTACAGAAACTTGATATAAAAAAAAAGTTTTATCTATTGGGTTATTCCTTTGGCGTTCTGATTGCATTGGAAATTGCAGCAATCCTTGAGGGAAAAGGTACGTGATTTTAACCAAAACTTGATTGGCTTGAGCTTAGTATTTAAATGTGCTTCATAATTAGGTTGCCCCGTAACAGGGAATCGTCCTATTAAGAAAACGCAATTCGAGCTCTATGAAAATGTTACCGGTTTTTAGATATTTTGACTTGTTTTGAATATCTGGAAAATCTCCCCCTTGTGTCGGTTTTCATATCACTATTGCTCCTTATTACCACCTCATTTAGTGTTATTTCTTTTTATTAAATTATCTATAATATTAACGCTGTCTAACCTTTAACTCCAAAAATATCAAGCAATTAGGAGATTCTTAGAAAAAAAAATGTTACAAGTTTTTTGTGTTGAAAGTATGGCGATCGTCTTTGCCTTTTATGGTTAGAAAAAAATGCATTAATTTAAAATGGTATGAAACTTCTTCATTTACTAAATAAAAAGTTGATATTTCATTTATTATTTCTCAAATTTGTTATTGCTTCGAAACTCAATAACGAAAATAAATTTGTTGGCTGGTATTTTGTATCTCAGATCACTAAGTGAAGTAGGGCATAACAACATTTTTAAATTTTTTCGGGAGAGGTTGCCGAGTACAAATAACTAGTTTGCCAAATACATTCCTTCTAATTCTTTACATTACATTTTGAAACGAAATTTTCGGGTGATCTACGGAAAATTTAAGTGCTAGGGTTGAACGTATGCATTTATGAAGAGTTTTCTGACATTAAATTAGATAAATTTACATTTATTAAAGTCAACGTTTAATTCAATGGGATTATGACAGTTCATGGAAAGGGATGGATTTGTACAAGTAAGCGAGGCCCCAGAATCCGCAAGAAGTGTGGCAGATGACCTTCGGAAACAATGTAAGCTTTGGGATCTGGCAAGTTCAAATAAGAGGCGATTTTTTTGGGCATCGCTGCGATTTTGTTTCATCCAATGGTTTGCCGCATACACTTCCCGTCTTTTAAATTTATGAAAAATTTTTCATTGTTCATATCTCGAGGACGAAGCTCTTGATATTTTTTTATTACGTTAACAAACTCATCTTAAATAACAAACAAGCGATAGAGTTTGTTTTTTGTGTCACGCAATTTTACTTAAATAATGCTATCGCAGTATTCGACGTCTTTTGTAGTTAGATTCGCAAGCTCCAGACTTCTACATGCACCGTTTACTCCCATGATAAGAACAACCTACAACAAAAAATTAAATTTTAATAATGAATTATATTTATAACTATTATAACTTTAGAGCCATAAAATAATAATACATCATTTATTTACCTTCATAACTAGATATTTATCATCAGGAGCGTCTTTAAGAAACTGTTGTATATGTTGGCTTGAATTTATAGCCATCTGATTGCCTTTTTAGCCATGCTGTTAAATTGTTGTCATTTTTCAAGTTTATTTTATTCTTATTGAGCACAACACATCGGAGCATGGAGTACATCGCCCCTAAAGTGGAAGGCTGTTTTGTTTGGCGAAGGTGACTGAAATAAGCCAAAACACATTTTCCGACCAACTGTTCGTGTGTTTATCTGCTTTCCACTTGATGAACTTTTGGTAATTGTTTAAATATCTTTCCTAAGATTTTGGCGGAAGCAAGTTGTTTTTTGCTAATTCCGCTTCCGTTTTTAGATCTGGAGGAGTACAAGCTATATCAGAGTCCTCTTCTGAACTCATTTTGTTTGTAATTTATTTAAACAAAAAACTTTCAATGATATTATTATGCAACAACATAAATTCCCGCTTTTTACTTGTTTTTTCTGCTGGGCGACAGTATAAGGCCAGCCTTCTTCATAAAATTGAGGTAACATTTTTAAGTGTTCAATGGTTTTAAATATAACTATTAAAATCCATAAAAAAATATTTTCGTTGTTATATTGCAATTACAAAATACAATACAATACAATATTCTTTATTGCACACCAAAAACAAAGTAAATAGACAATTTAAAAACTAGAAGTAGGGTACACTTGGCAGTCTTATCACTAAAAAGTGATCTCTTCCAGACAACCTTTGGAAGAAGGAACTCTTAAAATACAAATACAAATACAAATATTATTTATTGAATCAAAAAACATACAGAAGCACTTATCCAATAAAAACAACAGCATGCAATATGTTTTCCAGAATATAGATGTGCTAATTGTATCCTAAAACAATCTAGACAAAGACAGTCCCTATCACCAACACTGACCTAAAAGGCCGTCTCGAGAGTGACAGTTACCAAAAGCGGCTTACTGCATTTGGGATACTTTGATTTTATTATATCTATTAGTTTAGAAAGAAAGAAAACAATGTGTAGAGGCGGTGTACAGAATAAATAGATACAATTATACATATATATGTATATATTTAAACATACCTATACATAAATAATATATAAACCAAAATAAATCAGTGTAAATATAAAAGGAACAGGTAGAAATAAAAATAATAATAACAAGAATAATAAAGAAACAATTTGATCAAAGTAAAAGATAATGTTGTTTAACCAGAGTTTTGAAAACTTGTAAGGATGGAGCTTGTCTTATTGCGAGAGGAAGGGCTACAGTAAACGAGTTACCATAAAAACAAGTAGTATGACCTGGAAATGCTAAATGAAGATTTTCAGATGACCTTAGATTATGGTCGTTTTTATAACGAAGAAAACCAGCGATCTTTCAAGTAAGAAGAAGTGAACGGGTTGAACAAAACAGAGTAAAGAAGAAAGAGAATATGAGAATTCCGACGAAGACAGATAGGGAGCCACTCCAGCTGAGAACGATATCGTGAGACATGGTCATATTTGCGTAATCCAAATATAAACCTAATAAAAAATTCTGAAGGCGCTCAAGTTTATTAAGTTGTTCCTGAGTAAGATCAAGATAACAACAGTCAGCATAACCTAAAATAGGTAGTAGGAGAGATTGTGCAAGCGCAACCTTCGTAGCAGTTGGTAAGAAGTTTCGAAGCCTTTTTAAAGAGAATTCGGAGGCAAACATTTTTCGGCTAACCTCATCAAGTTGTGGACCCCAAGAAAGAAACCCATCAATAATGATTCCAAGGTTTTTTACTTTACTACTAACTTGAGTACCGTCAAAAATGATTTGCGGTAGTAAATGCCAATCAATTTTAGAGACATAGTAAGGGCTACTAACAATGATAGATAGATAGATATTATTTATTTAGATATTATTTATTTATCAAAAGACAATTACATGATCTTAATACAATTTTTAGCCAAACTGCTCAGCAGTTTATCGGCTATAGCTCTCGGTGTCTACATGTCTTTTTTACAAAGGCTTTTAAATCTAAACTTATTTTAAATACATTTTTTATTTAAGATAATAAGTTATACATTTTTTCATATTTTATATAAAGCTGAGAAAACACTTTTTTAAAATATTTTTATATTTATTTTTACTTATTTTGCCATTTAAAGTTTCGTCAACCTCTACCGGTATTGTGTTAAATATATTCGGTATTAAATACGCGCAAGTTCTGGTTCCGTAAAAATTTTTGTACTTTGGCACAACATATCTTTGTATTAATTTAGATTTGCTCCGAGCTGGACAATAACGTGTTTTCTTAACCTTCAAATGAGACTTTTGAAATGTTTCCATTGCGATAAGATATTTTACTTTTACATCTACAGGCATAATTTTACAAATTTTAAATAATTTTTCGTACTGTTTTTTACATTTAAATTTTTCTTTTTTGCTTACTAGACATTTCAAAATTCTCACTTGTAACTTTTTAATTTCATATAAATATGTAGGAAAAGTTCTTCCATAACTACTTAATCCATAGCTCAAAACCGGTTCTACTAGGGCGTGATAAATACAATATAGCACACCTCGGTTAACAAAATACTTGAGATTATTGAATTTAGCCAATAATAGTCGTAATCTGCTACATACGTCTTTTATATGATATTTCCAGTTCATATCCTTGTCTATTGTTAGACCTAAATATTTAATCTTATTTTCTCTTTCAATATTTAAACAGATGCAGTTCATATAATTTTGATGCAAACAGTCATATGTATGGCCAATTATTCGAAAATCTATCTCTTTTACACTAGCTTTCTGTGATCGTATGTGTATATATTTAGTTTTTTGTACATTTAGAATAATTCCATTGTCGTGTGACCATTTTAAAATATTATCAAAATCCTGCTGGACACATCTTTCTATTGTTTTCGAATCCGTCCCCGAATACATAATGCACGTATCGTCAGCGTACATATATACTTTACAGTTCTGAACGACATTACTCATGCTATTTACGTGCATTATGTACCCGAGGGGACCATACACCGAACCAGTTGGAACTCCAAGTTTTACATCGCACTCTTTGCTGTTGACATTATTTATTTTAACAGAGATTTTTCTTGATTCCAAATAGCTCCTAAGCCACGAGCTCATTGGACCACGTATACCACACTCTTCCATGGCCTTTAACAGTGTGTCATGATCCAACGTGTCAAAGGCCTTTTTAAAGTCTATAAACAATGCCAATACATGTTCTTTTCTATTGAGACATTTATTTATTTCACTTGTAAATTCCGATAAAACTGTACTAGTTCCTTTTCCTCTCTGAAATCCATGTTGTACATTATTAATAATTTTATTATTTTCGAGGAACCTTGAGATCTGTCCAACAATTACTTTTTCTACTATTTTGTTAATTGTTGAGAGTATAGCTATAGGTCGGTAATTAGTGTAGTCCAAGTGACTACCCTGCTTATATATTGGTCTAACAATAGCTAATTTTAAATTGTCAGGATACAGACCTGTAGCGACACTTAAATTAATGAACTTAGCAATTATAGGACTAATTGTGCTCTTAATCGCCTTAAGGTCCTTCATCCGAATACCGTCGGAGCCTGAGGATTTGTTTACATCAAAAGAATCTATAACTTTTTCAACTTGATAACAGTTAACTTTTCTAAAGTAAAAAGACAAAGGTGCTTCATTCACATATTCAGATCTATTGAGAAATTTTTTGTCGCAAACATGTTTAATATTTTGTATCTCACTAGTAAAAGTATCTGCAAAGTTATCACATATATTTTCTAATTGATTATTCTTTCCTAAGTGTTTTGTAATGACCTTATCTAAACTACACTTTTTTCTTCCTAACCAGTTATTAATATTTTCCCATATCTTTTTAATATCATTTTTACAGTCCTTTATAATTTTTTTCCTGTGATCATTTTTAGCAATATTGATTGTTTTATTAGTTTTGTTCCTAAATTTTGTGTATTCTAAACGGTGAGTCATATTACTTGGCGACTTTTTCCACTGTCTAAATAATTCATCCTTTTTATCTATCATTTTTACTAATTTTTTGTCCATCCATTCATTCCATCGGTTTTTACTTACATGAATTTTCATAAAACACTCATTATAAATACTGTCAAAAATATTACACATATTTTCATAAATTTTTACTGGACAATCCATATCAAGTAAAGTTTTCCAATCATAGTTCTTTAATTTACTTACGACCAGTTTATTGTTCAGCACGGTCCGCAGCGTTTCACCGTTATCTTGCGTTAGTTGACATTGTATCTCAATACCGGTTAGATAGTGATCTGACAATTACTTGTGTTTTAATATAGAAAACGTTTCTACATTCTAAACACGAAATTGTAATGCTTTTTCTTTTTATACTGGCCGGTAAAAACCTTTAGTCAATTAAAAACATAGACACGGATAGTAAAAAAAAAAACATGGTATGTAATGGATTTTCATATGAATTTCCTTGACAGTTATTCAGATTTCCTGGAAACTTGAAATATCTCTACAGGATGAAGTACTTTCTGGCATGTCTATGCAATATGTAATTATAGCATTACAACATATTTTTGAGAAAAGCACCTTTTTTATACTGAATACCCGTTAAAATAGAACTCCATCTAAATATCCCGTCCCTATAATAAATAATCTAAGTATGTTAATGTATTTATACAGGATGTTAAGAAAAGTACTTAGTTCCTTTAAACCACGTTTTGTATAAGTGAAGTACATTGCATTAAACATACATATAAATAAAATAAAATAAAATAAAAATAAAAGAATTCCAGAGAAAAAATTATTCAAGTTGCTAGCCCTGTTCCTAAGTTCACACACAACTATGCATAAATCGAAGCAGTAACCCGAGCTGAGCTTGACTGTACCCCAAATTACACACGGCGCGCAGAATTGCGTTCTTAAGGCTTGAATATGCATGGATTTGGTAAAATTGCGTATATTTAGCTCGATTTGTAGGCCAAACTGGCTACTAGAAAATTCTGGGAAATATAATATGTACTTAATCATGTTTTTCTGACGAATAAAGCCTTTATAGATTTTTGAAATTTTATATCTTTAGTCAAAAAAATATATATCTTTAGGTACCTGATTTCATTCTGTACACTCAATTGACACGGACACGGAATATGCGTTTGAAATGAGTCTTTCACACAATAAAAGATCTCATTATTATCTACAAAAAAGCCTTACTACTTTATTTTTATGTTGGTTTTAACATGTGATTAGTATATTTTCCTTATAATTTGTCGACTCCCCTTCTTGCCGAACGCGGCCGACCGCCTGAAACCTTTGCGCGGCCATCAAATTTAGTCTGCTGCGACGCTTTGCGACGAGAAGACTATGCCGGCGCGCCAACGAGCAAAATTAGAAATATACCGACAATTTGTAAAGATATTCGCACCAAAGCTTCAAAATACACTGTATCAATTTAGTGCAAACGTTTAATTATTTTAGTTTCTTATTTATTAGCTGTGGTTTACGGTAATTAGGTGCAATTGAATATTTTATTAGCGCAAAGACTATTTATTCGATTATTCGCCAAATATGCCTAAGTACGAACATAGACGCCATGTGAAAAATGCTCTCGCATTGCAAAGATACCTAAAATAATACATTCCTTTAATACATGTTCAGATAAAAAAGTTTAAACTTTACCAAGTCTGTTTATTATTTGCGTTTTATGACGGAGCCCTATTAATGTCACTCTGCTGTCTATCCGTCCGTCCGTCTGCCCATCTGTTTGTCCGTCATCAGTCCATCTGTCCGTCCGTCCGTAATTTTGATATTTGATGTAGTTAGTTTAGAAAGTGGAAAGTTTCAAGCGAATCTAACGACTTTTTTGCAAATGTTTTAATCTGAAAGCTGTCAAATGTCAAAACTGTCAACGGTCGGATTGTACTTGGACAAACATAATAGAGTTGAATCACGGTAAGCCCCGCCTTAGAAACAAGAGAAACAGTTATGAAATGCCACCCAGGTGTAAGCAGTTCCTAGGGATGTCCCCGGCACTAGGGATGAACTTTGACATTTTTTTTTACTTTGACGCTAGTAGGAAAAATTTACATTCTAGCGCTTCGCGCTCGCGTGTGCAGTTCCTAGGTATATCCCCCGACACTAGGGATGTACTTTTTGACTTTGACGGTTGTTCAGGAGATATGGCCGATCAAACTTGTGGCATTTTTTTTTCTTTAGACTTTTTTATTTTATTTTCAGATAGATCTAGTCGATACCTTTTTTTAGAGTACCATGAACATGGGTCCAGCTTCAGCCGTTTGGGGGATATGGACTGTCAAAGTTTTGAGACCGGGGAGGGGGGGGGGGAGGGGGTAGATCTCGGCGAGACCTTTTCTTAGATACCCATCAACATGGGTCTAATTTCAGCCGTTTAGGAGATACAGGCTGTCAAAGTATTGACAGTAAAAGAATAAAAAATGAAAATTTTGACACCCAATGGTTCAACCCCTATGGCTATATCACCTTCCATTCCGAAGATATGGCCGAAATAAAAAATACGGGACATGGGATCCTGAAATGGCTCGCCGGGTAATCTAGTACCCACTAACTGCCCTCTGCATGAACATACTATGTTCAACATAGCTATATATATATATATATATATATATATATATATATATATGTATTGACGCCTATACATACATACACATCTACATCCGTGCAATTTCTAACTATGAAAGTCTGGACTCGGACTTGACTATTGAATTACTTTTCCCATTGTGTTTGCACTGATACCATGTCATTGATATCGGTTCTATATTAATCGTTTAAGATAATATGTTATTATTTACTTGATTCAAGATATCTAAGCCATAAAAGGAAGGGGTAAGAAGAGATACACACAGGCATATACTTTAAAGACTCTAATTTAATAAATCTTTTGTCATTGTTCTCAAATGGCCCAAAATGAGTTTAATAAAGTGGAAAGACAATGAGCTTACAAAAAACCACTTTGGCCTTATTATCTAAAGTTTATCTAGTACATAATAATTAGATTATTAAGACAACTATACATTTATTTCTTTAAACAACTTCATGATTCAGCATCGAACTAAACTCTCTTTGTATAACAAAATATGTGTGAACAAGCCTTACATGTTCACATAACTAGTGAGACAATATTAACGCTACCAACACAACTATATATTTATTTATTTAAACGATTTCATGATTCAGAATCGAACTGAACTCTTCTTTTTGTATAACAAAAAATGTATGAACAAGCCTTACTAGTTTACATCACCAGTGAGATAGTATTAACGCAACAATTCCGGGCTTTTAATTATGATAGTATTATCAGTCATTCAACATAACAGTATTAAACATCTCGCATAACTGGGACATGATCACTGTGTCTTTTTCTTTATAAATAAAAGATTCCGTCGATTCGAACGACAGACTGACACAGATCTATTAACCTGAGCTCTCTCATTTGTATAACAAATTATGTATAAACAATCCTCACTTGTTTATATCATCAGAGACAATATTAACGTAAATATCTACTTACGAGTCACCTCTGTCGGCGTTATGTCTCGAAAGAAATTTTAGAGCAATAAAGAACACATAAATTTTATTTATAATATATTTTAAAAATAAATTTTATGCTGCTTAAATGTCCTATTATATAAGACATGTATCGAAATCTCTGAAAATTTCGTTAGATTTTAAATAACATTGCGTTCTCTAACAAATACAAGGTTTAGATCGGTAAAGATACGATATTGTGGAATATATAATCAAATCCCTCGCTTTTAACTACTTTGCTCGAAAAGGAAGCCAATATTCCATAGATAACGTTATGTTACCACTTAACTTGAATTTTAATAGATATAAAAATCCCACCACAATATTGTCTTTCAGCTGATTGTTCTAGGAATGTACTTAGCTTTTATCCTCCAATCCCGCATCACACTCGTCACAACATTTACAGATTATTAACAGTTTAATTTATGTTTACAGATTTCATAGTTAGGTAAACATTGTGTAAACTTTATACAGGTGTCCCAAAAGTCAACGTCATCCCTTGGAGGGCTGATAGGCCAGCTCATGACTGTCCAGAATATCAAAATATGACCTCAGTAAAAAGTCGATAGTTTTCGAGTTATCGATACTTTTATGAATTTTGTGAAATTCGACACCTTAGATGAGTCTTTCCAGTGCCACAGCTACACGATTTCATATTCTAAGATTCTTATTTTTGTTACGGAATCCTGAATAGCCCTGCTATTGACCACCCCAGTCCAAAATTAAACTAATATCATACACATTTTTAAGAAAAAAAAAAACATTTTTGTTCGAATTATGAGTTTGAAATTTTTAATTTGCTAACTTTGACTCTTCATACTGTGAAAAAAATTTACTTCGCTTAGGTGGCAAGTAATTTTAATTAATAGATGATTTAGTGCAGTTTCTTAAATAGTAAGTACAATAATTGCCATGTTTTACTTTAGAAAAAAGTATTATTGCTATTCTACTGTAATACGAGCTCATCTTAAAAATATTTTAATACTTAGATATTCAAATGAAAACACTTGTTAAATAAAGTGAAAGGCAATTAAAAAAAAAACTTTATTTAAATTAAAAGCAGGTGTTCTACGAGCACATTTTGAAAATATTTTATTAATTAGGAATTCGAATTAAAACAAAGTAAGCTTAGGTAAGAGGTATTTATTGAAAAAAACTAATTAAAATCAGATATTGTGTTCAAAATTCCTGCCACCGAGTCTTATGCAAGCACGGCATCTTTTCAGGAAAGGTGTCAAATTTCACAAAATTTATAAAAGTATCAATAACTCGAAAACTATCGACTTTTTACTGAGGTCATGTTTTGATATTCTAGACAGTCATGAGCTGGCCTATCAGCCCTCCAAGGGATAAAGTTGACTTTTGGGACATCCTATATATTTGTTTATGTCTTGGACAATCCATGACCTGCCCTTAACGTGTCAAAACTTCAACTGACTCCCCCTTCTTTCCAACTTTACAACTAAGTTTCACAAATATATCTTATCAACTAATTAATCCACTTTCACTCTTATTCTATAGCACATATAATAACTAATTCACTTAAGCACCGAACCAACTATCTCGGCTTCGACGCACGCCCACGACGCGCCTGTGACGTCACGTTCTCTTGATCTGTGATTGGCTGATCGAACAATAACGTAATCGTTACCATTCTCGCAGCAACAGCATAACTGCAGCCAGCACAAATTTAGGTCTCAATCCCAAAACCTTGCCTTTGTGAAATAATTCGCATCATCACCTCGATCTGTCCTTTGCCTGTAATTATAAGATAAATTCCCAGTCTAATATCATTTGTCCTCGAACAAATTTCTCCTTAGAATTTGAGTTGTTAAAGCTCAAACTCACACAATAATCAAAGAACGTCGTCTACGTTATTTTGCCTGTTTCCTTGATTCACATCTGTGTTGCATAACTCGCAACGATCCTGAAGAATTCATTAGAAGCTGCCTATGCGTATGCGAACAACAATTAATTATTGACAACTGACCCGCCCGTCGTGTAGGCACTAATTTATGACTTCGTTCTTAGGAATAGCAAAGTTATCCTTTTTTTTCTTTAAAATACTTATTTCGCTTTCATGGCGCTTTATAAATGTGTATGTGCAAGGAATTTCCATGCTATCACAATCCCTAGTGTCAAAGTCAAAAAGTACATCCCTAGTGACGGGGAACATCCCTAGAAACTGCGCACGCGAGCGCGAAGCGCTAGAATGTAAATTTTTCCCCAACACTAGTGTCAAAGTAAAAAAAATAACAAAGTACATCTCTAATGGCCGGGGACATCCCCTCGGGCTCGCCAAAATGTCAATTTGTCCCACCAGTAGTGTCAAAGTAAAAAAAAATTTTCAAGGTACGTCCCTAGTGATCCGAAACACCAGCACGAAATGCGCACGCTCACGTTTCGCCCTCGCAATCTTATTCGTATGGCTCACTTAAGTCTCAGACAAATTCCCATTCATTCTGCCATTTTTCAGAAAATCTGCCAAAAGTCATTTCAAATGTCAAAAAATGTCAAATGTCAAAGTTTTTCCCCAGTCCGAACTAAATTCCTGACATAACACCCATACATCACTATCATATTAGAACACTCCTTACGACTAAACTACCATGTCAATGAATTAACAATCCCATTTTTGGGTTGGCAGTCGTTTTATTAACATACTGAATCGCAAGTTCTAATATATCTCTTATTTATAACAATTCACAAGTATAATATTAGTTGAAACGTTTGAATCTGAGAGATACATTTATACAATAATACAATACAATACAATATCTTTATTTACCAAAAAGCTTACACTATTTTATTACATACTTAAGGTACTCGTAACTTACTTAATTACGAACTAAAATTAGTGTGCATGCATAGTGATGAGAATAACTGTGGATCCCACGCTAAGTCTAACTAGTCCGGTGGAATCCAGGATTGATTATCATAATTAATTAATTAATCCGAGGTTTAAAAACAATAAGGAAGATATTTAACACTAAGAATAATAAAAAAGAATTGGACTTTTAGGTTAGGCATGGTTAAGTAAAAACTCTGTTGCATTTCTTTCGCTATCGCATCTGTAGACATTTGGTTGTCATATACATGAGCATTTTGCTAGATTTCGCTCTTCTCGTTTTATATTGGTTAGAGGTCAAACGCTCAAGGGCGTTTACGATACTTTAAGTCTTAACTGGGGTTGAACAATTTGATGAAAAGTAAAAAAAAAAAAAATATTTTTTATATTAAAAAAATAATTAAACGCGCTTATAATACTTTGTTTTACCTACAGCACACGTGGTTTAAAGGAACGAAGTACTTTTCCTAACATCCTGTGTATTTAAATTTATTTTAATTATTTGAATGTTTGTATATTTATGTAGTTTTTCAAGTAATTCTATTGTTAAAAAATATGAATTAGAATATTATGTTAATTATTACATCGTTTTGGTTAAAATTTGCACTCTGCTAATTTTGTTAGCATTAACACTTTAAAAAAAAAAAGTTTGATGTCTAACATCTTTTTTATTCCACCCAAAAGTTGCTTGAGAGATATTGCTAATAGCAATAAGTGCCGTTTTTGTAATTATTATATATTTTTTATGTAAAAATGTGTTGTTAATGTACAAGAAGTGTAATAAATAAAACAATAAAAAATAAATTTAATTACATTTTTAATTCAAAATTCGGTTTTGGGTTAACATTCTACACAACATATCAAAATTTCTGGTCTCTATCTCATTCCGTCTAAGACCTAGAGACCCGTGACCACGGATTTAGAACAGAGGGGATATGCCATGTAGGCGGAGCACCTGTGTTTCGAGTATGCTCAGAGGAACTTACTTGCTGAGAATATGCTTTAGGGCCGATCAGTCTGAAGCGAAACACGGCGTACGGAATACTGTAATTGCGTGCAGAAACAAAAATGGAACTGCATGTTTATCAAGTGAACGGTTAGTTGGCATCGGTAAGTGTTAAATCAGTAAAGTAATCACAAATTTACACTGTTTTCATTTCAAGAAATAATCCATCAAAGAATATTTCGTGCGTTTTAGTAGGGGTAGGACATCTTATAGAAATTACATATGAATCGTATATTCAGCAAAAAGTATTGGACCTTTTTTTAGATAGGAATTTTGTATCGTAGTTTCTGAAAAAAATAATTAGGTGCACATACATATAACGGCATTGTACAACGGGTTTTGTTTACATTAAGAAATTGATTCTTTGCGGCGCGCTTATTAGTGTAAAGACATGTTGTTCTAATTTGACTTAAAATGGATTCTAGAGAATTTAGTGGGAACGACACTTGGGAACGACTCACTTTCACTCTCGACACGCTCTCGGAGATTCATGTCTTGACGATATGTTAATGTTAGTGTTTATTACTTTTCTTCGCTATTGGTATCACATACTATAACATTTCTTTATTGTATAAACAAAGCAAAAATATAACGAAGCCAAAAGATTACCAAAACACGATTCTCGGGAGGAACTATGCTCCCATAAATATTGGCGCCAGAAAGGGACGCCGCGCTACGAAAGCGGCTAATGCACCTGTCAATCAAGGACGAAAGGAGCCATTCTATTGGTACACAATCACAAACACGTTTTGTTTTAATTTTAGTTGGACTTTTAGTAGTGAAGGGCGGGGCAATAACTGGCGTCAAGTGATCTCGTATAACAGTGAAGCAAAGGCACTCCTGTGCCCGTGACTTACGGACAGACAGCGAAGTGAAAATAATAGGGCTCCGTTTTGCCTTTTGAGTACGGAACCCTTAAAAAGAACATCAAAAGAAAAAAGGTAATTTGGAGAAATAGGGCCATAAAAACCGATACAAGATGGAAATTTTCTAAAAATTCAAACAATCCGAAAATTTTGATATTTTTATAGGAGTTGAATTGCGGTATTTTGATAGGAAATAAGTTCAGATATCACCCCTACCGCAATGATTCACTCGTTATTGGACTTATAATAATATAACTTATACATAATGTTATGTGTTTTAGGTCTGGAAGGTGTAGTTTTCTGCGTGGATGCCAGCCCTGATACGTTCCCCGCCACGCTGGATTCGTGGCTGAGCGAGGCGGGTGCAACGGACAAAGTGCAGCTGCAGGACGCAATTGTTCAACACATGTATGCCTTAATGGCTGGTGGTACCTCGCAACGCCTACAGTTTGAGCTGCACGAGGCACCGAACTGGCCACAGAAAGTGGAAACAGGCGTAAGAGCACTACGCCATCACGTTACGCTCTCCTCACAATACGTGCGCGCGTTCATTGAGTCGGCCTACGCTCGTGTCGAACAGGCTCGGCGGTACGACTTGCAACGACTGCGCGCACATTCTCTGCGTTCGCTACTAGTGGTGCTGCGCTCGAGCTGTCAGCCCACCTCCGTCGAGCCGGACCTCGGCCTGTCGCGCTATTCGGTGCGCGCGCCTCCAGTCTACTACCTTAACGCGGATCATGCGCGTGCACTCAACGATTTGCGATGTGCCTCGATCGTCAACAGACACCTTGATCAGGAAATTCTTGACGAATTTCAGAAAAGAAACCTTTGCGAGACTTATTTTGTGAATTCATCTGCTTTCATGGATATTAATACTGCTGAAAAAGAGTTATAGTGGAGGTGTAAGAACCAATTTTTTAAGTCAATGAAAATAAAATAAAGATTGCATTTTACACGATAAAAACATGTCATTCATTTTATTACCCAAGATATTATTATTTTATTTCTTATTTAAGGAACAAAATGCATTCCGTAATTGCCCTTACGTTAGTAAAGAGACAAAAAGCAGTTCTAGTTGAAAAAAAATATACATAATTGCCGGGTCCGAATGGCCTGAAATATATTTTCATCTGTTGAATTTAATCTGTTGTCTAGTTTATTTTTACAAAATTCTAACTTCATAAAATAAAATTCCCGGCCAAAACACAGAAGACGATAATATTTAGTTTGCCTTGGACGAAATAACTTTAAGAGTCCTCGTATGAAATTTTGAAAATATCTTTCGATTTTTGCGGTGTTTTTAATTAAATGACAAAAATTAAATATAATTTTAAAATAACATACATGGTATAAAATACCGTTCCAAATCAAATCGAATAAATGAACCACTTTTTTCATAACTTTGTTTATTTTAGTACAGTCCACTTTAATTTGAAAGCCATTTTGCCAAATTTCGCCATAAGGTGCTCAGAAAATAAACAGTTTTCAGTAGATATCATAATTTAAATCGGATGACAACAATATAGTCCATAAGTCTTCTATAGAATAAAGTGAAACACTTTTTACTCATTTCATATAAAATTACCTGTATAGAAGAAAAATATAAACAAAACAGCCAAATTTTACGGAAAATATTTATTTTTACAACAAGGAATACAAACAGACAGAGGCACAAAATATCTTACAATAAAGTTATAGGTAGTTTTTAATTGTTCCACTATCCTTGATTTACTCACAGATACTATAAATGTTTGAAATGACGCAAACAGGAGATAAAGATAAAAGTAATATTAAATTTTTGTTTAAAGCTAAAACCCACAACCAATCTTAAAACTAACATGCACACAGAAAATTATAAAGATAAATATATAAATTGTCAGAAAGCGCTCTCTTCACTTGTATGCTCACTTCATGAGCAAGAACAAATCGAAATTGAAGTCGATATTCAAAGAAATTCTTACACATTCGGTGTAGTGGACTCCTTTTGCCTTATTCTTTTCTTACAGACTTTAGAAAAAAACAAATTTAGGTAGTTTCCTAAGTTCCTACTCTAAAATCTATTTGATATTAAAGTGGGGCACATCAAAGAACCCGTGCAGATGTTGCGAAAGAAGAAAGCATCAACATACACACGACGGTCAAAGAGTTATAGAAAATTATACTTTTTCAAAAGTTCCACGTTCGTTATTTTCGGCTGGGACATACGGCAATTCAGAGGTCTAAGAAAGCGTTTTTGTATCTCTGCAACCTTAGCAGTGTAAGTATTGTACAACGGGTTCTATACGACTCGACTGAGGCATACTCGAAGTGGGAACGTACGAGGGTTTGATATAAGGTTATTTTTATTTATTTTATTGTACTTTATTTAGGAAACATACCCTCGTTGGGTAAAAGGGAGGGGTGAAGGGGGGTGGCCACTACCCCCTGGCACCCCCTCATTAAAAGGTAATGCACCGTTTTTTTATATTATTATTTTTTCTTTTTTGAGGTTATAATCAACAAATTCAGGTTATATTTTTAAAGTAAAGTTGGGGAGAGATGGAAGTACTTCCTTATAAGGGGGGAGTGCAGAAACCCCCTTTCTTTTAACCTTGAACCTACCAGAAACCTTGAACCTACCATTGCAGAAGTCAATTTTTGAACCATTTGAACCTATCAATACTGAAGTCGCTTTTATATCACAAATTCACTTCTGCATCGGCTACGACGCTGCGGGAAGTGCAGCCCCTTCGCCCTTGCGTAACAAAGCACAGGCACCCGTGCTCACCTCCGCAGCTTCGGCTTGTTGGTCGCCGAAGGCTACGGCTCACACATGTGCCTAAGCTTTATTACTGCGGGTGAGGGCTGCCCTCCCTTCGCGCCTTCGCGGTAGTAGCCACAAGACTGTATAGAGTCGGGGTGCTCTGATTCGGTTTTGAAACAGATTTAACCTATTTTAACCATGAAGTCGGGGTATACTAACCTCTTTTTGAGCAGGATTTCTAGGTAAAAACAAATAAAACAACAAAATATTCATATTTTTTTTATTTATTCAGTCCAATATTACCAATAAACGAATTACGAATGACAGTAACACATGACGCAGTTTTTTTTTGTTGCGTTCCGTTTCATCGATATTGCACAATATTTTACACCACAGACAATAAACTAGGACAGATTTGGTTGTCAAACGCTCATTTTAACGTTCCGTTTTCGCCTTTTACCTGATTTGAGGTAAGAAACAATTTTTATTAATTTCTCGAAAAATTTGCATTACCTTTTAATAAGTGTGGTAGCGTTATAATCGGGGACCCCACCTCTACCAGCTTTAACCACTTTCACCCCCATACAATAACTGCCAAATGATACTAAATCCAACCCTACAATATATAAAGATCTGGTTTCAGACTATATGAATATTGGGTATATTCTTCAAATTATGTGTTATGGAAAACGCAATTGGATAAAATTTTCTCGATAGAAAATAATTCCAAATTAACGTCTTTTTCCCCTTTTTTTTCATTATACTTCTCAATGGTTCAACGTATCCTAGCCACGATTTTTCTCTGAATGTGAAACGTTTTATTATAAATTATTAGTTTTTGGCTTGGTACTATAGTTATTTTTTCAAGATTTTTTACATGAATTACGCGTCAAGTGACGGTAAGGTCGAGATTTGCGCGCACTATTTTTATCGCATGTGCTACTGCTGCCCTGTACCATAAACTTTACTATGTCTGTACGTTCTGGCTATGGCCCACAACACGGAATAAACTAAAAATATGCTATACATTAATGAGGAAGCATTATAAAGTAGAAGACTGTTTAAATTTTTTCGAAGATCTAAATACGAATTGACACGTACGATGTGCCTTGTTGACAATAGATTCAACATGCAAGTCAAAGCAGCGCAGTGAGAGTTTTAGTGAATCATGTGATAGGTTTGCCTTAGCGTATAGTCGCATGTGATCCGATCGTCGCGGATTCAAATAACAGACCAAATTTTTTTTTGTTTTCATTTTGTATAAGTTTAACACACTAGATTTCGCTGCAGGTTGTTAGCAATATTAAAATGGTTATCCGAATGAATGTAGAACACGACCAGGAATTAAAAAAAAAAAGTGACAAGCACTGAAAAATGAATCAGCGGTTGAAGGTAAAATGGTTTTTTTGGAGAAAAATACTGAAATACAAGTTTGAGTGGTAAAATTGGTGTATTTATTTAACAAATCTCGGAAGTGGATACTCTGCCCATTCAAGGGATGGAGGAAAGCGCTGACGATTTGGTGACGGAATGCCCAGTGTCTCCTATTCTGGGTACACGGGGTATTCCCAAGGTACGTCATAAAGAGCCTAAAGAACCGGTGCACGGCAGCTGCACAGAGCGTCGTAGCCGCAGCGAGCGCCGCAACAGCTATATCGAGCGTCGTAGCCGCAGCAAGCTTCGCAACAGCCGTACTGAACGCCGCAGCCGCACCCATTGTCGCAGCCGCAGTCACATTGAGCGTCGCAGCCGCAGCGAGCGCCGCAATAGCCACACTGAACACCGCAGCCGCACAAAGAACCAGAGCCGCAGCGAGCGCCGCAACAGCTATACCGAGCGTCGTAGCCGCAGCAAGCTTCGCAACAGCCGTACTGAGTGCCACAGCCGCACCCATCGTCGCAGTCGCAGCCATATTGAGCGTCGCAGGCGCAGTGATTGCCGCAATAGCCACACTGAACACCGAAGCCGCACCAAGTATCGCAGCCGCAGTGAGCACCGCAGTAGCTATACCGAGCGTCGTAGCCGCAGCAAGCTTCGCAACAGTCGTACTGAGAGCCGCAGCCGCACCCAGCGTCACAGCCACACACACTTCGAGCGCCGCAGCTGCAGTGAGCGATGCAATAGCCACACCGAGTGTCGCAATGAGCGCCGCAGCCGTACCAAGCACCGCAGTCACAGCAAGTGCCGCGACAGCCGTACCGAGCATCGCAGCCGCGGTGAGTACGGCAACAGTGCGCGATGCTGTCGCGTTGATAGACGAAGTAGTCGCGTGGAAATGCATTATAAATGCAGTAGCAGTAGTTTAGATCAAGACAAGCGTCGACGTCGAGCTGCAGACAATCGCACCTTACGCACTCCGGATAAAAAAGACTTTAATGGTGAGGTTTTGCAAAAGTTCTCAAATATTTTAGATAAGTTATCCAATACTACTAATGAAAAGATAAATGTTGTAAGCGTTGTACCAGAATTCGATCCATCGGCAAAGACTCAGAGCATAAGTACGTGGCTCAGTAAAGTTGATCAAATTGCGCGTATGTATAAATGGTCTGATCGACAAACGGTTGTATGTGCTATCCCTAAATTAGTAGGCAACGCTAAGCGATGGTATGAGGGTTTAACGTCTGTCGATTATTCGTGGCCTGAGTGGCCTTAGATCAGCATTTCCTGTTGGTGAAAATTATGGGAAGATGTTGTTTGATATGTTAAAAAAAACAGCAAAATTTGGGGATTCGCTCGAAAATTACTACTATGAAAAAACCGCTCTTCTAAATAGATGTGAAATAACGGGAAAAAAGGCTGAAGAATGCATTATTTTTGGAATAGAAGATAGAGTAATAAGGTATGGGGCAGAAGCTGCTCAGTTTGAAAATCCAGATAAACTTTTAGCATATCTTAGAAATATTAAAGGCAAACAAAATGACGTTAACTTCAAGCCAGCTCAGCGAAAATATAATTCTAATAATAACAATAACAATATTCAGAGTAGACTGCCTGTAAGTAATGGAAATGCACGTAAGGTGCTTAGGTGTTTTAATTGTAAAGAAGAAGGGCACGTGGTTTCAAATTGTCCTACACCTGTAAAAAAGTGCTCTTATTGCTCCATTGTAGGACACGATGCTAGTTCTTGCTACCGGAAAAAGGATAGCAACAGTGTTTTAGAAATATCAGATGGCATAAATAAAGTTAAGGAAAAATATATTAAAAAAATAACTGTTAATGGGCATGAACGCGTAGGGTTTATTGATTTTGGAAGCGATTGCACACTTGTAAGACAGACAGACGCACAGGATATTTTAGGGACTTTGCAAAAATATTCTCTAAGCATGACAGGTTTTGGGGGAGCAAAAGTTCAAGCGCTTGGTTATTGTATTGCTGAAATAGGAATTCAAGGCGTAAAGGCCGAAATCGTTGTACACGTAGTTCCTGACAAATTCTTACAGTACCCAATATTAATAGGACAAACCTTTACAGAACTACCAAATATTAGTTTTATAAAAACGGGAGAGGACTTAATAATTTCCCAAACTGTAGTAGTATGAAGTTTTATGTCCTTAATGATGTACCGATTAAACAGGGTATTAACTGTGTAGATTTTTATGGGTCACAAGAATTTTCTGGATCTGTGTTTATACAAGGCGGATATAGGGACAAGCCAAACAATGAGTATTTTCTGGAGGAAGGACTGTATTCAATGGAGGGTGGTAAGGGAACCTTGATTATACAGAGTTTAGGTAGAAGTAACTTTCTCCTAAAAAGGGATGAAATGCTAGGAAGGGGTCGAATAATAAAAGTAATAACTATTAAAAATCCTACTGTTAACAAAATAAATATTTCACGTAATACGTTAGAACCATTTCAATTAACGGATCTAAATGTTGGGGAAATTTCAAAACAACAGAAAGAAAAGCTTCTCTACGTAATCAATCAAAACAGGTCATGTTTTGCTACTTCATTAAAAGAACTAGGCTGTACCGATCTTGATAAAATGAACATTAACCTAATGGATAATAGTGAGCCAGTTGTTTATAGGCCCTACAGACTATTGCATGCAGAAAGAGCGGAAGTAAGAAAAATGACGGATGAATTATTAGAATATGGAATAATTAGAGAATCTTGCTCACCTTTTGCTAGTCCGATAATTTTAGTACAGAAGAAGACTGGCGACAAAAGGTTATGCGTTGATTATAGGGCCCTTAATAGAAAAACAGTGCGGCAACATTATCCTTTACCCATAATAGAAGATCAGATGGATAGATTGTCAGGATACAAGTTCTATACATCCTTAGATCTGGCGTCAGGATACTACCAAACAGAGCTAACAGATGACGCTAAACCGAAAACAGCATTTGTTACCCCTGACGGCCAGTTCGAATTTAACCGAATGCCTTTTAGGTTGACTAACGCACCTGCTGTTTTTCAACGGGTCATAAACAAAGTGTTAGACAAGTTACGTTTTAACTCCGTAATCGTTTATATGGATGACATCCTTGTGCCCTCTAAAACTGTGGAATAAGGTCTTGAAAAATTAATTGAAGTATTTTCTAGAATAGGAAATGCTGGATTAACGTTGAAACTTTCTAAATGTAGTTTCTTTCAAACTAAGATCGATTTTCTCGGGTTTGAAGTCACTGCTGAAGGAATAAGGCCAGGTAAACAAAAGATAATAGCAGTAGAAAACTTTCCCACCCCTAGAAATGTCCATAACATAAGACAATTCTTGGGGCTAGCTAGTTGTTTTAGACGTTTTATTAAAAATTTCGCTGTCATTGCGCGTCCTTTATCGAAACTGCTCAAAAACAATACTATTTGGGTCTGGGGAACAGAACAAGAACAGGCTTTCGAGGAGTTAAAGTCCAAGCTGACATCAAGACCTATCCTGTCCTTATATGATCCGCAAGCTGAAACCCAATTACATACGGACGCGTGTAAACACGGGGTTGGGGGAATTTTATTTCAAAAGGGACATGACAATATTATGAAACCGGTGACATATTATAGCAGACAAACTTCTCCAGAAGAGCAATACTTTTCATCGTATGAGCTTGAGACCTTAGCTGTAATTAGTTCGCTTTGTAAATTTCGACCATACTTGCTAGGTCTCAAATTTCTTATAATCAGTGATTGTAATGCACTAAGATCCACATTCGTAAAACGAGATATGATTCCACGCGTTGCTCGCTGGTGGAGTTTGATTCAAGAATTTGATTGTGACGTCATGTACAGACCAGGGTCAGCAATGTGTCACGTAGATGCACTCAGCCGAAATCCTGTCTCTGGCGATGATATTACAGGAAATATTGAAATTAACGATAGATCGAACATATTCCAAATTACATCAGAGTGGCTTGTGACTGTTCAGATGGACGATAGCGAAATTCAAAGAATAAAAAGAATCTTAGAAGACAAGAGTTCGGATGAAATATCTCATATTAAAAAGAATTTTTGTTTAAAACGCGGTTTAGTATATAAAAATACAGATGATGGTCCTAAATGGTTAGTGCCTAAAGGTGTAAAATGGCAAATATTACAAACTTGCCATGATCGAATTGGTCATTTTTCCTACGAAAAAACTCTTGATAAGATTAAGGCTGATTATTGGTTTCCCAAAATGGCTAAATTTGTAAAAAAATATGTTCAGGCATGTTTGCAGTGTGCTCATGGAAAAAAACCCAGCGGTAAAAGAGCAGGCTATTTGCATCCTATCCCAAAAGTTCCAACGCCATTCCACACCTTACACGCTGACCATTTGGGGCCATTTAACGAAAGTAGGAAAAAGAACAAATATATATTGCTGATAATCTATGCGTTCACAAAATTTATCATATTAAAAGCCGTGAAAAATACGAAGAGTTCCACCACCATAAATGTTTTTAAAGAATATTTTGCGTTGTTTGGCGCACCTAATAGAATTATAACAGATAGGGGATCTTCATTTACTAGTTCGAAATTTAAGGAGTTTGTTTCCGAAAAAGGAGTTCAACACATTTTAAATGCTGTAGCTACACCGCGTGCCAACGGCCAAGTTGAGCGCTACAACAGGACAGTTTTAGATTCACTCACAACTATGGCAATAGGAAATGATGAACGTTTATGGGATGAAAATTTATTACAGGTCCAATGGGGGCTTAATAACACAATAAATAAGACGACTGGTAAGACAGCGTCACAATTGCTGTTTGGACTAAGAACTGTGGGTGAAAATGATAGTTGTCTTAAATTATCTCTTGCTGATTGCGATGACATTGGTGGTGATGTGGACGTGACTAGTCTCAGAACCGAGGCTCTTAAAAAAATTACAAATTCCCAAGAAAAACAAAAAAAGCGTTTTGACAGTACCCGAAGTGCACCTCGCAAATTTGAATTAGGTCAGTTAGTAAGAGTAGAACGAGAGGTTGCTGAAAGAGGTAAAAGCAAGAAACTAATACCAAAGTGTTTAGGACCATATCGTATATCCAAAATCTTATCTAATGATAGATACGAAGTTGAAGATACTCCAGTTACTCGCAAAAAGGGTAAGCCTATTTACAAAGGTGTATATTCTGTGGACAAAATACATCCTTGGTTGATGTTTAAAACATCTGATGTTAATGAAAGCCCAGAAAGTTCCGAATCTGAGAACTAGTTTGCTAAAAAAAATACTCATTTGTGTGATGGATCAAAGATTGGTACTTCAGAATTTTCAAAAATTAATATTCAAGGAAAAATGTACAAAGAATATGCTGATTCTATTATTAACTGTTTAATACACTGTCTTTATCTATTTTTTGTAATAAAAGAAAACTATTGACGAATATTACGCTTTTAAGTTGGGAAAATAAATGTTGTGTTAGTTTTAATAGATACGATACTGGTTTAAAAAGTAGTGTATTATGGTTCCAACTATTGTGAGTTTTTGCAGTTTTATGATTTTCTATTCTAAAGTGTATATGATGGGTAAACATTTTCATATGTAAACTATTCTTGTCAATACCAATATTGTGGCACTGTGCAATTGAAATAATGTTAATCAAATTGTTTGAAGGAAAACTATAAAAAAAAAAAAAAAAAGTTTATTGTTGTTAGTATGGATAGTATTGCTGGTATTGTTAGTAGTGTTAATAAAATTTGTATGGTTTGTAAAGTTAATATGGTTAGTAAGGGTAGTAAAGTTAGTAAAGTTAGTAAGGTTTGTAAAGTTAGTAAGGTTATTAAAGTTATTAAGGTTAGTAAAGTTAGTAAGGTTAGTAAAGTTAGTAAGGTTCGTAAAAAAAATACTCATTTGTATGATGGATCAAAGATTGGTACTTTAGAATTTTCAAAAAATTAATATTCAAGGAAAAATGTACAAAGAATATGCTGATTCTGTTACTAACTGTTTAATACATTGTCTTTATCTATTTTTTGTAATAAAAGAAAATTATTGACGAATATTACGCTTTTAAGTTGGGATAATAAATGTTGTGTTAGTTTTAATAGATACGATACTGGTTTAAAAAGTAGTTTATTATGGTTCCAACTATTGTGAGTTTTTGCAGTTTTATCATTTTTCTATTCTAAAATATATATGATGGGTAAACAATTTCATGTGTAAACTCTTCTTGTAAATACCAATATTGTGGCACTGTGCAATTGAAATAATGTTAATCAAATTGTTTGAAAGAAAACTATCAAAAAAAAAATGTTTATTGTTGTTAGTATGGATAGTATTGCTGGTATTGTTAGTAGTGTTAGTAAAATTTGTATGGTTTGTAAAGTTAATATGGTTAGTAAGGGTAGTAAAGTTAGTAAGGTTAGTATAGTTAGTAAGGTTAGTAAAGTTAGTAAGGTTAGTAAGGTTAATAAAGTTAGTAAGGTTAGTAAAGTTAGTAAGGTTAGTAAGGTTAGTAAGGTTAGTAAAGTTAGTAAGGTTAGTAAAGTTAGTAAGGTTAGTAAAGTGAGTAAGGTTAGTAAGGTTAGTATGGTCGTGGATATAATTCATTGCAGACTAGCTTTCAATTTAGCTTAGCTTAGTATTGTAGTCGCGGGACGCGACATGTTTATCAGGATGGACGAATGTTAGCAATATTAAAATGATTATCCGAATGAATGTAGAACACGACCAGGAATTAAAAAAAAAAAGTGACAAGCACTGAAAAATGAATCAGCGGTTGAAGGTAAAATGTTTTTTTTGGAGAAAAATACTGAAATACAAGTTTGAGTGGTAAAATTGGTGTATTTATTTAACAAGGTATATACGATACGTATGTCACAGATGGAATGTAAAATCCGCGGTTTTACAAAACCGCTAGATGATTTTAAAAACAGCTGCAATATGTAAAACCACTTAAAAGTTACCACGCAGGATTGTTAACGTTTTGCGTTATTCAATGCAGCAGGTCAACGTTTAGTGGTTTTGTAAAACATCTTAGTGGTTTTGTAAAACAGTGTCAAATTACACGTCCGATTGTAAATTTTGTTAAAAACTACAGGAGTTGCCTCACTCCTTTCCGCTTCACTCGGCTTATTATTTTATATATCATGTAAATCTAACACGCTTCTCCTCGCTCCGCTAGTCGTCGCACCCATTTTAGACTTTTGGTGGAAGACTTTTAACATTACGTTTAAACGTGGGTAGCAGTATTGTCGAACGTAACATAATAACAATCCAGCTGAACCTAATTTAGCTGTTTTATGTAACGGAGATATTTTGTAGTGGTTTTGAACTCAGAACAATAAAAACGAGTAGAAGGGGCATGAAGGCGTGGCACGCGCGCCGCAACTATGAGTAAACACTCATACTTCGAGCGAAATACGCGCTCGCTGCTCGTAGTCGCTGGCGGATTGTGAGTGAGTGAATAGCTCTGAAATATATTTAAAAACGCCGTCGTGTGCTGTGGTTACTTGCAGAATTCAAAGCAAGATCGTAAGCCGAGCTAAAGAAGAAATTTCCTTTCATCTGTAAGTCTAAAAACTTATGTATAATTACAGAATTTTAATAATACTAGTAATTCACTCGTTTTGAAAACAAATTTATACATTGCTGGCAATGTACGGTCACAATCTTGAGTAAGGTATAGTGAATGAGCAATGTATTCACTCTCGTTGCGTCACTATCTGGGCACTATCTGGCGTAACACAATCGATAAATGTATTGTTTTGCTTGAAAGAAATTGCTAAAGTTAGATTACTTTTGTAAAATTGGGAAAAATTTATTATTAGGAAACCTTGAATTCGAAAGAAAAGATTTGAATTTTTCAACATCATTTAAGTAATTGGTCAAAAGATTTAAGAAGAATAATATCCAAATAAAGACCTAAGATTTTATTATGATGTAAAATGACTTTCTGTATTGTTATTTTTGTTTATAGTTATGTCCGATGTGACGTCATTTAAGTATTTTAGAAAATTTGCTTAAAAAAAAAGTGGTCTGTCTCTGTCTGTCTACTCATCTGTCATCCATCTGTCAAATTAGTCGGAAGCAAATTATTATAAATCTATCTTGATAGCAAAATACACATTTCTAAACAGCCATTTCTCAAGTGACGTCACACGAAGGCAAATGGAAGTTGCACTTTTTCGTAAAAATATTCGTCATCATGAGGTTTTTCAGACCACAAGTTCGAAAATACAGCTTATTAAACAATTAAGACAATTGATAAGTTTGTAACGGCTATTTAACTTTGTATTTTTTTGTTACGAGTATCTCCATATATATATATATATTATAGATGTATTTATTCATATATTCTTGTATATTTGTTTATGTAAGTCTATGATATCTATTAAAATTAAGTTTAATTTGGTAGGTTACTTGTATTTACACTTTATTGATTTTCATTTAATTTACTCTATCTATTACGTCTATCCCCCTATTTTTACTTTTCTAGTGACAATTTCTTCACCACCCAAAGGTTGGCTGGAAGAAATCGCTTTAAGTGATAAGTCCGCCTTTGTACACAATTATGTTTTCAATACTCTGTTTTCTTTTATATGTCTTTTGTGTACAATAAAGTGTGAATTCATTCATTCATTGACTCATTCCATGGTTGAAAAGAGCAACTATGGACGTTTGTTCATATTATTTACTTATAGATACACCTACCTAGTTACGTTTGTGTGTATTCCATTACTTAACGAATTTGTAGCAAAGCATTTCGATATCTTAATTAAGGCATTATCAATATTTATTTAGACTACCTGTATATCTAATTTTCTATATTCTTGCATAAGACGGGAATGACGGTGTACGTAAAAATTGTAAAATATGTATTTCTTTTTAGTTATCAAATAAATAAATAAAAAATAATAATAATAATAAAAAAAAAACCTAAATCTCGAAATAGTTTTCGAATTAACACATTTTAACATAATTTAATCTAAGCGAATTGTGGGCGGATCTATAATTATTTTTTCTAATGAAAAATTAACCTCCTTTGCATTTATTGGAATTAAACAGAACAGGATTCATAGTGTATTATTTATAGTGTGAGGTGTCAAAAGTCACCACTGTTGCAAATTGCCTGTAATCGCTCACTGTTTATTCTTTTATGCCGGTGCATTCATTAATTTATTTCGTAGACACTTGGAATTTATTCCTGTTGTAATTAAATGTGCATAATGATAAAGGTATGTCGTAATTAAGTCTTGCAGAAAAGTTTCTTCTCATTCAAAGTAAATAAACTAAATATGTAATTTTTTTGAATTGGGGGATTTTGCTTTACTAACTACTGTGGTACTGCAGTCATACAGATTTAACTTTAAAAGCTTAGTAAAAATCGCCCATTTTGTTATGTAAGATTTGAATAATTATTTCCATTTTCTCGATAAAAAATTGATTTTTTTTCAAAATCTGTGATTGCTGGAGTAAAATACTACAAAATAAGCAGTTTGATTCCTTGGATTGTGACAATGACGAACGGTATAAACACTATGAGTTTAGATAATACGTGATCACTTAATAATTAAAAGATGAAATTATGAAATCAAAATGATCCGCGTTTCAGAAAAGTCAGATCTGTATGGCATGTTTAAACGGCCGTTCATACTGTTTTGAGTTTGCAAAAACGTAACATCATGCAACGCAACTTTAAACGCAAATTGAACATCAAATAATTTTTCTAGAGAATTATCTTTATATAAATTAAATGATTCCGGAGACTATCTCCTACATCAAACATCACTCACAAACCTCTCCTCTCTATGATTCAAGTGTTTCAAAGTTTTTATTTTAAATAATTTCAATTAGTTATTTTTTCAACGCGGGCAGAGCCGCGGGCACATCTATTCCTGGGTGTATAAAGACTTTTTTCTACTACCTTTATGAAAAAGTTCCATTAGTTTTGAAAATCGAACTTTCCGGGCCCCGTTGCGGAATGACTATCAGGTCAGTTTGAAATATCGCATTGAAATTTAATTTATTGCAAAATTAGGTTCTTTTTGACGTTTGTCTTCATTTCATACTAAATTAGGTTCCTTTTGACGTCCTTAGTTTGTCTTTACAATCGAAATTCCCTGCGTTCCGATTCACGACATAATCGATTATATCGCGTCTGACACTCTTTTTTGCAAAATGATACTGGCCACAAATAAAAGCCGCCAGCCGAAGCCTGAAAAAAAAAGGTAAAACTGCGCCTTGGTTCATAAAATACATTAAATTTGAAAGGAAAAATTAAATATTTAAATACATGAAGCCTTCGGCTCACGTCGAAACTAGCTTCATTCCTCGGGTAATCCGCCATTTTATACTCGTCACGAAATATACTATTACTTCTAATTTTGATTATTTTTACATTTAAAAGTGTTTTCTAACGTTTCTATATCATTACTCAATTTCGGGGTTTGGTTGAAAGTCACCCCAAATGTACTTTAACATATTATGTTAATTTCTAAATGTATAAAGACTTTTACTTCTAATTTTGATTATTTTAACATTTAAAAGTGTTTACTAACGTTTCATTATCATTTTTCTAATTTCGGGGTTTGGTTGAAAGTCACCCTAAATATACTTAACATATTATGTTAATTCCTGCGTATAAAAGACAATCTTCATTATAGCTTCAGCCAATTTGCGTGTGAGACTAGACTAGTAGGGTATAAAATTTGACGCAGTTATTAGATTTAGATTTAGATTTTCTTTATTAGGATTTCTAGTAGTTAGTAAGCCTTAAATACAATCACAATTCAAACGTATTTAAATGCTTAACTTCTAACTTATTAAAGAAATCACAGCATGCAAATGATTAATTTATCTCGCCTTATATACTAAATGTTAAAATACATATTAATTTACATTACAAATAATAATTTTGCAATTTTGTTTAATTTTAAGTTTTCCTAAATTATTTAAATTACTTAAAGTATATAAAAAAAAGTTATTTTAGTTTTATTAAAGCTTCTTTACAAGCAAGATATAATAAGTGACATAAATTACAAAAGTCAATCTTGTAGGGCCAATAAAAAGAAAAACTAATAATTTTGCCAGTTACAGTTGTACAACATCGTCTAAAACAATCATGGCACCAGTCCCACAAGAGTTAATTAAGGATCCAGTGGAACATGAGGTACCTGAATATGGAGAGACTGTGGTCATTACTGGGATGTCGGGTCTCTACCCAAACTCTCTAAATGTGAAGGATTTATCCGACATTCTCTACAATAAGGTACATGCCCACGAATTGTGTTCTATGGCGTACGTACTATCAAAGAAAAATCCACGGGCCCACTTATCACCCGTATTGCAATAGTTATAAGTGCGATAAGTGGGTCAGCGGCAATTTCTTTGATGGTACGTATACAAATTCAAATTAAAATTGGTTATTTTGTAAAGTAGGTATACGTCATACACTTTTTACGAGTCAAATTTAATCTTATAAAATAAACATATGCAATAAAATAATAAATGTGCATGAAATAAATTTAATTAAAATATTTTCTATGGCTTACGTACGTACTTATACAATGTATTATTCTAAAAATTTACAAATGCTGACCTTTTCGAACTGTGTTACGCATAGGGTGACAAGGTGTTCCGTATTTTACGGAACCTAATAATACAATAAGTTCGTTTACAGGTTAACCCAATCACTTCTGACAAGCCTCGGTGGAATTATGAACATCCTGAGATACCAAAGCAGTTGGGCAAGATTCCTGATCTAAATAAATTCGACGCTCAGTTCTTCAAAGTCCACCATCGTCTTGGTAGCATCATGGATCCTATGTGTCGCAAGCTGCTCGAACAAACTTATCAAGCTATTTATGACGCCGGTCAGTATTTGTTACAAATTGGTTATTTATTGATATAGAGCATACTGCGTTCCATTGCTCGCTGATTTGTTAGAAGTTAATTTATTTGTTTTCATGCCCAGGTTTGAGCACCGTAGGTCATTGCGGGTAGTACAAGATTTATTTATATTCACACTTACACCACACTTATTTCTTTTTATAAAAAATATTGTTGCCTTGTCTAATGTAATGGCAAATTTTTTGCTGCGTGTGCGTTGTTATTTGAATGACTCATCTGTTCACGGTATATATATAGCTCTTGAATCAGTAACCCCTCGGCCATAGCTTCAGGCTTCTGGCGGCACTTCTTGCTGCGCTTCCAGGTGGTTTTTGCGACGGGCTTTGCCCTGCCACGACACCCGTCGGCGCCTTCCATCGCATCGGATGTATAGCGCGCTCGCTCGCTCAAAGCACTCGACACTAGGTTCGTCCTGTGCACTCGATCACTGGCGCGGCTCCCCGCCTCCCCGCCACACCACCGTTGCGAGAGCGCAAGTCACTCGAAGCCGGACAAGACGCGCGAGCCCCGACTCATGGCCGGCTCTATACAACTTCATACATTTGTTCTCTCCGCCGCGCCAGCGCCGTCGCAAGAAGAACCGCTTGGCGCGCCTCTCGAAGCCTGAAGCTGTAGCCGACCGGTAAGGCCCTCGGGCTTCCGGCTATAAATTTTGGAGACCCATATCCTACAGCGATTTCGTGCATATTTTTCACAGGTGTAAGCCCGAAACAACTCTCAGGAAAAAATATTGGGGTTTTTTTAGGATCATCTGCTAGTGAATCCGAAAAAGTGGTTATCTATGCAAATAATCACTTTTCTGGCCTTGGAATAGCGGGGTAAGATTTTATTTTCTGTCTTAGTGGCAACATTCAGGATAATTTCTTAGATTTACAATGTCACATGTGGGCGGGATGCAATTTATTACAGATGCTGCAAAGCAATGTTTGCGAACCGTATATCATACTGGCTGAACTTGAGAGGTCCCTCTATGACGGTCGACGCCTCTTGTGCAGCCTCTTTGGTAGCGTTGGAGCAAGCTTACGTGGCTATTAATAATGGACAATGTGAAGCTGCCATCGTTGGGGGCTCTAACATATCCATACATCCTCAGACCTTACTGCATTACGGAAGGTAATTGAAAAAACAAAAAACCTACAAGTCTTTCATTGCATATGCTTATACCCTGTTAACTTGTGGTTTTGGAAGTGCAAGTGAAAATTTCTCGCACATGTGCGAGATCTCGGTATTTCGAGATCTCGGTATTTCGAGATCTCGGTATACCGAGATTGCATTCCCTACGCGGGGCGGTGCGGGTGTGGGCGGAAGGAAAGGAAACAGTAGCATGGGTTCACATGAGATCGATATTGTCAGATCTTACGAGATTGGCTTACAATAATTTTAAATATTGCAAGATCAATCCCTCATCGTTATCAGTGCGAGATCTCGCAAGATTTGCGATTACAGATGTACTTTATTACAGATGTAGGGCATTGACGACACTTGAATAACTTAAAAAAAAAGATAAAGCTTTGGATTTGCTGGGTCGAGAAGACAATAACTGTATTTTGCATCATTAAATCATCAACATCATTTTGTTGAAATTGATGACTAAAAACATGGAATTAGAAAGAACCTTGTCTGTGGCTGGGCTAGTCAATATAAAGTGAAAACACACGCTATCTATACATAAAATCAAATACTCTACTCTACTGTTCACACTAAACAAATTTTCCAAAAAAAAAGCACATGCCCATACAACATTTACAGTTGGTTTTTAAAGTTGTTATGTATTGGAAAATTTGTTTTTTCATTTGCGCTGGTATATTTCTTTGGGAAAGCTTTTCAGTATGGTCAGTAGAATAATATTATTAACTATTATAAGTATATTTAAATAAATCCCTTTAATTGGATTGATATCTTGTTTTAATTTTTTTACTAACCAGTAGTTGAAACAATATTTTTTCGAAAGAATTTTTATTAGTGCAAGACCTCGCTAATACCGAGATCTTGCGAGATTGATTTTTTAAATCTTGCAAATACCGAGATTGACATTTAGGTGCAAGATTACATTCCCTAGCCTCACGGTGCAGAAGGCAGGGCACAGCGGTTACGGTCAAACTATACCTAGATATCAGAACATCCACTTGTTGATCTAATATAGCAGTCGTTCATTAATTATTGTTTACAGAGATTAGAATTGGTGGATTTATAGTTTTATGAATATGAATATTTTAATAAATATATAGTACGCCTTTATTAGTTTTTCATTTAGGAATTTTTATAGAGATATAAATAAATAAAAGAAAATTTAGAACTTGAAATGGGCCTTCATTCATCATCATCAGTCATAATACTCATGTAAATTAAGTGACAAATAAATATGACATATAGAAAAAAAAGACAATCTTTTACTTACTTAACCTATTTGATTTTCTCGGGCCATCCCAATGCTGGCACGTGTGCGAGTTGTTTTGTGGGAGGGACAGAAAGTTGTCTGAAGTCGGAGATGGTGAGGATGTGTATGTAAGTGATCTCAGAAGGTGAAAGATGTTATGTCGACGCGGGGTTGAATAAGTGATTGATCTTGCAATATATGTGCGAGATCTCGGTATTTCGAGATCTCGGTATACCGAGATTGCATTCCCTAAGCGGGGCGGTGCGGGTACGGGCGGAAGGAAAGGAAACAGTAGCATGGGTTCACATGAGATCGATATTGTCGGATCTTACGAGATTGGTTTTACAATAATTTTAAGGATATAACCTTTTTATATTCATTAGGAAATATGACACTACTAGAAGAGTAAGTGAAATTAGTAACTATGTAGTTACGTTGTAATAAAATTACGATTTTTATTTTAATATTTTATGTGTCATAAAAAAAACTAAATAGAATTCATATCAGAAATAAAAAAATTTTTTTTTTTTTAATAACAGAATATTGATTTCGTGTAAACTCATGATATGTCCTTTCCTCCCCCGCTTCGCCACGCGGTGCTTAGACGAGGCACAGCGGTTACGGTCAAGCTATAGTACCGGCGCGGCGGCGGCGCGGGAGTCATTCTGTAACACAATGTTTGAAAATACTTTACCCCTAGGGCGTAAATGGATTTTCATACATTTTATTTTCCCCTAGGGTAAAAAGAGACTCATCCCGTGTACGTTTTTCAAAGGGAAAGCGAACCATTGACGAACATGTTTCAGAAAAATATATTGCCACCCAATTTTTTTTTAGTTTTAAAATATTCCTTACAAGAACGCTGTTACCAGACCAAGTTTTTCTTTTTTTGGTACATTAAATGGGTATAAAAAATATGAAAGGAATGTACTAAAGCAAAATATTTTTGAAACTATGAAATAAATTTCTATGTTTGAACACTTGGCGATTTATCCATCGCGAGGAGATATAAATTAACATTTTATATCCTCTAGGCGCCAAGTAGCTCACTGTAAAGTGGGTATCTATAAATATCATTGCAGCATGAAAAGCACATGGGTAAATTTACGAGTTGTGTTGAGACCTGGATAGCTCAGTTGGTAGAGCAATCGCCCGGTAAGCGAGAGGTCCCGGGTTCAAATCCCGGTTCAGAGCTCCTCACATCCAGATTTGCTTTTCTTTCTGCGTCTACACTGCAATTATATAATGTTAAAATACTTTTGCCTATAAAATATTTCAGTATAAGCTGAAAATCCTCTGTACGATGCACGTACATGCCAACATGTGCAACCTACATTTACAAACTGCATTGTTAGCAATAGATTTAGTTATACCATAATTTTACATTTATTTTTAGAGTTCATTAAACCACCGCCGCAGACACTTGCCTTTTCAATATCTCCCCGACATAGTTTTTTGGTCCTTCGACTTAAGGACCTCGCGTTCGGTTGAGTCGTCGTCGTGCGTGAAGTCCGGGATACAATCAGTGACATTTTTGCATATTTCATTGTGACAATTTGCATACGTATAATTCGTGCGTGTGTGTGGGAATTCTCAATAACTTACATTACAGTGCAAGTGAAATACATTTTTGGATTTCGTTTCGAGGGATTCATCTGCATAAACTGAGCTTGCAGGCCAGTTTACCCCTGATAGGAGAGTAGCGGCACACAAGTGAGATCTTTCCATTTATTTTCGCTTACTCTGCATTTACATTTTGCGTCGATCGAAATGGAAGACTTACTTGACCGTCAATCCAAAATTCTCGATGAGATTAAACGGATCTTATCGAATTTCAAAAAGGACTCTCGGTCTAGGAAGACCGCCGAGTACATTGGAATGAGAGTTAGCGCGTTGGATCAACTTTGGAGCGAGTTTGTAGCTAATCATGCGAAGTTAGAGACGGTGGAGGATAAAACTCATCAGTATTTTCGGGAGAATATTGCTGAGTTTGTAAGAAATCTATACACCCGTGCTCGTGAAACTATATCATCATTTAAAATTGACCAGCCAATTATTTTTGACACCCAAAGCAACTATGGGCGCTCTACTGACACTGAAACTACTCAAAATGACAAAATTTTGGACTTAAAGAGAAGTCTAATGGCAAATTTTCGGGCATTAAATAAACTGATTAAAAGTATCTGCATTGACACTCTTACTGACAAGTGGGAAATCGAAGACGAGATAAAAAACTTGCACTCTCGTTGGGGAACCATTTCAGATCTGCATTTGCAAATAGATACCTTATTAGCAGGCTCTGAGGTAGACTATGAGACCGATTACACGGAACTTGAAATCTCATATAAGGACATGAAGAAAAGGCTCAACCAAAAACTGACATTTTCCTGTGCTCAGCACGAATCTACACCAAAAATTAATATTCCCAACTTTTATGGTGATTACATGCAGTGGCCTACCTTTATGGACCTGTTTTCCGAAGCCATACATAATAATCCCAACCTCAGCAAGACCCAAAAAATGCAACACCTGAAGGGAAAACTCAGAGGTGAAGCTGAGCAACAAGTACAGCATTTACGCGTAACTGCAGACAACTATGACACATGTTGGGAGTTTTTGACACATAGATATAATAATAAGCAGCTACTATTTTTAGCTCAGTTAGAGCTACTGCTGAACCAACCGATAATTGCAACCCAATCTGCATTTGAGCTTAAAAAGCTTTTGGACACATCTATGGAAGCAATACATGCTATGCACAATTTAGGGATCGACACTACAACCTGGGACCCTTTTTTAGTGCATGTTTTGTGTGACAAGCTTGACACTGACACCTACGCTGATTATATGGAGACTAGAAAAAACCCCCGTGAATTGCCAGCACTTGATGAATTTATGGCGTTCTTGGAGGGAAAATTTACTGCTTTAGAACCCATAAACAATAAAAACCATGTGCAAACGAAAAATAATTATCGTCAAAGTAACCCTCACACTAAACCCAAGCCACAACATTACGAAAAAAGGTCGACGAAACCCTCAACGAATAACTACGTTTTTCACGCAGGGAACCCTAAAGCATGCCCATTTTGCAACAGCGATCACGCACTTTACCAATGTAAAAAGTTCCTAAATATGTCACCGGATGTACAAATAACATCGATGTCGAAATTGAATATTTGCAAAAATTGTCTGTATGTACATCATAAAAATTATTGCAACTCCGAGAAACGATGCAGAGAATGCAACGATGCACATAATACATTGCTCCATAATACGTTCACTAACCTCAGCGCGTCATCGAATTCAGGCATTCAGCAAAAAAAGTCGAACTATACAGCGGGATCTGATGACGAAGTTATTTTACCAACTGCATTAATTAACGTTTTATCACATGATGGAACTTATTTAACCCTTAGAGCGCTGGTCGATCAGGCCAGCCAAACCTGCATTTTAACGGAAGATGCTGCACAGAGACTTGGATTGCCAAGACAACAATTTAACGCAAGTATCAAGGGCGTTGGGACTTTATCCAATAAATGCAGGGGTAAAGTTCAGTTAACATGCAAATCGCGACTTAGTGATTATCAATTTCACACCGAAGCCTAAGTGATGTCACGTGTTGTCGGACACCTTCCGAATGCATCGTTTGATAGAAGAGAGTTACAACACATAAGGCATCTTTCACTTGCAGATCCCGATTATAATATTTCAAGGCCAATTGATATTCTTTTAGATTCTGAAATATATTTTAAAATCCTTATGAACGGATTACTGAAAGGCTCTGGTCGGGAGCCTATTGCACAACAGACACACCTTGGCTGGATTCTGTCTGGTAGTTCAGGTGTGGTTAAATCATTCAACTGTCACGTCATTGTAAATGATATGAAAGAAATAGAGAAATGTTGGGAGATAGAAGATATTACAAATGACACAAATACTGCATTGACATCTCAGGAACAATTTTGCGAAGAATTTTACAAAAAGACAACCACTCGTCTTGCAAGTGGACGGTACGAGGTTCAATATCCTATGAAAGAAAACTTTACACAGCGCTTAGGTAATTCAAAATCGCAAGCGACAGCACAATTTCTGCACTTAGAGAAGAGGTTAGCAAAAGATTCATCACTCTCGGAGAGCTACAAAAAGTTTATCGATGAGTATCTGCATTTAGGCCATATGAAGAGATGTGAAACAAAGAATACAATGACACCTGAATGTTTCTTACCTCATCATGCAGTGACTAAGGAAGATACGAGCACCACAAGGGTTCGTGTGGTATTCAATGCAAGTCAAAAAACGAGTCCTGTTCCACCTAGTTTACATGGTTACAGTTTAAATGATCTGATGGAGTGTGGACCGAAATTACATAACGATTTGCAAGCATTATTAATCAAATGGAGATTGCACAGATATGTCTTTACAGCAGATTGCGAGAAGATGTACCGTATGATCATGATCGCGGCTGCCAACCGAAATCTGCAAAAAAATAATTTGGAGAAGCAATCCTCAGCATCCTTTACAAGAATATGAACTTTGCACTTTGACATACGGCACCAAAGCTGCACCGTTCCTTGCACTACGAACGTTGAATCAATTGGCCGAAGATGAACCAACTTACATATTAGGAGGGACAGTACTAAAAAATGACATTTACATGGATGATGTACCAAGTGGAGCCGATAGCTTAGAAACAGCCCAAAACCTTTCCTTTCCTTTTTAAAATCTTAAATAATAAAGTAGACTGCCTATCACTTGTTGAAAGGCTTTCTTTTAAGGTCCCCAGGCTTTCGTCTCGCAACTTAGGTTTTAACTTTCATGTCGATAACTGCCGCACTAATTACTCTCAAAATCGATATTTGGTTCGTGCCCCAAAAAAGTATAATCAAGTACTGAGTAACACTGATATTTTCTTAGAAAGTTTGCACTCTTATAAGAATAAGGTTTCATTTATTGTGACAAATAAGTAACAAACCATGTATGTACAAGGAATTATGATATGTATAATAATGCTGTGTTTCTGTATAAATACTGTATAAATTTCGCACTCATACTGTAAATTTTTATTATTTAACTGTAGGTTATGAGCTAATTTATGTTTGATCTTTCTTATGGTTCTTTAGGTTAGTTTGTGTTTATATTAATGTACTTTATCTGTGTTGTAACTGTTTGTTAACCTGAGTAAATAAATAAATAAATAAATAAAACATGCAACGTGAGCTCATAGAAATTTTGGGAAAAGCGGGACTTAACTTACGTAAATGGGCAAGCAATGACATAGCACTTCTACAAAATTTGACACAGGAGCAGCTCAATCCGTCGGTGATGGACTTCAAAAATGCAGAAGTAACCAAAACACTGGGATTGCAGTGGGTTCCTACAACTGACAGCTTTCGATTCAAGATAAAAATTGACATGAATACCGACAAGCCATACACAAAAAGAATGTTATTATCTGACATCTCAAAGATCTTCGATTCACTAGGTTGGCTGTCACCTGTAACTGTCAAGGCTAAGTTGTTATTTCAAACACTATGGACTACCAACTGTGACTGGGATGACATATTACAGCATCCGGTACAAAAGGAATGGGATCAATTTAGGAAAGAAATAAACGTTATTGAACAAATTGAGATACCCAGGTGGACAGGTGATACCTCGAACGTATTTCAGCTACATGGCTTCTGTGATTCATCAGAAAAGATGTACGCATGTGCGATATATGTAATTACCATCAACTCTGACAACAAAAAGATAAGCAGACTTTTAGTGGCGAAGACAAAACTTGCACCTTTAAAAAATAAATTAAGCCTCCCAAAATTAGAATTATCTGGGGCATTACTTTTAGCAAAATTATTTGAAAAGATTCTCAGATCATTTGACAAGCAGCATGAAATTAGTACCTACGCGTGGACTGATTCAATGATAGTCCTCGGATGGCTTAACGGAGATGCATCCAGATGGAAAATCTTTGTCGCAAATATAGTGAAACAAATTACTAATATTATTTCTGCAAAAAGTTGGAATCACGTAACGTCAGAAAACAATGCTGCTGACTGCGATACGCGGGGAATGGCCCCGGCACAGCTGATGAAACATGATCTATGGTGGCATGGGCCAAGCTGGCTACAAACATTTGATTCCAACAATATTACAAGTACACAATATGACTCACCGCAAATTGAAGAAAAAATAAATAAAGCATGTTTCACACACACTTTCCCACCATCCATTGACATTGGCCAAATTGCAAGGACAAAGCATGGATTGATAAAGAGGCCTATAATAAAACTTGCACGGTTATTGACAAATTATGACAACAATGAGCAACAAGATGTTGCCACTGACACTGCACCTGAAAAACGACGAAACTTTAAGAAAACCTCCCTGAAAACCTATTTCGTCAATGCATTACTTCTGTTTTTAACTATGTTTACATCCTCTTTACAACAAGCACAACAGACAGCTCCAATGTTTAAGGTGACAGAGTTTCAAGCAAATCAATCTCTATACTTCGATAGGGTTTCGAGTATGCAACAAATAAAAGATTCTTGGAATCTCATCATCTATTACAACATGACAACTTACTGGCAGAATACAGAAAACTTACAAACATATGTAAAGCATTTAAAGGGATCGCAAAAAGAAGATTGGGTCATGCAATTTCAAGCTATGGTTATGCAACTAGACCATAGTATGAGTGAGTTGCAATATTACAACAGCATTCTTAAGTACCAAAATGTGTCAAGTAGAATATCGAGAACCAGACGAGGGCTTATCAACGGCGTCGGCTACCTAGCGAATGAGTTATTCGGTGTCTTAGACGAGAGATTTGCACAGAAATATGAAAATGATATAAAAACCATCGAGAGCAATGAAAATCACCTTTTGCATTTGTTAAAAAATCAAACGTCTATCCTCGAAGCAGAACAGAATATCGTTATGCGAAATGAGGCGATCATGAACAAACAATTTGCGTTAATAAATGAGCACTGGAAAAATACAACAAAAAATATAAACAAGCTGGAACTTGATACCCAAACTGCATTTTATATTTTAACAAACTCCATCATTGCAAACAATTAACTTTCGGAAATGAGAAGAATACAAGAAACCTTAATTGACCTCGCAGCAGATATATATCAAGGACACTTGGACATCCATTTATTTACACCAAAGTTGTTGCAAGATCAACTAGATATCATTTTTCCCCATTTACCGGAAGACCTTGCATTGCCGGTAACAAAGGACAATATCCGTGACATTTACAAATTATTAAAACCGCATGCACGAGTCACAGACAGTTATCTCATCATAGAGATTAAGATACCACTTTTAAGTAAGGAGCAATATGAGCTAGATAAAATTTACAGCATTCCGCAATTAAGAGATGACAGAAGGGTTCTTAATATTATCCCTTTATCAGATTACATTGCATATAATATTAAGAAGGACTCCTTTATCCTAGTGAATTCAGCCGACTTACAGAACTGCATAAACATGAATGAACAAAAATCATTATGCACCTTAAATCATGCAGAATACAGCATAGAATTGCATCAAAACATTTGCAACATCAAATTGTTTACAAACAGTAAATATGATACATTCTGTCGGTCTGAAATAAAGGTGTGTACCGATAAGTGGATAGAACTGCACAATAGTAACAGCTGGATATTCGCATGCTGTCAGGAATGCTACGTCCGCATTTTGTGTCCAGCCGGGCTCACATCGCACCGCTTCTATGGAGTCGGAATGATAACAATCGGTCAAGGATGCGTAATGAAAGCCGACACAATTATGATGTATGCAAATAATAACAAATTTACTGGCAGGCTAGCGCTACAACAAGATATTTATATTCCACCAATATCTTCTTTGAACGGGATTATGAACACGGATAATTTCACATATGAAGCGGAAGGGCATTTAAAACAATTTGAAAAGATCCAAAGAGACTTAAAGCAACTGTCAGAGCAGTCAACATTAGATAGTGGCCTTTCCATTCATGATGTGAACCACTACATCGGAACTGCAGTGTTATTCGGCATACTCAGCGTCTTTGCAGTGGCTGCTGGGTGTTATGTGTGCCGTTCAAAGCGCGCGAAAAATAAGACAATGATGTGTGTGCAAGAGTCGAGAGTAATAAGTGTCCCTATGCAAAACTTTAATACCGGCTCCGGCTCTCAGTGTAGTAGTAAGGTTCGCAAATCAAAAAGTGTAGTGAGTTTTGATACGAACATTGACAATATTTAGAGACAAATAAATTTAGATTTTACATAAAATATATATTTTACATTTTACATTACGTATACATTAGTCTGCACATTTACTTTTTGTTTTTGCACTAGCTTTCATTGCACTACTGTTTACAGATACCTACTTAGGCTTATAATTGTATTCTAGAGTTTACCTTTTGTGTGTTTTTATAGTTTTCATTTGTTATCATGTATTTTTATGTTTTGTGCTTTTTTAGACTGGGCAGTATGTACGATGCACGTACATGCCAACATGTGCAACCTACATTTACAAACTGCATTGTTAGCAATAGATTTAGTTATACCATAATTTTACATTTATTTTTAGAGTTCATTAAACCACCGCCGCAGACACTTGCCTTTTCAATATCTCCCCGACATCCTCCAATCTGTTATTTTGCTGCCTGCATTAATATGACCCGGTGAACTAGTCTCTGGTATTACCCGTCTAAGACAAATAGGCTAATGAGCCAACCAATAATCGCCTCTACTAAAAGCTAATAAAGTCTTTGCCATTGAACTTATTGTGTTGGACGGGTAGTCACATTTTTTTGCTAGCCTATGCCATACTCTTAAGATCTACAGGGATCGTTCCGCTCCGCTCGGCTTCCTTTATGATCACCTACAATCTAACACGCTACACCTCGTTTCGCTCGTCATCCCACCTATTTTATTACAAGCTTTTATTTAGCTGCATAATGTGTCAGTTAGTATGTCCGGGTCAAATCTTGCAACAGTTGCAACTGAATCTTGTATTCTGATAGAAATACTATTGAAACCTATTTTAAAACCATATTTTTTTTTAATTGATTATTTTATTTTAGCATTTACTCAGTGTACACTTTTCTACAAAATCTTATTTTTGGTCCACCAGTTTTGGAGATAAGGGGGGACAAACATAGTAAATACAGTAAAAGTGTATATTTTTACGATCAGCTTTTATAATACCTGCAATTTGATACCCATATTGTATTTTTATAAAATATTTTATTTGTTTATTTAACTTCTTTTTTATACTTCTCATTTGTGCTCAATTTTTTTTAATCGCTATAGTTTTTCTGTAATTGGCCTGTTATTGTCTATAATTGTAATTTTTTTCAAGTTTTTCGGTTTACCAGTTCCGGAGATAAGGGGGGGGGGGGACATACATTTTTTTTTTTTTTTTAAGTTTTCTCGAAACCAGTGCCAGTAAATATAGTAAAGTATATATTTTTACATTAAACTTTTAAATATTTACAGTTTGATACCCAAGTTGTATTTTTAGGCTAATATTTTTTATTTTTATCACTTTTGTTTTGGAAATATTGTGAACCATTTCAAATTTTTCACTTTTTTTATATCCTCATACGTGGGCAAATTAATACTATTTTGTGCCAAATTTCATGTATTTATCTTTAACGGTGCTAAAGTTATGAGGCTGTGACATAAGGACGGACGGACGGACGGACGGACAACGGAGTCTCACCATAAGGTTCCTTTTGTACCTTTTAGGTACTATGGAACCCTAAAAAAATTACGAATTCTTCGTATTATATCAATAAGCACTTTAGAATTCGAATTTTAGAACAAGCAAGGTCAGAAAAGCATAAAATAAACATTTTCAATTCGATGTTGCTTTTTATGATAAGTTTTCTGATTTCAGAACTGTACCCTTTTGTAAGGATGGGAAATCTAAATCTTTCGATGAGAATGCTGATGGCTGCGCGAAATCAGAAGCCATCAATATTTTATTCCTTCAAAAGGCTAAGGATGCCAAAAGGTATGTTTAAGATTTTTTAAAATCAAATACCAATCTGTAGTCGTCGTCTTGCAAACGTGCGTACAGCTCGAGTGCCAGTAAGTAGCTACCTAGTTTTTAACACCGCCAACCCGTGTCCATCGGACACAAACTTGCCCTAGAGAATCGCCAAAACAAGAGGACCAGCTGGCACCACCTGGAGATTCGAAAAAATGTAATCAAATGTCAAGTTTTATTCAATTAACACAACACGTCACAAAACTTTAGACAAATTGAAAAGCCTAACGCCTAAACTCTGTTCAAGTCACCGCACAAGATTCATGGTTCGTGCCTTTTTCCATCGTTCCATCGTCACCTTTGTCCAGTAGCGGATTTACCAGCAAAATGAGTAAGTTTGAGATTAGGGTAGGTGATATATTGACTGCAAATTTGGGGATATATATAATTATATGTATAATTTCAGTTATAATAATTAACACTTATTGATTTTCATACATTTTATTTTTAAAATTTTTAGGAGGATTATTAGTCTTATTTATCAATGTTTCAAGAATTGCATCTAATGAAATATTTTTATTTTCTAATAATTTAATTTAATTTATTTTTTTATCTTTTTCTTTAACAATTTTATTTACACTACTACAGTATCTTAACTTAAAATTAATACATTTTTCATTTAATCTTTAATTTAATTTTCCTCTTTGTTTTATCTTTAATAAATTACATTTTTTATTTACTCAATTTTATTTTGATAAAATAAATACATTTTTGTACATACCATATTTCAGGTCCCATGCTTATGCGAATCTAATTTTATACAGCAAAGTGAAAGACGGAACAAGAAGTCTCGCTTTAATCGTTCCTTTTTATATCTTTGCGTACGGAACCCAACAATGCTTTCATGAAATTCCTTCTACAATGCAGGCAATGCTGTATCGGCCAAGTAATCCCTACACTTGCTCTTGGCCTTCACCCCCGCAGATTGTTAAGTTTTATTACGTTTACAATAAAAAAAAAATGCTTTGAGATGATTCTCATAACGAGATCTAAACCTGAAAAAAATAAGCCTTTGTTATAAGGGCCGCAAAAAGTTGGCAGCCTATGGGCGGAAATTTTCTAAATCTGCCACTGCCTCGGTCGGTTCTAGTATCGAGGGTACGTTCGTGATGGTAAAGGCCCTTTAGATAATGTCAATGAGGGCAGCATGGCGAGAGAGGCGGCTGGCGTTGCGTTGACACGATAACCCGTGGAAGCCGGAACGGTCCACATCAGCTCCACTGGTGCCTAGCCGCAAGCTTATGGTCATACCAAATGACAGGTTGCCAAGTAGTGTACCGATATTCTCGGGACGAAGAGCCTGCAGCCAGTAGTATGTCACTATGGCTAGTATCTGCATTAGTTCCTTGTGTTTTAAATTAAATTGCCAAATTTATTGTCCGATTTATAATTCCCGCATTATACAATCTCACCTATGTGTGTGCAAGTCAAACGTTATCATGATTCCATGTATAAAATATGTCATCGTGGAAAGTCACCTCAAGGGTCTTGCAATGAATTGTTTTCAATAAAAACTATTTTTTAAGTACATAGAAGATTTTAGAATAAAGTAGTAGAAAATTTACAAAAACCCTAGATTATGTTTTAATGCAATATAAAAAATCCATGTGGTAAACAATTAATAAAACTTTACAAATTGTTTTATACAATTCATATCCTCTATCTATCATCTTGCTATCCCCTGGCCCATTAGCTGGTGATGCCCTTGCCGTGCTGATACCATCGTGGACGAGCTTATGGTTGAGCAGATATGTTCGACCAGCTTCGAAGTGGCCAGCTTCGCCGCAATCAGGACAGGACCGGACAGAGAGCTCTCTTTCTCATCTTATCAACGCTTCACATCAGGCGCACGTTTTAAGTTCAAATTCCACTTTATTTTCCTTTGTACTCAGGATATACGCCGATGTCTGCTACATAAAGAGTCGATTTAGTACAAAAGCAGGCAAGTCCGGACAGAAGTACGGTCCTCAACGGGACGCTGCAGAGTTTACCTTATTCCTTAAGGAATTGTATAACGAAGTGGGTGTATCTCCTGCAGCTGTAGAATACGTAGAAGCTTTTGGTTCAGGTAAATTTGTTGATTATAATAACAATAACCCTACTAATATTATAAATGCGAAAGTTTGTGGATATGTTTGATACCTTTTTATTACCACTCAGTTCTGTAACGACTGAACGTATTTTCATGAAATTTGGTAAATAGTTACTTTAGGTCCTGGGAAATAACCATTTCTTCCAAAAGACAAATTTATAATTTATGTACAAAACGTAACAAATGATTTGGATGAACGATGAGTTGCATCCAGACCATTTATACACTCTGATTATGGAGATACGGAGGCGCTTGACAGCGCCGGCGGTTATGTGACACAGCAGCGCCGGCCAGCCGTTCACACGCGGCCCGCAATACATTCCAGATAGCTGTTCATAAATTAACAGTTTCGTCAGGTTCCAACACTGATAACGTATACAATTTTCAACAAGTGCGCCAGAAATGGCTTTAGAACCCGTGTCGCGACCTCTAGTTTATGAACCCGCCCCAGATGCGCTACAGTTTCGGGGAGTGCCATGTAATGCGCGCCACGCATTATTGTATTTTACTCTTAGAGGTCGAGTTTAAATTTAAAGCTGCCTTACGCCCAGGTGCAGAAAGGTTTTTTAGTTTAATGAACTTTTAAAATTGATGCCATCCCTTACATTGTTTAAAGTTTCATTAAACTTAAAAACCCTTTTTGCAACTCGTTAGTGAAGTTGCATCAGGGTAGCGCGGTATATAAGTAACTGGCGCTGATTGACCGTCGTCGTTGGCGCTCGATACCGATGATGACGCGACGTTACGCAAGTCAGCATTTATGATGACGATGATGATGATAATGATGTCCTCCTCGATGCGACGTATCCGTCGACGGCGACCTTTATTGTTTCCTGGCATGAGCTCGGATGTGGCTGGGAAGTCCGAGTTTTTCTCAAGAATATCCTGTCACACGAAATACTGTGCAGTTGTCCATATGAGTTGTACGTATAGAGTTATACGTGGGCTTGGGGAGAGCCTTGCGATGAAATCGTTTAGTGTTAAGGACTTCCAGCCGAACCATTCAGGTCGCATGCGTGCAAGCTTTTCCCAGGACTTTGATGCGATTCCACTCGCAGCCAAATGACGTTTTAGGACATCCTTGTACCGTAAGTATTGACTTCCAGGCTTGCGTTTTCCAGTGGAGATCTCGGAATAGAAAACTGCCTTTGGGAGTCGAGAGTCATCCGTACGAACCAGGTGTCCACACCACGTAATTGGCCTTTCATGAGCAGGCACTCAATGCCAGATATTCCAGTGCGCCAAAGGACATTAGAGTTGGGAACATGACCTTCCCATTTTACGCGTAGGAAAGTGCGTAGGCACCTCATATGGAAACTGTCAAGGCACTTGATTCGCCTTTTTAGAGGCACCAAGTCTTAGAGGCATAAAGCAGCAGAGGTAGTATTGTGGCTTTATACACGGCAAGTTTAGTTCGAAGCCGCAAGTCGTGTGAATTCCAGACTCTATGGTACAGCTTTCCAAAAGCGGCTGCAGCTTTGGCAATCCTGGAAAAAACTTCTGACTCTAGACGGTTGTCACTCCGTATCAGGCTGCCGGGGTAATGGAACATTTGTACTTCCTTTAGTGGCTTTCCAGGCAAGGTGATGACAGCATCGCCCGCAGGTACTCCCTTTGCAAGTTGTTTTAAGACCCGAGTTTTTGATATGCTTATCACTAGGCCAAATTTTCGGCATGACAATTCCAGACAGTCTACGAATTGCTGCAAGTGTGCAATGCTATCAGCCATTGGACACACGTGTAAGTACATGTAAAATGGTGCGCAGTTGTGTTTTGCGCTTAACTCTGAAGCGGGATAGGTCGAAGACAGTCTTGTCTGTTCTAATGTTTAGCTCGATTTGGTTAGTGCAATCCCTCAAGGCACCGTTGACGGCAGCAAAGTATAGGGCAAATAGCGTCGAAGCCATTACACACCCTTGTTTAACACCACTTGTGACTGGAAGTGGGTCTGTGAATTCGTCTTCATGTCGAACTCTGGCCATCATTACTTCATGGAATTGGCGCAGTATGTTATTAAATTTCACAGGACAGCCTGTCTTCTCCAAGACCGTCCAGAGGGCGGACCTAGGTACTTGATCAAAGGCCTTTTCCAGATCAATAAAGCACATGTAGAGGTCGTGCTGTTGTTCCAAGAATTTTTCCTGTAGATGCTCGATGACGAAGATAGCATCAACTGTGCCTCTGCTGGGTTGGAAACCGTACTGAGTTTCCGGAAGATAGCGCTCTGCCAGCTTGTTCAATCATCTATTAATGATATGGGCCAGTATCTTGCTAGCTGCAGAAAGAAGAGCACCCCTATATGCACCGTAATCCGATAGGTCGACCTTATCCTTGTACAGTTTCGATATAGCTGCATTTTTAAAATCTTGAGGCACGGTTTCTATTTCCCATATGTGCAAAACAAGCTCGAATAGTCGGTTCTTGATATTAGGTCCTCCGTACACTTCCGCAGACAGACATTCTGAACCGGGTGATTTTCCGTTTTTAAGTAGGCTCGTCGCCCTGTGGAAGTCATCAAACGATGGGAAGACGTTGAGTTCTGGTGCTGTGGGTAAATTTTCAGGTGAGGTCGTGATACATGAGAGATTGGCTTCTTGGTTTCCCGGATTCAACACCTCATTGAAGTCAGCATTTATAATGTGCCCACGGTTGCAGTTCTTGCCCAGATGAGTAAAATAGTAGGTTCACCGATTTTGAGGCGTGGTCGAAACACACAGACAAAAAGTCCAAAAATAGGTGCTGACGTGTAGAAAAAATATACAAGATGTGTAAAAATGTATATATTATTATTTTAAATAAAGATTGGTATGATAAAGACAGTATTATTTTTATATTATTCTAAATCAAACTTGGTATGATCCGTTTGTTCTGTTTTTTAGCTATTCCCGATGCTGATAAGAGTGAACTAGAAGCAATAAGTAACGTATTTTGCAAGGACAGAACTGAACCACTTTTAGTCGTCAGTGTTGTGTCAAATATCGGATATGCAGAAGCTGCTTCTGGAATATCAGCTATAACCAAGGTGAATGTTACATCCCCCACAGTATTAGACGCAATTTTCCTGAAATATCATCATTATTGATTGACGAACCTTCTGCTAGTTACTGGCTATCTTTTTAGGGTTCCGTACCCAAAAAGAAAAAAGGAGCCTTATTAATATCACTCTGCTGTCCTTCTACCTGTCCGTCTTTAGTCGGTCTTACGTGGTCTATCCAGGGGCTAGGGGATACTTCGTTCACCTATCTCAAAAACTATTTGTAATGAATTTGTAGTTAGTGTATAATAAATAATAATAGTAAAATAATAAATTAAAACAAACATAGACAGTCAGGGGACTGCCAACTGAAGCATGTCGGTAACAGTGACGTGAATCCATGAGATTTTTCCCTACTAAAAATTGCTCAACGCGGCTGAAGAAAATTTCATTTTTAATAACCGGCCAAGTACGAGTTGGGATCGCGCACAGTGTTTCATACCTCCACAAAATATGGGTACGGACATGCATCATTAAAAAATACCGTTTATTAGAGTCCAAACTTGGAAGATTTAGTATCAAACATTATGGAGAAGTGGCCAAAAGAAACTTTCAGCCTCGTAAGGCCAAAAGCCAAAAGATGTCAAAAGTAAGATAATTCAAAGACAATACCCGTTACGACTCACTTACTTTTTTAATGGAGCCATTGGCCTCACGGGTACGAAAATCAGCCTTCGGCCTCGTAAAAATTATAAATAAAATTTCAATAAAGTTAATACTTGCGATTGTCGGCTCTCGGTGAAACATCACCATCATCATCATCATCATAAATTTGATCCAAACTTTAACTTCAAACCCCTTGAACGCGCTGGAAGCCTTAGAAATAAATAAATTGACTCATCAAAACGTTAAAAATCTTCTAAATGAACAACTTTACTTAAACCCACTGTAAAATTATTTCACTCAATAAATTGACATTTCTTTTAGTATATTAATTTGTACACTTGTTAAACTATCATGACATTCCTTTATAGCATTAATTTTGGCACTTCACATATACATTATATTTTATTTTACAGGCTTGAATTATCATTAATGCTATTTATTCATCTTGTGTTTTATTTATATAAAGTAAATTTCCCCATTTTAAGGTAAAAAAACTACCCAACGAATTTTAGTTGATATTATTTATTGTATTTAATTACCCTCAAATTAGTTTAGGTCATTGCTGTCATTCGTTATATTAGGTATTTACATATGAAATTGCCGTTTTCAATAGAGAATTTGAAGGAAACTCAATTTTCAGTACTAAGATTTTTGCATTTTTGTTAGGAATGACAAATCCAAATTATGTTATTTCTTTTGTGTGTGAATGAGACAACTTTCAGCTTACATTTTACAATTGAAAAGTGTCAGCTGCAAAAAATATTACGAATCTTAAAATGGAAATGGATGGCATTTAGGACGAACTGTTTCTGAGATTTTAATTTTGGTTATCAAACTAAAAATGAAAACAAAATTTATTACGTAGATATAAAACCTTGAAATCAACTTTCAAACAAAAAACGGAAATAGCTATTGAATTACAAGAACTATGAACTCATGAATCTGTAAGAACATTTCGGGAATTTCATATGTAAACACCTATTACTACTTCTATCCATACGCAGGTGTTTGTGCGATATGTAAATAAAACATCCCTTGATAATGCTGATAAGACGAAACTAGTTAAATAATAGGCTGTGAAACAGTACAAGTGTTTTATTGATCCAGCTATTTAAATATCACCAATAATATATGTAACTTGAAGTGACATGAAATCCTTTTAAACGTCTTATAGTTATCTTATTCTCTTATAGTGTCAGACAGAGGTATTCCGAGTGTGAACTGTGAAATGCAAGTCACAGTCCACACTCAGAACACCCACGTTTTACTGACAATTATTACGTCCCAACGTGATTTGTGGTAAGCCCTATCGCCGTACTTCGGGCACAAATACACGCTTTTGCAGGTTTCAAATACAAACAAAATACTATGCACATAAATTCCGAATAACTCATTGGTGCATGCCAGACCGGGGATCGAACCTGGATCTCAAGATTGAGAGGCCGCTCTACCCCTGAGCTACCAGGACCTGCTTCTGCAATTATTATACTCCTTTTATATAAAATATATACGGGCACATTTTTCATTAAATATATACGGGCACATTTTTCATTAATGATTATTATGCGCAGGTATTGCTAGGGTACCACACTGGACAACTGGCCGCCAACCTGCACTGTGACAATCCTCGTAATGACGTAGAGGCGCTGAGAGACGGACGAATGCGTATTGTCACTGAACACGCACACTTCAACCGTTCATACGTCGGTGTAAATAATATGTCTATTACTGGCCACAATTCTCACGTATTACTTAATGGACACTTTAAGCCGAAGGTATTGTAATTATCGCTTGTTGAGCGGATTAAAATAATATTATGCAAAACGAGGCAAGGGTGATTTTATTCTGTTCATTTGGCTTGGTGTCCTTAAGGCACTTAGCATTCAAGATATAATTTGTGGAGTCATTTTTTACAGCGTTCAACAGCTGATGATGGACATTAATACTTATCAGAGTCAAACAACCTTTCTGTATATTTATTTTTGATTACAATATATATTTTGAAATCCGCTATAAGCTACCTTACCTTTATACATGCAATTTTATTTGATTTTTCATGAGTACAACTTTTTGGGCTTATTATTTTTGGAAATTAACGCATTATTTTTAAATTGTCCATTGACCTGATTCTATCCGTTTAAAAAAGTGCCCATCATCAACTTTTAACATGCTGTAAAAAAACACCCAAAAGATATCTTGAGCGCCTCCTGCTCTAAGGGGGCGCCATAGAAAATAGGTACTAACTTTGTCACGCGGCAGCTGCTTGAGTTAAAATCACGACACTATTTTTATCACTGACTGGCTCACTCCCTCACTCACTCACTCATTTAACACCTAATCTACTTCCAGGTGACTTAGAAACTTGAAATTTAGCGTAAGCGAAGAAAAAATTCAGAACACTACTTAACTTCAATTATAATTCTAGAAATAATAACAACCAATTTAATCAGACCCTTTGAGTACATAAAATTTGTGTTTTAAACGATAGGCCTGGACGCTCAGGGCATGAGTTTTGTTCGCACTTGACTGGTTTTTCTATCTTCAATTCTTCAAGGCCGTTTTCGGTCACAGTGACTGTCACAGCTGAGAGCGGCGCTGGTAAGCCCTCATGTGGCTGACGTAGCCGATTTTTGCAGTGAACGTGCGACCACATTCACTGCACGTCAGCACCCCTCCAACTATATTATAAATGGTGGCCACTGGTGGTCGGGCCTTAAGCTTGTCTCGTTTTGTGTCAAGCTCAGCGCATCTAATCGACTTGAAAGTATACACCTTAGTGTTCACAGCCTGCCTCCAATGCGGTCTGTCTGCTGCCAGTGTTTCCCATTGTGCTGGGTCTATTGCAAATTTCTTTTTGTGGCGATTAAGCACATCTTTATACCACAGAAATTTTCTATCTTACAATGGACTTTAATTAATCGAAACTAATATTATAAAGAGGTAACATTTATTTGTTTGTATGTAGGGGGGTTAATCTCTAGAATTACTGAACCGCTTTGACAAACTCTTTCTGTGTTATAATGGTTAGACTCTTCATTTGGACACGGGGGAAGGGCAGTTTCCTAGGGATAAAGCTATTAATTACATTCACGTGGGTCATCTCGGGAACTACTAAACGGATTTTGAAAATTCATTCACTGTTGTAAACTCTTCACTTGGACAAAGGCATAAGTTTGTTCTCTGTAAATGGGCAGTTCCCTAGGGACATAGTCATTAATTACATTCGCACGGATGAAACCACGGGCAAAAGGCTATTAAAATATTAAAATACAACGCTACAAAAATCAATGATACAGCACCAAAAACATTAATGTGAAAAAGGGGCCAAGTTCAGTACAAAGGCAGTACAGGATTGTCGGCTTCGCTGAAAAAATAATTGAGATCAAATTGGGTGCTGGGGTTTATTGAGGTTTCTTCAATCATAAATGCAATAATATACAACGTTCTTCACTTGTTTTAAAAGAAAGTTTGTAAGGGTCCTTGCTACTGAATGTATAGAACTTGGCAAGTTTTCATGGTCAATTATTTGCATATATGATTTAACCGTTTAAACTTCAGCTGTGGATACTTGCAAAGTTCTACATATTCAGTAGCAAGAAATTAAAAATTTTCTTTAAAACAAGCTCAAACTCAAACTCAAGCGTTTATTGCAATCGAAGTGTATACAGATCATAGAAATGTTTGTTTGTGCTTAGAACTTAGATGCAATCGAAGTGTATACAGATCATAGAAATGTTTGTTTGTGCTTAGAACTTAGATGCCTATTTATAAGCGTTGCAAATTTGAAACACAACTTAAAGCTAACAAATTATCTTAGATTAATAAGATAAAAATAAATAAAATAAAAACTCAAATAAAAGGGGTCATTTATTCTTTTAAGAAATCCTCATCCGGGTAGTAAAATTTTTTCATTAATAATATTTTTTGAGAAAATATGTTTTTTTGCTTCTGATTTGAAATTAGCGGGTATTTTATTATAAATTTTTATTGCTATGTAGTATGGGCTGCAGTTAAGCATTTTAATACGAGACATTGAGAAGTATAATTTGTTTTTATTTCGAGTATTTAGTTTGTGTGTATCTTTGATTTGACAAACATACAGATGTCATGTACATGGGAGGGATAAAAGGTTGAATTTTTTAAAGAAATATTTACAGCTTGTAGTCGAGTTTATATGGGCAAGGATTCAAATGCAACGTTTTTGAAGTATGAACAGCTGATCAGTATCCACGCTGTTGCCCCACAACATCACTCCGTAACCCCTCGGCCATAGCTTCAGACTTCTGGCGGCGCTTCTTGCTGCGCTTCCAGGCGGCTTCTGCGACGGGCTTTGCTCTGCCACGACACCCGTCGCGTCGGCGCCTTCGTGTATAGCGCGCTCGCTCGCTCAAAGCGCTCGACACTAGGTTCTTTCTACGCGCTCAATCACTGGCGTGGCTCCCCGCCTTTCCGCATACCGTCGTCGAGAGAGCGCAAGTCACTCGAAGCCGGACAAGACGCGGGAGATGCGACCCATGGCCGGCCCTATACAACTTCATACATTTGTTCTCTCCGCCGCCGGCGCCGTCGCAAGAAGAACCGCTTGGTGCGCCTCTCGAAGCCTGAAGCTATGGCCGAGGGGTAACGGAGCCAGGAGCTAGCGAAAGCGTGATGCTGACAGTGCTTTTTCAGTGTTTGTGTTTTCGTGAATTTTTATCAATGCATACATCAATGATGATAGTTTACATTTGATTTTTTGTATATGGCTTTTCCAGTTAAGGTGTGTATTTATAATTATACCTAATAGACAAAATTGATTTACAGATTCAAGTTTAGTGTTTTCTATTTCTAAATTAATGTTAAGGCTTTGTTTCTGATGTGGATGGAATTGAATTGTCTTAGTTTTGTTGTAATTTATGGAAAGGTTGTGATCGTCTAACCAGTTTTTAACAATAAGAATATTTTTTAAATCAGCGTTCGAGTCGTCATCACATTTTATTAGTAATGAGAATGTCATCTGCAAAAAGGAATGAAAGTGTTGTTTCTTTGTTAAGCACTAGGTAGGTCGTTATTGTAGATATGAAACAATATACACCCGAGGAACACGTTAAGTTTCTTTCTTCAGACCTCACGTTTTCTATTATATTCGATACGTTATTAAAGAACTCCACTTGTACGATTTGTTTTCTATTTTCTAGATAAAATGAAGACCACGAAAAAGCTGGACCACGAATTCCTGATCCATATAACTTAGGTAGTAGTATTTTATAGGAGGCTTTGTCGTAGGCTTTCGTTATATCCAACAATATGCCAAGTGCACGCTTTTTTTCGTTTATGTAGGTCAGTGCAGCTTGAATATATTTATATACTGCAACTGTCATCGAGTGAGGAGGCGATGGTCGCAGCCCTTCGGGTGAAGTCCACAGGGCATTGGAAAGGTAATAACGTAAAAACCAATCACTGTCAAATCCTAGAACAAGCATTAGAGATCGTTCCGAAGGCAGCCACTGGGACTGACAGAACACTGAAATCTTACATATTGGACAGAAGGTACGACATACACTCTCAAGGAGTGCCAAACTCCAATCAAAAGGTACTGACTTTTTATACTGACGGCTCCAAAAGGAAGGATTTCAGCGCTGGATGCAGCTATGTCCCCCCCGAACTAGGGCTCAGTAAAGCAGTTCCACTTAACAGCACAATAACGGTGTTCCAAACAGAGCTGGCAGGTATACTTCTAGCGGCCAGGGCAGCGACTGCAATTTGGACTAGCAGGCCCTGCGACATTCAGGAGGTCACAATAACTACAGACAGTGCGGCCATATTTTTCAGCGCTCAGCAAACCTGTAAGTAGATCCAAAATCATTGCAGAATGTCATGCGGAACTGCAAAACCTGTGCAAAGTCAAGATATACTGGACTAGAGCACACAGCGGAAATGAAGGTAACGAACAAGCAGACTCTTTGGCTAAACTAGCATCCCACATGGAAACAACAACACAAGGTTCTAACCTGTGTCAACCATCGGCAGAAGCAATCAGGGGTGAACTGCGAAAACACACTCTGAATGTACACAACAAAACATGGGCAGAACGAAATGACTGCCGGCTGTCAAAACTAATGATACCGCAATCGAATGGTAAGGTAACAAGATACTTATTAAAACTAAAACAGTCTGACTTACGTGACGTGGTACGTGACGTATCATAACTGGGCACTGCAACCTAAACAAGCACCTTTTCACCACAGATGGCACCGATAACCCTGTATGCAGAAGGTGCCTTCTAGAGAACGAGACAGTGAAACACGTGCTACTCCACTGCTCTGCAACAGAAGATATGAGACGAAAAGCAGGGATCACAAAGAGCTCTAACTTCCCTTCACTGGACCAGTTTGTGTGTCAGAATGCTGAAGCTGTTCGGTTCTATTTTAAGGAGCTGCTCTGGCTGGGCTAACTGACCAGGCGGAAGTGCACAATATTCACGATTGCGGAGAATCAGTGAAGGACTCATCGCCCCCGCTACGCATTTAGAATTTAAAACAGTCGTCGATCTTGATTTTCTGAACACATTTTGACTGTCGTCGAATATTTTGTACTTTTCAAAAAAGTAATATAAGCGATTTGACATGGCCTTTTCAAAAACTTTTGAAAATGTGATCAATAGGGCAATAGGTCGGTAGTGGCCTGGAACTTGCTCATCGTCTTTTTTGTGTATGGCGGCACGTCTACACGTTTGCCGCATTCCTTTTAGATACGAATAATCACGTATAATTTAGTATAAATAAGGACCCAACTTTAGTCAATATATATTACATACGTAACCATCTAACTGGCAACAACTATTTATTTTATACCGCCCCCAAATTGTGGATAGGTTTGACCAGCGATATTTTTAATAAATCAGGAAATTTACCTTCTTCAATACTTTGGTTAATTAATATTTGATAAAAATTTGATCTCAATCCTTTTTCGGCGAAACCATCAACCCTGCACTGCCTTTCTACTGAACTCGGCCCCTTTTTCACATTTATGGTTTTGGTGGGATTATTATTTATATAATTTATTTGTGATTAACCAAATTGCTAGGTGTGTTTTTGTTAGCTATTAAAGTGATTTTCGAAAATATGAATTAGTATATAAAATTAATTTCAGGATTTATCTAGATATCAGTCTAGCATTCCCTATTTGGTCACATTATCAGCAAGACAAGAGTCTGGCGTTCATAAAATAATGAATGAGTTGACATCTCACCCAATTGATCCTGAACAAATTGGATTATTGCATGGGATCCATGAATACAATATAACTGGACATTTAGGTCGAGGATTTTGTATTCTTGGTAAGTATAGCTGTATAAAAATACAAGTTTGTAAAAATAATAGTATTATCCTGGAGTATTAACACTATGGAAAACATTGCAAATATACTCTTCAATAGGTTGAAAATGAACCCCCTAGCTATATCAAAGGAAACAATTTTATGTTTGATATTAAAAATACATATGTTTTGTTACTTTTGTATTGTTTCATCGACGGTCAAAGTTTTCCTACAAAAACCGAATAGCGCTGTCATATCACTTGACATACAACGCCACGTGATCGCGCGCTTTTACTATACGAGTGCTCTCGGACCGAGTGCACTCATACGAGCTAATCGTAAAGGAGCCCACTAAGAATTCGGTTTTCACAGTTAAAACATTTTCAGCGTCCAAATAGCACAAGTTGACAACGACTAATATGCTGCTGTGAGTTACAGACTGTTAATGGCTGAAGTCCAAAATCAAAGTGGGATAAAAAATCAAAGAAAGAGAAAAATTTGGACCCGGAAATGGATTGACATGACCAACTGGGTGCTTCAAATAATTTTATTCGAGAAGTGGAATATAAAGACATGTTTAAAATCATCTGAGACTAAACAGCGAACAATTGGTACCTAAATCTACTATCCACTTTTTCTCGACTTCCGCTTTATTTTTCTTAGTTATTGATGTCATTTTGTTTTTATAATATTTTGCCTCGTGAAAATGGAGCCACGCCCGAGTCCACTCTGATCGGATCAAATATTTCAATATTATGCCGATTGCATGCCGATGTCCGAATACGTTCGGATGACGTGTTTACTCGGTACGAGTCGCGTACGAGTAGTCATCCGAGAGCGCACTCGGTCCGAAAGTACTCGTATCTCGGAGCAATGCTCCGAGACTCGTATAGTGAAAACCCGGGCTTTACCCCTGCCGCGACAAACCCCTGCCTGCCTGCCCTTTATTTATCCCGCGCCACTAAAGCAATCATGCCTCACGCGACTTTTGCATGCCGCTCTGCGCTAAAATGAGACATCAGCGATCATAAGTTGCAATTTTCCCTTCATACTTTTACGGGCTTAGGACCGTCAGAATACAAAAGTTGTTTAGATCGCGCTAAACTTTCAGAATGCTATGAATAGGAATTAAAAATTACAAACGGCAAGTAGGTAGGTAAGTAATGAAATCGTTAGTTAGTAGTCACTTTTGCTATCAGGCATATTTAAAAAAAAATTAAATCATCTAATGTACAATTAATTTAAATAAACGAAATTGCATACCTAAACTAACATTAGCTGTACTTCAGCAATTGTTCGAAATGCAGTCCGTTTCTAAACATCTAGCACGTTTCATTGCATTCCTTCTCAATTTTTTCAGCACTAAAATATCACTTTTTAGAGCGACAAATGCACTGTTACTACGGGCTTTCAGTTCTTCGCGGCTTTGAGACTCCTCAGAGAGATTTTCCTCCACAAAAAAAAATAACCACAGAGCGTGAGGTCTGGTGACCTGGCAAGCCAAGCCAAAGGCCTGGCGTGACCTATCCACCGGTCTCCGTACTCTTCATTGAGGTACTCTTGTACCTGTATACTGTGTACTGTGCCTGTAGGGCGTAATGAGGTGGTGCTCCGTCTTGCTGAAAGTAAAAGTCACGCAAGGACACGAGCGGCACGTCCTCCAAATAGTCTGCAATCACACCTCTTAGCATTTCCAGGTACGTGCCTACGGTTAGACGTCCTTCAATAAAATACGGCCCAGGCACTTTGCCACCGATAATACCAGCCCACATATTTACACTGAACCGCACTTGGTGATGAAGATGTTCACAAATCATGTTACCCCAATTCCTAAGACCTCTGATCACACTCGCGTAGAATTTCACCGACCTATCGCCATTCTTTGTTCTCCGGCTAAGGGTTTCGAGTCCATATTGCATAAGAAATTAGGCCCTCAGATTCAACCGTACTTGTCAGATTCGCAGCACGGATTTAGGAGTCGTCGGTCAACCGACACAAATCTGCTGACACTTGTTGACACTATATCCGGACATTTAGAGAGTAGCACCCAAGTGGACGTAGCATACCTTGATTTTAAAAAAGCTTTCGATCGGGTTGATAATGATGTCCTGCTTCGGAAGTTATGTACCATTGGTTTTGCACCAAGATTACTGAGCCTGTTTCCCGACTATCTCCGAGACCGTCAGCAATGTGTCAAGTACGGCTGTTACACCTCAAAACCTTACCACACTAGATCAGGAGTGAGTCAGGGTTCTATCCTAGGCCCCCTTCTTTTCTTGGTAATGATCAATGATATAAAGGCCATTCTTAAGCACGCTTCCTGCCTTCTGTACGCAGATGACCTCAAATTGATAGTCAACGTAAATCAGATGGCTGACTGTGGCCTGTTGCAGAAGGATTTGGATGCTGTTTACCAATGGAGTGTACAGAACAAACTGCACTTTAACGCTAGCAAATGCTGCTATGTGTCTTTCACGAGAGCGACCCAGACCTATGAAGCAACTTACACGCTAGGGTCTGAAGCTATTGCTCGTGTGAATTGTGTTAAAGACCTTGGTGTCACTTTTGACACGCGTCTTACATTCCACGATCACATCAAGACCCTGGCCGCTGATTGCTCCAAAAGGCTTGGTTTTGGTCAGTACCTACGGCGCGCACTGTTGCTCGCAGCAAGTCTCCGTGAACTTCACTCAATGCACTGTTGGCGTCAGTACCGGAATGTGACTTATTTGCTGACAGATTGATGACAGTGATTGATGAATGTTTGGCGTTTTGCGAGCGTGATGACTGAAATGGTTTGTTAATTTGTTCAATAAAATTTGTATTGTTTTTATATTGTTTCTAGTATTGTTAGTAGATTTACTTATTTTAATAATATTATATTGTATAACGCATTAGTTTTTAAACGGTCATGTTATACTTTTTAAATAAATAAATAAAAATAAATAAAATGTGTGAGTTTCTGTACGCCCACCAGTGTTCGTTGTGGCAATTGTACAGATCCACCAGTGTGAACATTGTCTCGATAGTCCACAAGATGTTTTTGTCTTCGTTTTGAAAGAACCACTCACAAAACGTGCGACGATTTGGTGCGTAAGCCTCATGCAGGTGCTGCACCGTTTGAAAGTGGTATGCATGAAGTCCAGCATAGTGCAGCAATTTCCACATTGTTGGTTGGCTAATTTCAAATCGCTGAGCTGCGTCTCGGGTACTGGCTCTGGGTTCCGCTCAAAGAAGTCGAACACTGCGTCTTCTACCTCAATAGCTTCCTTATACACGGCAGAAACCGCCGCGCTGGTTTACCGCTAAAATCGTTTGGCGGTGAGGAACCGTGTCGTTTGACTAGTCCTTGGGCACAAAGCCGAGGAATGCTCTCCACTTCGTACAATTGTCTCGCTTCGTAAAGGTTTTCACTTAGAGTATACACGTATCACCACTGAGTATATACACGTGCACCATTTCGTAGTACTTACGATGGGAGTACATCGTGTAGACGAGCTCGAGAGTAGTCACGCGGTGGGAGAGAAACGTTACGGGTGTCCGCCGGCGGCTGGCGATCGCGGGCTGGAGTGGACTGTGGAGGGTTGATTTCCGGGGCGGGCGTTGGTTTTCCCTGGGAATGTTTTTCATTGACGGCTGGGAGTCGGACGCTCGTTGTGGAGAAGGTCGTCCGTAGGGTCTATGTCATTCACATGTCGCGTCGCGTAGGTTAGCCATTTTAGGAACTATTTTCCAATAAAAAATATGAATGAAAAATACCGTTTTTTTACGATTCTGTGTTCTATTGGTGATTCTGATTCATAGATTTCAATAAAGCTAGGGGGTTCATTTTAAACCCATTTTCAACTATAGTTGACGTAGCTTTTGTTTTAAAACATTTTATATAAAATATTCCAAAAAAAAAAAAAATTTTGTATATTTTTAATTTTATATTCTTTGTAGTTAGTGTCGATTTTAAGTATAATTTATAATTTAGTTTTATTTATGTTATTTAAGTTTCTTGTTAATTTTCAAAATTGCTATACAATGCACACTTGGACTTTAATTTTGTTAAATATTTCAATTGTTACGTAATTTATAAATATTTTTAGATTCCGAGAAAGACAACCATACCATAAGCCTAATAGAAAATGTCAAATACTGTGACGACTCAAATAAACCCCTGTGGTTCGTGTACAGCGGAATGGGTTCGCAGTGGGCTGGTATGGGAACACAACTCATGCGCATTCCTGTGTTTGCAGATGCAATCGAGCGGTATGACAATGTACTTGTAAAATATCCTTAACAAATATATAAACATATATAAATAATTTAAAAACTAACATTACATATATTAAATATATTTATCGATATATTTTATAAGTAATTTTAAATTTATAATTATATATCCTTTTATATAATTTATATAGTATTTTATTTATGTTTCTAAGTATTATTATTTTCTCTATTTTAATTTTATTATTATTTATATCATAGTTTTCCCAATCTTGGGAATGATTGAAACCTTAGCTTAAGTTTTAATTTTAGTCTTATAATTAGGTTTTAATAAGTCAACTTTTCTAATGATCTTTTATTTTAATTATATTTTAGTGTCACTTTGTTAGCCACCTGTACGAAGAGTGTATATCATCTTTATTTTATTTGTTTAGTTGCACGTCCATTGTACAGACTCTCCATGGTCAATTGTAAAATTGAGTAGGTCCAAAAAATTTTTTTTCATTATCAGTTTTCATTTTTTCAATAAGAATTAGCTTTTTTATACAAAAAGTATAAAAACTTTACGGAATTTTGTAATATAGTACTTTTTTTTTCCTATAGTTGTCAAGTAGTTCTAGAGCCAAAAGGTATTGATATAGTAAACATTATAACATCGTCTGAAAAAACCATGTTCGACAATATCTTGCACTCTTTTGTGGGGATTGCTGCTATCCAGATTGGTTTGACTGATGTCCTCCGTGTGTTGGGGATCGTGCCCGATAAAATTATTGGTAAGTACTCGTACACAGTAGTATAATTATTTCAACTGTTTATAACTTTTTTTACATTTTGTTTGTGGTATTTGATTGTAGACATTTACAAAAAGCAGAAAGGACAAACTCCTAATTCATGAATATATTTTCTTATTTAATTATAGGGCACAGCGTGGGAGAACTAGGTTGCGCATACGCAGATGGATGTTTCACAGCTGAGGAAATGATTTTATCAGCATACAGCCGTGGACTGGTTTCTCTACAAACACCATTCATTCAAGGATCAATGGCTGCGGTTGGACTGGGATACCAACAAGTATGCTTTGTTGCTCTTTGCACGTAAAATGTAACAAGTACTTAATGTATTTTTTTTGCAGGTAGTAAATATGTGCCCTCCAGAGATTCAGGTAGCCTGCCACAACAGCTTTGAATCAAGTACAATATCAGGCCCATCAGATAAAATGAAAGAGTTCATCGAAAAACTTACGTCTCAAAAAGTTTTCGCTAAAGAAGTTCCTTGTTCAAACATTGCTTACCACTCGCGTTACATCAAAGAAGCAGGTAGTACCTATGATTGTTAAACATATACGTAATGTAATAGTTATCAATGTCATTTTTATTTTGAATTTTAAAAGGTCCAGCATTGTTGAAGTATTTAAAAGAAGTTATCAAATCTCCGAAGGCACGCAGTGACAAATGGGTGTCGACATCAGTACCTCAAAAAAAATGGGACCAACCAGCTGCTAAGTTTTCTTCAGCAGAATACCATACTAATAATTTATTGGTACGTTTTATTAATACCGTCTAATATTCGTTTTTATAGACAAGTTTATTTATCAATTAGATACCTATTTCCAGAGCCCGGTTCTCTTTGAAGAGACCTCAAAGCTTATTCCATCAAACGCAGTGGTGATAGAAGTAGCACCCCACGGTCTTCTGCAGGCCATCCTTAAACGATCATTGCCATCGACTTGTGTAAATATACCGTTGACTCGACGTGATCATCACGACAACGCTCTATTCTTAATCGAAGCTATTGGCAAGTAAGTATTTCATTCGTTTATTCGTAATTCGTTTATTTGGTGTTTTCTGTATCCTTCGATTTTTTTAATTAACTGCATCATATAATTTTTTTACTATTGCTTATACATTTATTTCAGATTGTATATACAAGGTTACAATCCCAAGATAAAAGCTCTTTATCCAAAAATTGAGTATCCAGTTTCAACTGGAACGCCAATGTTATCTCACCTTGTTGAGTGGGTTCACCAAGATAACTGGTATGTACATTGAATGCCCTAATAATATAACGAGTAATATTTTTTTTATAGTTTCGATACTAATAAATAAACACAGGAAATAAATCATCCATTATCATCCATCAGCCTAGTTTGTCCACTGCTGGCCTTTCCAGGACTTTGCCACTCCTGGCGGTCATCCTGGAAGAATCGCCCATACTCACACACGCTGGGCAGGCGGGTTGATGAGCGCGGTGCCGGAACCCTCGCACCAGTAACGCCGCTGCCCGTCACCAGTCTGTTCCATATAAGGCTCGGCTATTAGGGATGGATATACCACCATGCATCGGTCCCAGGCATGGTGGGCCTCCTGGTTTTTTACCTGTGAGCTGTCCTCTTACTCTCCCCCGAATTACTTCGAGGGGGTCTCCAAGTAAGATGGTGGTACCTCCACAGTTGAGCCCGGCATCAGCTCAACCACCTGCTAAAGAAATAAATAAAGCTTATAAAAGCAAAATACAATATATTTATAAACATTATAATATAAAAAATATAAATGTTGGGTAAATGTAATGTAAGAAAAATATAAGTTTAAATAATAGTGAGCAGCTATGGGGTCAACCAAGAGAACTGGTATGTTCATTGAATGCCTTAATAATTTAAATAATATTAATGTTGTGATAATGGAATGAAAGAAGAACATAAGTTTAAATAATAGTGAGTAGCCATGGGCTCAACCAAGAGAAGTGGTATGTACATTGAATGGCATAATAATATTAAATAATATAAAGTTGTGTAAATATAATGTAAGAAGAACATAAGTTTAAATAATAGTGAGCAGCCATGGGCTCAACTAAGAGAACTGGTATGTACATTGAATGCCATAATAATATTAAATAATATTAATGTTGTGTTAATGTAATGTAAGAAGAACAAAAGTTTAAATAATAGTGAGTAGCCATGGGCTCAGTTTGATATTTGGGATTGAGGTGGTCCCTAGTCCCTGGGTTGGGGATCGAATTGTATATTTGACAATGCATACTGTCAATAATTACTGTAGATGAAGTTTTTGCGATCTTGCCTTTCTGGATTTATTCTTTTGGGGTAAAGACACAGTATAAGAAATTTCTTATACTGTGGTAAAGACTATGCTAATAAATTCGCATGCTTTCTTTATTAAGTTGCTCATTGTTTGACCTACAAATGTGTAAAATTCAATCATATACCCAATTCTTCACGGTGTTGTGAATTTTACATATTTAATTTGAGAAAAATATTACTGTAGTTACATATTAGCAAAAACTATATTAGAATTCTTATATTTTAAAAGGCAGTAAGATAGCGGATTAAAAAGGGTGCGGTGTTCAAGTACAGGTAAAAAGCACATCATCCTGTCACCACCGTGGGGTGAAACAAGATGGTGCGGGGCTCGAGCGAAATAAACCTGTCTAGTCAGTCAATGAAATGAAATAATGAAGTTTACTTTCAAAAGTAAGAACACCACGTTAACATTATTCTGAAGTCTAAAAATAAAACAAATATTTTAGTCTGAAGAGAACCCTCGACGAAAGCGAAAACCAAATATTTGCACTAAAAATATAGGTATATTTTGAGAGGGGGACGCCTGTAGTGTGTAATGTACTAATATTGTATGCGTTAGCCATGTAAGGATAGTGTAAGATCATATATAGGAACGATCACTGTAGATCAGAGGAGCATTCAATTTCGGACAATATACGTAAATTACTGAATTACTTTTGTCTTTCAATTCACGCCATCAAAACTGATCGGCCACCAACAACACGCAAAAGGGTCCCTGTCAGACAATGAAACGTAACTTAGTTAGTTCCTTACTATAGTATCCAATCGTTATCGTTCATAGCTTTTGTGTTATGCGAGAAGTGACAGCGTTTACCGCATAAAAATGTGTCCAGGGAATATTCAGTTTTTGCCAAACCCAAACAATGCAATTTAATAGTACATTGATAGTCTATGACATTTCAATGACATTTTTCTCATCATTTCATATTTCTGTAAAAGCTTGGGGGTCATACCTATTTTTGAATGTTGGTGAGAGATTTTCGATTTCATACTTTACGATCTGCCCAATTCTACGATCTACCCACGACAGATAGACTGACATTAATGATATTTGCAACAACATAAGAGTTAAAGGTTATTCCATAATCATATTGAATGGACGAAGAAGAAATTAGATTATGACTAAAAAAGTGAGTCTAATCAAATATTTTTGATGTCAACTCTCTCTAAATTTATTGAAAGCATAGCATTTATGATTGAAATTCATCTAAACCCGTTATCATCTGTGTGTACCAGGATTTTTAAATTTGACACATTTTTCCAGTCTGATCTTTCAATGGCCAGACTTTAATCAATTAAGATCTTTCATTAATTGTGCATGAATTGCTTAGTTTATCCAACATCTATTAACATTTTTACAATTTCACTAAATGTTTTACATATTATAGGAGTTTACTTCACTATTCCACGGTGAACCGTAAAATTGCTGCGGCTACCAACTTCATCATCTCGGTGCACGATGATGAATTCAACTTTTTGAGGGGAAATGTACATGGAGGTAATAATAATGATCAAATATATTATTTCATTAAAAATCTTAATACATATTTAATAAATTTAAGGTCCTTTTGTCTATAACAGATGATACTTTGTACCCGTTCAGTGGAGCACTTGTCTGTGTATGGGACACCCTTGTTATGTCTGTTGGTGCTATGCGACATGAATTATCGGTGGAATTTAAAAATGTGCATTTTCATGATCAGCCACGATTGAATGACAACACGCTCTTGCGACTCAGTGTGCAACTGAATAAAGGAAATGGGTATTTTGAGGTATGATAATTTACATGTTTTTTTATTTAGCTAGGAAAAAAATACTTGTTATTCATTAAATAGATCTATTTTTAAATTTCTATGTCTAGGTAATAAATGGCTACAATAAAGTTATCAGCGGTTACATATTCAGACAATCAAAAAGAACAAAATCATGGCTCTCACAGTCTTCAGAACCTGCCATTGGAATGACTTTAAGTGAACAAGATGTCTACAAATTATTCAACGAACGCGATTCTTATTACAGGTTAGATAAATGGACTAAATGAAAAAGCACTTATCAATGAAAGTATACTACGTAAGACTTAAGTTTTCTTTTATATGGTGCAAAATAAAGAGTAATTGTCTTGTCTTGTAGTTTTGAAAACGTAAACTATTGATATTCGTTCATACGAACAATTTTTGGTTTAAAGACAATAAAAAAACTACAATACATCAATGATAATCTAAATGAAAAATGTAATTGGAAAACATAGCTGTTTATATATTTTGATCGAGGAGGTAGTACTTTTGTATAAAACAAAAGCTTTTTAATGGTTTCTCCATTAAGGTTAAATATCAGTCGCTCGGTACACAGTGCACAACTTGACGTTGTTTTTATTGTTAAGAAGTCGAAAAAGTAAAAGATATTGGTCTGTGGAAATTCACGCCAATAGTTCAGTATAAGTTAGGTTTATGAATCAACAGCTTGAAATTTAACGCACAATTAGCCATGATCTTGTCGAAACAAACTTAAAACAGCATTTTAAGCTTGTCCGGACAAAACCGCAAGTAATTGTGCATTTTATTTCAAATTATTGATTTATAAACCTAACTTATACTAAATCATTGGCGTGAATTGCCACGTACAATATGTTTTTCTCTTATAACTTCTTAACAAGAAAAACAAAGTTAAGTTGTGCACCTTGTACCGAGCGACTGACGTCTCATCCTAAACCTACAGTAAAACTGTTTGTATTACGTTGAGGAGTACTGTCGTCAGTTTCCGCATCCAGAACTACTACAAATTTACGTTGTAAGGTTTTTCTTACTAGTTAATATATTTTACAGTGGTGATTTTATGAGCATTAAAAGATTGAATGTGGAAATGACTCAAGCAGAGGTCTCGTGGACCGGTAACTGGGTTACATTTCTTGACTCCATGCTGCAGCTGAACGCACTGCAAAGGGATTATGATGGAATCACGGTGCCTCGATTCATCCGTCGATTAGACATTGACATCAAAAACATGAATTCCCAACTTGGTAGAAGTCAAGAAACATTCGAAGCTACAGTTTTTAACACGCATGGTATTAGGTTAGTCTTTCTCACTCTCTTTAACTCTATAATAAAAAGACATAGTAAAACTTTTCCAGGTAAATTATTAGGGTTTCGTACCTAAAGGGACTCCATTGTCCGTTTACTCACAGCCTCATTCATAACTTTTTAACCGTCAAAGATAAAAACTTGAAATTTGACAACAAAATTTGATTTATTGCCCCACATATTTAAGAGTAACAATTAGATTGTTTTCCATTTAGAAGTGACAACATTAAGCATCAGATGCAATTACTCACACCAGATAACATTTTTGAAGAAACTTCCTAGCGTAAGAACCGCATCCGAATCTATTTAATGGTTTTCGAGTTACTATATCACATACATACAAAGTAAACTAATCAATGCTCAGTTTCTATTGATTACAGCGCAATGATTTATATTTCCTACAACCTACCTCAAGTAATCTCTAGCTAACAATAAACATCGCATCCAGTTTCGTCCGGTGATTCTTAAGTTATTAGGGAACAAACAAACGTACAGAGAGGCATACGTAGCATTTCATATGTATTGGAAACAAGAAGATGAATATCTGATTACTATATTACGTGACAGGCGGGAGTGCGGGTGATTTCGTACCAACATGCATTTACTCGCTAGCATTCCGACCATGTTTATACATACAGGTTTTACCAAATATTATTTAAATAAGAGAATAATATTACAGATGCGGAGACGTGATAATGGAAGATATCCAAATGAAAGATCTACCACGTGCACGTCCCAAGTCAGTTCTTTTGAAAGAATTAAAGGTTCCGATTTTACGAATCAGCAACACTGAGGTAATTTTAAATAATTTTAGTCGAGGAGGTAACGGCTTTGGTTCCGATTACGAAAATTACAGAATCTGGGTTCATAGAACAGATAACAAGTGTTTAATATTAAATCATTTAACCAAGCATAATTATCAAATCTCTCACAGGAAAACACGGAAAAAGAGTTCTCTGTAAAATCTGACAAAATACTATCAAACACTAAGCGTAGTGTTAAACTACGTAGCGCACAACCTGGAAATCTTAAAAATCTGCATTGGGAAGTAATTCCCAAAATTAAACAAAATGAAATATTAGTCACGGTAAAAACAAATGCTTTCTATTAATACATTTTTAAAATTAATTTATCAATTAAGAGATATTTGAATTAATTTTCTGAAATACAGGTCTACTACGCTGGTTTAAATGTGCGTGATGCCAAAAGAGCTGCAGGTCTTGTTCCTAAAGTGGATGCTGAATTAGATGGCTACGGAATGGACTTTAGTGGAGTAACTCAAAGGCAAACAACAAATAAAATGAAAATAGACTGTGCAGACTGTGTTCTATATCAGAAAGAATAACAATAGCTTCAATTTTCACAGTGGTGAACGTGTGATGGGTGTGATATGTGGCGGATCTGCATCATCCCATGTGTCTGCAGAGCCCTCGATGTTGTGGCCTGTGCCAACACATTGGACTTTGGAAGACGCTGCTACAGTACCTCTACCTTATGCGCACGCTTTCTATTGTCTTGTAAGTTTTTCTTTAAACTTCTATATGCTTCTATGTTGTTATTTTCCATTTAATATTTTTATTCAAAATACAAGAAATTACCAATATCATCGATAAAATCACCGGCTATTAACCTGAAGTAAACGAAACTCTTTAATATCCTCCTAATATTTTAAGTGTTATTTGTAAAAAATTAGAAAACGGTAACTTGAAAGTTTGAATTATGTCCGACTGTCTGTTTACCACCTTTGTACAACACTTTTTCAACTTGAAACAATTAAGTGGTCACAAACTTTACTAGCTAAACATTTATATCTGTTGTTTTTTACTAAGTTAGCAAATAATAATGTATTGTTTTTAATTTTGGCAAATGAAGTTGAAAGAGCAATACTTAAATGTGTTAGTACTACTTTGATTGTAATTTTGCTTACTTTTTGTTTTGGGCGTTTAAGAAAATGTTTCTATGTTTAACGTTTCGCACCTTCATTTCTAAAAGCAGGAAGTAGAAAAAAATATATAATTATCGATAATTGTTAATTTAATAATGATTTGTTGGGTGTATATAATATATAATGTATATAAGTGTATATATTTTTAAGCCTTTTGGGTGTCACTTATGTTTTGCTTGTTATTGATTATATTGTATTTTAATTGTGACACCAATAAAGATTTTTTCTATTCTATTCTATTCTATTCTATTTTTTTATTATTAATTTATTATTAATTTTAGTTTTGTAATGTCATTCAGTTTGTTATTTATGAATGAAGCTTATATTATTGACTTAATATTATACTTCTCGCTTGAACTCCAGAGCAAATATGAGCTGACGAGTGGATTGACTATATTGGTGCACGGTGCAACTGGAGCACTTGGTCAAGCTGTAATCTCTATTGCGCTGGCGCATGGCTGCACCATCTTTGCAACTGTCAGTGATATAAGGAAGAAACACATTTTACGAAAGATATTTCCAAGCATACCAGGTAAGTAAAAATTCATTTAAAAACACTGCTACCTTTATAAATGGTTAATTAAACTCGTTTTCATGAATAAAATTAATAATTGAATACATTGCATTATATATATATATATGACGAAGGCGGGAAGGAGGGTTTGTTGTCAGGTGTGTCAGACATGGCAATTACCTGAAAATAATAGTTCGGTTGTTTAGTACAGACGTCTATTTTCACTGTTGCAAACAAATTAACAGGAAACAACCAACGATCAGACGGATAGATTCGGTTTACTTGGTCGAGAAACGCGGTAAGTTCGATACAGCGACGCACCCTCAAAGCAATGAACGTTCGTCTCGGCGTTCTCCAACAGAACAGAATGAATCACGGACCGCACTCCATCGACAAACGAAACGTCAAAAACATCAGACAACCGGAAACTAGTGTTGCCATCGCTGTATCGACCATACCCAAGTAAACTACTTGACGTTTCCGACAAGACTCGATAGACGGCGTTAGTTGAGGCTGCGACATATATATATTTTTAATACATGTTAAGAAACAGGAAGTATTGACTCGTATATGTATTCAATTTAAAATAAATACCAATTGACAAATTTTATCAAATTGACCGGACTTTGTCCACAACGAGTTGTAATTATAGTAAACGTATATGTTAGTCCAAATCTGGATGATTTAAATTCTAGAATTATGATTATTTGTTCCTTACTTATCTCTTTTTTCCTCTGAATGATTTTCGGAGTGTTTCATTTATTCTCTCTTTTTATTTTTCACAATCTTGCTGACAGGAATCCTCTTGCGTGTCGCTGGTGATGTTTAGGGTGGTTTTCATGACGTCCTCCTCTCAAAATGTATATATATGTCAGTAATAGTGGAACGGTATGTGGGTTAGTTGTCGATGTGCGCGGGCGGATCCTTTTCGGACAAAAATAGTAAATCAAATTTTGATGTGAGAAAAGTGTATGCTTGGTATTCTTCCTTCTCAAAATTGAGTTCATTGTGTAATATTTATTTATTTCTGGATACACATTTAGATTACAAATACAATGTTTTCTTTTTTCCAGATGATCAAATTGGAAACTCAAGAGATTCTACGTTTGGAGATATGGTGTTCAGTAAGACAAAGGGAATAGGATGTCACGTTGTTTTCAACAGTTTGGGAAGAGATCTAAAATCTGTAACTAATTTTACCCTTATCCTTTGCTAAAAGAATATTCTTTATTGGTAGCCTTATGTCCGCTACGGACGCGAGTGCGTTTATTCAATCTTTGCCCGTTTTTACGGCTTGGTGGTGGTTTTATCAACACGCCTTATGTATAACCTTTATGCCTGCTTGAGTCACTACGAAGATAATAAAGAATACCGCATCCAAATCCGTTGGGTGGTTCGCGAGTTAAAATGGAACACACTTACATACAGACAGACAGAATAACAAAAATGGTAAAAATTATAGTTTTGGCCTCAGTACAAATACTAGTAACTCATTTCATTTAAAATTTTATAAAAATATTCAATAAAGCCGATTCCGAAGGCTTTCATTTTAGTTTTAGTCATGTCAAAACTAAATTTTCTTCAGTGCAAAATCGTTCATAAGTGTTAAACACAGAAGCTAAGTTACTTTGTAAAAATACAAGTTTTGACAGCTCTAAAACTAAAATTATATCCTTCAGAATCGGCTTGATTGTAGAGACTTAACTTTCTTACTACTTTATTATCAGTACAGATTTTTATATATACATGTATACATATATTTACTGCAGAGATTCCTCGAAATCTTCGAAAAATTACAAAAAAATATGTAACGTAAAGGACAAGTGTGGTCATATTTGAAGAGCTCAATGGTATAGAACAACTTTCACTATGGAGACAACCCTGAAATTTTGAAAAGACAAATATAGAATCTGCCTTTCTATATTTTCGGCTGAGTAGGTATTGCATTTTTTTTATGAAACAGTTATTTTTTTTTTCGTGATTTCAGTATTGGCTCCATAGTAAAAGTTGTTCTATAATTCAGTTATTTAAGCTGAAAATTTGGCAAACTGTATGGATCGGGATAAATTCGTTATAGAATTTATTAACCGTCCCTTCCCTTCCTGGGGTAGCTTCGACCCCCCGCACGCCTAAACGTGTCCCGAATCACGGTTTTTTACAGTAAAAAAAAACCCGTACCCGTTACATGGAAAATGTGAAAAAAGAAGTTATCCTTGATAAATTTATTATTATCCTTTCATACATATAAAAACGATATCACTTACAGTTTCTGCGCAATCAGCTTCTGAATTTGATAATTTTTCGCAAGTTATTAAATAGTCTTCGTAAGAATTTTGTTTTCTTCAAAAATTTTCAATTTATGAATTAAATGTGGATTTGTGGATAGATTATGTAAAAAGTGAACTATTCTTTCTCTTTACTTCGCTATGCTATTTTGAAAATTTAATTTATCAATGAGGCTATTTTCATTGTTCATCACGACAGGGCTTATTTGTTTGAGAGTTTGCAAATAAAACCAGCTTACCTATGAGTATCTTCCTTCATATATTTTATTTCATCATATACCTGTTATTTATATTTAATATTTTTTAAAAGAACTGAAAACATCTAATTTAATCTTCGTCTATATTTACTTCATATGTAATTAAACAACTCTGGCCTTTAGAATTTTTGCACATGGTGGTGCATCTTAAATCGGCTTTCACACATCCACAGCGTCTACCACAGCCTTGTTTGCAGATACAGGTTATTATCAGGTTTTGATACAGAGGCTGGTGCTGGCGGCTGCGTATTTAAAACGAGCGTTAGGCATTTGGCATTTTTTTCCAGCTCCATTCTTCTGGCGGTAAAAGGTTACTCTTCCAACTTTGCACGTGGTGGAAGGTTCGCCGAGAATGATGGCGAGCAGGAGAGATGTAGGTGTCAACTTCGCGAAGATAACAGCACTGTTAGCCTTTCTTAAAAATTTGTTGAAGCAAACAAATCTGGGATGATTTACATCCACTTCTTTGGATGGAGCTTTTTATAGCGCGAGAATAATGTGTTCGCCGGCCTTTTCGATCTCTTCTGAGGCGCTATTGGGATTGTTGTACACCGCGGCAATGTAGTGCAAATCCAGTCTATTGCTAAATATTTGTACTGTCTGCATTTTACCTTTTCCATAGAAAGCTGACGTACTATCACACCCACTTACAGCGTGTAAGAAAAGAATTGATTCTTTGATGATGGATACCAAATTAGCAGACTGTAAGTCTTGGGAACTATACATTCTTTTCTTTGTTTTTCCTTGATATTTCTTGAGCTTTACTGTTTTTTGTCTTCGGGTTAGTGCAATTAATAAAACCAGTAAGTCAATATCTTGTCCAACTACAATGACTTGTGTCGGTCAGATTCAGCAATGGCAGTTCTAATGGTTAGTAAATTAGCGTCATCTTTGGCAAGAGATGTACGTATGCCATTTTTGTTCAGATGCTCGATAAGCTGCGAAATAAATCTCTCCTTGTTTTCAAGATTGGAGAGAAGTCTGGCCTATGGTTCAACTAAAACTTTGTCTTCGGTGCTAGCAATTTCCAGGGTCTTACGTTGTATAAGTCGTCTTTGCCGTTCTAAACTCTTTGGGCTTACATGATTTTCAGAGTAACCATCAAATACGACAGTAACCAGGTGGCCGTAATTTCTTTGAATGTAATGCATCCAAGAAAGTCCCTTCTTTTGGCCATTTTACCCGATGGAGAAGGTAACCACCGTTGATAACGTAGAAACTATCTACTGTATTGATTGTTTGATCAGGGACTATGTTAAATAAAGTATACAGAGCTGATTTATTCGATTTCCGCATAAGTGAGTTCTCATCAAATAATGACAACTGTGGATAACTCGCGCAAGCCGATAAAACAAGCCCGTAGATCATCAGGAGAGTGTACAGTACAAAGTATTTGTTGAAACAATTGAGTTGTGTCCACTTGTACTGTGACATTACCCACCTTCACTGAAGCTGTTGCTGAAGACAGGGACTTTATCAAATTTGCACGCTTAAACTTTGGAGTCCCGAACTTATTTTCTTCAATGACAGATTTGTTTATTGATTCTTAGCCTATTGACTTTGCATCATAACAATTTATATCGACTTCAGCAATCAACCCAGTAGACAGGGACATAAGATTTTCGGTTCGCGGGAAAGGCGAATGTTTCTTAAACCACTGCACGAACTTTTCTAAATGGTTTTCTGTACACTGGTGTCTCTCAATGCTGTGTTGATTGGTGTTGGTTGATCGTATACTACACTCAGTGGGCTCAGTGGTACTATTCTCAGTGGGCTGAGGGCGCGGTGGCGGGTAAAGTATAGTCTCCTTACCCTGCGGCACACTTCAACCCTGGTCTCAGTACTAACGGGCTGAGACCGATGTGAAGTGTGACGCAGAGGTGAGTGAACCGCATTCATTAGAAATGCTGGGATATTTCCACCGTGTTATACCTACACAAAATACCACGGCCGCCTCTTCAAAAAATTGACGATAAATAGTTGTTGGTGGAGGATAATTTTCAAAATCGCGTAGGAAAGTGAAAAAAAAAAGAGACGAAAAAGATTCGATAGTAAATTTATCGAGGATCATTTCAATTCTACACTTTTTTCATGTATCGTCTCCGGTATTCTTTAAAACTGTAAAAAACCACGATTTGGGACAAAAATAACAATAAATATATGTCCTAAGTTAAAACCAACGGCTGTGTGCCCCGACACAGTCCCATCCATTTTTTTAAATCATATTTCTTTCTTTGAAAAGGGGCCCAAAATATATTTGACCAAACACTTTCTTTCTTTGAATTGAAAAAAATCTATCTTACAATGTTATTATAAGTTAGAAAAAGAGCAGCAAATTTTAAAAGAAAATACTTCAGTTTTTACAAAAAAGAGTAAAGAGATTATTTAAAAAATTATTTTTATTGAGGCTGCTGGCTATCTACTGGTTATATGGCAAGAAAATAAATTCCTCTTAAGTAATCCCACTTCCTGATAAATTCTTAGTTGGCAACTGGTTATGTTTAATTTAATTTAATTTTATCGTTTATTTGGAAAACCAACAGCGATTACACAAATAGGATCACAATAGTTTGATACATAAGCAAGGCCAATAACAGGTTTTCATTTAAAGATTCAATACTAAGTCTAAATAAATTAAATTTTAAGTACTATATTATTTTGTAAAGGTCATAAAGTGTCCAACAAGTGCGCAATTTATTGTATGGATTATTCATGTTATAAATTAAAATTATGATTTAATAGTTTTATTAAATATATATATAATATATATATATATACAACGTGTAACAGAAAGGTGTAACCATATTTGAAAAGCATATTCAGTCAATGGTATAGAACAACTTTAACCATGGAGCCACAAAGAAATAAAATAAAAAAAATCTGCCCCTCCATACATTTCGGCCGAGCGGTATTGCATTTTTCTATGAAACATTTGTTTTCGTGATACAGGTTTTGTTCCGTAGTAAAAGTTGTTCTATACCATTGACTGAGCTCTTCAAATATGATTACACCTTTCTGTTTCACGTTGTATATACATATACAATAAAACAATATATATAACCATATAAGATACAACAATATTTATGCAAATATATTTAAATTAGTTTTAGCAACTACAATGTCTACAATCTTTGTCAAGAATTTACGGAAATACTTTTAAGAGCAACTTGTATTTAAGATTTGAATGTAGCTTTTGAGATGGAGAATATATCCACGTCATTGAATAACTGATTATATGTATTCGAGAGTCTGGTAAGGACTGAATTTTGACCACAATATTATTTGAATGCTTAGGCACTTGTAACATCTTAGTGTGACGTGAGCGGCGTCCGGGTACCCACAGTCCTAGTCGTGTCAATAGCTCTATTCTATTGACATAAATCTTATAACGGGGTGACCAAATGGGGCAGGCGTATTCAAGAATACTCTTACACATGCAAAGTATACTATCATTAAACTGAAACGACATTCAAAAGCTTTGCAAGTACGAATTACAAATCCCAGGTTTCGGTAAGCTTTAAGAACAGCAGCATCGAAATTCAATTCAAAAAATTCAAAAAGTTTATTTTGCAAAGTAGGTATATATAATACACGTTTCACAAGTCAAATTTTAATCTTATAAAAATACTAGCTGACCCGGCGAACTTCGTTCCGCCTAACAGTCTAATAATATCGTGTTAACTTTAGTTAAATTTAATTTAGGATTTCATTAAGATAATAACATTAATACAACTTTTTTTTTGCAAATACAGAAATGTTTTATTGCTTGCCATTGCGAAAGAAGAATGGCAGGGACCCGTGTAGTTTCATAGGCTTAGCGTAGGGTATTGAATATATGCAGAAATAATAGTTCTTGGAATAACTAAGAAAAAAAGGTAATCGCAGTATATTTTTAAAACTTGGGGTTTAGATGTTATTTAATGATATCAGAACGCTAGATAAATAAACACTGTACATTAGTACGTATAGTGGTAGGTTTCTTTTATATGCGTAGTTTTTTCAACAGATGGCACCACATGCTGTTTGCATTCGTAAAATTAATTAATTAATTTATTGTTATTCGATAACTTATCCGATATTTTATTACTTATTCTGCTATTCGGAGCGGAGAAGAATACACCAAAAAAGAGATAACTAACATCTATCCAGCCGATCTTGTGTTATAAGTGGTGTAACTAACACGACTTTGTTTTATATATTTAGATATGTAATAAAATAATAAATGTACATGAACTACTTAGATTAAATGTTTTTTTAATTTATGTAGCAATATATATACGATTAAAATTATAGGTAAAATATTATTATACAAGGTGAAATCCAATCAACCGCCCGAACCCATACCGGAGACCCGGCCAGGGACCAGGAACAGGTTCAATGATCACCAACCGAGCCCCCAGCACGAATCCAGGCAGCCGACCAAATCCCATCCTATATACTACATAGTAATAGGTTACATATATAAATACATGCCTACCTCCGCCCATTCGATTAGTCTTGCTAAGAAGAACGGGCAAGAAACTTGGCAAGATCATGTCTTTTTTTTTTAACATAAACTTATACTATACATCAAATTACTTATATCTACTTTAACCAAGGGATAAGAAAATACAAGACAGCAGGAATTCCAGTTAATGAAAAAAGAAAAACATATATATCTTTGCCTACCTGTCTAATATAGTCTATTTCCTTTTACAGTCTGTAATTAATTAATGTTAACTCTTAAGAGGAATCAAAAGTTAGGAAATTATATTAATTAATTAAATTATTACCTACTATCATCAAAATCAGTATCACTATAACACCATGCTTCACCATCATCCAAATATTCATTTATTTTATAATATGCCTTTTTCAGTAGGCCCTGCTTAATATACTGTTTAAACTTATTCTCTGACAAAGTAAGGACCTCCTTTGGAAGTTTATTGTAAAATCTTATACCATGTCCTACGAAAGAGGTACTCACTTTGGCGAGTCTGATTTTTGGAAAAGCCAGTTTATACTTATTTCTGGTTTCCTTACAATGTTGCTCACCAAGCCTTGGGAGAGACTAAACATTTTTTCTGACATATCTAAGGACTTGGTAAATATATTCACAAGGAACAGTTAATATATTAATTTCTTTGAACTTTTCTCTTAATGAATCCCGGTGCTTCATATAATAAATAGCCCGAATTGCTCTCTTCTGCAAAACAAAGACTGCGTCTGTATCCGCGGCTCTACCACATAACAGCATGCCGTATGACAAAATGCTGTGAAAGTAACTAAAATAGACTAGTCTAGCAGTATCTACATCAGTAATTTGCCTTATGCGTCTAACAGCGTATGCGGCCGAACTAAGTCTACCACATAGGGCTTCTATGTGGGGACCCCACTGAAGACGAGAGTCTTTTTTGCGTTTAAAACTAAATTATTTACAGTAAACCAATCAAGCACCAGTGATAAAGTTGTATTCGCGTCGTCAAGGATATCTTTACGTCTATTAACTTTAAAAATAAGTGACGTGTCGTCTGCGAATAGTACTATCTTAGTTAAGTCTTTAATTAAATAGGGAAGGTCATTTATGTAAATTAAAAACAGCAAGGGCCCCAATATGGAACCCTGCGGGGCACCCATTTTAACTAATGCTCCACATGATTTTACCCCATTAATGTCTACCTTTTGAATACGATCACTAAGATACGACTTCATTAACGCCAAAGATTTGCCCCTCACTCCGTAGTGATCTAATTTACATAAGAGTGTTTCATGATTAACGCAATCGAAGGCTTTCGAGAGGTCACAAAATACACCAAATGCATCCTGCTTTTCTTCCCAAGCATCAAAAATGTGCTTAACTAAAGCAACTCCTGCATCTGTGGTTGACCTCCCTCTAGTGAATCCATATTGTTCACAGTGAAGCAACTTATTTAAATTAAAATGAAATAACAATTGATTAAAAACTATTTTTTCAAAAACCTTACTCAAAACCGGTAAAACTGACACAGGTCTATAGTTTGATGGGTCACCGTTGTCGCCTGATTTAAAAAGGGGGATCAATTTACTAAACTTCATTAAGTCAGGAAAGACACCATCATCTACACATTTATTAAAAATTAATGCCAAATAAGGAGCTATTAAATCAATAACAGAACTTATAACTTTCACAGATAGGCCCCATAAGTCCTCGGTTTTTTTCAAGTTAAGCGATTTAAATGCTTTAATTACAGTTAATGAATTAAAATGTTTAAAAGCAAATACAGAAAGACACTGCGGTACGTTATCTATTAAAAGATCCTGCGCAAGCCCAGGGCTTGAATTTAAATAACGACTTCATTGTTAATACTTAACTTAAGCTCGTTATCACGTTTCTTACTTTTCCCAGTTTCAGTATTTATGATGTTCCATACTGTTTTTACTTTGTTATCAGACCTTTTAAGTTTTTTATTCAAGTAGATACTTTTTGCTTTTAAACACACCAATTTAAAGATGCGTGAGTAATTTTTCGTGAATTCAGTAAATTTAACATTATTATTGTAGGATTTTTTGTCGTATAATTCGTATAAATGATTTCTGCTTTTGTAAATACCTGGAGTCGCTCAGTCACTGAAGGTGATTTTACTTTTGTTAGAAAGTTTTTGCATCTTAAACGTATTTTCGAACTCTTTGGAGACTATGTTGAAAAGGTCTGTAAAGAGAACGTTTGGATCGTCTTGGAGATGATTAAAATTTGCTAATTTAACTTCTAGGTTTGCTTTGAAACAATCTACTTTGTGAGTTGTAATAGGCCTGCAAAAAGCTTTATATGATGAAGCTCGATATGATGATACATAATAATTTTCGAGTCAAGTAGTACGCTTAGGTCTTTGACAACTTTGACTCTCTCTTTTACAACACCATTGAAGTTATGTTGAAAAGTAATTGGATTTCTTTTACGAGTAAAGGATATACATTGGCATTTACCAACGCTGATTGTGTTAATATTTCTTTTGTAATATGTATTTAAGTGATTGAGATCAATTTGTAATAATTCACAATTACAGACGGTTTCAACCTTTAAATAAAATTTTATCACCTGCGTAGAGTAAGTGATGAGAATTATTAAAAATTATTATTTAAATGTAGGCGTTATAAAAAAAGAGGGCCTAGATGCGAGCCCTGAGGCACTCTGCAAAGGATAGTTATAATAGTTATAGTGGTTGACCTCCCTCTCATAAAACCATGTTGTCTAGAAGATATGCCGCCGGAAATTACAGGATAAATTTGGTTCTAGACAATTTTTCAAAGACCTTGCACATAGTAAGAGTTTAAAGCAGTGCAAATACTCTCACCGGTCTTAAAGGTCTCATTAGCAAGAGTAAATACTTTAGGATAATTTGGAAACACGTCTCTTCGATTTTACGTAACTCCAAAACATTTTCGGATTATGGCGTATTCTATACTCTGCGTGCCGTGTAAATTTTTGGAAACATTGGGTCTGTACCCGATGTTGTCGCGTTCTCAGAAGAGAGAACTCGTCATAAGCACGAGGATTGCCGAACCTTTTCCGTCTACTGTGCGCTTTAGTTTTTTCGTTTATTATTTTCTTTAGTGAGGAGCTGAACCAAACCGGATATCGTGTATCTATAGGTATTATTTTTGATATATACAATTCAAAGACTTCATGTAACTTTTGATACAGTTTATCGGTTAGCTCATCAACTGTACCGTTACCCAGTAAAGTAAAGTATGTTCCAGGAATAGAACATCTTTTTCGGCAACTGATTTCGTAGCAAGACTTATTTTTCTTGCTTGTCAACTGGTTCTGAAACTCAGTTGCCATTGCGGCCAGAAGGGCCAAATTAAGTGCTCATTCTCATACTCATAATATTTTTCTAATCCGACTCTTTATTTTAGATATCTATGGACTGTGTTAAGTCGTACGGAGTGACAATCGATACACAACAAATACCCTGCGTTGAGAATTTCCAATTTGGATTTTCTCATTTAAGTCCATGTAGACATTACGTTCCGGTCGACTTTTCTAGCTTATTTGACTTGAACGACACGTTGCAAATGAAAGTAAGTACGAATCCAGTAAAATTCTCGTCATCTGCTTAAGACATTAAGAAATAGTGAAATTGAAAAGTGGTTTAATGTTTTTGTTTTGTTTAGAAATTACAGCTAATGGTTAGTGAAGGCATTGCAAAAGGATACGTGCGTCCATTGAGCAGAGTCGTTTATGAACCTCAAGAAACAGCGCGGGCCTTCCAACTATTGACAGCATCGCAGCATCGCGGACGCGTTCTTTTGCAACTACAAGGAACAACAGCGAACCCTCCGATCATTCCCAGGTATGTGTAACACACCACAGTTTCATTAATATTTAGCAGCTCTCGTTATTTATAGAGATAAAGCGTAAAAGTAATAAGTACCTCAAAATATTTCCTACTTGTAGCAATAAAATCATCGTCTTCCTGCATCTTATACGGAATAACGTACATGGATTTGTCAAGCAAGTGAGTGTCCGTCGTCAGTGCACGCAGACTGCACTGATCTCGTGTATCGCGAAATCAAATTCATGATAGTTAATCAGTCAAATCTTTTAATTATGAAGTCAACTTACAGTAGTAAAAAAAGTTCTTATTGCTCTAAAAATTTAAGTTATAAGTACTTGAATATATATACTGACCAAAACATTTACTGCTCAGCTCCATTTGGTTGTAGAAAGTTGATAGAAACCCTTAAACTAACCTTAGGAAAACCTTTTAGTAAAAATAACAAGAGCATGAAAATCCCTTCAGGGGTAGAGAAGGAGAAAACTAAAACTAATCAACTCATCAGCTATGTTGTTGTTGTTGCAGGATCGAAATCACCCATAACAACTCCCACTTGGTGGTCACTGCCGAGGCAGATGATGTTTTTATCAGTCGTTTCACCAATCTTCTCATTAGCCGTGGTGCGAAACACATTGTACTGCAACTACACGGTCACAACACTACTGATGGATACATGCAAACAAAAATAAAGTAAGCTCTTTTAACTTATTGTATTCTCTTCATCAACTCCTTTTATTTGTAATAATAAATCGCCATCTTATCCCGTCCGCCATATCCTCATGTCATGTCCTGATAATTGTTTAATAAAACAATAGTTACTCGAATTTTACAACTGAACGAAGCAACTTGAATTTTCGTTAGACAAAGTAATAATGACAATCACGGGTGGCAATGACGATAATAATTACGATGATGGTGATGATGACGATGTAGATGACAATGACTATGACAATTTTGAATTGTTTCTAATAAACATGCAAGCATAAAAATGTACACATAACACACTATTAACAAAGAGAGATCTCTCTTTGTTAGGAGTTCAACAAACGTCACATAGTCGTACCGCTTTATAAGATACCTATATCCTAAGCTATTAAATTTTGGCAGGTTGGGGTGTTAACTGAGTGAAACACAGGTTAGCGGTTAATAGTCCGATATATTCTAGTGGCTACAACCACGTAAGAAAACACGTCGTTACTACACAATGCCGGGAAGAGAACTGGCGTGGCTACGTGCCTTGCCATAAGTCGTGCGCAATTACTTATTGCTACAATCAGCAATTTCATGACTCCACAGTACATCCCTTTCTAAAAAAAAAAAAAAATTTTTCAAATTAAAATTTTTTAACACACTAAAAACATCTTTCATTGATTGTACCTGAATGTTTCAAAACATACTACACTGATTGTACTCTGATACACTGTTAAGTTGCAATAATAATATAATCTGACTCGACATTTAAACAATTGTAAACACAAAGCAAGCTCGTAACATGAAACTGCCTACTGGCTGACGCAATTCTTATCTTGCTGTAATGAAAATAAATTTCAATGAAATAAAATTTCAACATTGTGCAGTACCATAATGTAAAGACTATTTTATAATGTAAAATACACAAGATTCTTTAAGGAAACAATACAAAAAAAAAATGAATATAAAACTGAAAAACTCTTTAACACTAACTTCTGTAGAAATTACTCTGAAATTGAATACCAAATTAACAGATAACAAAACACTAAAAAATTACAATCTACAAGAAGAGAAAGAAAAAATATCCAAGTTTCAGAAATCTCTCTAGGATCCCTTTAATGCGGAAAGAAAAAATATAACTTGATAGTTTGCAAAAATACTCTCTAGGCCATTTTACGATTCACCGAGGGCTCGGAACTACTTGAAGAGTGTTCAGGTTAAAATATGACTTGCCCGTATCTATAGTTTCATTTAGTTCGCGGGTTCATATTCGAGTTATAAACTCACGGAACCCTAACATTTCATTTTATAATTTCTACGTTACACATGCTATTGCATTGAGATTTGAGTTGCTTAATCCGCATTCCCCAAATCTAATACCTTTAGCTATTCTTTAAAACTACTTTCTAGTATGATCACTACTTTGTACTTTAAACAAAAATAACACAATGGTCACCGTTTCGTAAAATTTCGATTTTATGTTTCAATTTGCCTGCTGACGTCATTCGTCCTATACATGTTGCTGCACCGTATTTTGGAATGCCTGTGGAGCACTCTCCAAAGTTGACGCTCTTAATTCTTTTCTTAACCACTTTCGCATATGATTACTACCTTTTGTATATAATACGTACACTGATAAAAAACACAATATGATAACTGTTATCACTATCACAATTCCATAAATCTCCATTTTTTCTTCTAATTTCGAATTACTTGACTCGTTTGCACCATTCTGTGCTATGACAACTTGTTCGTTTTTACTTTGCGGTTTACCCATTTTTCGGAATTTTAACCACAAAATATTTACACGAATTCTACAAAAAACTAAATCTTTATCACTGAACCTCACAATATGTACTGTATGCAAAACTAAAAATAATACTCTTTATGTACTTTAATCATTGCTCTAGAAAATTTACATATTTGCTTACGAATCTGCAAATCTAACTGGTTTCTTAATCACACGACCGCTGCGTGATGTTCTAATTTCTGGCTGATCACGTGTCTCAAAAGGTACTAACGGACTTTGAACTGAAACGTTTTGATTCTCAATATTTTGACTTGCTAAATCGCTTTCATTTTGAACATCCTCATTTTCAAATAAAGTATACGCTGGTTTCAATCTATCTATAGAAATGTTCGTCTGTCTGTTCGGTAACTGTACTTTAAAAACCTTATTTTCTCTACTTAAAACGCGGTATGGGCCATCATAAGTAGGTGTTAGAGGTTTCTTAACTGCATCATTTCTTATGAAAACGTGTGAACATGACTGTAAGTCCTTATGCACGAAAATCTTTCTGGAATCGCTCGACGTTCGCGATTGCGGCTTTAATTCTCTAATAATTTTGCGTAACTGCTCAACATATGTAAAAGGATCATTGCTCTGCGTACTTACTTCTTGAAAAAATTCACCTGGTAGCTTAATATTGTGTCCGTAAATCATCTCTGCCGAACTTATTCCTGAGTCGCTCCTGCCTGAAGCTCTTAACCCTAGAAGAACTGTAGGTAATTCTTGTATCCAAGATGTACTTGCCTTCAATCTAGCAGTAAGCGCTGCTTTCAGCGTACGATGCCACCTTTCTATGCTGCCGTTGCTTTGTGGATGATATGGAGTGGTTCTAAATTTCTTGATACCTAATATTTTCATTAACTCTGCGAATAACTCACTCTCCATCTGCCTTCCTTGATCTGTTGTCATTCTACTAAAACTTCCGAAACGACAAATCCAACCTTCATACACGGCTCTGGCTACTTTTTCAGCCGTGATTTCTTTTACTGGAATTGCTTCTGCCCATCTGGTATATCTGTCTATGATTGTTACTAAATACCTGTATCCCTCTTCAGTTGTTGGTAGTGGCCCAACGATGTCCATATGGATATGCTCGAATCTGTTGCATGGTGGAAAACTTCCGACTTCTGATACTGTGTGTCTATTTACCTTGCTCCGCTGACATTGTATACAAGATTTTGCCCATTGGCTTACGTCTTTATTCATGCTAGGCCAAAAAAATCTTTGCGCTACCATCTTACGTGTAGTTTTGCTACCTGGATGACTAAAATTATGTATAGAATCAAAAGCTGTTTTCCTAAAAGTTTCAGTCAAAAACGGTCTGGCATTATTAGTACTTATTTCGCAATAAATTAATTTGTCGCTACCTGGTAACCTGAGTTGCTTTAACTGTACATTGCTGTCCTGCTTTGTCAGTAAATTGTGCAAGTGTGTGTCTGTTTCCTGCGCTGTCGCAAGTTCGCTGTAATCTAGTGCTGACGGGCATGTTATGGTTTCAATTCTAGAAAGTGCATCCGCTACGGGATTCAAATTACCTTCCACGTGTTTAATATAAGTTGTAAATTCGCTGATGAACAATAACTGCCTAGTACGTCTTGGGTTCTCTTTGTTACTACCTATCTTTGTAAAAGCAAATGTTAAGGGTTTATGATCTGTAAATATAGTGAACTCTCTACCCTCTAGCATGTTTCTGAAATAAACTACGGCCATGTATATTGCCAATAATTCTCGATCATATGTACTATATTTCTCCTGTGCCGCTGAAAGTTTCTTTGAAAAATAACCCAATGGTTTCCAGTAATTACCAACCTTTTGTTGTAAAACTGCGCCTGCACAATTTGCACTGCAATCTGTCATCAGAGATAATTCCACATTGGCCAACGGATGAGACAGAGTAACGGCGTTTTTAAGACTTACCTTACACTGCTCGAAAGCCTGCGTTGCCTTCTCATTCCATGGAATCTTTGTTTTGTCCTTTTTCTTTGCATTGTGCAAAAACTGGTTCAGCTCTGCTTGCTGTACGACTGCCTTTGGTAGATGCGCTCTGTAAAAATTTAACATTCCTAAAAATCGTCTCAGCTGCTCAACTGTTTCCGGTTTTGGGTATTCAGTGATAGCCTTGACTTTGTCCTCCAAAGGACGTATTCCCTCTGTGGAAACTTCATACCCCAGAAAATCTACTTTAGCTTGTCCAAATACGCATTTACTTAAATTTATTGTGATTCCAATCTCGTTAAAACGTTCAAAAAGTTTTCTGAGATGCTGCGTGTGCTGCTCTTCTGTTTCTGATGCTAGAATAACGTCATCAATGTACCCGAAAAGACATGATTTCTCCCCTTTTTCATTCTGTATTACTTCTATACCCTGTAAAACTGTATTATTCATGAATCTTTGGAAAGTTTGAGCAGCATTTCTAAGTCCAAACGTCATACGCGTAAACTCGTATAGCCCAAATGGTGTTATAATCGCTGTTTTCTCTACATCCTCGGGTGCTACTCTGATAAAATGATAGGCTCTGTTAATATCTATGCGTGTGAAAATTTTTTTACCTGCTAATCCATACGTGAAGTCTTGTAGCCGAGGTACTGGATACCTGTCTGGTTTCGTGATTGCGTTAAGCTGCCTGTAGTCTCCGCATGGCCTGATCTGGCCATCCTTCTTCGGCACGACGTGTAGAGGACTCGCCCAAGCACTTTTTGATGGTCTACATATACCTATTTCTTGCATGAACCTAAATTCGTCCCTGACCTTATTAAACCTATCTGGGGGCAAAGGTCGTGCTTTAGCATGAACCGGTGGTCCGGTTGTCTCTATGTGATGAAAAACTGAATGCGACGGTATTTCTTTAAAAGACACAGGTTTCGTAATTTCGGAAAATTCTTCTAATAATTCGCGATATGGATGTTTATCCTGAATGCTACTTATTGAAGAAGGACCTTCATAAACAACTATCGTACCATCTGTACGTAAATTAGTCACCAAATCAATTAATTTCCTATTGTACAAATCTATAAGTAACTTATGAGTTCTTAAAAAGTCTGCTCCGAGTATGGGCTTTGGTACATCACACACTATAAATGTCCACTTGAATGCACGCCTTAAACCTAAATTTAGCTCCATTGTAGTCACACCATAAGTCTTAATTTCTGTATTGTTCGCTGCGTATAATTTATATGTGCACTCACGACGATCTTGCGGTTTAACACAACTAACCGGTAAAGTACTTACGTTTGCACCACTATCGATTAAAAAACGTAGTTTACTGTTCCAATCCGTAACACTTAACCGATGATTGTCTGTCACTGCAATGCAATTGTTAACCGCACCCAACTGCATCGTTTCTAATTTTCATGAACCGTATTGCTGCGACTGCTGTCCCTGTGCTTGCCGCTGTTGATTCTGCGACTGCTGCTGTGCACCCCAATTACAAGGCGTTTCACATCTGTTCGCTCTATTTCCGAATTTGTAATGATATCTGCATAGCCAATCCGGATGATTAGGGTTTCTTCTGGGCCCGTTTGATCTAGACCTATTTCTGCTCCGATTTCTTCTATCACCACGGTAACCGTAGCTCCTATCTCTGCTGCGTCCGCGAATTTCACTAACTTCTCCTTTTAGCTCTTTAAGCTGCAACGTCAACGCCATCATCTGCGCCATCAGCTCCGGAAATGGTGAGGAAGTCGCTGCGGCCGCCGCTGTCACTTCCGCCACATCTCCTGTCCTAATGTTCTCAACTATCTTGTCTGCCATAGTTGCCAAATTCTCCAGGCTTGTCTCTTGGCTCACAGCTAAAACTGCTCTAACTGCCGACGGTAAACGTCCAATCCACAATTTCTTCAGGGAAGCCTCTGATGTTCCCGAGTTCCTTGCCAACTCTGCCATCCGCCTAAGAAGCTGAGATGGCTTCTGTGTGCCCAACTGGATTTCACTCACCAGCTTGCTGAACTGGACTTCTTCACTTTCTTCAAAAACTTTCAAAAGCCTATTTTTCAACGTCTCGTATTTGTTATTTTCCGGCGGTGTACTGATTAGGTCGCTGACTGACCTGAGTGCGTCCCTGCCGAGTTTGGAAACGGCTACATTAAACATTTCCGCGTCACCCTTTTTCTGCGGAACCATGATTGTCTCGAACTGTGCGAACCATAATCGCGGTAAATCCGACCAAAACTCTGGTAACTTGGTCTGCAAACTGATCGAAGCTAATTCGCTTGTCGCTTGTTCCATGGCTGCCTCTGTTTCTTTTTGCACCTCGCTTGATACCACTGAGGTTTGCTCTACTTTAGTTGGTCCGACTAAAGTAGAGCGTCACGTCGGGGTCACCACTTTGGCAGGTTGGGGTGTTAACTGAGTGAAACACAGGTTAGCGGTTAATAGTCCGATATATTCTAGTGGCTACAACCACGTAAGAAAACACGTCGTTACTACACAATGCCGGGAAGAGAACTGGCGTGGCTACGTGCCTTGCCATAAGTCGTGCGCAATTACTTATTGCTACAATCAGCAATTTCATGACTCCACAAAATAAAATTGTATTTTTTGTATCACAGAACATGGCAACGTTTGGGTGTAGAAATAAAAATATCTACAATTGACTTGACTGTTTCCGGGAACGTCACAAACTTATTCAAGTATTGTAACAGCCTGGGTCCTGTTGAAAGTGTTTTTGTGTTCAGTAGTGGCTCAGTTGATGAAATAAAACAATCAAAACTAATTTCAACTGTGAAAGAATTAGACAGCGTATCAAGAAAGTTATTTCCTTTGTTGCGGTAAGAAATATGACGAATTTTTTACCACATTTTCTTTACTCTTAAACTATTTCAGAAATACTGATAATACATTACATCTGCAATTTTCCAAATTTTAGATATTTCACTATAATTGGAGAAAACAACAATATTGGTCAGAATATTTGTATTGGCAGAAAGAATGATGGACTACCAGCGACAATGCTCCGGTTACCAAAAATTCAAATTGTGAGTAAAACTCTTATTAAGAAATGGGGAATAATAAAACGAAAGAATAAAAAAAAACTTGACTGATAATGAGATACCTACTGTTTTAATAACTTGAGCGGTATGAATTTGAGTGAGCGAAAAATTAACTAAACTGAAGACGAATATTGATTAATAATAAAATCCAGATCGAGCTTACAAAAAGTGGTCTGCAAATAATCCATTTTGCATACAAAAATTTAAGCGTGCGACTTAATTACTAAGTGACTAATATAGCTCTGAAATACAGAGCGGGCAACTTCAAAATTAAAATAGAGAGGATTTTTTAAATTGAGGTTTTTCGGAACGAACTACTAAAAAGTTCACTTTGAGCACCGTTTTGTGAGCTGCTTTATTAATGATCATTGGTTACTGGTTACTTGTTTTTTATTATGATGCGTTTTTTTGAATGAAAACTACAGATTGTTTGATGCGCGCGAATTCGAATAGGAGCGGGGCGACGAATCGATCAGGTGAGTTGAGCGTCGAAAATATTACACCAAAAGTCAAAAAATAGGTGCGACGACGGGCGAAGCGAGGAAGAGCGTGTTAGGTTTACATGTAAGATAAAATAAGGAGCCGAGCGAAGAGGAGCGGAGTGAGGCGACGTCCTTAGTTTTATTACTTAAAATTAATTTGTCACTAAAATAGAAAATTGTTCGCCTGAGAATTATTTAACTAAACAATTTGTATTTTCAAGTAGCCGTTTTCAACATTTTTATTCGCCCAATGTCTTTCGCTCACTTAGTATTTTAGTACGCCATATTCAGTATTTTTGACACATTAAATTCGAATTTATATTCGCTCGTTTAAATAATACTCTTTGCCAAATATTGATAAAAATGCAGGACATAATGTTGACACTCAAACAAATATGACGTCGCTCAAATATTATGAAGCTTCTCATTTTGTAATAGACTATTCCACAACCAATATTTTTTAAAATCTTGAATGTACTTTTCATAACTTAAACTTTGGCACTATTTTCATTGTTATACGATAATAATTTATGAAGTAAGAGAAGTTTAAAGTTCATATCTTTAATGCGCGGGAATAAACGATAGCTCTCCGGCGGCCGCCCTGAGATTGGCGTCACATGACTTGTCCTAAGTTTGTGCCTGCGTTTGTACACAGGGAAACTACTACAGCACCCGGAATGAGCAATCCGTAAAAATGTTTCTATCTAAGCAGCAGTCTTATAAATATTGTGTTGTTCCAAAATGTCAATCAACAACAATATTAACACCTAAAAAAATATAGTATAAAATGCTCGTCGTCAGGTGATAATTTTGTCAATCACTTTTTTTATGTCTTTTCTTCACATTAAAAGTTGGGTCATGAAGAGTCGGGTCAAAAAGCCCAACAATCTCAAAGAAGTCAGATATTTGAGTATCTCAACATTAAATCGAATTAAAAAAAAATTTTTTTTTATGGTTCCGTACCTAAAAGGTACGAAAGTAACCTTTATGGTGAGACTCCGTTGTCTATAAATACATGAAATTTGGTAAAAAAAAATCATTAATTTGCCTACATATCACAATGTAAAAAAAATATGAAAAATTTTAAATTGTTCAAAATATTTCCAAAACAAAAGTAAAAAAAATAAAAATACTATCCTAAAAATACAATATGGGCATAAAATTGTAGATATTAAAAATCTAATGGTAAAAGTGTATACTTTTACAATATCTACTGGCACTGGTTTCGAAAAATCTTTAAAAAAACATAAAAATATGTATGTCCCCCCCCCTTATCTCCGAAACTGGTAGACCGAAAAATATAAAAAAAAATACGATTATAGATTATAGATGGCCAATTACAGGAAAAATATAGCGATCAAAAAAAAATTTTGCACAAATGAAAAATATAAAAAAAGAAGTAAAATAAATAAAAACAATATTCTATAAAAATGAAATATGGGTATCACATTGTAGGTATTAAAAACTTAATTGTAAAAGTATATGAATCTATTTCGAGAAATCCTTGAAAAACCATAAAAAATTGTATGTCCCCCCGCCCCTTATCCCCAAAACTGGTGGACAAAATAATATGAAAAAAATCATGGTAATATGTGTTTACGTAAATATAACAGAAAAAATAAAGCAGCTAAGAAATTCACTAAAAAATTACAACATTAATTCTATCATTCACAATACGGAACTCTAGGTACGCGAGTATGAATAGCACTACACCGGTTTTTTAAATGTTTACGCATGAAATTATTGCCAAATTATTAAATGACTTTCTCAAAAAGTCCTCTTTGTAAACCCTTTGATTTAAACTCCTAAAAACCAGAAACAAAGCGTAAAATCTGAAGAACGTCCACACACGGTAGAGTCGTGTGACGTCAAATCGGTCAGGTGGGCAACGCGCTCAATTCGGCGGGCGTTAGCAGTACATTAATTTTACTTCAAACTTTGGTTGTTAATATCTCTGTAAGTACTTGGCATTTTTCGATGATTTAAAAACCTTTATCCATGTAAAATACTACTAAAGCTATCTGCTTACCCATAAACATAAATAAGTTAGAGTGGATAAGACTATTTAAGTAACTCAAATTAATGTTTTAAGTTGCTGTTCTATTGATTTCTCGTAACTCGCAGTCAGTCGCTCACTTAGTAAAACAATAAGTCAAATTAATTATTTTTGTCACTTAAAATTTTAGTTTACTGTCATTCGTTTTGTTACTACCCTTAGTATACTGATTCCAGTATGACCTTTGGAATCTATAATTTTGAATTTTGATTCCATTTCAGCTTAACAACGAGTACCCAGCAGTGTTACAGGCTGTGGAACGAGCTATGCTAGTCCCTTGTCCTGCACTATTGGCGCAGATTCAACCTTCGTCTACAAGACACCATTTGCTGACCCATATTGCTGATATTACAGGTAAACATAGGTACATTACAGATAAGAAAACCTGTCACTCTCACAATATTTTTTTGCAGTTAACATTAAGTTCTTCACAACATCCCACTGTTCTCATCCCAGTCTACAAAATTCCACTTTTCACTAATATTAATAATCTGAACGTTCGTTTGTTAGTTTATAACCCCGCAACCAATAAACGGAACACGATTATACTTTCACTGTAGGTTGTTTAGTTTTGCGACCAACAAATGTATCAGAAAAAGATTAGTTCCCTAGGAACTACACAATAAAATTAACAATACATTGTTTTTCCTTTTCAGGCATTAAGTTAAGCGAGAGTACTCCTGAAAATATAACTCTTGAACAGTTGGGCCTCAATTTGAATATGGCTCATACAGTGTCCAAGTGTATTGAAGAACATACTAAATTGGTTATACCAAATGAAGATGTACTAAATACGACGGTTGCAAGGCAAGTTATTTTCTTACCTTTTAAAGTTTGAGTAAAGAAAACCTCTGAAATTAAAATGAATGAAAAACGATATGTTAAAAAGCTCTCTTTTTTATTTGAAGGATTCGTGAAATGGAGAGAAGTGGAACAGCATGCGGAAATAAAACATCGGGGCTTAATATGCTGTTCAGTTATGTAGACCCCGATGAGATAATGGGTACACATGACGTGGTGTTAATAACAACAGCAACGCACGATGCTTTAACAGTAAGAGGAGCTGTTTTTAATACTTCACCTTTTTAGGGTTCCGCAGTCAACAACAAGGAACCCTTATAGTTTCGCCATGTCCGTCTGTCTGTCTGTCTGTCTGTCCGCGGCTTAGCTCAGAGACTATTAGTACTAGAAAGCTGTAATTTGGCATGGGTATACATATTTACCACGCCGATACAGTGGGGCAGTAAAATAAAAAAAAAAATGTTTTTAGTGTACCTCCCCCCTACCCGTAAAGTTGAGATGTTTTTTTTCCGTCTATCCCCTAATGGGGGTAAAAGAAGACTACTATTTGATCCAGGTTTCCGTTTGTGAAATATTAAGCTTAAAAGTGTAAATTTTTGTTAAAGTCAAGTGTCCCCCCCTGCCAGCGAAACGGTTGCATTTAGAGAAGTGAAAAAAATCACGGCAGTAGTAAACATAACGATATTAAAAAGAAAATGTTCACAGCTAAGCAGGCTTTACAAGTTAACGAGTAATAGTCGACCAACCTAAAATGAAAATTGCTTCCAAATTCCATTGAAAATTACATAAACGAAGTTGTTAGTTATTTAAAACAGGTAGTAAATATAAGGTGACTTTTAGTTATATAATTCCTACAAGAGACTCGGTAAGTGGTCAGCACTAAGGTTCATTGACCTTTTATAGACAATGGTACGGAACCCTTCGTGCGCGAGTCCAACTCGCGCTTGGCCGGTTTTTTTTATTTTACATAGTTTTCGAGACTTTAATTATTTTCATGACTTCGTCATGTCTTCGTGAATTCAGCAAATTTTGACATTTTAGCTTAATGGTGAAATACACAAAAATGAAACATATTTGGTAATCATACCAGGATTAGAAGGACAACACAATAAATTCCATACACTCTGCGAACGACTCAAGCTACCAGCGGCGGTACTGCAACCCGGACTAGATCATACTAATGAAACAGTCACTGAAATGGCAGCGCGACTGGCAGAGGTACAATATATAAATGTTTACTAAAAAGTGTATAATTTGATGGTACATAAGCAAGGGCAGATCCAGGATTTGATTTTCGGGAGGTGCATTCTAACAAAGCAAAAAAATATATGTTTTTAAGCGCCTTAAGGGTCCGTATAAGGTCAGATAAACAACTTCAAATGATTATTTCACATTGAGTTACTTGGTCAATTGGTTTAATAAAAATAATATCTATAGATAGTAGATCTATTAATCTTAGAAAAAACGCAAAAACTTCACTCAATAGAAAAAAAAATACGTCTAAATTTCGTGTTGTTCAAGTGTTAAAGGACCTTTCTTAAATCAGACAGTCTTGAAATTTGTTTCAAAGATAATTGAACAATTATTTAGTTTTATTACTTATTAGTTTTCCAATATTTTATTAATTTTATCTAGAAGCCAAGTTATTAAATAAAATTCCGTTTTTCGTGAGCGCGTGTGTCTTGGTTGGTCGTTACAGCCACGACACAGAGTGCGGTATTTGAAACTAAAAGAAAACTTTATAGAGTTCAGTTCTGATTGATACAGAATAAGGTGCTCTATCTGACTTTATATGCACCCTTAAACTTTGTAGCTCTTTTAAAAGTGCACTCGAATCTAATCAAAAAGTCGAGTCAAATGTATGGAATTCCTGGATGTTTTGATATGAGTAAGTTCTTTAACACAGAAATACTGTAATATTTTATGATTACCTTTGAATTTTTAGGTGATGTTACAGAAACTTGAGATAAAAAAAAAGTTTTATTTGTTGGGTTATTCCTTTGGCGTTCTGATTGCATTGGAAATTGCAGCAATCCTTGAGGAAAAAGGTACGTGATTTTAACGAAAACTTGATTGGCTTGAGCTAAGTATTTAAATATACTTCATAAACAGGTGTTCCCGTGACAAGGAAATCATCCTATTAACAAAATGCAATCCTAGCTCTATGAAAATATCACCGGTTTTCAGATATTTTGACTTAATTTGAATTTCTGGAAAATCTCCACCTTGTATCGGTTTTTATGTCACTATTGCTCCTTATTTTATTAAATAATCTAAAGTAGTTACGGTATCTAACCTTTAACTCCAGAAATATCAAGAAATATAATTTTTTTTTTGTGTCGAAAGTATGGCGATCATCTTTTGCCTTTTATTGTTAGAAAAAAAAATGCACTATTCCAACCTGAAACACCAATTAAAAAATGGTATGACACTTCTATATAAATATAAATTTAATATTTCAATTATTATGTACTTATCTCAAATTTGTTATTGCTTCGAAACTGTAACAAAACATGTTACAAAAATGTTACAACGGTATTGAAAAAGGAAATTCGAAATTCGAAAAGAAATTTGTAGGCTGGTGTTTTGGATCTCAGATCACTTAGTGAAGAAAGGGCACAACATATTTTAAATTTTTTTCGGGAGAGGTTGCGGAGCATAAATAACTAGTTAGCCAAATACATTCCTTCTGATTCTTTACATACATTTTGAAACGAAATTTTCGGGCGATCTACGAAAAATGTAAGTGCAAAGGTTGAACGTATGCATTTTTAAATATTTAAAAATGCATACATTCTTACATTAAATGAGCTAAATTTACATTTACAGTCAAAGTTTAATTCAGTGGAATTGTGATAGTTCAAGGAAAGGGATGGAACTGTGCAATTAAGCGAGATGAACTGTATCGTTTCTCCTTTACCAGTACAGCGCCATTCCTTTTTTTGAACTCTCGTAATTCCACTGAATTAAAACTTTAACTTTACATTAAAATAGAAACAAAAAGCATTCTTCGCAAAAAAGACACGACTTTTTGTTTTCTATTTCTATCACAAATATGTCAAAAAGTGAACTGTGAAGTGAAGTGTAAACTGTGAAATGCAAGTCACAATCCACACTTGGTGTACCCAGTTTTCACCGAAGATTAATACGCCCTAAACTTGATGGGTGGTGAGCTCTATCGCCGTACATTTGGCACAAATTGACCCTTACGATGCACGCTGACCGAACCTCAGAACATTTAAGACCGAACACAAAAGAATGCACCGCGGGGATTAAACCCACGATTTCTGGGTTAGCCGGTGAACGCTCTACCAAGTAAAAACAGGCGTACGTTTTTACTACGGCTCTACCACCCGATGACAGATGTGGTCTCTCAAAAAAAAAAAAAAACAATTTTAATAATTTTATTCATTAAAGCTAATTTGTTTACTTAATTGAAATTTTAGGTTTCACATAATGCTTTATGTATCTCCAGAAACATTTTTTACATTTTTTCTCTTCTTCATGGTGTCCCTAACGATCCCTCTGCTCCCTGTTACATGCAAGAAAGATTTAGTTTTCTTACCGATCACGGTAGGGAGATGCGGCTGCCCAATAGCAAAACATTGGCACTTCCTGAAGCGAAAACTAGTTCACTTTACTTTTCATGCTGCACGACTGTGGGACCGTTTGCTCTTTTCTGTACAAAAGTTGAAAAATGTAAACTCATTTAAGATCAAATTAAAGCACCTTATTTATACTGAAAATCCTTCAAAATAGAACTCCATCTAAATATCCCGTCCCTTTATTAATTATTTATTTAAGTATATTTATGTATTTACGTATTTAAATTTATTTCATTTATTTGAATTTTTGTATATTTATGTAGTTTTTCAAGTAAGTCTATGTTAAACAATATAAAATATGTATTAGATTATTATGTTAATTATTATTAAATTGTAATTAAAATTAGCACTCTGCTAATTTTGTTAGCATTAACACTACCCCTTTTAAAAAACAAAGTTTAATTTCTTACATCTTTTTCATTCCACCCAAAGGTTGCCTGAGAGATATTGCTAATAGCAATAAGTGCCACCTTTGTAATTAATATATGTTCTCTATGTAAAAATGTGTTGTAATAAATACAAGTAATAAATAAAACAATTTAAAAAAAACCGGCCAAGGGTACCTAGGGTTCCGTGATCCTAGGGTTCCGTGATGTGGATGAAAAATTTACTTTTGTCATTTTTTTCGTGAATTTCTCAACCGCTTTATTTTTCCTGTAATCTTAACGTAAACACATACTACTATGATTTTTTTCATATTCTTCGGCCCTCCAGTTTTGGAGATAAGGACATACATTTTTTTATGGTTTATCAAGGATTTTTTGAAATAGATGCATATAAATATAGCCAAACTGTATATTTTTACAATGAGCTTTTTAATACCTACAATTTGATATCAATGTTTTATTTTTATAAAATATATTTTTTATTTATTTTACTTCCTTTTTTATATTTTTCATTTGTGCTCAATTTTTTTTGATTGCTGTAGATTTCCTGTAATTGGCCAGTTATGACCTATAATCGACCTTTTTTTCATATTTTTCGGTTTACCAGTTTCGGAGATAAGGGGGGGGACATACATATTTTTGTGGTTTTTTAAAGATTTTTTGAATTCAGTGCCAGTAAATATGGTTCAAGTATATGTTTGCAATTAACTTTTTAATACTTATAACTTGATACCCATTTTGTATTTTTAGGATAATAGTTTTAATTTTTACACTTTTGTTTTTGAAATATTTTGAACAATTTCAAATTTTTCATATTTTTTTACACCGTGGGCAAATTAATGCTATTTTGTACCAAATTTCATGTCTTTATCTTTAACAGTTTTAAAGTGATGAGGCTGTGACATACGGACGGACAACGGAGTCTCACCATAAACGTTCCTTTTGTACCTTTTAGGTACGGAACCCTAATAAATTGAATTCCATTTTTAATTCAATATTCGGTTTTGGGTCAGTATTCTACACAAAATATAAAAATTTCAGATCTCTATCTCATCCCGTCTAAGACCTAGAGACCCATGACTTACGGACTGACAAACAGATAGACGGACAGCGAAGCGACATTAATAGAGCTCGGTTTTGCCCTTTGAGTACGGAACCCTTAACATGAGCATCAAAAGAAGTAATTTGGAGAAATAGTGGCATAAAAACCGATACAAGATGAGAATTTTCGAGAAATTCAAACTATCCGAAAAAGCGTGGTATTTTTATAGTAGTCCAATTACGTTATTTAGATAGGAAATAAGTTCAGCTATCACCCCTATCACAATGATTCACTAATTATTGGACAACTTGTATATAATGGTATGTGTTTTAGGTCTGGAAGGTGTAGTTTTCTGCGTGGATGCCAGCCCTGATACGTTCCCCGCCACGCTGGACTCGTGGCTGAGTGAGGCGGGTGCAACGGACGAAGTTCGGCTGCAGGATGCAATCGTGCAACACATGTTTGCCTTAATGGCTGGTGGTACCTCGCAACGCCTACAGTTTGAGCTGCACGAGGCACCAAACTGGCCACAGAAAGTGGAAGCAGGCGTAAGAGCACTACGCGATCACGTTACGCTATCATCACAATACGTGCGCACGTTCATTGAGTCGGTACTCGCTCGTGTCAAACAGGCTCGGCGGTACAACACGCAACGTCTGCGCGCGCATCCTCTGCGTTCGCTGCTCGTGGTGCTGCGCTCGAGCTGTCAGCCCACCTCTTCCGTCGAACCAGATCTCGGTCTGTCGCGCTACTCGGTGCGCGTGCCTTCAGTCTATTACCTTAACGCGGATCATGCGCATGCACTCAACGATTTGCGATGCGCCTCGATCGTCAACAGACACCTTGATCAAGAAATTCTTGACGAATTCCAGAAGAGAAACCTTTGCGAAACTTATTTTGTGAATTTATCTGCTTTCATGGATGTTAATACTGCTGAAGAAGAGTCATAGTGGAGGTGTAAGAATCATTTTTTCAAGTTAATAAAAATTAAATAAAGATTGCAATTGCAAGACAAAAACATGCCATTCATTCCATTACCCAAGATATTATTATTTTATTTCCTATTTAAGAAACAAAATGAAATACAAATTGCATCCCGTAGTTGCCCTAGTGGAAGTAAAGAGACAAAAAGTAGGTTTTAGTTGAGAAAAATAAACATAATTGCCGGGTCCAAATGGCCTGAAATATATTTCACACAATAGAATTTCAACTGTTTTCTAGTTTATTTTTACAAAATTCTAACTTCATGAAATAAAATTCCCGGCCAAAACAGAGAAGACCATATTTGGTACGGAATAACGCCTTGGACGAAATAACTTTTAAGAGTCCACATGAAATTTTGAAAATATCTCGATTTTTGCGGTGTTTTTTAAGAAATAAAAAGAGTGAAATATCATTTTCAAATAACATACATGATATATGTAAAAGATCGTTCCAAATCGAATCGAATAAATGAACAACTTTTTCCATATCTTAGTTTATTTAAGTACAGCCCACCTTAATTTGAAAGCTGTTTTGCCGTTTTTACGAAAACAAGCCCTAATGTCGTTTATAAAGATAACAAACAGTAAAGGCCCCAAAATAGAGCCCTGAGGCACACCTGAACTGGCACGTTAGAAACACGAAATGTATCCGTTCAAAATGACCGCCTGGGTCTAGGGTGGGCTCAATAAATGGGTACATTTTGTCGTGAACCAACCTTTCCAGCACTTTAGGTATGATGGAGAGAAGACAATTTGCGTGGTACCAGACTTCCATTAAAAAGAATAGTAAAAGTTATTCGTTTGGCAGAGGCTGTGTACTAGAGAAAGAAAAGACTTATTTTGTCACACATTAACTGTAGTAAGACTTTCTCTACTTCGAATTCAGAGAAGACCATTATAATATATTGAATTTGATGACGCTGGGTTTTCAGAAGTGTCAGAAAAATTGAGTCAGCACTACATGGCTCATAGACAGAAGATAAGTATTTATAGAAAAATTCGCATTCATCTAAGAGTTTCTCGGAAACGTTATCCCGGTTCTTCTTTTGGGAGGATGTTTTTTGGGGAGGAAGTATAATGTATTTCCAAAAGTGTTGTCGTTTTTGGTGGAGTCCTCAACATTTTAGTATATGAGTTTCAGCAGTCACTGAGAAGTACTTTAACGTGTGAGCGAATGGATGAAAAGCGTTGATAATCAGCATGTCCAGCTTTTTTTTCCATCTGAGCCTAGCCTTTTCTTTAAGACGCAATTCTTTTATTAATTTGTGGGAGAACGATATAGGGTAGCGAGCAGATTTGATTTTCATTAAGGGCACCTCGTCTTTTATTATACCCTAGCTAGCATTATAAAAAAGGACGATTGCCTCCTCTTTCAGCAAACCATGTAGCTTAGCACTCCAATCAAATGAAGATATTTTTTCATTTATGTTTGAACAATTAGTTTCATAATAATTGTACTTTGGTAATGTTGAGCTGGATAGTGTTTCGGTAGATGATACTTGTATAGAAGTTTCGATACAGCAGAGGAGATGATGACGATCAGAGGGCAAGAGAGGTGAGTCAGATAATACCACGCTACGCTACACGGTCTAGCGTACGGTTATTAATTAATACATGAACTGACTGTAAAAGGTGATAGAGTATATGGGACAGACAGGTAGACAGAGGTATAATATTTTTTTCCTTCACGATATCATGGACAAAAGTCCATGATGATATTAATTTCTCTTAATTGTGTTTTTATCCGTTTATAGGCGAAAAAACAAGCCACAAATGTTAGCGCCTGGCAAACGCCGGACGGAGGCAGCCAGGAAGGTAGGCATATATTCCTATATATATTTTTATGCTAGTTGTAGCATTCGCTACAGGTATTCAACCTTTTTCATCTATTTTGGTCTTTCTTTGTCGTTGATTTCCTTACTGAATTTTCAAATTCGAAAATTTGGAATATTTTGTCATATTTTTTTGTTATTTTTCTGATATCGAAGAGTATCGTCGTACAAGGAAGAAAAATTTTCCACAGAAAATTAAAATATGAAACTTGAAATCTAGTTTAATCCACGAAACAGAGCATATTTGCTCTAGAGATTGTGGAAGCCTGTTTTTTCTTCATTTCCTGGTAAGTTTTGTGTACTTTTGGTTTCATTCTCTGAAAATCCCTTTTGTCCCGTTTCCAATACGTTAATTTCCTTGCCCAGATTTCGTAGGCATGTCTTGACACTGTTGTTTTATTTCTTTACAGCGACCCTTCAGGTTATTTAAGGGTCTTTCCATTTCTCCCATTTTCCGCGCGCCACCTTTCCATCCTGTATGGTTGCGCTTATGAAATGAGGCCGAAGGTACGGACCACGTACGCTGATGGGGTAAGCTTCCCGAGTTATACCAGAAGTTGGCGTATGACAATCACGGTTTGATTGACTACTCCGTGGGAAGACTTCAGACACCTACATCACGAAGACACCCCTATCAGGTTTTTATATCTGTAGCCTGGCATTTAATAGACTCTGAATCAATCATTTTCTTCATTTATGTAAAGCTAGATAACGATTGCTTTTAATACCTTAAAGTTATATTTTCTCTCGACTAGAAGTTATTAATACTTTCGCGAAATTGTAGTTTCTGGGATCCTATAAACTAGTTTTAATATTCAAATTCGTATCCATAATATCGTAAGCCAAGCGTCGTTCAAGCTCCAAAAACAAAATCCTAAAACAAGATAGACTAGGTATTTTTTTGTGTTAATTTTATAAGTTCCGACGTACCTAATGCTCATCTGATATTCTTGTGTTTTATACCATTTTTTTACTTCAGTTTTGTTATTTTTAGTATATCCAAAAAAAAATTATATAGTGTCTTTATCCTGATTTATCTTTTTTTTTTTGGCTGTCACCAGGCTTGCCTGGTGGCAGTCCAAATTAAGGCCGAATCGACCAAGTTAACAAAATTACACTCGTGATTATAAAGTAGCTTACTAATTTTAAAAAATTAATGCTATATAGTATAATATTTTATTAAATTTAAGTACGCCTTCCTTTTTATGTTGTTTCCCCGTATTATTATTTGTTAAAATACAACTGTTGATTTTTTTTCGGCCGTCGTCTCTCGAACGCGCAACACGCACTTTTTTTTCGTCCACACTAATTTATATCCAAACACTTGTTGGAGGTTGCTTTTGATTTTGAATAGAGCATGGAAGTTAAGTATTAAGTCTTCTAATCACAGTGCTAAAAACAGATTTCAAAGTTGTTGCCCGATTGAGTCACAATAGAAGAAATTAGATTTTTTCTTTATAATTTTGAACTGCTCAAGCAAGCTACGCGTCTCTGGCCGCTGCCGCCGCAGCGTGATTCACTGTTTATCGGTACTGGCCTATTCGTTTAAACCGGTCTTGAGCAGCAAGCGTCCGTGCCATCACCGCGCTACCACCCAGCGACAACAAGAGTGCTACTAGTGCCGGGGGCCTTTATTAGTGAGTGAGTAAACTATCCCATTATTACTCACTTAGCTCACTTAGCACTGTATTGTCCAAAGGATTGTTATAAATAATGGCATCGAAAACTGGAAAAAACGTACCAATCAATCCTCCAAACAACTGCGCGGGTTGCAAGGCTGCTTTTAGAGATAAAAAAATTGTCTTGGTCTGCTCAACGTGCTCTCTAAAATATGACCTTCTTTGCGCCAACATTAACCGAGAGAGCTTTGAGTCAATGGATGTTAGGCAAAAGACCGCCTAGATTTGTCAACAATGCATCTGTAACAAACCCAAGAGTGGGAACGTTAACACTCCTTTGAAGTATCCATCTAACACTTCTACCGATAAGCCGGCGCTTACAGACCATGAATTACCCGAAGACAGCAATGTAACTGTCAGAAGAGGTCGTCAGGAAACCTTTGATTTTGCGGCGCTGACCATGGAAATACGTTGTCTACGAGAAGAATTTGTCAGTCTAAAGAAGGAGTTACAATCCACCACGGCTACACTTACTGAAAGACTTGATGCATTCGACAAAAGTATCACGGCTAACGAACAAGAAACCATTCTGCTTAAAGCAACGGTGACTGAACTGCAAGAACGTCTCCATGCCCAAGAACAAGCTGCTATCCGAAACGAAATCGAAATAATCCCTGAAACAGAGAACGAAAATTTAGAACACATTATTCTTCAGGCTGCTAAGAAGATTGGGGTGGCTTTGGAAGACACCGATATTGATTGGGCTGCACGAGTAGGCCCGCGAAATCACCAAGGAGCTAAGACATCAGACTTGATAAGCAATCTATCAAGACCAGTTGTAGTTAGGTTGCTGCGCCGTAAGAAGCGTGAGGATCTTTTGAAATCGGCTAAAGTAAGGAAAAACCTCACGTCCGAAGGAATTGCAAACGGACCTATAAATAAGTTTTACCTTAACGAGCGTCTGACTAAACGTAACCGCCATTTATTTCGTGATGCCAGAGTCCGATCGAGAAGCGCTGGTTTTAGGTTTTGCTGGGTCCGAAATGGTACAATACTCATTAGAAAAGCCGACCAAAGACCAGCAATTACCATTCGATCAGCGGACGATCTTGATCGAATCCTCGGCTCAGCAGACCCGACTCCCGAAAACCACACTAGCCAAATCTAAAATAAGTAGTCTCTTGATTTTTAACTTGTCTGAGAATGTCATTGTTAGATTTTATCTGCATGTTTTAATTTTAATTTGCTTTGATGTATATCTTATTAACCCATATCCTATTATGTATATTATATCAAACAATTGCCATTTGATATCAACCGGTATTTCAAGACATTCTTCAAACTATCATTTTACACTCTCCGTTAATCTGTATTATGCAGCAACCAAAAATAATATGTTGTCGACATTGGTGGTCATATCCAATTTTCCTCACTTTTTCATTGTTAAAACTTCTCTTCTTTGATATCGCAGACGAAATTGATCGCTACCAAGTCGTTGACTGCCACAAGCTCATAAAACTTGAAAGCTGCAAAGATATTTTAACACCCGAATTCAATATCAAAATAGTAACCTTTAACCTGAGAAGCATGCAAAAAAACATTGATGATTTTACAGTGATGCTCACCCGCTTAGACTTGTCCTTCGATTTCATTGTCCTTACTGAATGTAGGTTCAAGCTATATGAAGTAAGTGACGTCCTTCGCGTAAGACAACTCTTTATACTTAAAGCTGTTCTTACAGCGCATAAAACACTGTCCCTTTACCAGAATTTGGCACCTTCGACACGTGAGCCAAGAATCCCGACACGGACATGTAAAACCAAATTTGCACAACGTTTCCCCCATTTCATCTTTCCTTATTTGTACAATCAAATTAATACTCATTTTAAATTTTCTGGGTTGACTCGCTTTCATGTTAAAAAAATTGTAACAAAGTATCTTCTTTCGTTAAATTATGATAATACTGAAAATTTACTCCATATACCAACGTAGTATGTAACTTTATCGAATTATGTATATTGTCACTATTTTACGTTATGTATTTTGTGTATTTTTTTTTACCTGATATATATTTTTATATTATATATTTTATTTTCTTTTAAAGTTTGTAGTTTAGCATGCAATAAGCAATCTTAGATTTATAATTTGCACACTTTTTTTTTTTTATATATAATATCTCAGTGTGTGTACATATTTTCATAAATATAACTTCTTATTTGTTAATAAACTGATGAAGTGTAATAGTAACATCCCAAAAGCGCACTAAACAACAAATAACCAATCCATCGACGTAATTCTGTACAAATTAACATGTGTGTACACTAACAAAGGCCCTCCCGAGACAAGCTCGGCTTAGTTGTGAGGACCGCCAGTCAAGCGTAATTTAGATAAGACAAGCACTGTATTTAGCAATAAGCAACATTTTATATTTTTGTTGTATTTTCTTGTGTGTCATTGTTTTATCTCTGTGTGTAATTATCAATAAAGATTATTATTATTATTAAAATATATGTAGATTATTCAGTTATTGAAGGTGTAATACTTACGTATACATTATGTAAAGTCAAGATCAGGTCCAGCTTTACACATTGGATTTTAAACCTTTCTTTATTTATTTCTTCAGAAACACGATATACATAATACCTTATACCTAATACCTATTATGGACCTACATAATATGTCCAATGCGTATAACATGAATTACGGAAGTTGGCCGTCGGCAAGGGTTTTTCAAAAGAAAGTCGGAAGGAAATTTACTAAAATGTAATGATTTGAGATTACATAATTACAAACTTATGATAAAACAAAACTTATGTCTAAGTGATCCCGATGATCAGAGTATGACCTCCCGCTATCGCGATGTTAGCATGAAGGTGGCGCCTTGGACGAGGATGGCCACTTTCTTATTACCCGCTGAAGCGAAAGCGTTTTTTTTTTGGCAAAATTATAAATCTTAATACATTGTTTGTAAGTAGAATCCTAAGAAAAAATATCAGTAAATTAAATTCAATTTATTATTTCAATATTTTTTTCAATACACGGAGAGTTCGAAATTCTTCAAACGAATCCTCGAAAGTCTGGCGTTGTTCATGATCTAGGCTCATGTACCAATTGTACATTCTCAAGATATCGGTTGGTAATGCGTCAGCAATCCGACGGGTTGCACAATCTGTATGGTGGCGTGATGACTGTTGGGGTCGGTAAGGGTGTAGTCCTCGCCGTAACACATGGTAAACATTTACTAATAGAAAATAACAATGACAATATTGGCTAAAAATATACAATCAAACAGATATACTTTAAACAGATAATTACTTTTCTAAGTAATTCGCCAAACGTGCATGGATGCGGAATAGAGATGCAGAGAAAATATCCACAGCTATAACATTGAGTAAGCAAAGCAGGCGGCTGAGAGGGGCCTCGTCAGCGAGGCCAGTGCGAGCCAAACGCTAGAACAGTCTGTGATGTGCGTGTTCCCATACCGATCCGGCACCCATAGACATATCAGTGCCAGCAACGATGGAAAATGGGTCAGCCCCCTAAGAATTTTTACTAAAAACATACTTTAATAAATATATAATATGCCTATATTAGCTTTTTATTTAGAATTACACAATATAACTTTAAATATATACAATAAATAAAATAAAATTTAAAACTTGAAATATATTTCGGCCCTTAGTGGGCCGTCATGAGTCAAGTATTAAAAAAATTACAAATATACCATAGTAATAAAAAATAAAAAAGACAATATTTTTCTTAATTAACCTATATGCTCTTATGTATTATGTTATGATTTAAAAGGTACTTGTACTCGTCCACAAATTCTTATATCAAATAATAAAAGTTTGTGGACAAGTACAAGCACCCTTCAAGTGCCAACAATCACCACCATCAACTTTTCTCATGCCATCCCAATTCTGGCATATGTGTGAAGTGAGGTGAGTCGGTGGGGTATTCAGGGTATGTGTGGAAGAGGGTGATGGAAGTGATGAGAGGGTGGTTTAGTTTGTCTGCCAGTTAGTGTTTTCTGTTCAGACCATGGTTGTAGTGGGCACCAAGTGACCAGATGTAGGATGACTCCCAGGTTCTAAGGTCAATGTCAGTTAGTGGAGGGTGAAATGATTTGATGACGCGAACGGTGAAGCAGTTATTGAAGGTTTGATTATGAGATCGGGCGTGTGTCGGGATAGTACCTTTTAAATCATAATACATAAGAGCATATAGGTCAATTAAGAAAAATATTGTCCTTTTTATTTTTTATTACTATGGTATATTTGTAATTTTTTTAATACTTGACTTATGACGGCCCACTAAGGACTGAAATATACTAAAAACATAGTCATTGTGAAGACCCTTCTTACCTCTAAACTATCATACCCTATAATGCCCAACAAGAATATTGATAGAACAGATAATACATAAAGCTACGTTTATAAAGATTACGAAGGAATAGTTTTTGGACTTTTTTGACCGTAAGTACATGTTTAGCCTCGTATCGGGCCCAGATAGTCGAGTTAAACTTGCGCCTACTTCTAACGTACCAGTTAAACAATGTACAAAACATACGAGGGTCTTTAAAATCCATAGATACCCTCAATACCGATCCAAGTGCTTTATATCCTTCACTAATATACGGGCGAAGGTACCTATAGTACTGCAAGTGTTAGTTCTACTAATGTAGTACTACACTTGACGTGGTCTTGACTATACCTATATTACAAAAAATAATTATTGGTTTTGGTTTGAGGTCTCGTGACTTACTAATAAACTTAGTCTTTTATATTAACTTAGTGGGGACAGAGATATTTTGTAAAAAAGCCTTATGGCGACCGTCATCAAATCGTTGTTAAAAAACAAAAAAATGGATATTACATCTAAGACTCACTTTAATTTTTAAGGGAATAGCTCGATATTTCGGTCAAACTTATTAGTGACCTTTATAAGGCTTCGTAGGATGCTCCGGCGCATGCAAAATCCATGTGAAAATTTAAGTGAAACTTAGCTGTACTTAATATCAACTAACACAGTAAAAAAATATTTTTTTAACAAAAGTAACTGTTCAATTAGGTACAAATTTCAGCAAATATACTTATTTTTAATCCAAGAGCTATTTACTTAACTTTAATGAATTATACCACCTACTCAAGTGTGGCTTTGGCATTTACAAAGTTGTAAGTAGGGTTCATTTAGCCTTTTTTCTGTAAGTAGGGTTCAGCGGATGCAGAGGCCCGAAGGCCGTCATAGCAGCTCTATCCTCGTCGTTACCAAGTTCAGCATGGGTGCCATCACCAGTGCGGAAAACTCTTTTTGTAACCTGTTAAATATTAAAAAGGTTCATATGAGCCGTATAGTAGGCGGATTGTAAAAAAACTCGTTTTGTTATTAACCAAAAGTTAACTTTTACACTTAAATGTGCTAAATTATTATCCTACAATCTAGTATATATCAGTCAGGATCCAAAGCGTAAATTTACGCCACCGCGCAGGATGACTCTAATTTTACAGGAAGAGAAGAATAAAACAAAAAAAAAAACCTTTTTTTTCTTAGGAATTGACACGAACAATAGTTCGGTTACCTATCGGGATTTAGTTGCAAACCGTAAAAATGTCCATACCTTCAAACGATTCTGCCATTCCTACTACTGGCACTATTATTCCAAGCAGCCTCCTGCTGCTTCGAATAAATAAAAAATCAACTAAATAGTTTACGGCGGAAATGTGTAATCGTGCATTGTAAAATTATTATTAATTTGTGATCAGGCTTATTATTTGTGATCAGGCTTATTATTAATCAGGCTTATCCTGCAAATATGAAAACATACAAGGTGTTTGGGACATCGATGTAAATATTTTCAGGGATGATGAAGGAAGTTATTTTGAACATTTCTGATTAAATTTACTTGTATGCAATGCAAAGTCTTGTAGTTTCCGAGATATAGAACATTTTCAGTGTTGTCTACTTAAAGCACTATTTATGGCTAAAACTAACATTTTATTTAAAATTATTTCTTAATACAAGATGGGTGTGTTCGAAAAGAAGTGAAAACAAACATAAAGTTAAATACAGTACGAAGAAATGGAATTATGGTGTATTGTTATTTCTTAATTGCAGTTAATTAATATTAAGTAGACAAAACTAAAAAATGTCTATAACTCGAAAACTTCAAAACTTTACATAATAGTAAATTCAGTCAAAAATTACCAAAATCACTTCCTTTATCAGCCCTCAAAATATTTACATCGATGTCCCAAACAACCTGTATACCTATATATACGTAATTAATTTTATATTTTATGGGGCTAATTTATTTATTTAAACAAAATAAAACCTAAATAACATTAAAAACTAGACCAACTGTAAATTAAAACTACCTATGAATATAAAAGTACAAATGGAAAAAAACAATACCTACCTGAACAAAATAAAATTAAACAAAATAAAAAATCGAAGCCATTGTACCACGAGGCTTAATCTTTGTCCAAAATAAGATTCAGCCCTTGGATACCCCGAAGCATCCAACAGGCGCGACGATATCTCCTTGTAGAGTCGTTGTGTTTCTGACCCCCACGGCCCGAGGGTTTCCACAGCGAAGGGAACGAAATGGTAACCTTGTCCCAACACTGTGTATCTCGTTATGGCGTTTGTACGCTATATTTGCTATGGGGGAATATGTTGTCTGTCTGTTGGTCAGTGTTGCCTGTTCCTGGCACGTAGTAACCAGATGTATGAGGACTGTTTTCAGTTCTATGTTAGTTAATTATTTGATGACACGAATGATGTGAAGCAGTTGTTGAATGTTTGGTTATGGGATCTGGCGTGTGTGAGGATCAGTGAACGCATAAAGCACGGAACCATTGCTACCACTCCATTATAGCGCAACGCAAACTACTTATACCGTGGTGGGTGGCGCTTATAAACTATACTGCACGCCGCTTCAGTTCCATCACGACGCGCGACGGCTGTGTTGAACGGCTTGACGGCTACACGACTTGTAGCCTAGTCTGAGGTTTGTAAATCTGTATAAAGTCACTTTATCCTCTATTTTTGAGGATGATCTGAAGGGTCTGTCCCAAGAAGCTATATTAAGTTATAAACTTCTTGGTCTTTCCTGTCTCTGTCGCTGTCCTGTCAGTTTGCCCTACCACCCCATAGAGCAGGTATTGTTGTATTAGGTATATGAAATACCTAATTTACAACTTGTATGCTATACAATTATTTTCATTGTATTTACATTTAAGTCATTTAATAAAAAATAAACACGTAAACATGCTTATTTATTTTAGCGTATTACTGTACAATACTATCTATGCGTCTGTCGCTCGCTGCTAGCGTGCCGCCATTTTGACAGAGCCAGCGACGAAGTGATCTTGACGCGACCAACCGCGTGCAAGCTTTGTTTATGAGAGTGTGTGAGTGTTCTGTTTTGCAGTATATGTTTATTATATTTAGAGAATTATTATTCGTAGGTGGGGATTGGTAACGTGTTATGTACAGTCTCAGAATAAGGAATACAAATAGAAGCCTGACTAAAATAAGAACTGGGCATTAGCCATTGTACTCATCTAACATAAATTACTCCTGTGTACGAGTGAATGAAACAGCGGACCGCACTTACTTTATATTTTTTCCTGGTGTGTCACTAGATTGAAACAAACAAATGTCAGATGGATGTAATTTGGATGTATTTTAAATATTATAATACCATCAAATTAAATATGTCTCATCATTGTATCGTTGTGTTGTAATATCGTTCGTCGCGTGCATCACATCTTAATTTGTTGGCATCAAAATGTCTATTGTGTTAGAAACTGTTATTTTTATCTAATCTTTTTAGAATATTCCATTAAGTTTGAGAGATTAAGAACAATATTGTAAGACAGGGTATCCGGTATCAGCAATTAATTACTTTTATTGATTAAAATACTAGTATTAGTGTATTGATATTACTAGTTTTAAACAAATTATAATCTAATTTAGAAACCTATAATTTTGAATTAATAAGGATTTTTATAAGTTGTTTGAATAATGAAAATGCATGAGTGACTCAAATGATTAAAAAAAAGAAAAGGATTGTCAAGATGGCGACTGGTAGAAAAAGAGGAATATTATTGAGAATTGATCGAATACACGCTGAATTATATCATGGAGTTTTATTAGTTCAGAAGCGTTATGATCAGTGCCCATTGACCCACGAAGGTTTGGTTTCATGTTATTATTACGGATTTGCTTGGTAAGTGAAACAAATATTACAATATTTTCGTGATGAAATCCTGTGGAGTACGTTTGTTTTCTTTTTAGTTTTATACCAAATATTATTATTTTTTTTACGTATATGTGGTTCTTTATTGAAGTTGCGTCGTTATTTGCTCAATTTATTGTCAAACATAAGTGACATTGATTAATCATATAATCGGAGACAGAAAAGTCAAATCACTGTAATTTTTGCCAGGCAGTTCCATCCATCCATTTTTTTTTTCAATTCTGGGTTTGTAAACAAACAAGATCTGCTATTTTGACAATTGCATGTCGCCACGAGACGGACATGTACACTAATTACTAAATAATAATATTTGATATGCATTTTATGTGGTATTTTAGCATTATGGAAAGGTACGGTTCGATGCTCGTACATTGTTTTCTATTGTTTACAAAAAAAAACGAAGACACCGCCATCTAGCGGGCAGTAGCGGTATGAAAACAACGAGAAGAATCTATGTAATCATAGATAAGCTTTCTTTTTTTTTTTTACAATTTAGCAGCTCCGGATACAAGTCTCTTTGAGCCAACATGGTTATAGAGTTTTCAGTAGGAAGTGACTACGCTGCCGGATCCGGCACTTAGGCTAATTAACCAATTGAAGTTTTAGTAGAAATCCTTACTAAGGATACTTATTATATTCTTGTAGTTATGTAATTATTATTAAATGCGAGGTGTTGTTACAGGATAAAACTCTTGTTTCGGTTTACGGTTGTTTTAGGGTCTCTGTTCTGTTAATTGGTGTTTAATGTAATTACACAATAATTATTGTCTGTACGTATTATATGTGTATAAAACCAGTTATAGCGGATAGGTAAATAAAATACTGTAACATTTGTCAAAATGTCGGATCGTGGTTACACGCCCCCCATTCAAAATATGCCTAGGCAGTTGAAGATACATGCTAATCGTGCCAAGTCATATCGCTTGAGTTCCAATCGAGACCGTAGTGAATCAAACAGTTCATCAAGATCAAAACGCCCCCTCTATAAAAGGAAACACTGCCACCACCGTGGTACTGATGATGAGGACTTGCAATCACCCACTTCCAACCGCTCACGTTCACGCAGTACTAAAAGAGAACGTTTGCGTGGTCGTAGGAGAAACCGCTCGCGTTCACGCGCTAGACAGACCAATAGAAAATCCCGAATTGATTCCTCATCTGATCGAAACAGTTCGCGTTCACGAAGCGAGCGAAGACTGCGTTCTTATCATAAATTCCGTGAAGACATTCGTTACATTAGTCGGGAGAGGTCGCGTCGACGCTCCGAATCAAAACACAAACACACTTCTCGCGTTTCGCCTAGTAAAATTATCTGTTCAAATAAACTTGCAAATTCTCAATATGAGTCAAATGATTCACTGCTTCAACAGTTAGTTAGTGCATTACAAAATGGTGGAGCTCGAGGTAATGTATCGACACACGTTCAAGGAGCACAAAGTGTTATTTCTGAGTTTGATCCCAATTCTAAATCTCAAACAATGAAAGATTGGATCGCAAAAATTAATGAGTCCGCTGAAATTTTCAATTGGTCAGAGCAACAGACCATTTACTATGCTTTGCCCAAGCTAAAAGGGTTAGCAAAGAAATGGTATGACGGATTGACAAGTGTTAAGTTTAGTTGGGCTGAATGGCAGCTGAAGCTCTTAAATACATTCCCATGCGACCGGAATTACGCGGACCTTTTGACTGAAATGCTAAATCGCAAAAGTAGACGCAGCGAAACCCTTGTAGAATACTATTACGATAAAATCATGTTAGTCAACAGATGTCAGTTAAAAGGGCGACAAGCTGTTGACTGTATCGTTCATGGTATTTATGATTTTAACGTTAAAATGAATATACAAGGAGCACATTATGATGATCCTGAACAAGTTCTTAATTACTTGCGTTATGTAACGGGCAATAAGACTGATGAACGGGATAAACAGAGTCGTGACAATCAAGTGAACAAATCAGTTAGTCGATTTCAAGGTAGTAGGAATGGGAATACTAACGACACATATGGTGACAACAAACAACCGAACACCCAATGTTACAATTGCCATGAAACAGGACATCTGGCCTGGAAATGTCCCAAGGATATTGTGAGATGCAATTACTGTAGACGGTACGGTCATTTGGAAGTCAATTGCAAGCGTAAATTTCCCAACAGATTTAGTCACACGGGTGAAAACAATCCAGCAACTACAGACACATCTAAGAAAATTTTCAATATAGAAGGGACTAATGACAGTAATCAGAAATATTTTAAAAGTGTTAAGGTTAATGAAATCACAATGAAGGGATACATTGACTTCGGAAGTGAATGCACCCTTATTACAGACAGTATGTGCGAAGTTCTTAAATTAGGCCTAAACTCTGACAACCTACCAACATTACGAGGATTTGGAAACAATCCTATTTCCCCACTAGGCAAGACTCAGATTAGAATAATCCTAGATTTTGTTGATATATGGGTCGAAACCTTTGTGGTCCCAGCTACTCTTTTACCTGCTGATATCCTTATAGGGCAATCTTTTACGGAACACCCTACTGTCAGGGTTTATAAAACGGATAAGGACCTTACTTTGTATCAGGTTACAGCAAACAAATCAAATTCAGTTACTCTAAGAACTGTACGCGACTATACAATAAAAAATGACACCGTAACTGAAGTGAACGCTTCGTTTGAGTATAGCGGTCTTCTAAGGATAGATTCAGAGTTACGAAAATGTGATGGAGGTGAATATTTAGTTTTACCTGGAATTTACTCTATTACAAATGGAGTTGGATTCTTGGTTGCACTTAGCTTGGACAATAGAGAGATTACAATTAAGAAAGATACAATTGTAGCTAAGGGAGTTTGGATCCCAAAACCGATATTGCCCATTCAAACCGAGGACTGTTATGTGGTTAATGTAAGACATATAAGAGACGAGATATCTTCTATTACTGTTAACCACTTAAATGTTAACTCAGATCTTGACCACGATGCTAAGATTAATTTGCTTAATTTGGTAAAAGAACATAGAGATTGCTTCGCACTTTCAACTAGTGAATTAGGAAAGACCTCGGTTACTGAGATGCGAATAAAACTGAATGATTTAACCCCAGTGACTTATAGGCCTTACAGGTTATCTTTATCTGAAAGGGAAAAAGTTAGTAGGATAATTAACGAACTTTTATCGAATGAAATAATACGCGAGTCTAGTTCAGAATATGCAAGTCCCATTATATTAGTAGCAAAAAAAGACGGTGATATGCGCCTTTGCGTTGACTACCGAGCATTAAATCGGAAGACAATCAAAGATAAGTATCCAATGCCACTTATAGAGGACCAGATTGATAACCTACAAGGCCAGAGATACTTTACTACCTTAGATCTGACCCAAGGCTATCACCAAATACCAATGTCTGAAACGTCAAAACACCTTACGGCGTTTGTCACCCCAGACGGGCATTATGAATACAACAGAATGCCGTTTGGGCTGACAAATGCACCAGCTGTTTTTCAAAGAATGGTCCATTCATTGCTAAACAAACACAAAATTCCGGGAGTAATGGCATATATGGATGATATAGTAATTGGATCCAAAACTGTTGAAGAGGGTATCAAAAAGTTATGTCAGGTTTTATATATATTGCGTGAGTCAAAGCTCACGCTCAACCTAAAAAAATGTCATTTCCTAAAAACAAAAATTGAATACTTGGGTTTCGAGGTTTCAACTGAAGGAATCCGTCCGGGTTCACGAAAGACCGATGCCGTGGTCGCTTTTCCAACACCTCAAAATCCTCGTGAAGTTAGGCAGTTTATTGGTTTGGCAAGTTTTTTTAGAAAGTTTGTCCAAAATTTTGCTACCATAGCTAAACCTTTAACATCATTAACCAGAGCCAATGCTTCATGGGTTTGGGGAAAAGATCAAGCCAATGCTTTCTCTAAAATAAAGGAAATACTAACCACCAGACCGGTTTTAACTATATATAATCCTAAACACCTTACCGAATTGCATACGGACGCAAGTCAGTTGGGTATTGGCGGTGTGCTACTTCAGAGGGAGAACGAAAAATTACCGCTTCATGCTGTAGCGTATTTCAGTCGACAGACGTCTATAGAGGAACAACATCTTCACTCGTACGAGTTAGAGACGCTCGCTGTAGTAATGTCCTTGCAGCGATTCCGAGTATATCTACTGGGCATTCAGTTCAAAGTAATAACTGATTGTAATGCATTAAAGTCAACGCTGACAAAGCGTGATCTTGTTCCACGAATTGCTAGGTGGTGGCTACTTGTCCAGGATTACGACTTCTCTATTGAGTACCGTCCTGGAACCCAATTACAACACGCAGATTCACTAAGCCGCAATCCAATATCTAATATGGACGAGCAACCATGTGAAATAAATATAATGAACATTATACAAGATGAACATTCCATTTTAGCGGCACAATTAAGTGATCCTCAACTTAAGCTTATAAAATGTATTCTGGATAAGAATTGCACAGAAGCTAAAGATATAAAAAATAATTATACTTTAAAAGACGGTAAAATTTACAGGCAGATTGGGGAAGAGCTGAGATGGGCTGTACCGCGGGATGCACGGTGGAAAATCTGCCTTCTCTCCCATGATGAGAGTGGTCATTTTTCATTTGAAAAGACGCTCGAGAAAATGCGGCGAGATTACTGGTTTCCTGGGATGGCTCGTTTCGTAAAAAAATATGTCAGAGCATGCATCCCTTGCGCATATGCAAAGATGCCTTCCGGGAAAAAGCAGGGTCTTTTACACCCAATACCCAAACCTGGTACCCCATTTGAGTGCGTGCATATAGACCACGTTGGTCCCTTCATTCGTAGTAAAACTGGCAATACTTACATATTGGGCATAATCGATGGGTTTTCTAAATTTATTGTATTACGAGCTGTTAGAAATACTAAAAGTAGGACGTCAATACAAGTGATGCGTGAGTTTATTGGCTTGTTCGGCTCCCCAAAAGTAGTTGTTTCCGATCGTGGAACTAGTTTCACGTCTAGTGAATTTAAAAAATTCATGGACTCTAACCAAATAAAGCATGTAAAGAATGCTGTAGCAACTCCGCGGGCTAATGGACAGATTGAACGATATAATCGTTCAATCTTAAGTTCCCTGACTGCGTTGAATATTGACCAGGACGATCGAGACTGGGACTGTGATTTGAGTAAAGTTCAATGGAGTTTGAACAACACTCTTAATAAAGCTATAGGGAAAACGCCAGCTCAAGTTGTTTTTGGGAAGGGTACAGTTAACCTCACCGAGAATCATTTATATGAGATATCTGAAAACTTGGATTTGGATGAGAGAATTGAAGAAACTCGTGAGCAAGTGTCCTCTCACATCAATAAGCAACAAGAGAATATGAAGGCTCGTTTTGACAAAAAGAGGTGTGTAGCTAATACATACAAAGTAGGAGATCTAGTTATGGTATTAAAGAATGTGCGTAATGTGGGGGACAGCAATAAACTAGTCCCACCATACAGTGGTCCGTACAAAGTATCAACAGTTTTAGGGAATGACCGCTATGAAGTTTGTAGCGTTGATGGTTTTTCCACTAGGAAATACAAAAACATTTACTCGGCCGATAAAATGAAACCATGGATACGACTTGGTACTATTCCAAACTCTGATTCCGATAATCAAAGCCACTCTTCCGACAATGAATAATTTATATTTTGTTTGTATTAAGATAGTTATAAGTTTTATTTTTATATTGATATTACTTAGTATATAACAATCAACTATACCTGTAACTGTAGAATCCAACCTTGATTGACAATTAGTAAACCGAAACTGAGCAAGACATCGATGAGGTGCCTAATAGCAGCTGCAAGTAATCTGGGTACATGGCAATGAAGATCACCATTATATTCCAGCAAGTACGCATTATAATCTGAGGCCGATCCACTCTGTGTGTGAACGCGGTATATTTGGTCAAAAAAATGCATTTAAATCTGAGGCCGATCCACCCTGTGTGTGAACGCGGTAAATTTTGTCAAATATGCATTATAATCTGAGGCCGATTCACCCTGTGCGTGAACGCGGTATATTTTGACAAATATGCATAGTAATCTGAGGCCGATACACCCTGCGTGTGAAAGCGGTATATTTTTGGCAAATATGCATTATAATCTGAGGCCGATACACACTGTGTGTGAACGCGGTATATTTATAAACTATGCACCATTATCCGAGGCAAAACCACCCTATGTTGTCAAGTATGTTAATTTAACCAAACGCTTAAATATTTGATGTGCGTATGCAGTCACGGACTCAATACTGTACGTATACCGATAGTTAAGGGATGTTATGTTTATGTTGATACATGTTCTATGTAGTTATGTGTACAGATTAAATGGAACATAGTTATGCTTGTGTGACTTGTCAAAATTGTTTTTAGACGTACATAGCGCATCCTAGTGTGGACCATAATAATTAATGTACGAGAATTTAATAAATGTTATTAAGTTTATCGAACTGAATGAGGCCATTCAGCGGGTAAAGGATGGCCGGAACGATTTGTAATGATGATTATGTTGTTTATCTGATTGTATTGTACTGGTATTATTTTATGTCGAAATTTTGTTTACTCAATTCTATAAAGTAGCATGACATAAGAATTTATTCGCTTATAAGAGAAAGTTTTGTAAATCTAAGGAATAAATTGTAATGTTGATTATTTTGTTTATCTTGTTGTACTATAATGGTATTATTTCATATTGAAATTTTGTTTACTTAAGTCTATAAAATAGCATGACATAAGATTTTTATTCTTAGAAAAAAAAGTTTTGTAAATCTAACTTAGTTTATCAATACTGTTTTGCCTGAGGTCAGGCAAGGGTCAGGATGGCCGACTGTTAGAAACTGTTATTTTTATCTAATCTTTTTAGAATATTCCATTAAGTTTGAGAGATTAAGAACAATATTGTAAGACAGGGTATCCGGTATCAGCAATTAATTACTTTTATTGATTAAAATACTAGTATTAGTGTATTGATATTACTAGTTTTAAACAAATTATAATCTAATTTAGAAACCTATAATTTTGAATTAATAAGGATTTTTATAAGTTGTTTGAATAATGAAAATGCATGAGTGACTCAAATGATTAAAAAAAAGAAAAGGATTGTCAAGATGGCGACTGGTAGAAAAAGAGGAATATTATTGAGAATTGATCGAATACACGCTGAATTATATCATGGAGTTTTATTAATTGCATTTTGCGAAAGTTTACAGCTTCACCGAGAGAAATTAAATATTTTGGTGCCCTTCCTCTCTAAATTCGTAAAAGTGTGATTTATTATTGTTTGTGTTGATTGTTTTTTTAACATTGTAATAAAATGTCTTGTGCGATTGAAGGCTGTAAATCGCATACAGGAAGAAAAGAAAACAACAATGAAGCAATATCATTTCATCGATGAGTTCTGATAGTTTTTATGTTAATAAGTTGCAGGATCATACCTAAAACTCAGTAACAATAATAGTAGTTCTTGTAAATCATACTCGTGTTCAATTCTACACCGATATTTGCCTGTTTTATATAGATTTTCTGCCGACTATGAGAGGTTATGTTTTTTCGTATAGTGATGTACTAAAGTCCGTGTGGCAAACTATCGAACATTGGTTCCCGCGGCAGCCGTGCATAAAGGATAATAGATTAATGAGAGGTTTTCTTTTTGAGTATTAAAAAAAAACATAGTTTCCAAGAACTCTGTAGATGGTGTTGAACTGACTACGTTGCTAGGTGCCAAAGCCAAAACGATTGAAAAAAAAAACATTGCGTCACGTCACGTCACGTCACATACGCTCGTTGGTTGATGACATGTGTGCTGAGCATATTATGTGCGAATGCTTTGTTATGGTCCGTCCAGGTTTAAAATGTACCATGGCTTGTACTCATTGCGCTTTACGACTTTCATCTTTAGGAAAAAGATGTATGCCTCCATTTTTATACAAATCCACAAGGCACAGACTTCTCTTCTTTTTCTCTTGGGACATTTTCTTTCTGGCGTAGAAAACTCATAAAAAGACTGCTTATAATTTTTTTCTTTTTCCTTGTTGTTATTATTTATTTATTTTCAAAATGTCATTGTGATGTGATGTGACAATGACATTAATTACTTTTTTATGTACGTTTCGTTTTACGATCTGAAAATTACATCCAAGTGCAATAATCAAAAAATTATGTGACGTTCCGTTCCTTGCAGTAACTTACCAAGTTCAGCGCCATCTATCCAGCGACTAGGGAAGAGTAAAAAAAAAAAGAAAAGAAAATCCCTCATTGCAGCGCGAGTTAAAAGAAAAATAATGCCCAATAAATATCGCTATATTTTTTTGTTACAGATTTCCAAAAAGGGAAGAATTAAAAAGTGAATGGCTTTGACGAATAATTTGACCAAATTGGGCAATTAAAAAAAGCAGTCATATTTGTTCGAAACACTTTGCGTCGGATTCTTTTGGACCAAACGAAAATTTAAAATGGAGACTTTTAAAAGCAGATGCCTTACCAACGTTATATTTACCAGATACAGACACATTGGTAACCTTTAAATAATTATGTATAATTGCATTATCAATCTTGTTTGTAGGTACGTGCTTGTACTTTACTATAGTATATTAACTCGATAATTTTTCAATTTTAGGCAACAGAACCAGTACCTATGGATGTCTGTGGTTTAGAAAAGTGCATACTTCTATGTTCGCAAATCGTTCTGAAAGGCCTGTTCGTTCACGTTACTGCCGTGATCGACTTCACGAAGAAATTCCGCAGATCAAGACATTTTCGTACTTAGTGGTTGACAATAAAAGTACTTTGGCAGGGTAGTTCTATCGTGAAATGAATTTTGGGAATGCTTATTGACTTGAACTGCGCATAATTTGATTTCTTATTACAGGTTATTAGGTATTTTAGTCGTTCATTATTTGTTATTAGTTTTTATTCAAGATAAGTTGATGTTTATTTGATAGAAATAAAAAAAATGAAATTACCTCTGTAGTAATTGCGCTGTCATCGCTCATCATTGACATAATATTATTATTACGAATCCTATAAGTCTATGATTATTATGATTTCTATTGTTGCGATTAATTTCTTCCTCCTTGATTGAACAAAGACGCGACATCAACGAACATCTATTTGATTGAGTTAAGAGGTGACTTAAAAAGTATCCACTTAAATAGTTTACGGTTGTATCTCTGATACAAGCTACAGCATTTTTTGTACTAGAAACAAGCACAATTTTGGACTTAACGTATGGACCTACCTGCCTACGATATAGTAATTTGTACTTAATAAAAAATATTATGCTAAACGAAAGATATCCTTTTATTAATTCCTTATTTACACAATATAACATGTGTCCCACTGGGGTAGACAGAGACCACTTTGCTATTAATTCTCTTGGCCTCCTTCCAAAGCAAGAGGATGTCACCAGAAAGCCTCCTGGCATCTCCTGCATTCTCTTTTTTTCACACTTTGAAACGATATAATGTAAGGAGATTGGTCGCGGTTCATTTCAATTTGGTTTATTTATCGTAGTCAAAAATCGACATTGTTACATCACTAGCAAAGCAACGAACTAGTGACAACCTACCTAATTAAGAAAAAACTAATACATATCCATCTCTCTCTAACGCACTAGAATGTCGTAAGAAAATCAAGGATAGGTGTCTTTCTCCGCGTATTATTTTAGCCAGGTTTCTATTTGTATTCCTTATTCTGAGTGTACAGTAGTGTCGATTCGGCGTAAAACGATTTAGCTTATTTGACAGGCCTAAACTTAATTTAAGCGTCCTCTTTTTTCCTTCTGTATCGGAAAGACAAAGAAAGGACGCTTAAAATGAGGTTAATCCTGTCAAATAAGTTATTATTATTATTATGTAGGTACACTTTTCAGTCACGGGCCCATAGGGACCCGGTCATTTGAAAGGCATTCATGGGGCCGAAGCCAACATTGAAGAGGCCTTTGGTACCATTTAATCTAAATGTGAGATGGCTGCATCCATGGAGGCCTCTCCCTCAATGTATCATTGTGATACACTAACGGACAGTCCCCCACAGTTGCCAAACTATTGCCAGGAAGGAAGCGACTTGGAGTGGGCTATGAGGATGGGATGCTAAATGGGCCGGATAACAGGGCTATGGAGTGAGATAACGGACATCTGCCTCGAAAATCTCTCACAAATTTAAATATGGCAGATGGTGACTTGCTGCTTAATAACTATCCACCAGGATAGCCGTTGTGGGCCCCCTATCAAGCCACCACGGGGCGGCCAGGGGGCAACACTATGTAAGCAGCTAAGGTTGTCGAGAGGTGAGTCTGCGGGGCGCAAGATCCTTCTAACAGTCAAGTGCCCCCGGCGTTATGACATTTTATACTTCCAACCTGGAGCATAGGTTCCGCTCTTGCATCTCCACTCTGGCCGCCTGGTTAAGGCAAGCGCAGAGGTAGGGGGTGTGTTTCTGTGTGTATGTGTGTGTGTAAGCGCATGTGTGATAGTGTCCCCTGGAGGTAGGGTCCGTGGTGTCGCCACTCACCATCGGCTCGCCACAAGCCGCCCTGCGGTGACTGATTGCACTGGACGTACAGGACATACCAGAGGGCGATGGGGTCGTCACATCCCTACGCCTTTATTATTATTATTATTATTATTATTATTAAAAATTCTTTATTGCACAAATAAAAACATGTACATAGGCGAGCTTAATGCTAATTAGCATTTTCTTCCAGCTAACCTTTGGCGATGTAGAACTTGTCAAGGGTAGTGCTTCGATGAGGAAAAATTATTATGACTAGTATTAATTTTAACTAAAATTAATATATACGTTAAATACATAAAAAGGTAACTTATAATCAAATACATATACTACATCTATATCCTAATAATACATACACTGATACATATAAATATATAAACACAAATAAAACATAACATAACATAAAAAGTATTTATTTTCATACACAAAGTCACAATTGTTTTAAAGCAACTGGCTCCCAAAAAGTTAATACTGAGAGTATAGTATTTACGAGAGGTTAAACAAAGATAATAACCTTAAACACGTATTTAGAGTTGACCCATTTGTTTATTTTGTAGATCAAGGTAATGTTGATATACCTTGTTTTTAAAAGTAGTCACCGATGTAGCCTCGCGTATATGAAGTGGAAGATTATTCCAAAGTCGAATTGCTGACACAGTAAAGGAATTCGAATACATTTGAGTAGAATGTTCTGGAGTACGGAGAAGCAGTGCTTTACTTGGACGTAGAAGACGTCCAAGGGAACTAAAGGGGATAAAACGATCTTTGAGATAGGGAGGAGAACATGAGTTGTTCAAAATACTATAAAGAAAAGCAACGATGTGGGCATTTCTACGGAACTTAATATTAAGCCAACCCAATTCAGAGCGAGATTGTGAGATATGATCGTAAGACGGTCAAGTTTGTTTAATAATTCTACAATTAAATCGGGAAAGCAGACATCAGCGTAGTCTAGAATGGGAAGCAACAGAGAATTAACCAACGTAACCTTAGCGGAGTATGGTAAGAACTTTTGCAGACGCTTTAAGGAATGCATAGATGCAAATATCTTTTTACTTACTTCAGCAACATGACGATCCCAGCTCATATTGTTCTGAATGTGAAGCCCCAAGTTTTTTACCTCAGTGCAGTAAGTTAGTGAGATTCCATGAAACTTTACTTGAGGCAGAGTGCTGATGTCAAGCTTATCCACTAGCGCTCTGCTGCCCAAGATCATAACCTGCGTTTTTGCTGGATTTACAAGAAGCCCGAATTGTTCTGACCATAGACAAATGGAATCAAGATCTGATGACATCTTTTGTATGGTCACAGGTAACAAATCTTGTTTACAGGATAGATATAATTGCAGATCATCTGCGTAAAGATGGAAAGAGCTAAAGTTAATAACGGTAGTAAGGGTGTTGATAAATATAGAGAACAGGAGAGGGGACAGTACGCCACCTTGTGGAACTCCAGCTGTTATGTCACACCAATCAGAAAAAGTGTCGTTAAGACGTATACGTTGTTTGCGCCCAATGAGGTACGAATAGAACCAAGTTATGGTAGAATCAGATAAGTTTAGAGACCGGAGGATAGTGATGAGGATGTCATAATCAACACAGTTAAAAGCATTGCTGAAATCAAGGAGGGTCAAGAGAGTGAGTTGCTGTTCATCCATAGCTTTACGAAAATCGTCAGTAATTTTAATGAGAGCAGAGCAAGTGCTGTGGACAGGACGAAATCCCGATTGAAGGGGGTTAAGGAGATGGTTAGCATGAAGAAAGTTAAGGAGCTGACGATTTACTACACGTTCAAGCACCTTGGACAGGAAAGGAAGAATCGATACGGGGCGGTAGTGCTTGAATTCAGATGGATCAATGATTTTTGGCACAGGGACCATGTATGCCATTTTCCAAAGAGAAGGGAATGTATTTGAAGAGAGAGAAAAATTTATAATATGGCTAAGAGAAGGAAGAATAATTTTGAGAATGGGTAAGAGAAGATCACGGCCCAATGTATCATGACCAATGGCTTTACTAGGGATGGAGAGAATGATCTTTTCGATTGTAAAGTCAGAAACAGGTTCAAATGAAAATTTTTGGGACGTGACAGGAGGGGCTGCAAGAAGGCGCTGGATTGTTAGATGTTTTAAAGAATGGTCAATAATATGAGGCGGTGAAGAAAAATGGTGGTTAAGACCATTTAAGTCAAGTGAAGGGTCTAGTTCCTGGTGACATTAACCAAACCCCAATTTACGCAAAAATCGCCAAAGATTATTTGGGGAACAATTTTCTATAGAAGAATGGATGTGTTGGCGTTTTGCATTCCTGATCATTTGATTGCATTTGTTTCGCGCTGCCTTGAACCTATCCCAGTTTTCACCAGTGGCAACTTTTTTATGCTTGCATCGAAGACTGTCTCTGTACGCCATGGCTTTACGGATCACATCCGTGAGCCAAGGAGCTGGAGCATGTTTCATTCGGACAGGGTGAATAGGAGCATGGATGTCATATAAGTCAATGAAAAGCTCATTAAAAATGGCAACCTTTTCATCGACGGTGGTAAGATGCTCCAACTGTGACCAATCTATTCTTTGCGCATCAACAATGAGCTTGTCCCTGTTCATACCCGCGAAGTTACGCTGGAAGAGGACTTTGGGCTTAACTTTTGGGATTTTCAATTTATAGGACACGTAAATAAGATCATGGTGGGAGAAACCTGAAGCTGTAAACTGCCCATGACAGGAAACACGATCAGGTTTGGATGTCAAGATAACATCCAGAAGAGTATGGGAGTCACCGACATGATGGGTAGCATTAAGTTTCAAGATAGAGAGGTTAGTCGAAATTGACAAAGACAACAATTTGCGGGTACGGTAATAAAATTTTGAATCGGATTCACACAATAAATCCGTATTCAGATCACCCATGATGATGGCATGTTCATAATTAGGTAGGTGGTTAACGAGCAAGCCCTCTAGCGTATCAAAGTAATCCACTCTAGGAGGAGGATATACTACACAAAGAAGAAATTTTACTGTTTGAAAGTCGAGTTCAACAAAAAGATGTTCCATGGAAGCAGTATATTCAGAAGGGGACTTAGAGATAATATTATACTTGATGTCAGAGCGCAGATAGATTGCCACACCTCCACAACCCGCACCTGTTCGGTCATTCCTGATAAGGACATAGCCTGGAATGGAGACTGAAGTAGATGGAATGGTAGGTTTTAAGTATGATTCTGAAACTAATACTGCATGAATATTATTGAAGTTACTTGAGAAGGTGGCAAGTAATTCAGAGTGATGGGCAGGAATGCTCTGTGCATTGAGGTGAGTTCAAACTTTTTTTATGAGGAGTGAAGGTTGTATGAAGCATATCACCGAGATGAATAGGTGCTACTGTGTCATCAAGAGCATCAGAAAATAGGTCGTCATCAGAGTCAAGTGATTGAAATAAATCTGAGTTGTGTGAAAGATTCATTAAAAACAATACAATACTAATAAAATTAAAAAAATACAGAATATTAGGTATATATAAATAAAATAAAATAAAATCTTTAAATTATAAAATTAACTACTTAACTTGAGTTCAGGCCTGTAAGAACCACATCACCGCCAGCTCACTTAAAGTAGAAAATTGCACAAGAGTATAAACAGAGATTGGAGAAGTAACGTAACATTAACATAAGTAACTTTACATAACTTTTAGGTAAGTACTTATAACAACAAAAAAACCGTTAAATAAAATCACAAAATAATAATATAAATTGCTAACGTAATGGTCAAGGACAAGCCACACAACTTTATACCTACTAATTGTGGTAGTGAGATACGTATTAATGTTGCGGCCTTTGACAGTACGTCCGTGAAACTTTACAAAATTCACTGTACACATTGTTCATGCAGATACTAAACGCAGAAAACGATCCTTGCACCCTCAGAATAAGGAATACAAATAGAAGCCTGACTAAAATAAGAACTGGGCATTAGCCATTGTACTCATCTAACGTAAATTACTCCTGTGTACGAGTGAATGAAACGACGAACCGCACTTACTTTATATTTTTTCCTGGTGTGTCACTAGATTGAACCAAACAAATGTCAGATGGATGTAATTTGGATGTATTTTAAAAATTATAATACCATCAAATTAAATATGTCTCATCATTGTATCGTTGTGTTGTAATATCGTACGTTGCGTGCATCACATCTTAATTTGGTGGCATCGAAATGTCTATTGCATTTTGCGAAAGTTTACAGCTTCACAGAGAGAAATTAAATATTTTGGTGCTCTTCCTCTCAAAATTCGTGAAAGTGTGATTTAGTATTGTTTGTGTTGATTGTTTTTTTAACATTGTAATAAAATGTCTTGTGCGATTGAAGGCTGTAAATCGCATACAGGAAGAAAAGAAAACAACAATGAAGCAATATCATTTCATCGGTGAGTTCTGATAGTTTTTATGTTAATAAGTTGCAGGATCATACCTAAAACTCAGTAACAATAATAGTAGTTCTTGTAAATCATACTCGTGTTCAATTCTACACCGATATTTGCCTGTTTTATATAGATTTTCTGCCGACTACGAGAGGTTATGTTTTTTCGTATAGTGATGTACTAAAGTCCGTGTTGCAAACTATCGAACATTGGTTCCCGCGGCAGCCGTGCATATAAAAGAAAAATAATGCCGAATAAATATCGCTATATTTTTTGTTACAGATTTCCAAAAAGGGAAGAATTAAAAAGTGAATGGCTTAGACGAAGAATTTGACCAAATTGGGCAATTAAAAAAAGCGGTCATATTTGTTCGAAACACTTTACGTCGGATTCTTTTAGACCAAACGAAAATTTAAAATGGAGACTTTTAAAAGCAGATGCCTTGCCAACGTTATACCTATTTACCAGATACAGACACATTGGTAACCTTTAAATAATTATGTATAATTGCATTATCAATCTTGTTTGTAGGTACGTGCTTGTACTATACTATAGTATATTAACTCGATAATTTTTCAATTTTAGGCAACAGAACCAGTACCTACGGATGTCTGTGGTTTAGAAAAGTGCATACTTCTATGTTCGCAAATCGTTCTGAAAGGCCTGTTCGTTCACGTTACTGCCGTGATCGACTTCACGAAGAAATTCCGCAGATCAAGACATTTTCGTACTTAGTGGTTGACAAATACTTTGACAGGGTAGTTCTATCGTGAAATGAATTTTGGGAATGCTTATTGACTTGAACTGCGCATAATTTGATTTCTTATTACAGGTTATTAGGTATTTTAATCGTTCATTATTTGTTATTAGTTTTTATTCAAGATAAGTTGATGTTTATTTGATAGAGATAAAAAAAAATGAAATTACCTCTGTAGTAATTGCGCTGTCATCGCTCATCATTGACATAATATTATTATTACGAATCCTATAAGTCTATGATTATTATGATTTCTATTGTTGCGATTAATTCCTTCTTCCTTGATTGAACAAAGACGCGACATCAACGAACATCTATTTGATTGAGTTAAGAGGCGACTTAAAAAGTATCCACTTAAACAGTTTACGGTTGTATCTCTGATACAAGCTACAGCATTTTTTTGTACTAGAAACAAGCACAATTTTGGACTTAACTAATGTACCTACCTGCCTACGATATAGTAATTTGTACTTAATAAAAAATATTATGCTAAACGAAAAATATCCTTTTATTAATTCCTTATTTACACAATATAACATGTGTCCCACTGGGGTAGACAGAGACCACTTTGCTATTAATTCTCTTGGCCTCCTTCCAAAGCAAGAGGATGTCACCAGAAAGGTCGGTGCCTCCTGCATTCTCTTTTTTTTCACACTTTGATACGATATGATGTGTGGTAAGGAGATTGGTCGCGGTTCATTTCGATTTGGTTTATTTATCGTAGTCAAAAATCGACATTGTTACATCACTAGCAAAGCAACGAACTAGTGACAACCTACCTAATTAAGAAAAAACTAATACATATCCAACTCTCTCTAACGCACTAAAATGTCGTAAGAAAATCAAGGATAGGTGTCTTTCTCCGCGTATTATTTTAGCCAGGTTTCTATTTGTATTCCTTATTCTGAGCTTGCACCCATCACACTTTGAACTTTAAGCGCTGCAAGCTATAAATTTTGACTGACAGTTCGTAGACTAATCACAGCTGCTTCGAGCGCTTCAGCGCATGAAATTAATGACAGATGAAATGAATTTTATATGCGGTCAGTTGAGAAAATGTACTGAAAATTTCAGTGAAAATTTGAAACTGAAAAATTATGAAGAAAGGAAAGTATTATGAAGAAAGTATGTGCTAAGATGGTGTTGTACATTAAAAGTAAGTAACATTCTGCTACATAGTTGCTTGAACAAGTTGCTCATGATTACAAAAACATGATCAAGTTACAGAATCACTAAGTTCATTTCCTCATTGTTCTTGCAGATCTTTCCTTCTTGGACTTGGCCTGCTCTGGATTAGGAGGGTTCGTCACAGAGATGTCTAACAGCTGCTTCATCGAACTGAGTCGGAGCTTTTCACCATCCACAAGTTTCAAGTAGACGTTTCCGTCCTGAGACCAACATCTTTGAACACCATAGAGGAGACATGCTTCATTAAAAATTTGCCTCCGGTGACCCGTCAGAAATTCAGCAATTGAGATGTCACTACCCTTCAGTTTCGTCTTGCTTGCCCACACAGATGATCGAGCGGCAAAGTTAGAAAACTTCACAAGTATTGGGCGCGGACGACTCTCATCATGAGAAGGCCTCCCAAGACGATCTGTCTGTTACCTTAAGCTGATCCACAATGGTTTGAGAAATCACAAGTTGCACATCCTCAGCTGAAGATTCCTTAATGCCTCGGAACAGTAAGAACTTGCGTCTACCCCGATTATCTATCTCATCTACCACTTGACTGAGGGATGAAATTTGATCACGAAGGAGATTTACAGCATCCTTCATCCATTCTCTGAAGAGATGGAATTCATTCGCAAGTTGGTCCATGCTCGGTGGTGAGCTCTTAACAGATGGGATGCGTGCTTCAAAGGCTGCCATACTCTCCAGAAACTTCTTTTCCATGTTGTTGATCGCCCTTTGAGGATCAAAAGCAGTATCAGCAGCAACTTTGGAGCCTTTTCCCTTAGGTGGTGCCATTGTGTGGATACTCAGCTGTGCAGTGTGTTGTGAGGTTATGTTGACAAAGTGAGGTGATGTTGTTTACTTGGTCTATTGCATAGCAAAAGACAGTTCCACCACTTCTTTAAGCAGCAGTGCGGTTTTATTTGCCTCAATGTAAGTTATTACATTTATTTTGATTTAAATAGAAGGACCACAGAATTTCGCGACTATTTATTTTGTAGCTACCCACCGAAAAATAAGAAAAATAAGTTAAGTCGTGTTACACCGAATTGACTCCATTGTCTGTTGTATGTCACTGATTGGTGTGTAATACGCATATACTTTTATTACTTTTATTTATATTGATTAAAATATTATATTGTAAGATATTATATCAGTGCTGTGTCTTGTGTTATTTTTTTTATTAATTATGTGTCATAATTGGGGTGACTAAACCCTTAAATAAAGAATAAATATATATATTAATATATTTTAAAACCAAAGCATTGAAAAAATGCACCGAAAATTCCGTACACGTTAGGATACGCACGTTAATTTTCTTTTATTTATGTACGAAACCCTAATAGTAAACGAACGAAGTATGTACCAACTCACCATTTCTGAAGTGCAAGTTTTCAAATCATATACCAAACCCATCAGTGCAAAAAGTCTTATTAGAAGAATAGATGCCCTTGAATACGGATGAAGATCAGCTGAGTAGTCCCAAGGAAATGTATGGTGGTAGTTGTGACAGCCTTCCCCGAGCGTTATCAGTGACACGAACATTGAGTCTACAGACTTTATATTCCTGAAAGAAAATTGTTAATAAATTAACACCAAAAACGTAATAAATAATAAAAATAAATGCTCAAAATTTACAAGTAAACTATTTGATCCATTTCGCTGTGCAATGGGAGAGTTGGAAGGCAACCTTTTCATCGACGGTGGTAAGATGTTCCAACTGTGACCTGTCTACTCTTTGCGCATCAACTATGAGCTTGTCCCTATTCATACCTGCGAAGTTTCGCTGGAAGAGGACTTGGAATTTTCAATTTATAGGACATGTAAATAAAATCATGGTGGGAGAAACCTGAAGCTGTAAACTGCCCATGACAAGAAACACGATCAAGTTTGAGTGTCAAGATAACATCCTGAAGAGTATGGAAGTCACCAAAATGATGGGTAGCATTAAGTTTCAAGATAGAGAGGTTAGCCTCTGTAACAACTGAAGTTTCTCAATCGTACAGAATTATTAATTAAATACGTGTTTTAAATACCAGTAACTACATCTATGATGTGAATGGATGAAGCACCTTCGTACACACATAGACGAGCTGAAATGGAAGCTGAGTGTGCAAGTTGATAAAGTTCTGCCGTATTTGCGACCTTATAATAGGGCGTCATAAAGGTGTTACATTGGACTGAAAGTTGAAGATTTAATTTACGTCAGACTGTCCAAAGCACTTATGGAATGTTCTAGAACAAAATAACAATAATTCATGGAATTTATTAGGCCTCAAATTACTATAATTACTACATTTCGGTATTGTGTCGACAGAATTTGATGCACAGTGTTACAAAAATTATAGAGGACACAAAAATTGGCTATTTTATCTCTGCTGAAACTTAATGATTTTGAAGGGAATACTTAGCTTTCAAAAAGGGTGTTCAAATATTTATAGAATAAGATCAGCTTTTCTTATTTTTTGATTGAAGGCTCACTTAGAGTTGCTTTGATGTGATATGGAGTGTTTGAATTTATGAACACATAAGGTACATGTTATGAAACGAACGAGATGTTTTCTTGAAGTTATGGATAAATGTGTTTTCGTAATGAAATGTCGAGATGTCCGTTTAGTTTTCTTGGAAATTGGGTTTTGAAAGAATTACTCTGTTGTTTGAGTATTCTGTGTTACACTTTAGAATTAACTTTTATCTTGCACTTTAATCTAAGTTCTGTTCAAGTTTGACGAAACTGGGTTTTGAGGGCCTTTGACAGGATCATAAACCCTGAAAGATATGGTTTTGCTAGGGAAGGGGAAAAGCATCATGCCAGGTTATATATATGGGTACTGACGTTTGATGGTGGAGTTTTTAACAACCGCCGTGGACTGTGGGTCTATAAGACACACAACTATCGATTCTATAAACCTAACCGTGATCGACTGGTATAAATAAACGGCATATGAAGAAGTGCGTGAAAAATACCATTATAGTTAGGGGCGTACGGGCGAAGAGTGTCGAAGTGTTGTGATTTACGTTGTGTTTTTGCGTTGGTTCTGAAATAATTTATATAAGCGACGTGCACGGTTGCAATTCAGAGCTCTGAAATTAAATCTCGCGATCAAAATGAATAATATCTTGTCAGAGTAGTGTCACCACAGGTTTAAAAGTACGCAAGTGTTTTGGCTCGTGCCAAATATTTTTGTGTCTACATATATTTACATTTTAATATACACACAAATCTCCACTGAACATAATGAATTATCTACAAGAACATATATTTATTGTTTTATCTATTTACGTCCCCCTTTTTGTCCTTAGAATCGTCTACGTTTTCTCCGGAACTGCTAAAGTTATTAAAATGGTATTTAAATGGCATTAAGCTATTTAAATGTTACGGAACGCTCAGGGCGCGAGTTCTGCTTGCACTTGACTGGTTTTTGTTATTTCTTTTGACGAGGACAGGACCCACACCACAATAATATTGACCGATTTGATAGGACTATGTCTATTGTCTATGTATGTATACATAAACTCGTTGACGCGAGCGAAGCCGCGGGCAAAATCTAGTTTTACTTTAATTCTGACCGTCCATGTCTAGTTGACGTAGATAAGCTATTATTAGTTCATCACAGGGTTTCTCAAATTTATAGCCCCATGTACCCCTATAAAGTTTCCCAGTAGACTGCGAACCCCTTTAAAACAAACTTGCCATAGAAGGATTTTTATTTAAATATAATAAAAGATAATACCTACAGTCACAAAGTTATGTTCTAAATTAGTTAAATCCTGGCCCGGGGAATTTTTTCAAATTCTTGTCTTTGGATTTGTTTCTGATTGATATTTTCTAGTTTGTAATGCACTCTAATAAGTTTGAGTAAGTTGACTTACTTATCATAAGGTCTTGTTCCGTAAAGATGAGCAAAGCTGTTACCACAAAAAGAACCATGCAGTTCTTGTACGTAGCGTGCTAAGAATCCCACTAAAAATGCATTCCAAACTGTGTCTCCAAAACATTGCACTGACACAAATACAGGAATCAGAACGGAGAATATCATGAAAAGAGAGAAATAGTACCTGTAAAAGAACGATATTGTTAACATAAAAAGTTGCAGAATGTTGATTTGGTCAGCAACTTCCGTCACAGAGTAGTTTATATTCACGATACTGATGATAAAAAAATAACCGTTTTTTTCGAAATTTATTTCGTTGGGGCGACAAAAAGTTCTAATGTTCAACAGACATGACGAAATTGACTCAGCACTAGCGGAGCGGCGGCGGGGTGGAGAGGGGCACTCAAGTTGGCAAGTAATAGCGCTCCACGACTCTGTTACCGTTTATCAAAATAATTTTAGGATATATAAAAAAGAGCGAAACTACTCTTCAAGAGGTATTAATTATTTAAATCTGTTTTTTGAAATAAGCATGTATACTAATATTCATGTGACGTTAGGTTTTGGACCAAATCTACATCCTGTATATAAGATTTTTTATTTTTCATTATATTTTTTGTCAACTTCATTGTGACTGATGCCGGACCCAGGAAAAGGCTCGAAAAATATTTCACGTATCATTTTTATTTTATTTTATTCAGTAGATAATATAGAAGATGTTGATTTGGTCAGCAACTTCCGTCAGAAATTTTTTTTTTTTTGTTTTATAAATGACGGTGTGCAAATTTGGTCCAAGCGCCGCCAAGATCAAGACATATTTTAAATAAAAGGGCATAATATAGTCCTCAAGCAAGGACAACCCTATCAAAATCTATTCGAGAGATTTCGAGATATGACTAATTATGTTTTACAACCGCCCGTACTTCGGTTCTTGTAATTAACACGGGGCCCTGACGAATGTTTTTGCAAATGTAAAAATCTTAACGAATACATTTTATTTTGCTTTTATTTTTTCATTTTGATGGGGTTCTTCTTGCTTGAGGACTACATTATGTCCTTTTATTTAACATAAATATATCATAAAATATAAGGTGGCCTTATATAATAAAATATAAGGCGGCGCTTAGACCGACTCCCATAGGTACGAGTTTGCCCAGTGCAATTTATTTACGATATTGCTTAAAACGCCTAGTGTACGACACACACATGATGAAATCGACTCAGTACTGTGACGGAAGTTGCTGACCAAATCAACATCCTGTATAAAAACTACACGACGAATAAGTCAATTAATCTTATATTTTACACAAATAAAATATTCATGGGCGGATTTTATTTTGATAAAACCTGTCTCACTTCTTTTGAAACATGACCATCCAGTCGGCATTTAAATCGCTCATATTTATTTTTCGGCCATGTTCTATGGCTAAGGGATGTCTCTTGGTCATTATCCAGCCTATATGTGAGTAGAAGAAACCTCTCGTGGCGTTGGTAGGGTCACCGTCGGTGTCAGAAAAGCGGTGGTGGAGACGGTGGTTCCGGCACCAGGTGTACATGCTTTGCTGAAAAAAATAATTTGTTGCCTTTACATTGGTGTCGAATCGAAGCAGCATGATTTAAATTATTTGATGGAACTTAACTTAAGAGGCTATGCGAGTTTTATTGTTGTTACTGTCACTCCAAGCGAAAAATCGCGCAGTGCGAGAGGGGCGGATTCAGGGCAAAAGGGAAAAAAGTTGGTTTTATTATTTATAAAAAAAAAATAGCCAGCGAAATTTCAAATATCAAATCTTTAGATATTATTGAAACACACCTTATAAAATATGTTTGAGTTCTGCATAGTGTTCCTATTCGTCAAACGAGGAGAAAAAGTGTGTTTGAAGACCTCATTTCAACAATTATTTCTATCGAGGAAAATTTATCCAAACATGTTTTCCAATTACAAAACCCTAGATCATATAGTCAAAATGCATATACCAGAAATTTATTAAAATTTTCCGTGTATTTCATGAAATACACAGAAAAGAAACACCCGTATTTTTTTCGCATATCGCCTTAATTTAAGCGTTCTGTCTTGGTCTTTTCGACACAGAAATAAAAAGGCAAAACGCTTAGTCCTGTCAAATAGGTTATATCATATCAATCAATCAGTCATGTCATTATGACCAGTTTGCTTACATGGCTGCTGTTCTATCCACCTCAGTCAATGTCAATAAATCCCAAGGAGGCAATAAGTTACTCGAAACGTTTGAAACAAATCGACCTCGTAAGTTATTGCCTCATTACCGCACTTGTAGCATAAACTACTGTAGTCCATATATACATAATATTTATTTTGTTTTACTGCATATTCAATTATACACATGTATAACGAAAATAAAAAAACAAAAGGAAAAATCCGGTCCATGATTTGAACCCGCAACACTCGGATTACTACGCTATACGCTAAGGCAAACCTACTACATGGTTCACTAAAATTGTCACAGCGCTGCTCCCTTTGGTCATTGCGTGATGGTACATAGCCTTAAACCTTCGAAGAGAAATATTCTACCTTACCTACTCGTACATTGAAAAATACATCAAAATCCATTAAATGGTTCCCAAGTTATAAGTAACCGTAACCGTACAGATAGACGTTGCATTTTATATGTATAGAGATATTTTGTTACAAATCCGGCCTTTACAAATTATGAGTGTTAGTTCAACAGTGATTCTATATTAATATGCAATGCAACTGTATAATAGTAGTTTATGCTACAAGGGCGAAAAGGAATAAATTACGAGGACGATTTAAAACACGAGCATAGCGAGTGATTTAAACGTAACCGAGTAATTTATTGCTCTTACTTCCGTGTGGTCCGTGTATCATACTACGTTTTTCAATGCATAGTGTGAAGAAATAAAACAAATATAATCTTATGAACTTTAAATTATGATTGGCTGAAAAGGACTGTATCCAGAGCCGTTAAACAGTGGAAACACAGGAAAGGCTGCAGGTAAGCCAACCATTTTAATTAAAAAAAAACAAAGCCCAAGGGCAAAATAATCGACTTTCTGTTCGGTTTTGATGCATAAAAAGTGGACCTTTACGAGCACTTGCATTGAAAAATATTAAAATTACGAGAAAATTCCTTAAAAATCTTTAAAAAAAAACTTAAACAGCTACCGATATACTACCGCACGCAATGATAAATTGTTCTAGTTTTATTTTAAACATTCTCTATTCAATAGTCTATTGGACCAAGAGCTAACGACTACAAAGATCAGAGGAAAATACTAAACAAAAACTTCTACCAAAAATATTGTTTCGCTGCACATTTTTGCTGATAAGCACGTGGAATATCCGGCTTATCAACAAAAATGTATAACGAGACAATATTTTGTGTAGATGTAGGGCAAAACACTTAAAGTAGTAAAGTTATTCGATAGGCAACTCACACCTAAGCTAACCAAAGATTAGAATTATATTGCACTTAGCTCTCAGGTCACGGGCTCCAGAAACTCGTAACAATAAAATTTGCGAAATAAAACAAAGCACTGGCTGACATTACCTGACCTGCTATTGTTTGTCCTAACATGAACAGTGCTCTAACAATTGGATGCGCTTTGAAACTCCTGTGCGAATAAAATTTATGTGCACCCGTAGCCACACACACCGCAGAAAAGTACCCAATGAATTGACCTGAAAAATAAAAATAAATCTAACATAGAAAACAAAAAAGGTTGGACAAAACTATAAAATTGCCAGTCCTACAAAATTATAAATATTCCTTTCACAAACTTTATTATCCTGAAACACATACACGTGTCGCGACGTTTTTTCAAGCCTGAACATTTTATTTTGTTCAATTTATATTAAGATGAGTGGAGATAGCTAAGAGCTGTCTTATTTTCAAATTATATCAAAAAAGTGAGACTTTTAACTTGATCTTTGAATAAACAATTACCACTTTGTAAGGAAGAGACATGAAAAAAGTCTGTCTCATTTTTCAAAAATTTATCACTTACCCCACATAATAGTTTTCCACGTCACGTCACCAAAAATCATAATATACCAGCCCCAACAAGCTAGAATGTGCAAAATGATTAACGCCACGACATTTTTCCATAAAATTGTATGAATATAGTTTGGGTTAGTGCCAATAGGTTCAACAGGATTCTTTATATTTTCATCCATCATTTTATAAGTATCGTTAATTGGCACGTTTTTAGCAAACTGATACAGGCCTCAGTGATTATAAAAAATCAATTATCGTATTCCCAATTCAATTTCGACTCCATTGTTATGTTAGTGTACGTGTACGGTAGGAAAAAAGAGAAAAAACAATAAAAATAAATTTTTTGATGTCTTGTATTAATAACGAAAATGTAAAAAGCATTATACGTGGTGATGTGTCAATCGTTTATAAGGATTTCGCTTTTATAATGTTTGATTTTTGGTTTTAAATTTATGTAACTATCGAATAGTTACGCTTTAAAACTGTTGCCATTTCTCTTGCAGTGTTTGCTCGAGTTGCTTATCCAACGATTCACGGTGCGACCCGGCATGGCATTTTGTTATAATTTTGTTGTGCTTACTAATGCGGACGGCGGTGCACCGCGCGGCGCAAGACTGATCAACGCAAAGTTCGTTGCAACATACTTCTTCTGCAGCTCTATGGAACACTGTGCTCTTGAATAATCTATTTAGTCAGAGCCCACAGAACATTTAAATCAGAGCCTATATCTGGCATCCGCAGATTAGGGTCGGTGTAATAACAGTGTCCATTGCCTTCTTCTTTAGCTCTATCTACATATTTTATTTGAAAATATGATCCGTGCCTTTTTGATGCTGCGTTTTTCTAACTATAGCAATTTATTGATTACATTCAGGATACTAACATTGATAAGTTACAAAAAAAAATAGTGGGTTGTGTCAGAGATACAACCGTAAATTAAGCAAGTGGATACTTCGAATGCCGCCTCTTTACGCTCCTGCATTGCAAGTCGAAAAATAAATAAAGATATTATTTTTACCTTTCATGGGGACATTTATTTTAAAAAGAGGTCATATGTCCACTTCGGTTGTAAACTTCTTGGCATGATTAATTTATTTTTAAAATTAAAATTCAAAAGCTTTTAAGAACTGAACTGTGTTATAGTGAGGAGACATGTACTCGATTTTGATAAACATCGATATTGATAATGGCTCATGAAATCCACATCAGACTTACCTTTTACATTACCTTTGAGGTACTTTGTGATATTAGATGTAAAGAAAATGTTACACCTATAAATAATTCAATCTGTTCTGGTAAATTTGCAAACTTCATTGTTTACTTCAATATTTCGTTTAAGCAATTAAACTGGTAAAAACCAATGATGATATCGATATTAAACACTTACATTTCTTGCTTTAAGAATTTTGATTCTTCTTTTTTTATTAGGCATCATGGACAATAAGGAAGGTAGCACTAAGGTGATGTCAAGCATAGTGAAAACCGACAATGGTGGGTTGGCAGCCAAGTATTTTAACTTCCGGAGCGGCCGGCGGCGGCGCGCGCAATGGCTCGCATTCTCTAACAAAGTCTTCAATTTTTTTAATAATTTCGATCAAATACGCATTAATTTTTTATGAATAATAACTAGTAATAAATAATAAACCATTAAAACAAGGATTAATCTGTAATAAGAAATCAAAACATTCTTTGTCAAAAAAACATAAGTTTATCCAAAATTCTTTTCAAGAGAGAACTTCCTGTCAAAACTTTTATTGTTAAGTACTAAATACGAAAATTCCTTGATCTGCGAAATTCCTTCGTGAAGTCAATCATGGAACTGGTCACCCATACGAGGCGCGAACATAGTAGTATCCAAATCAAAAACTTGTCGTCTCCTTTTGTGAAACATATTCAAAAGATGGTTCAAAAAGTTCAAAAGAATTTTAGTCCATCAGTCTGTCAAAGATAATTTTCTTTTTTTTCCTACAGTATACTGGCTAACATCATTGAGTTACCACAATCTAGACTAGACAATTGTCTTTTTTCCACTAGCAATATTCATGAATATGGAAACACGCAAATTTGGTAAACCAAGGTTGCCGAAATTGCATTTTTATTACTTCGCCCTCGCGTCTGTTTCCATATTCATATACATATATATCGCAACTGAATTAAAAATTGTAATAATTAAAAAAACATAAAAAATAACAAATTTTATATAATACATGTTCTAAAAAGTATAAAATAAGTTTAGATCGCTGAAACTGATTTAATATTCTATGCTGAATTATTTGTTGTCAAAAAGCATTTCATTGCCTTTTCATTTCCAAAATTAGTGACGTCATCTGCGAATAGTACTATGTCAGTTAAGTCCTTCACTAGAAATGGTAGGTCATTTACATTATCAATGTAAATAATGTAAATAGTTGCCAGACATCCTGTATTTCAAAGATAATTTTAAACGTTCCGCCGGGATAGACTTTGTCCCGAATTTCAACCCCGGATTTGATAAAGAACGAAATAATGACCGTTTTCAACTATGATTATAACTGCATTGAATTTTACAAATACGAGAAATCACACAAACGTATGTTAAAACTGACACGATCTCCTTTAAAATATAACTGGCAATAAAACCACATAAAAATAAGAACGTAAAATTGTTTCATTTGTCCCGGGGAAAAAATTAAAATCCTGTTTTTTGTTTGCCAAATTCAGCATTTGTTCCTTACAGGACCAAAAAAAAATCTGGCAACCCTAATTTCAAAGGCCCCAAACCCAATATCGAGCCTTAGGCTGTTGTAGCCACCAACGACCTTAAGTCGGCCTATGTCAGTACAAATATCAAAAGAAACTACCTACATATTTAAATATCGTCTATACTAGTAGTTTGCCCCGAACTATGAACTCGCGAATCGATTTTGACCAATTTGTCTCATTTACTCACCTACCAAATTTTATGACGTTCCAATCAGCGGTACTCGAGTTATAGTCGGACAAACATTCATACATACAAACGCCAGATTCTTCAAGTAGACCCAGAGAACTTCGTTCGCTTCACTCACTCGTTCAATCAGCACCACGGAACACTTTTACATCAGCACGCACTGGTTCCCTGGATAGCGAAAAATAGGCGCTTAAAAATATTTGAACAAGTTATAAAAAAATGTGTAGCTAAAATTCTTCAAAAATAATCAATGGAACTCATTTGTTGTTATAATATTAAGGGTCCACTGCAATAGTGATGAATGTCACAAAATTTTATTTTTCAAACTAATTACGCGATTCGATCACATTATACCTGCAGCAACTTGTAACGATTACAGACATAGCAATATCGCTCACAGTTCCAAGATAAAGGAATTTTAAAAAATCAGCTACCCAACTAAAATGCTCATCGTCACTCGCTTTCTGAGCAATAATGATTAATCAAAACACGATAATACTCGCCATCTTATGAATTGTCTTTGAGTGCGGACAGCACTTTGATATTCCTGGCGTGTGAGGCTATGTTAACCGTGTTTTTAAGTAATTTCAGTGGTTTTTTTGTTTAAAAATGACGGAAAACAAAGATCCTACCAGAACCACTAAGAAAAGAAAATCAACTGGAAGAATGAGTGATATTTTAAAGAAACTAAAATTGCAGAGTCATGAGATTGGCGAAAACTGTGGGTGTTTTCGTTTTAAATGTTTTGAGTGAACGAGTCAAGAGCAGAGGATCAAAATAATAACTCAGTTTAACATTTTTACTTAAGCGGGCTTATTACCGTTTTTAATGTGTAACGACGTCGTCCGCGCGTAAATGAAGATGATGCAAACTTACACGATAAATCATACTCTTACAAAATTCGTATGATTGGCAAAGAAACCTACAAGTTACCAGTGTGTCGTAAAGCTCTATCTGTGCATGGTATTACTGGAAGAAGACTGCAATTTATTCAGAAATCACTGAAAGAACATGGTGTTGTCCAGTAAGATAAAAGGGGAGCCCATGTTAAAACCAAGCTTTCTGAAGGAAGAGTCGTTTTAATGCGCAAGCATTTTGAGACTTTGAAAACCGTAAATGGTAGAAAGGGACACTATAATCTACATGAGAGTCAAAAAATATACGGGTTTGATGAGTAGAACTTGACGAAGATTCACGCAATGTATAACAAAGATCAACCCAATGACAAACTATCATATGAAACATATCGCAATTATAGCAACAAAAATTTTAAAATTGCCTTCGGTTATCCAAGGATGAATACTTGTTCTACTTGTGACGAATTTCAGGGAGAGAAAAAACATCTTAAAATTAAAGTTGCTCCTCTTCCCGATAGAACTGAAAAATCTCAAATTATGTCTCACCTAAAAATTAAAAACAAAGCTCACAAAAAGAAGGCTGATGAGTAAAGTAGTGACGAACGTATTCTGAGGAAACTACATAAATAAGAAAAGAAACTGCGTAAACGTTGTTCTGAAACAAGATCAGGTGAGTTGTACCAACATATTTCTCTTTTGTTACCGGTGTATACATTTATAAAGAAATAAGAGTCTGCGAATGACTTATTTTTACCAGTGTGTATCAAAACTTAAATTTATTTCACTGAAATAGTAATGTTAAACGTAAATTTTTAGGTGGTTATTCGGTTGGATAATTTAACAAGAAACTTACCTGACTTACTAAACTTCAATGACCTTTCTAAATTGGTCTTCTTATAGTATAAACGAATTTTGGTGAATAGATACTGCAAAATTCAACAATTTGGTTACAATATTGCATAGTTTGGTTAGTGGTATTGCATATTATCCCTACGTATGCATTTTAAAACTGTAGTATTTTCACCGACTGAAAGAACTTTGATGCGAACAGCACAAGAGGCCCAAGAGGGTTGTTACCTTCATTTTAATAAATTAAATAAAGTTTGTTGCTAGGCAAAAGCAACTTGTTTAAATGTATTAATAAATGGTGGTACCAGCTAGGTAAATGTGATGCAAACAGTACGATTTTTGACTGTTACTTCCACAAACTTCGACATTCAAATCGTTATAGCATTATCAGCTTTTGAATGTTTTGGTTACTGATAGGTCAGAACCAAACCAAGCTTTGCTCAGACACGTAGGCAACGCTTATCGTTTACTTTGCGATTCACATTACATAGAATCACGCATGGGACTTATTTTCTGAACTCTACGATAAACTATAAACTTAAAGACACCTTAAAGGAATCCAAAAAGGGACAAAAACCTTTTCTGTGAGGATCTTCCTGAAAAGGTCAGAGCTACAAAAGCTATTTCGAAATCTAGCCAAGATTTGAAATATTCAAAACCAAAACCGGTAATGATTAGAAATGCAATGCCTTTGAACCCTACCACTAGTAATTTAAACTGGAAACACCCGCAGCCGAACAAAACTCTTGCCACCAAAACCGAACATCATCGCAGGTATTTTAAAGATATCAAAAATTTTGTTAATAACGCCGTTAGGAGCGAAAAACGAGCTTATTTTACGTTCTTAAATAATAACCCAAATAATATGTAGAAGCACCTTAAGCGTACAGTGGATGTAGGTAATACAACTCTCCCGTCTATACCAAACCGATTAAATAACCCTGACAAAATTAATTCTTTTTTTTGGATGCTCCTGGAGATCCAAATGTTCATGATGACCTGTTAAGTTTCTTTAACAGTTTATGGGAATTCAATTTGATATGATAATTGCTCCGAAGAAGATGTAGCAAAAATTATAAAATCAATTGATACTAACTCGGCTGGGAACGATTTAATAGCCATTGGTATGACGCTCCCAATTACACTTCCTATCATCACTTGTTTTATTAACAGGTCAATTAACACAAGTGTATTTCTAGAAAATTGGAAAATAGCGAAACTGATGCCGTTACCGAAGGGAGCCACTGTTAATGAATTTAAGGATCTGCGTCCAATAAGCATTCTACCAGTCTTAACAAAGATTGTTGAAAGAGTGGTATCTACTCAACTGTCCAAATACATTGAGGCTAAAAATATTCTTCCAGTAATGCAATCGGGGTTCCGCAGTAACCATTGTACGGAGACAGCGCTTGCGCACGTTACAGACGATATAATACAAGCGTCTGACGCTGGTAACGGAAGCATAATGGTTTTGCTGGATTTCTCCCACGCGTTCGATTGCATAAACACTGAGCTGCTATTGGCTAAGATGAGTTACGATGGCTTTTCGCAGTCTACATGTGCTTGGTTTGGCTCCTATCTCAATCATAGATGCTAATTCGTGCAGCTGACGACTGCCGAAGGCAACCAAGTAAGTTCAACAGTAGAAGCAGTTAAACGCGGTTGTCCTCAAGGCTCTACTTTAAGCCCACTTTTATTTATTTTATATAACACAGACCTAATTAAAAAAACCGGCCAAGTGCGAGTCACATTCACGTACCCAGGGTTCCGTGTTGTAGGTGAAAAATTTAATTTTGTCTTTTTTTTTTGTGAATTTCTTGACCGCTTTATTTTCCCTGTAATCTTTATATTACCATGATATTTTTCATATTTTTTGGTCCACTAGTTTTGGAGATAAGGGGGGGACATATATTTTTGTGGTTTTTAAAAGATTTTTTGAAACCAGTGCCAGTAAGTGGGTCGTTCTCTTTTTTTACCGACAATTTGGGAGCAAATTTTGTGACTTTCAAAAATAAAAAAATTGTTTTAAATGTTATATGTTTTGATTTAATATGGTTGACAAGTTACTATATTTTGCACTGAAATACTCAGCAGCGAAGATTTACTGCGTTTTATGGTAAAATTGCTTAAATGGATAGGTATGTGGTAGAAAATGTACACCTCTGTCACGATTAAGCTTTAATTTTTTTAAGCATAATGCACAATCATAAACATTTTTAAATTTCTCTTATGAAAAATAGACATTGAAGATATTTTAGGAATTAATTAAGGACCTCTTTATAACCGCAATATCAATTAATAATAACATTTTGAAAACCCCTCTGTCACGTTTCATTCAGATATAAGAAGAATTTTTAATATAAATTATAGTTCGGAACTACTCAGCATTTTGTGTTGAAATATATATATAAATTAAGGGTCCCCTAACTCCATCTGCTGCGCCTTTTCCGTGTCCTGCTTCAAAGAAGTTCCAGGTTATATTCTCAAATCCGTAATTCTCAAAAAATCTTGTTGATATGAGGTAAAAGTATTTTTTTTATTTGTTTGGGTAGCTGGCCCATCAGAGAACACGTGAAGAGTCTTGACACGTGGTAGGTCTTTCTGAACGAGATCTAGGATAGGGTGCAAATGTGCCCAAATTGCAGCAGATTGCGTGATTTCTTTTTTCGCTTTTCGCGACAGCGACGCTGTCTCTCAGCAGCTGTTAATGCCATTTATATATTATTACTTAATCTTTGCGAAACCCAAAAATATAATAATATTTTAATTGATGTTCGACGCGGAAATAACCAGAAACGTAATTATATTAAAATTGGTTTCATTTAGATACAAAAAATAAAAAGTTTTTACAATTTGGGATCGTAATCGTTTTGAAACCTGGCAACGTCAATGAAAAGTTTACACCTCTGTTAACGACTCTTACCCCTCGGTCACGTTAATTGTTACAGAGGGTTACCGTGACAGAGGTGTAAAATATCTATGTTCAAGTTACTTACATCAATACCAAAATAAATGCTGTAAAAATAAAAGATTTCTGCGTAAGGTGAACTAAAGACAGTTAGGTTTAGATAAAACAATAATAAACAACGCCAATTTAAAACCTAAAACTTACGTGACAGAGTGGCCGCCAAATAAACACACGCACCTCCTCTGATCACATTCGGGCGATTGACTCGGTTTGTTTGGGCACAGGGACGTGAAGCACGGCGGGAGGAGAAAGGGGCGTTCACTGGGCAATGCCGCGGTCAAGGAAAACTATTTAGCGCATAATACTGTTGGTCTACTCACATGTGACAGAAGATAGCAAAAAAAAATACCACCATTGGAGACATGGATAAAGTATTTTTTTTCTTTTCGTAATTTCTGTTTTGAATTATAAATATTGAGTGTTTAATTAAATTTGAAATCTAAGCTTTTTAATTAAAATTTTAGTAACTTCAGTGTCATACGATTTTTTTTTACCTGAACAATACAAATGCGGCGTGGGGTGATGGAAGACACCTTCAATTTGTATGAAAAACGCTTCTGTCACACTTTTTGTCACTTCTGTCACGATAATTTTGGTCGATTTAAGCACAAATAAAAATTTAATACCGACAAAGATCTGTCATAAAAATGTTCATAAGTGCTACTTAAAGCCCATTTCATCCAATCACGCAGGAATAAGAAAAAAACAATTTTTTTCTAGCGGGAGACCGGTAATTGTAGGTAAAAAAAAAGAACTACCCAAGTATAGTAATTATGCCAATTATGATCTAAAATTGTCATTTTTTTCATATTTTTCGGTTTACCAGTTTCGAAGATAAGGGGGGGGGGGCATTCATATTTTTTTAAGATTTCTCGAACTTACTTTTGTATTGGAAATATTTTGAACAATTTCAAATTTTTCATAAATATTTTTAAATCTTAATGTGTGGGCAAATTAATGCTATTTTTGTGCCAAATTTCATGTATTTATCTTGAACGGTGCTAAAGTTATGAGGCTGTGACATACGGACGGACGGACAACGGAGTCTCACCATAAGGTTCCTTTTGTACCTTTTAGGTACGGAACCCTAAAAATTACAGTTTCTGTAAAATCCACCTCTACGCAGATGACACTCAGGTGTATTAATCGTTTAGAGCTAAGGATACAGTTGAAGCTGTCGAGAAAATAAAATTAATGAGGATCTGAATACAATTTCTGTCTGGGATCAAACAATTAATTTGGTCTTAAACCCGAACAAATCGAAGTTTATGATTTTAGGGACGTGGCACCAAAGTGAGTCAATTACAGAAAAGAAACCTCACATTAAAAAAGGTAATTATAATGTAGATAGAGTATTAAAAGCGCGTAATTTAGCTGGTGATTTTAGATGGTGAACTTTGCTATATTGAGCATATTAACAGCAAAATAAGAAAAGCTTTCTTTAGGCTGAAGGTTTTATACTAAATCAGAGAATTTTTAACGCAGAAATTTCGCATTTTGATGACAGAGTCTCTGGTTTTGTCACTCTTCAATTTCTGTTATCTAGTCTATGGGCCGAGATTGTTCGCTAAAACCTCAGAATAAGGAAAACAAATAGAAGCCTGACTAAAATAAGAACTGGGCATTAGCCATTGTACTCATCTAACGTAAATTACTCCTGTGTACGAGTGAATGAAACAGCGGACCGCACTTACTTAATATTTTTTCCTGGTGTGTCACTAGATTGAACCAAACAAATGTCAGATGGATGTAATTTGGATGTATTTTAAATATTATAATACCATCAAATTAAATATGTCTCATCATTGTATCGTTGTGTTGTAATATCGTTCGTTGCGTGCATCACATCTTAATTTGGTGGCATCGAAATGTCTATTGCATTTTGCGAAAGTTTACAGCTTCACCGAGAGAAATTAAATATTTTGGTGCTCTTCCTCTCAAAATTCGTGAAAGTGTGATTTATTATTGTTTGTGTTGGTTGTTTTTTTAACATTGTAATAAAATGTCTTGTGCGATTGAAGGCTGTAAATCGCATACAGGAAGAAAAGAAAACAACAATGAAGCAATATCATTTCATCGGTGAGTTCTGATAGTTTTTATGTTAATAAGTTGCAGGATCATACCTAAAACTCAGTAACAATAATAGTAGTTCTTGTAAATCATACTCGTGTTCAATTCTACACCGATATTTGCCTGTTTTATATAGATTTTCTGCCGACTATGAGAGGTTATGTTTTTTCGTATAGTGATGTACTAAAGTCCGTGTGGCAAACTATCGAACATTGGTTCCCGCGGCAGCCGTGCATAAAGGATAATAGATTAATGAGAGGTTTTCTTTTTGAGTATAAAAAAAAAACATAGTTTCCAAGAACTCTGTAGATGGTGTTGAACTGACTACGTTGCTAGGTGCCAAAGCCAAAACGATTGAAAAAAAAAACATTGCGTCACGTCACGTCACGTCACATACGCTCGTTGGTTGATGACATGTGTGCTGAGCATATTATGTGCGAATGCTTTGTTATGGTCCGTCCAGGTTTAAAATGTACCATGGCTTGTACTCATTGCGCTTTACGACTATCATCTTTAGGAAAAAGATGTATGCCTCCATTTTTATACAAATCCACAAGGCACAGACTTCTCTTCTTTTTCTCTTGGAACATTTTCTTTCTGGCGTAGAAAACTCATAAAAAGACTGCTAATATTTTTTTTCTTTTTCCTTGTTGTTTTTATTTATTTATTTTCAAAATGTCATTGTGATGTGATGTGACAATGACATTAATTACTTTTTTATGTACGTTTCGTTTTACGATCTCAAAATTACATCCAAGTGCAATAATCAAAAAATTATGTGACGTTCCGTTTCTTGCAGTAACTTACCAAGTTCAGCGCCATCTATCCAGCGACTAGGGAAGAGTAAAAAAAAAAGAAAAGAAAATCCCTCATTGCAGCGCGAGTTAAAAGAAAAATAATGCCGAATAAATATCGCTATATTTTTTTGTTACAGATTTCCAAAAAGGGAAGAATTAAAAACGAATGGCTTAGACGAATAATTTGACCAAATTGGGCAATTAAAAAAGCAGTCATATTTGTTCGAAACACTTTACGTCGGATTCTTTTGGACCAAACGAAAATTTAAAATGGAGACTTTTAAAAGCAGATGCCTTACCAACGTTATATTTACCAGATACAGACACATTGGTAACCTTTAAATAATTAGTATAATTGCATTATCAATCTTGTTTGTAGATACGTGCTTGTACTATACTTTAGTATATTAACTCGATAATTTTTAAATTTTAGGCAACAGAACCAGTACCTATGTCGATGTCTGTGGTTTAGAAACATCGTTCTGAAAGGCCTGTTCGTTCACGTTACTGCCGTGATCGACTTCACGAAGAAATTCCGCAGATCAAGACATTTTCGTACTTAGTGGTTGACAATAAAAGTACTTTGACAGGGTAGTTTTATCGTGAAATGAATTTTGGGAATGCTTATTGACTTGAACTGTGCACAATTTGATTTCTTATTACAGGTTATTAGGTATTTTAATCGTTCATTATTGTTTATTAGTTTTTATTCACGATAAGTTGATGTTTATTTGATAGAAATAAAAAAAAAATTGAAATTACCTCTGTAGTAATTGCGCTGTCATCGCTCATCATTGACATAATATTATTATTACGAATCCTATAAGTCTATGATTATTATGATTTCTATTGTTGCGATTAATTCCTTCCTCCTTGATTGAACAAAGACGCGAATCAACGAACATCTATTTGATTGAGTTAAGAGCGACTTAAAAAGTATCCACTTAAACAGTTTACGGTTGTATCTCTGATACAAGCTACAGCAATTTTTGTACTAGAAACAAGCACAATTTTGGACTTAACTTATGTTGTACCTACCTGCCTACGATATAGTAATTTGTACTTAATAAAAAATATTATGCTAAACGAAAGATATCCTTTTATTAATTCCTTATTTACAAAATATAACATGTGTCCCACTGGGGTAGACAGAGACCACTTTGCTATTAATTCTCTTGGCCTCCTTCCAAAGCAAGAGGATGTCACCAGAAAGGTCGGTGCCTCCTGCATTCTCTTTTTTTTCACACTTTGATACTATATAATGTGTGGTAAGCAGATTGGTCGTGGTTCATTTCGATTTGGTTTATTTATCGTAGTCAAAAATCGACATTGTTACATCACTAGCAAAGCAACGAACTAGTGACAACCTACCTAATTAAGAAAAAACTAATACATATCCATCTCTCTCTAACGCACTAAAATGTCGTAAGAAAATCAAGGAAAGGTGTCTTTCTCAGCGTATTATTTTAGCCAGGTTTCTATTTGTATTCCTTATTCTGAGGCTAAAACTGACCGCGCAATCCAGCGTGTACAAAACTCATGTGCATGATTTTGTTTTGTTATTCCGAAGCGAGGTCATGTGACGCCCTTTTTAAACCAAAAAGGGATTTACATCTGGCTTGTTTAGTGCATCGTGTTATACATAGTAAGATACTGACTTACCTTTACTTGAAATTTATTTGGAAGAGAGATTTTCATACACATGTTTATACTCGAGTAGGGAAACAAGTAACTTTATGATACTTAGACACATAACCAAGGACTATAAAGGTTGTTTTAAGGTTGGTTGTCCAAGATCTGGAGCGATCTACCTCCACCATTCCATGAAGAGATGAAAACTAAGAACTTTAAAATACACGTAAAGGAAATTTACTTTGATTTACAAAATCTCACTTGGCCGCTTCATAAAAAACCTTTCCAATACACCCAATCCATCAGCCAATATCGGACTACTGCTAAACATAGGCCTCTGTTCTATGTTCTATCCTTGGCCATCCTCATCCAGCCACTACCTTTTACTATCTATTTTAGCCACTATCTTTTTTAGATCGTCAGTCCAGCGAGCTGGCGGGCGTCCTACACTGCGTCTGCCGGTTAGTGGTCTCCACTCGAGAACCTTTCTCCCCCATTGGTTGTCGGTTCTTGGGCTGATGTGGCCAGCCCACTGCCACTTCAGCTTGCTTATCTTAGAGGCTATGCCGATGACTTTGGTTCTTTGACGAATCACCTCATTTCTGATATGATCCATCAAAGAAACTCCGAGCATAGCCCGTTCCATTGCTCGCTGAGCGACTGTGAATCGGTGAACTAGTCCAACTGTCAGTGTCCACGTTTCGGCACCGTAAGTCATGACCGGCAGAACGCACTGGTTGAAGACTTTTATCTTTAAACACTGAGAAATGGCTGAGGAGAATACCATACGTAATTTCCCAAACGCAGCCCATTCCAGCCGGATCCTCCTTGCGGCCTCTTTTTCGAAGTTGCACCTTTCTAATTGAATAGTCTGCCCTAGGTAAACATTTTCCTGGACAACTTCGAGGGTCGCCTCACCGACAGTAGCCTTTAACGTTGAGTTTAGTTACATTTTAAATGAAATGAAATAATTCCCCAATATAATTGTATTTTTAGATTTATATTTATTTATTCATGATTGTACTACCTGCAAAAGAAAAGTTTCATGTTTAGTGCATGTACGAGGGTTGCTACGAAAATTTTTAGTTAAGTAAAAACTATTTTTTTTTTCTAAATGACTTTAATATTGTTCAAAATATACTCCTCCAAGTTCAGTACATCGTCTCATTCTAGAAACCCAATCCTCAAACATTTAAAAAATGCGTTCTGCGGAGGGTCAAAGAAAAGTCGTTCAAATTCTAGTACTGCCTCGTTCGAGTCCGTAAAAGTCCGGCCACGCATCATTTTCTTTATAGTGGAGAATAAGAAATAGTCGCACGGGGCCAGGTCTAGACTGTAGGGTAGATGCAACACCAGCTGAACACCTTTACTGGTCAAAAACTCCATTGTTATTGCCGCGGTGTGTGCAGGTGCATTGTCTTGGTGAAAAAGAATTCCATGAGTGCCGATCTTTGGACTATCCTCACCAAGTCTGTCAAATGCAGAGGGTAGACAGACCTCTGTGTACCATTAGCTGGTAACTGTTCTTCGATCTTCAAGTAGAATGACAGCTACTGGGCCCCCGCGGCGAAAGAAAACGGCGATCATTTTTTTGTTCACACTACGGCCATGAACAATTTTTAATGGCGGCCCGTCTTCCTCGAACACCCATTGCATAGATAATTGCTTTGTTAGAGGGTCATAGCAACATATCCAGGACTCATCAGTGGTTAGAATATTAGACATCTGTTGGGAATTGCCTCCGTCAAATTTTTTGAGCGTAAACTGACACCAATCTACTCGCCGGGCTTTTTGCTCTTCGGTCAGCAAATGTGGTATCCAACGCGAAGCAATCTTCTTGACGCTGAGATGATGCAACTGCAGGTGATCCAATGCCCAGTTCATGCTTTATTTACCGATGGCTAATATTCCTGTGTTGACGCTTGATTGGGAGACCTGGGTGATGGAAGCTTGTGTGGCCAATTTCGTGAAGCCGTCAATTAATTTAAGATTACAGCAGTCTGGTAACAGTGTCAATTAGGTATCGGACCTTGGATACAGAGTCTGCTACGAATAAACGATGGCTGGAATGACCAAAGCAGTCAGCTGCCACCACTACTGGCTGTTGAAGGAGTTTTCCTGGTCAGGATTCCAACCACAGGGAGACATACACTTGGTTGCCTTGTTGGCATACTTTTTGTGGTACCAGCAGAGGCAGGTGCCGGGCTGTGAGGAGGATCTGGACTTAGATCTTGAGCGGAAATTGAACCCTTAGTGGTTAGGCTGGTTCTTTGTAAGGGCATCGACTTTTTTCGACAGTTCGAGTAAGCAACGCTTAATGTTATCGGAAAACGCTGCGTGTATGGCTGAGGGTGTGGAAGGGGTTCAGCTATAGCATCAGCAATTTGAGCGACCGACATTGTCAAGTGACAAGTCACGCTGCACCGTCAAAATCCTCTGCACCTCTTGCGGTAATCGGCGCATCCACAGCTCGCGTAATATATCTTCATCGCCAACGGTCATTCCAGCCAGTGATTGCAAAAGGCGGAGTAAATCAGAAGACCTGCTGTCTCCCAGTTGTTTTTCACTCAATAATTTTCTTACTCACTGCTCTTTTGACGAAGATAGCCTTCAAATGAGCTCCTTTTTCAGGTTCCCATATTTGTCAGAGGCGGGCGGTGGGTTGGCGATGACGTCCTCTACCACATTAGCAAAACGGGCATCCAGCTTGGATAAAATATATCCGTACTTGGTGGGATCCTGTAAGATTCCAGCAATTTCGAACTGTGTATCGGCCTGTGCAAACCATAGAGTCGGTTTATCCTCCCAAAAGTCATTCAGTTTGAGTGGAACAGCATTCACATAAAAACGGAGAGTTGCGTGCTTGCAAGTTGCCTCTGTAACTCCCGCACTTGCTGCCTTAGTTCCTCCTCGGCAGACATAATTAATGAACAAATCGAATAGAAGCACAAAAACCAAAACAATACAATTATTAATTAATAATAATTGATATAAGTTCAGAATACAAAAAACAAATAAGCAGGTGCTATCTACAACAAGTCATAAGGCAAAACACCAAACACAAAGAAAATAAAATTTACGATGAAAAAAAAAATTACGTGCTAAAAAGTTTTAAATATTAAATCTGATAAAAGGTTTATGATCCCTTACTATTTAGGACAAATTTACAATAAGGTTTATATACACTCTGTTTATGCAAAAGTATGCATATCAACTAAATAAGTAACTAAAAATCAGCACACAAACTATCACAAACTTGTAAAAGAGTATTAAGATTAAGTTTGCGAAAACAATTTTTATTTTTTTATATTAATTAAATGTTAAGTTAGCTTTTGCAGTTCACCGAACACTTTCAACAAATTATTTCAAAGTTCGAAAACAGATAAATGAAGAAAACGTGTTACCGTCTGTCTGTAGTCCATACTGTACCAGTTTGCGGTTAGGCAGTTTCCAGTGGCCCCCCTAGGCGCTATGTGGCATGCAGTAGCAATGCTGGATATCCCACAGGTGGCAGGAAGCTCAGGAAGTCGAAAGTTACAATGCCCAACCGGTGATATAATAGTTTGAAGAACGTGAATACAAAAGATTGTAATTCATACGTGCAACATAAACACAGAAGGTTCATACAGGGTCACCAACATAGGATTAACATAACTAACATTTGACATTTGACAAGATAAGAAATTGAATTGAAATAAAATGTACAGACGGACGGTTGGACGGGTAGTGTATTAATGATTGAAGTTATGATATAAAATAATATCTTGGGTTGTTAATATATTAGAGTACAAATTAAACGTTTGTCATGTAAAATACAATCTTTATTTTATTGGATTAATTTTCATTTATTTCAAAAATTGGTTCTCATAACTCCATTATAACTTTTCTTCACCTTCATCTTCTTCCATGAAAGCTGATGAATTAACCAAATAAGTCTCGCAAAGGTTTCGTTTCTGGAATTCATCAAGAATTTCCTGATCAAGGTGTCTGTTGACGATCGAGGCGCATCGCAAGTCGTTGAGTGCATGCGCATGATCCGCGTTAAGGTAGTAGACGGGAGGCACGCACACCGAGTAGCGCGACAGACCGAGGTCCGGCTCGACGGAGGTGGGCTGACAACTCGAGCGCAGCACCACGAGCAGTGAACGCAGAGGATGCGCGCGCAGTCGTTGCGTGTCGTACCGCCGAGCCTCTTCGATACGAGTGTGTGCCAACTCAATTAACGCGCGCACGTATTGTGAGGTTAGCGTACAGTGATTGCGTAGTGCTCTTACGCCTGCTTCCAATTTCTGTGGCCATTTTGGTGCCTCGTGCAGCTCAAGCTGTAGGCGTTGCGAGATACCGCCAGCCATCAAGGCAGACATGTGTTGCACGATTGCGTCCTGCAGCCGCACTTCGTCCGTTGCACCCGCCTCGCTCAGCCACGAATCCAGCGCGGCAGGGAACGTATCAGGGCTGGCATCCACGCAGAAAACTACACCTTCCAGACCTAAAACACATAAAATTATATACAGAGTGTCCCATAATGAGTGAATAATTGTGATAGGGTTGATAGCTGGGCTCATTTCCTATCCAAATAACGCAATTCGACCTCTATGAAAATATCACCGGTTTTCAGATCTTTTGAATTTTTGGTAAATCTCCACCTTGTGTCAGTTTTTACGTTTTTGAAATTGATACTTGTCGTTGTTGGTTGTTGATGGAACATTTGAAACATCTTGTAAAGTGGAACAGTTACCAAGTATGTGTTTTATTGACAAGATTTTACGTTTTTTTTAGTAAGAGTATCTGACCTATATTTCAGAAATATCAAACAAGAAGACTTTCATAAAACATATATACCTATATATCAACAAAGTTTTACCGTGCCGAAAGTATGTCAGTCATCATTTCCCTTTGTGGTTAGAAAAAATGTATTAGGTATATCAAACTGGTACAATACTCGGCAGAAAATAATGCACATCGGCTATCTTTAGCTTTGTTAAGAGCGTCATTTCAGTCACCGGACTGTTAGTGCTTCATGCGACAGAGATGACACAACGATACGATGTGCATTATTTACTGTCGCTACCTGTACAACAATTTGAAAAATTGACAATTTAAAGAAATAAAAATATTATAGCACTTCTAATTAACTAAGTAAAAAGTAGAAATTTCCATTATTATCTCAAATTTGTTTTTGCCTCAAAACCGACGAGTTACGATGTTGATACAGAAATTTTTTGAAATATATATGAAAGGCTAAAAAGAAGAATCAGAATCATAGAATCATATCTTTATTCGTGAACATAGATACTATTATGTTTATTTTGCGAAATCCATCGTTATGAATACTCTATCAAACAGAAACAAATCCAAAGAAAAGACATAAAAATAAAAATAACAGTGGACAAGTAAGATGGAAGAATTCACCAGTCTAGGTAGGAACCTCGGTGGCACAATTAGAAGCGCGCTTGTCTTGATAACAAGAGGTCACAGGTTCGAATCCTGGCCCGGGGAATTTTTTCAAATTCTTGTCTTTGGATTTGTTTCTGATTGATATTTTCTAGTTTGTATTGCACTCTAATAATATTTAACATAGGTAATGTTAGGTTGGTACAAATTTTTGAGCGCTATGTTCTACTGATAGGCGTATGAATACATTAATATTAAAAAACGCCCAATAACAATAACTTAATACAATCTACTTAATAACATACAAAAACTGATAAGAAAATATATATATAAAGTAGACAAAGTCATCTCAAAAAATACAGTAAAATAAAAAATAAATGCTCAAATGTCAGGAGGAAAAATAAATAAATAAATCTAAGTCACATTTTCATAACTTTAAATGATATATTTAATACTGCATATAATAGCAAATTGTAAAGTTTTGTCATTGTAAGTTAAAAAGTTATAAGTTAAAATAATTTAAGAGTTGATGTATTGTTGATGTTGATCTGTGCTTGATGCTAGGATTCAGATTTGGATTTACATTTACTAAATTAAATATTGGAGTTTGGTTCTACAATCTATATTTTTATGAACATAAACAGTAAGATACCATAAAACTCATTAATTTAATGGGAAATAACCGTAAGCACATTAATTTTAGGGATAACCTGTAGGTATATGAAGCACATTCAACTACTAAGCATATGTTGGTGGGTAACCAAATGCCAATCAAGTACCCGTTAAAAACACGTACCTTTTCCCTCAAGGATTGCTGCAATTTCCAACGCAATCAGAACGCCAAAGGAATAACCCAATAGATAAAACTTTTTTTTTATCTCAAGTTTCTGTAACATCACCTAAAAATTAAAAGATAAACATGAAAATTTACACTATTTTTGTGTTTAAAGAACTTACGCATATCAGCAGATACAGGCGGGGGGGAAAACATCCAGGAATTTCATACATTTGACTCCGGTGCACTTTTAAAAGTAAATTTAACAATGCTCCTCCCCCAAAATCAAATCCTGTATCCGTCCTTGCTTACACACCACCACTTTTTAGCAAATATATGTGTTATATTGTACCTCTGCCAATCGCGCTGCCATTTCAGTGACTGTTTCATTAGTATGATCTAGTCCGGGTTGCAGTACCGCCGCTGGTAGCTTGAGTCGTTCGCAGAGTGTATGGAATTTATTGTGATGTCCTTCTAATCCTGGTATGATAACCAGATATGTTTCATTTGTGTGTATTTCACCATAAAGCTAAAATGACAAAATTCGCTCATATAGACAAGGTGAATTCACGAAGATGAAATGAACTCATGAAAATAATTTAACTCTCGAAAACTAGGAGAAATTATTAAAAGGTGAAATAATTATGAAAATATTAAAATAGCTCCTTTTACTGTTAAACCATGCGTTGCTGTTGTCATGAACACTACGTCATGTGTACCCATCAGCTCATCGGGGTCTACATAACTGAACAGTATTTTAAGCCCCGATGTTTTACTTCCACCTGCTGTTCCACTTTTCTCCATCTCACGAATCCTTCAAATAAAAATAAGAGCTTTTTACAATATCGTTTTTCATCCATTTTAATTTATGAGCAGTGCTCTTATTGGTGGAGTACTCTCCATTCACTTCTGCACTCCACCTTTTCTTTACTCAAAATTAAAAGGTTGGAAAATAACTCAGAAAATACTCAGAAAATAACTTGCCTTGCTACGGTTGTATTTAGTACATCTTCATTTGATATATTTAATTGAGTATATTCTTCAATACAATTGGACACTGTTTGAGCCATGTTCAAATTGAGGCCCAACTGTTCAAGAGTGGTTTTTTCTGGAGTATTCTCGCTTAACTTAATGCCTGAAAAGACAAAACAATGAATTAATAATTTTAGGGAACTGATCTTTTTCTGGTACAAAACGTATATGTTGATTGCAAAACTATACCACCTACAGTGAAAGTGTAATCGTGTTCCGTTTATTGGTTGCGGGGATAACAAACGAACGTCCATATTATTAATATTAGTGAAAAAATGAATTTTGTACAAGTAGGTAGTTGCGAAAAAAACATCATGATAGTGATATATTTTCTTATCTGTAATGTATAATATTACTAAAAATAGCAACCGACTTCAATAGTAACAGCAGTCATTCACTAAAAAGTTAATAATAATTCTATAAAGACCGATGGTACCGAAGCAACACTTTTGCCGACTTCTTTCTTCCTAAAACAATATGTTATCTAGAAGTCGGCGTTCTTATATTGGTGTTTATGTTGCTATATCGTAGGAAATACGCCGACTTCTAGATAACATATTGTTTCAGGAAGAAAGAAGTCAGCAAAAGTGTTGCTTCGGTACCATCGGTCTTTATAGAATTATTATTAACTTTTTAGTGAATGACTGCTGTTACTATTGAAGTCGGTTGCTATTTTTTTGTTAAAAGTTTATTTTATTTCACATTTTTTAGTGTTGCTGGGTTAAATTGTGAAGTGTGGGTAGTTCTTGCAAACGTGGTGTTAATATGAAACGAAGTTCAAGTGAGTATAAGTAGCTATATTTGAGCACCGCAATCTCGAGTTATGTGCTGTCATTCGTTGAAGAGTTCTACGGTGATGAAGCCAAGATCGAAAGTCAGGTGGGTATACTGGCAATTTTCAAGCAATGCCCTGCAATGAGCACCCTAACACAAATTGATTGCCGCAATCCAAAGTTATGTGCTGTCATCCATTGAGGAGTTCTATGGTAATGAAGCCAGGATCAAAGGTCAGGTGGGTATTCTGATAATCTCCAAGTAATACCCTTGAATTAGCACCCTAACGCAGTGATTGCCGCAATCTCGAGTTATGTGCTCTGATCCGTTGAGGAGTTCTATGGTGAATATGGTGATGAAGCCAGGATCGAAGGTCAGGTGGAAGAATGTCGATTTTCAAGTAATACTTTATAATCAGCACCCAGGTACAAAGCGATTACATCAATTTCGAGAGGTATGCTGTCATTTTCTGAGGAGTTCTACTGCCTATCTCTGAAGAACTTCATCAGATCATGACCAAACCTAAAATGGGACCTACCTGGAAGTACACTCTTTCAAACAAAAAAAGAATTGTTCAAATCGGTTCAGAAATGACGGAGTTATGGAGTAACAACGCCAAAAAAAAAAAAAAAAAAAAAACATACAGTCGAATTGAGAACCGCCTCCTTTTTGAAGTCGGTTAAAAACTCGCGTGAGCTGACATACAAAATTATTATTACATTCGGCTTGAACACTCACGTGTGATTGTTGTTGACTATATGCCAACCGTTTCACCGATACAATTTCGGCATTGTTTAGGCGAGTGTCATTCTTAGCAATGCGTGCAGCTCGCCGATCGGCGGCTGCCAGTGCCCGTTTGACAACGACGGTAAACGCCGCGTCGTCATCCTCGCCTTGATAATGCCGAAATTGTGTCTGTGAAACGATTGGTATATAGTCAACAACAATCACACGTGAGTGTTCAAGCCGTATGTAACGATAATCTGTAATGTACCTATGTTTACCTGTGATTTCAACAATATAGGTCAGCAAATGGTGTCCTGTAGACGAAGGTTGAATCTGCGCCAATAGTGCAGGACAAGGGACTAGCATAGCTCGTTCCACAGCCTGTAACACTGCTGCATACTCGTTTAGCTGAAATGGAATCAAAATTCAAAATCATGCATGCTAAAGTGATACTAGTATCTGTATGTTATTCAAAACATATAATAAAAGAGTAGTCCGAGTACGTATTAGGGTCGTTCGATTTTTTACTTTTTTGTATTTTCGTCTCGGGCCAGTGCGGAAAATATGCTTCAGGAGAAGACGATAAAAAAATTTACTGGTTTTTGATGTTGGCAGTTAAAGTTAAAAAAAATATCTGAGTAAAACTGCATTTTTATAAAATTTCAAAGCAAAAACAAAACTTTTATTTTCTTTTCTATTTCATTCAAACTGACTAACTGAATATGGACACTAAATACAATTCCCTTGAAAACTTGACTTTCTCTGTACTCGGTTTTTTTCGAAAGTTACATCATTGTAGTTTTAGTGACTTCTAGCGTTTTATTTTTTGGCTTTTCTGCCAATAACTTTAAACTCATAGTTCAAACAATTATTAATGATTTTGATGAAAAACGCAGTTTCAAAGATGCATAATGCCACTTTACAGCATATTTTTAAAATTGTATCACATCGTGATAATACGTTTAAGATGCAAAAACTTTCTAACAAAAGTAAAATCACCTTCAGTGACTGGGCGACACCAGGTATTTATAAAAGCAGAAATCATTTATACGAATTATACGACATAAAGTCCTACAATAATAATGTTAAATTTACTGAATTCGTGAAAAATTACTCACGCATCTTTAAATTGGTGTGTTCAAAAGCAAAAAGTATCTACTTGAATAAAAAACTTAAAAGGTCCGATAACAAAGTAAAAACAGTATGGAACATCATAAATACTGAAACTGGGAAAAGTAAGAAACGAGATAACGAACTTAAGTTAAGTATTAACAATGAAGTCGTTACAGGAGATAAAGAAGTTGCGAATGCCTTTGAACAATTCTTTACTGAAATTCCTTCCTTAACAACTAAAGATTTAAATTCAAGCCCTAGGCTTGCGCAGGATCTTTTAATAGATCACGTACCTCAGTGTCTTTCTGTATTTGCTTTTAAACATATTAATTCATTAACTGTAATTAAAGCATTTAAATCGCTTAACTTGAAAAAAACCGAGGACTTATGGGGCCTATCTGTGAAAGTTATAAGTTCTGTTATTGATTTAATAGCTCCTTATTTGGCATTAATTTTTAATAAATGTGTAGATGATGGTATCTTTCCTGACTTAATGAAGTTTAGTAAATTGATCCCCCTTTTTAAATCAGGCGACCACGGGGACCCTTCAAACTATAGACCTGTGTCAGTTTTACCGGTATTGAGTAAAGTTTTTGAAAAAATAGTTTTTAATCAATTGTTATTTCATTTTAATTTAAATAAGTTACTTCACTGTGAACAATATGGATTCACTAGAGGGATGTCAACCACAGATGCAGGAGTTGCTTTAGTTAAGCACATTTTTGATGCTTGGGAAGAAAAGCAAGATGCATTTGGTGTATTTTGTGACCTCTCGAAAGCCTTTGATTGCGTTAATCATGAAACACTCTTATGTAAATTGGATCACTACGGAGTGAGGGGCAAATCTTTGGCGTTATTGAAGTCATATCTTAGTGATCGTATTCAAAAGGTAGACATTAACGGGGTAAAATCAAGTGGAGCATTAGTTAAAATGGGTGTCCCGCAGGGTTCCATATTAGGGCCCTTGCTGTTTTTAATTTACATAAATGACCTTCCATATTTAGTTAAAGACTTAACGAAGATAGTATTATTCGCAGACGACACGTCACTTATTTTTAAAGTTAATAGACGTAAAGATATCCTTGACGGCGCGAATACAACTTTATCACTGGTGCTTGATTGGTTTACTGTAAATAATTTAGTTTTAAACGCAAAAAAGACAAAGTGTATAAAATTTACGTTACCAAATGTAATTCAAGTGGATGGTAATTTGCTTTTGCAGGGGTCCAAGCTGGAGTTAGTTAACGAAACAAAGTTTTTAGGCATTACGGTAGACTCTCGTCTTCAGTGGGGTCCCCACATAGAAGCCCTATGTGGTAGACTTAGTTCGGCCGCATACGCTGTTAGACGCATAAGACAAATTACTGATGTAGATACTGCTAGACTAGTCTATTTTAGTTACTTTCACAGCATTATGTCATACGGCATGCTGTTATGGGGTAGAGCCGCGGATACAGACGCAGTCTTTGTTTTGCAGAAGAGAGCAATTCGGGCTATTTATAATATGAAGCACCGGGATTCATTAAGACAAAAGTTCAAAGAAATTAATATATTAACGGTTCCTTGTGAATATATTTACCAAGTCCTTAGATATGTCAGAAAAAATGTTGAGTCTTTCCCAAGGCTTGGTAAGCAACATTGTAAGGAGACCAGAAATAAGCATAAACTGGCTTTTCCAAAAATCAGACTCGCTAAGGTGAGTACCTCTTTTGTAGGACATGGTATAAGATTTTACAATAAACTTCCAAAGGAGGTCCTTACTTTGTCAGAGAATAAGTTTAAACTGTATATTAAGCAGGGCCTATTGAAAAAGGCATATTATAAAATAAATGAATATTTGGATGATGGTGAAGCATGGTGTTACAGTGATAATGATACTCGTAGTAAGTTATAATTTAATTAAATAGTATAATTTCTTAACTTATGATTCCTCTAAGGTGTAAACATTAATTGATTATAGACTGTAAAAGGAAAAGGACTATATGAGACAGGTAGACAAAGATATACAGGGTGGAAAAAATGAAAGGGCCCTGGAGGGGAACTACCTTAAATCGTTTAGTTAGCTCATTTTACTGAAAGGAAACATTCCTTTATTTTTTAAAAGAAACAAAACTGCATTCAAAGATATTCTGAAATTCGCTTGTCTCACCCGGGAATCGAACCAACTAAAAATTAAAAAAATAAAACCTCGCTATTTTATCATACGAATCGGTAGGATTATTGTTCAGGATAAAATTTGTCTACTAAACTAAAGTCTTACACTCATCTGTTGTACGAGATACCCATGAAATTGAATATTTATTACAAGTTCTTTATTAACAATACCTAGTACTGTTCGCTTGTAAAGTAATAATTATACGCCATTATTACACAATGACAGCACGGAATGAAAGCAAAACAAAACAAAATTTTAATTTCGAACGAAATTTATGGTTCGAACTTCAAATTTGTTGCTCCGCGTTGCAAAAAAAATACATTCCTTTTTTAAATTTTTCGTCAGTACGCCTAGTGCAAGAAGTAATAGTGCTTTGCATACATTTATTATTACCATTTAACGATTTTCTTATTGAAGTCTTCAACAAAGTACTTAAGATAAATAACATTAGCAAGCTTGTACTTCATACGATGTCTTTGGATGTAAGAGAGATAAGAAAATTAGAACGTTTCATTTACTTGTTACAAGTGAACAGTACTAGGTATTGTTAACAAAGAACTTGTAATAAATATTTAATTTCATGAGTATCTCATACAACAGATGAGTGTAAGACCAAATGTTTATTAGACAAATTTTATTCTGAACAATAATCCTACCGATTCGTATGATAAAATAGCGAGGTTTAATTTTTTTTATTTTTAGTTGGTTTGATTCCCGGGTGAGACAAGCGAATTTCAGATTATCTTTGAATGCAGTTTTGTTTCTTTTAAAAAATAAAGGAATGTTTCCTTTCAGTAAAATGAGCTAACTAAACGATTTAAGGTAGCTCCCCTCCAGGGCCCTTAAATTTTTTCCACCCTGTATATGTTTTTCTTTTTTTCATTAACCTGAATTCCTACTGTCTTGTATTTTCTTATCCCTTGGTTAAAGTAGATATAAGTCATATATTGTATAGTATAAGTTTTATGTTGAAAAAAAGACATGATCTTGCTAAGTTTCTTGCCCTTCTTCTTAGCAAGACTAATCGAATGGGCGGAGGTAGGCATGTATTTATATATGTAACCTATTAGTATGTAGTATATAGGATGGGATTTGGTCGGCCGCCTGGATTCGTGCTGGGGGCTCGGTTGGTGATCACTGAACCTTGTTCCTGGTCCCTGGCCGGGTCTCCGGTATGGGTTCGGGCGGCTGATTGGATTTTACCTTGTATAATATATATTTTACCTATCATTTTAATCGTAAATATATTGCTACATAAATTAAATAAACCTTTAATTTAGTTCATGTACATTTATTATTCTATTACATATATTTTCTTTATTAGATTAAATTTGACGTGTAAAAAGTGTATATATCTATACCTGCTTTGCAAAATAAACTATTTGAATTTGAATTTGAATTCATAACTTTTGCTCTAGAACTAGAGTTGCCAGGTGGAAAAACCAAAATATCAGCGCAAATTTTCAAAAAGTCGGGATTTTTAGATTTTGGTTGGGGCAAATAAATATTACTAATCATAAAATAAACTTTTAACAAAAAAATAGTAACCGACTTCAATAGTAACAGCAGTCATTCACTAAAATGTTAATAATAATTCTATAAAGACCGATTGTACCAAAGCAACACTTTTGCCGACTTCTTTCTTCCTGAAACGTTATGTTATCTAGAAGTCGGCGTTCTTATATTGGTTTTTATGTTGCTATATCGTAGGAAATACGCCGACTTCTAGATAACATGATGTTTCAGGAAGAAAGAAGTCGGCAAAAGTGTTGCTTCGGTACAATCGGTCTTTATAGAATTATTATTAACATTTTAGTGAATGACTGCTGTTACTATTGAAGTCGGTTACTATTTTTTTGTTAAAAGTTTATTTTATTTCACATTTTTTTGTGTTGCTGGGTAAAATTGTGAGGTATAGGTAGTTCTTGCAAACGTGAAACGAAGTTCAAGTGAGTATAAGTAGCCATGTTTGAGTAGCTTCCTGCTATCAGCACCCTAACACAACATGATTACCGCAATCTCGAGTTATGTGCTGTCATCCGTTGAAGAGTTCTACGGTGATGAAGCCAAGTTCGAAGGTCAGGTGGGTACACTGGCAATTGTCAGCAATGCCCTGCAATGAGCACCCTAACACAAACTGGTTGCCGCAATCCAAAGTTATGTGCTGTCATCCGTTGAGGAGTTCTATGGTGATGAAGCCAGGATCGAAGGTCAGGTGGGTATTCTGATTATCTCTAAGTAATACCCTTGAATCAGCACCCTAACGCAGTGATCGCCGCAATCTCGAGTTATGTGCCCAGCGATTACCTCAATTTCGAGAGGTATGCTGTCATTTTCTGAGGAGTTCCACTGCCTATCTCTGAAGACCTTCATCAGATCATGACCAAATCTAAAATGGGACCTACCTGGAATTAAACTCTTCCAAACAAAAAAAGAATTATTCAAATTGGTTCAGAAATGACGGAGTTATGGAGTAACAACGCCAAAAAAAAAAAATAAAAAAAAAAAAAAAAATACAGTCGAATTGAGAACCGCCTCCTTTTTTGAAGTCGGTTAAAAATATATATTTTAAATTATTTATTTCTTTTTAGAATACTTTTTAATATTATTCGATATATTTCGACCCTCGGTATGGGGCCGTCATCAGTCAAAAGAGAAAAATGAAGCTTATGAAAGCAAAATATAATATATTTATTAACATTTTTTACTATTAAAATTAAAGTAATTACAACAAAATACTTTTTTGCCCGCCGACCGTTGTTATTTATCGGGACAATTTGTATGTTGTCGGGACTCTGGACATAATATGGACAATCTCGACGAATCCTGACCTTCTGGCAACCCTATCTACAACTGATACTACCTTAATATGGCTTCAGAAGCATTAAAAAAATTATGAAAAATTCAGTAATTTTGTAATGCTTCTGAAGCCATATTAATAAACAAAAAAGGAAATGAAAGTGCTAAAAGTCACTGAACGTACAATGTTGCAATTTTCGTCTCCACGGAAAAAAACCCGAATATAGAAAAGTCAAGTTTACTTTATTTGGTGTCCATATTAACTTTTTTATTCAATTGGTCAGTTAGACTGGAATATAGGAGAAAATGTAAGTGTCATTTTAGAGTTGAAATTTTACAAAAATGCAGTTTTACTTAAATAATTTTTCTAACTTTAATCGCCTTGGTGCAGTTTTACTCAAACAATCTATCTAATCTAAATATATAAAAGGTATAAAAGAAGAACCTGACTGACTGACTGACTGACTGACATATCAACGCACAGTCCAAACCGTTTAGTCTAGAGATTCCAAATTTGGCAAGTAGGTTCCTTTAGAGGTCTAGAGGTGTACTAAGAAAGGATTTTTCAAAATTCACCCCCTGAGAGGGTGAAACGGGGGTCCAAAGTTTGTTTAGGGAAACGAGAATGGTTAGATTATTTTATTCGAAACTTCACAGGAGTACTTTTATCAATAAACGAGTAAACATGTGTTTCAGGTTTTTTCAGAATTCAACTCCTAAAAGGGGGAAATGGGGTGACAAATTCACCAATCAACATGGGTATCGTTTGTATGGTTTATCAGGTCGCTGATCACGAAAACAACAACGATTACTAAATCCAACGTAGTGGACGTGAAATACCATCATCCCCTGTTGGGGTGCGATGGGGTTGAAATGTGTAAATATCAATATGGGTGTCGTTTTGATGTTTTTTTGGGACGTTAATTACGAAAATGGCATCGATTTAGAAATTTAATATAGTGGACATGAACATTCTTAAAAGTATGTGTACCAAATCAAATTAGCTGTAACAGACGGACAGACAGACAGCCACACAAGTGATCCTATTAGGGTTCCATATATTTTTTTATATATCCACAATCTATCTATCTGTCTATCTATCTATCTATCTATTTATATCTATCTTTACCCCATCAAAATATCTTTGGAACGGAAGGTGGTACTTGCCTTGGGGTTGGACCACGGGGTGCCAAAAAAAGTTTTTATTTGTAATGTCAAAACTTTGACGGCCTGTATCTCCTAAACGGCTGGAGTTAGACCCATGTTGATGGGTGTCTAGGAAAAGGTATCGACGAGATCTACCTGCCGAAAGTGTCAAAACTTTACAGGCCTGTATCTCCCAAACGGCTGATGCTAGACCCATGTTCTGTTCATGGTACTCTAAGAAAAGGGCACGGCGAGATCTAGACTACAGTAAAAAAAGCCGAAAAAATTATTGCCAAATATTTGATCGGCTATATCTCCCGAACGGCTAATCGTAGGGAGTTCGGGTTTCAACTATAGTGATTGGTCAAGCTGGGGATACATGACCAAAAAAAAAAATTTGAATTTAACAGGTTTTGACAGTTTTTTGACAAGCCCAAAAAAGCATTCCAATTTGCATGAAACTCTGTATCAAGGGGCATTCGGGGTCGCCGATTACGCTGCCGTATTCAAATTTGTCATTTTTGACAACTGAAAGCCTGATAGGGATTCTGACACTTTTTCAGAAAAACTTTGATTGGTGAGGCCCCGTATTTGGCACTCTGGCGAGGCCGAAGGCCGAGTAGCGTGTTTTTAGCGAGGCCAAAAAACGAGCATGCGAGAGCAGAGGGAGTGAGAGCACAATGTTTGTTTCTGAAAAAAAAAATGTATTTGTTTCCTGTAGGCCACGCGGGCGAAGCCACGGGCAGAAGCTAGTATGGATTCGAAAAAACTCCATTCTTTTTGGTATCGCCTTAATTATTAGAACGCACATAAATCAATATTTTATTATTTCTTTTAATTTATAAAGCGTCATCTATTTTATTTTGCAGATGGTGATATCTTCTTTGATGAAACTGGCTAGATCCTATAAAAATTTTAAATTGTAAATTGATTTATTTTCGGTATTTCATGCATTACGCAAAAACTACTAAACGGGTTTTGATGCGGTTACCAATGTTCGATTCTCAGCAGTGAGGCATAGATTACGAAGAAATAAGTAAGGGAGATTAGTGTTCAATAACTTACTATCCAACTTAAAAACTGGGATACTTTTTATTTTGGGATTCCCAAGGGATTATTACAATGTATCCGCATTATCTTCTTCCACGCGGATGAAGTCGCGGGCAACAGCTAGTTCCAAATAACATTTTTACTCACAATTAGATTTTTCGGTAAGCGGAGCATTGTTGCTGGTAGTCCATCATCCTTTCTGCTAATGCAAATATTCTGACCAATGTTGTTGTTTTCAACGATGATAGTGAAATATCTAAAATTTAAAAAATCGCAGACGCAACTTATTTAACAGTATTTCTGAAATAGTTATAGTGTAAAGAAAATAGGTTTAAAAATATCATCATGTTTCTTACCGTATCAAAGGACATATCTTTCTTGATACGCTGTCTAATTCTTTCACAGTTGAAATTAATTCTGATTGTTTTATTTCATCAATTGATCCACCACTGAGCACAAAAATACTTTCAACAGGACCCAGGCTGTTACAATACTGGACTAAGTTTGTGACGTTTCCGAAAACATTCAAGTCAATTGTTGATATTTTTATTTCTACACCCAAACGTTGCCATGTCCTGTAATACAAAAATTACAATTTTATTTAATAGTTTGTTTAACTCCCAACAAAGAGAGATAGTGCTGTGTAACGTGTACATTTGAATGCATGTATGTTCGTTAAAAATAATTCATAAATGCCTTCGTCATTGTCATCGTCATCTACATAGTTATTACCACCATCATTGTTATCGTTAACCACATTGTCACCATCATCGTGATCGTCATAATCACTTTGTTTAACTACAATTATAACACCATTTTGAACCGCCATATTCCAACGATCATTTTTTAATAAAGCAGTGTATTTATTCGTATTTCACAACTGAACGAGACAACATTATAGCTTGTATTCTTCGTGCTCGCACCGCCCGCGCGGTTGGAGGGTTGGGGCGGACGAGGAAGCACGCCGTTTATGTGCACGGCCGAGCGCATGGCTATACAGGTAAGGATTTGCTATCGAGATATATCTTGAGATTAATTTTTTTATGAATAACCCTAGAATTATGTTAAAATCTATTCATGTTAAGTAGACTACGCCAACACCTGTTTTACGGAATTGACCCTTAATATAAATATCATTAAATTTATTACGAAGTATTTTGTACTGTATAAGATAGTTTTTTAGCTACTTTAGGTGGGTATGAAGTGATGATATTAATAAATAATAATATGCGTTTTAGCAAAATAGGTAATCAATGTTTAATTCTACATCATACATTTTTGCTTCAGACATCATTCTTGTATTCCTGCGTTGATTTATCTTTTAACGCTCTTTAAAGAAGTTGTATACCTTATACACAATTTCTTTTGCCTGTCTTCCAATCGGTTTGCTCATCTTCGGATCGTGATGTCGTGTGCGTTCTACAAAATGCGACAAGTTCCTAATACACAAGTAGCCGTGGCGAGTGACCTCCGGCGACTGGCGGTCCGTCGCACGCGTCGCGCTCGCCCACCCTCCCGCCATTCTGCCCGCACCTCCTCCGAGGCCTAGCTCCCTCGTCCGCCCCGACCCTCCAACCGCGCGGGCGGTGCGAGCACGAAGAATACAAGCTATAATGTTGTCTCGTTCAGTTGTGAAATACGAATAAATACACTGCTTTATTAAAAAATGATCGTTAGAATATGGCGGTTCAAAATGGTGTTTCAGTATTTCCATACCAAGCCCCTTGACATGGTTTAAAATAAAAGGAGATTATGAGGAAAATACAATAAAAAAAGAGCTTACTTTATTTTTGTTCGCACATAACCATTATTTGTGTTGTTACCATGTAGTTGCAGTACAATGTGTTTCGCACCTCGGCAAATGAGAAGATTGACGAAACGAGTGATAAAAACATCATCTACCTCCGCAGTGACCACTAAGTGGCAGTTGCTATGAGTGATGTCGATCCTGCAACAACAACAACAACCGAGCTGATGAGTTACTTTTCTTTTTCTGTCTGTACCACTTGTACCTCTTTTTATTTTTGCTAAAAGGTTTCCTAAGGTTAGTTGGAGGGTTTGTATTATTATTCTACAACTAAATGGACGTACTCATGACTTCTTTTATATAAGACCTTGTTAGATTTGTTGTTGTAAGTAGACTTTGTAATTAGAAGATTTGACTGATTAACTTACACAAATTTTATTTCGCGATAGTTTATTATTACTTTAACCCGTCACATCTTTTAAGTATTAATAAGACCTTTGCTACACCGTAACACGTACCTAATTGTTAGGCTACCAGCATATTGTATAACAACGGTCATGACAACACACACACGTATTTGCTTATGTTGCACCATTTAGCGGGTGTCACCGCTTAGTAAGATAAGAGGTTTATTAATATCACACTAATCGTTAAAAACTTCAAGATTTACAATTGTGCAAGTACAGTCATATTTTTAGACGGTATCGTAAAACGTGCCGTGGATTTACCAACGAAACAAGGACCCAGGATGCTACAGGGTGACGAAGTTTCCAAAAAGACCTAAAAAAAACGTCAACATAGCACGGTATCGTGGTCAATAGGGAAGAAGAACAAGGAAATAAAAATAGGTGCAGGAAGACGATGATTGTTACTACTAAGAAGGCTTTATTAGAAAGATTTTGAGGTATCTATTCTTATAACGCTTTTACTCATTAATTTAAAAGAGCTGCTTAATATTTATCAAACTGTAGTTTGTGTAGATATTTGTACCTGGGGATGATGGGAGAGCGTGCTGTTGTTCCCTGCAGTTGTAAAAGAACGCGTCCGCGATGCTGCGATGCTGTCAATAGTTGGAAGGCCCGCGCTGTTTCTTGGGGTTCATACACGACTCTGCTCAATGGACGTATGTACCCCTTTGCAATGCCTTCACTGACCATTAGCTGTATTTTCTATTTAAGAAATCGTGGTTTAAGGTGGTTGCGTCAGTCTTCGTTTCAAGACGCACAACTTATTATTGTTTTTATATTTTTATTTATTTTTTATTTTCTTTATATTTTTTTATTTTATTATAATATTTGAATATATAAGTACTTTATTTAGGAGATAAAGCTAAAAACAAATTTGGTGGGAAAACAAAAATCGACTATAATTCTGAGGGGTGATAAAAATTATAAATTAAATGTGATTTATGGCATAACACGACTATAGTTTAATGTTAGTTAAATTTTTATAGCAAAGTTGTATCATTTTATATATTACTTTGTTAATAATCCCGCACAATATTTGTTGTGAAGGATCATTTACAACGTGATGCATTAAAAAAAGCTTAATTCGCTTTGAACAATTATCGCGTAATGCCATTTATTTAATGCTTTTTATTCATAAATAAGGAAAACAATTAAAAGCTGTGCGTTTTGGAACGAGCCTTGACGTAACCACCTTAAACTAATTTTCAATTTCACTGCATCTTGATTTTTTAAGCAGCTGCCGAGAATGATACTGGATTTGTACTTACTTCCATTTGCAACGTGTCGTTCAAGTCAAATAAGCTAGAAAAGTCGACTGGGACGTAGTTTCTAGCTAAGGTCAAGTGAGACATTCCAAATTGGAAATTATCATTGCAGGGTATTTGTTGCGTATCTATTGTCACTCCAGACGGGCTGACACAATTTATGGATACCTAAAATAAAAAGTTTGATTGGAAAAATAATATGAAGAGCACTTACCTAATCATGAAAGTAGAAAAAATTTATAAATAAAGAAGTATTGTGGCAATATTGAGAAGCTTAAATTGGTGCAGCTAGTTTTTAGGGTTCCGTACCTAAAAGGTACAAAAGGAACCTTATGGTGAGACTCCGTTGTCCGTCCGTCTGTATGTCACAGCCTCTTAACTTTAGCACCGTTAAAGATAAATACATGAAATTTGTCACAAAAATAGCATTCATTTGCCCACATATAAAGGTGTAATAAAAATATGAAAAATTTGAAATTGTTCAAAATATTTCAAAAACAAAAGTGAGAAAAATAAAGAATATTAGCCTAAAAATACAACATGGATATCAAATTGTAGGTATTAAAAAGTTGATTCTAAAAATATATACTTTTAACATATTTACTCACACTGGTTTCAAGAAATCTTTAAAAAACTCCAAAAATATGTATGTCCCCCCCCTTATCTCCGAAACTGGTAGACCAAAAAATATGAAAAAAATTTCAATTATAGATCATAACTGGCCAATTACAGGAAAACTATAGCGATTAAAAAAAAAAATTCAGCACTAATGAGAAATACAAAAAAAGAAGTAAAATTAATAAAAAATATATTTTATAAAAATACAATATGGGTATCAAGTTATAGGTATTAAAAAGGTGATTGTAAAAATATATACTTTTACTATATTTACTGGCACTGAATTCGAGAAATATTTAAAAAACCACAAAAATATGTATGTCCCCCCTTATTTCCAAAACTGGTGGACCAAAAAATATGAAAAAAATCATGGTGTTTACGTAAAGATTACAGGAAAAATAAAGCGGTCGAGAAATTCACGAAAAAAAATAACAAAATTAAATTTGAACCCTAGGAACGCGAGTCTGACTCGCACTTGGCCGGTTTTTTTTTTAAAGTGGCTGCGCTTCTGCAGCAATTAATTTTATTTGTTGTATTAAACTAAAAATATAGTTTTATTTTAGTACGGAATAATTTCTTATTTCGTAACCATTTTAAGATTGATCTTCCCTCCCAGAATTTAGACGTATATTAGTTGTAAGTATGTCTTGAGTGGTTTATTAGTGTATATATTTTTAAGCTAAAGATTAGTTTTTTTTTTTATATCTTTGTCTAGCTCACAGTCAATATTCTTCGGTAGGTTGGTAGATTGAATTTAAGTTCCATTTTATTTTACAAGCATTATTTTGGAGGATCCTGCGGGCGCCCTCCAAATACAGAAAGCTTATAGGTTATAATAGGTGTTGATAAAATAACCACCAAGCTGAAAAAATGGAAATATTGAATAAACGCAGGTGGAGCTGCGTGCAAAAGGCTAGTAATGAAAGCGATTCTTGTAAGTAGCAAAGGTTATGGGTGAAATTAGTTACAGATTTTAAATCTCCTCCCGAACTGTTGAAAACAACGTCACACCCTGTTCCCTTTGTTTTACTTAACACCATATCTCCAAAAGTATTATCTCTTGAGTTTCCAATTTGATCATCTGGAAGAAAAAGAAAACATTGTATTTGCAATCTGCATGTGCTTACAGAAATAAAATAATAATGAAATTATCAACTTTATTTCCAGTAGTACGAATATCGCGCATACATTTTTCTGATATCTTGAATTTAAATAACTATTTTGTCCAAAAAAAGGATCCGCCCACGCACATCAACAAATAATATACTACATACTATGCCACCCCAACCGTCACCAGCGACACGCAAGAGGACTCCTATCAGAGAGCTGTGAAAAATAAAAGGAGAGAAAAAAGAATAAAAAACTCCGAAACTCATCTAGGCGAAAAAAGGACAAGCACATGAGCCGAAATTATATTAAATGAAATTAATTAAATGAATTTATAGGATCCAGATTTGGTCTTATTTATACGTTTACTACTAATTAGTGGAATTCGATTCAGCTATGTACCATACTGAGAAAAACGGTAAAAAGCGCAGTGCAAACAAAGTAAGGTCAATTGGATAAAATTGCATTGATTGATTGCATGATATGCATTTATTTGAAATTGAATACGAGTATACTTCCTATTTAATTAAAAAAACATAGGCAGTCACGGGGACTGCCGACATAAGTGAACAAGTCACTGTCAGCATTAACTTGTCGGTGACGGTGACGGGACCCCATAAGATTTTCCCCTACCAAAAATGCTCAACGCACCTAAAGAAGTTTTCACTTAAAAAGAAAAAACTATCCTGCACATATTAAATTATTTATTTTATTCATGGAAGCCTGTTTTGTTTACTAATTACATAGATAGCAGTGTTCCGAATGAAAGTAATTTTGTTTACTTACCTGGTATACTTGGAAATATCTTTCGTAAAAAGTGTTTCTTGCTTATATCACTGACAGTCGCAAAAATGTTGCAGCCATGCGCCAGCGCAATAGAGATTACAGCTTGACCAAGTGCTCCAGTTGCACCTTGCACTAATATAGTCATTCCACTCGTCAGCTTATGTTTGAAGCTCTGGGGTTCGAGCGAGAAATATATATTAAGTCAATTATTATTTTTATGTTTTCTCTACTTCATACTTTTAGAAATGAAGGTGCCAATCGTAAAACATAGAAATATTTTCTTAAACACCCAAAACAAGAAGTAAGAAAAATTACAATCAAAGTAGTTCTAACATATTTACGTATTGCTCTTTCAAATCATGTTGATAAATTTATTATATTTTTTTCATATATGCTTTATTTATTTCCTTTTAATGTATATATTTTTTAAATAACAGTAAAAAGAAATATTATGCGATATATTTTGAGCCTCGGTATGGGGCCGTAATCAGTAGAATGCAAAAAAATAATAATGACAGATAAGTTAACAATTAATAAAAATTTTAGTAACTTAAAAAAAAAAAAAAAAGAAATTCCCGTTAGATAGTGTTGATTACTTCTGATAATCATTCTTCATTTGCCAAAATTAAAACAATATATTTTTATTGCTAGCTTGGTAAAAAACAGCAGAAATAAATGTTTAAAAAGTAAAGTTTGTGACCATTTAATTGTTTCAAGTTGAAAAAGTGTTGTACAAATGTGGCAAACAGACAGTCGGACATACAATTCAAACTTGAAGGTCACCTTTTTCATATTCATATTCTTTATTGTACACACAAAACATCATTTTTACAAAGTACTTAGATACATCATGTACATAGGCGAGCTTATCTCTAAAAAGAGATTACTTCCAGCAAACCCGGATTGAAAAAAGAGAAGTAATAATAAAAAGTAGACATACATACGTGTACACTAAATATGTTAATATACTTACACCCTATGATTATAAATAACAACAACATACCTACATAAATAATAATTAAGTAACTATTTAAACAATAAACATATTTACTTTACAAAAAATAAGATAAAAATACATAACAATAGTTAAAATAAATATTGTGCTATCTACAGATACTCATGGAGTTGAAAGGTAGTACTCTTTCACTCTGTTTTTAAAAATACCGAGTGTAGGACAGTCTCTAATGTTTTTCTCATTTTTATACAAACAACACTTAAAATATTAGGAGGATAATAAAGAGTGAATTAAGGTTTCGTTTACTTCAGGTTAATAGCCGTTGATTTGACCTAATATATAGGTAATTTCTTGTATTTTGAATAAAAATATTACATGAAAAATACCAACATAGAAGTTTAAAAGAAAAACTTACTAGACAATAGAAAGCGTGCGCATAAGGTAGAGGTACTGTAGCAGCGTCTTCCATGGTCCAGTGTGTTGGCACAGGCCACAACATCGAGGGCTCTGCAGCCACATGGGATGATGCACTTCCGCCACATATCACACCCATCACACGTTAACCACTAAAAATTTAAGTTATTGTCATTCTTTCTGATATAGCAGATCTGCATAGTCTATTTCCATTTTATTTGCTACTTGCCTTTGAGTTACCCCACTAAAGTCCATTCCGTAGCCGTCTATTTCAGCATCCACTTTAGGCACAAGACCTGTAGCTCTTGTGGCATCACGCACATTCAAACCAGCGTAGTAGACCTGTCTTTCAGAAAATTAATTCAAATATCGCTTATTTGATAAATCAATATTAAGTATATGCATTTGTTTTTACCGTGACTGATATTTCATTTTGATTAATTTCGGGAACTACTTCCCAATGCAGATTTTCAAGATTTCCAGGTTGTGTGCTTAGTAATTTAAAATTACGCTTAGTCTTTGTTAGTAACTCCTCGGATTTAACAGAGAACTCTTTTCCCGTGTTTTCCTGTGAAAGATTTTACTATTATGCTTGGTTAAAAAATTTATGAACCCAGAATCAGTAATTTTCATTATCGTGACCAAATCCGTTACCTCCTAGAGTTTAATTATATAAAATTACCTCACTGTTGCTGGATTGTAAAATAGGAACCTTTAATCCTTTCAAAAGAACTGGCATGGGACGTGCACGTGGAAGATCTTTCATTTTAATATCTTCCATTATCACGTCTCCGCATCTGTAATATTATTCTCTTAATTAAATCATATTTGGTAAAACCTGTATGTATAGGTATAGCACGTGACATGACTGGAGTGCTGGTGAGTACATACATGTCTGTATGAAATCACCCGCACTCCACATGTCGCGTATATAATCTTTCCAATATAACGTATGTGTATCTGTATGTTTATTCCCTAACGGCCAGAACTGGATGCGGTATTTATTGTTAGCTATAGATTACTTGAGGTAGGTTGTATGAAATATACCACTGCGCTGTAACCAATGGAAAATGAGCATTGATTAGTTTTCTTTGTATGTATATGATATGATAACTCGAAAACCATTAAACAGATTTGTATACGGTTCTTAAGCCAAGGAGTTTCTTAAAAACTTTTAGTTAGTGCTGAATGTTGTCACTTCTTTATGTTTTTTTTTATTATTACTCTAAAATATGCGCAGAAATTGATAAAATGTTGGTGTCAAACTTCAAGTTTAAATCTTTGACGGTTCAATAGTTATGAGGCTATGAGTAAATGGACAATGGAGTCCCCTAAGGTACGTAACTCTTATAACTTACCTGGCAAAGATTTACTATTTCTTTTTATTAAAGAGTTAAAGAGAGTGAGAAAGACTAACCTAGTACCATGTGTTTTAAAAACTGTAGCTTTTAATGTTTCTTGACTTCTACCAAGTTGGGAATTCATGTATTTGGTGTCAATGTCTAATCGACGGATGAATCGAGGCACTGTGATTCCATCATAATCCCTGTGCAGTGCGTTCAGCTGCAGCATTGAGTCCAGTAATGTGACCCAGTTACCGGTCCACGAGATCTCTGCTTGAGTCATGTCCTCATTTAATCTTTTAATGCTCTTAAAATCACCACTGTAAAATAAATAAACAAGTAAAAATATAACAAGTACAACGTAATAACAAGTACAACGTAAAATTGTACTAGTTCTGGATACGAAAATTGATGACAGTACCCCCTCTACGTAATACAAACAGCTTATACTGTGGGTTTAATAGAGGAACCATTACATTAAAACTGTTGTTTTATACAAAAGTCCTATTTACTCGATCAAAATGTGTAAATAGCTGATGTTTTGCAATAACATTTTTAATGTAGAATCATTGATGTTTTTTGGTTTTTAGGTTGTCTTTAAACCTAAAGTTGTTTTTGGATAATTATCACCAGTTTTCATTTCCAAAACTACAAGCGATTTATGGTGTACATTTTTTAAATAGTGCTATTTTTTAGGACCATTTCTCTAACCTGTAATAAGAATCGCGTTCGTTAAATATTTTGTAGACATCTTGTTCACTTAAAGTCAATTCTATGACTGATTCTGAAGGCTGTGACAACGACGATTCTGTTGCTTTTGATTTTCCGAATATGTACCCGCTGATAACTATATTGTTGCTATTTATTACCTAGACATAGAATAAAATAATTGATCGATTACTTATTCATTATAAGTATATATTTTTTATTTTAATATAAAGGACATAGATAACCATACCTCAAAATACCCATTTCCTTTATTCAGTTGAACACTGAGTCGCAACAGCGTGTTGTCATTCAATCGCGGCTGTTCATGAAAATGTACATTTTGAAATTCCACCGATAGTTCATGTCGCATAGCACCAACAGACATAACAAGGGTGTCCCATGCACAGACAAGTGCTCCACTGAACGGGTACAAAGTATCATCTGTTATAGACAAAAGGACCTTTAATTTATCAAATATGTATTAAGATTTTTAATGAGATAATATATATATATATTTAATCATTTTCTTAGTACCTCCATGTACATTTCCTCTCAAATAATTGAATTCATCATCGTGTACTGAGATTATGAAGTTGGTAGCCGCAGCTATTTTTCGGTTAACCGTGGAATAGTTTGCTAAGCTCCTATGATATGGAAAACAGTTAACAAAAATTGTAAAAGTGTGAATAGATGGTGGATAAACTCATGCACAATTAATGAATGATACTTCTTAAATGATAATTAAAGTCTGGTCATCGAAAGATCAGACTGGAAAAATGAGGCAAATTTAAAAATCCTGATACACACAGATGATAATAGGATCAAATGAATTTCAATCATAAACGCTTTGCTTTCAATACAATTAGAGTGAATTGGCATCAAAAATATTTTATGAATTAATTGGACCCACTTTTTCAGTTATAATCTCATTTCCAAGGAAAAGCAAGTCTCATTCGTCTTTCGATTTGAAGACTTTATCAATATTTATAAGCCTTTTTTGTCCGTACAATACGATTATGAAAAAAACTTTAACTCTAATGTTGTTGCAATTAAAATTAATATCAGTTTATCTGTCTTGGGTAGATAGTAGAAGTGGGCAGATTGTAAAGTATGAAATCGAAAATCTTTCACCAAAAGACAAAAATAGGTGCGATCCCCCTAAGCATTTAAAAAATATGAAATGATAAGAAAAATGACGTTGAAATATCATAAAATATCAATGTACTATTGAGTTGCGTTGTTTAGGTTCGGCAAAAACTGAATATTCCTTGGACCGAGCCCATGGGTGCTCACTATTATTTACACCTATGTTATTCTTATTTAACAACATATGGCATTCAATGTACATACCAGTTCTCTTGGTGAACCCACTCAACAAGGTGAGATAACATTGGCGTTCCAGTTGAAACTGGATACTCAATTTTGGGATAAAGAGTTTTTATCTTGGGATTGTAACCTTGCATATACAATCTAAAATAAAAACAACTCAAGGATACAGAAAACACCAAATAATCGAATTACGAACAAAAAGAACAAAAGAACGGACTTACGTGCCAATAGCTTCGAGTAAGAATAGAGCGTTGTCGTGATGACCACGTCGAGTTAACGATATATTTACACAAGTCGATGGCAATGATCGTTTAAGGATGGCCTGCAAAAGACCGTGGGGTGCTACTTCTATCACCACTGCGTTTGATGGAATAAGCTTTGAAGCCTCTTCAAAAAGAACCGGACTCTGGAAATGAGTATCAAATTGATTATATTACATTATATTATATTATAATAAATCTGTATATAAAAATAAATTTCAGATGGTATTAATAGAATGTACCAATAAATTATTAGTATGGTATTCTGCTGAAGAAAACTTAGCATCTGGTAGGTCCCATTTTTTTTGTGGTATTGATGTCGATACCCATTTGTCACTGCGTGCCTTCGGAGATTTGATAACTTCTTTTAAGTACTTCAACAATGCTGGACCTTTTAAAATTAAAATAAAAATAAAAATTACATCGATTACTATTACATTACGTATTTGTTTAACAAACGTAGGTACCTACCTGCTTCTTTGATGTAACGCGAGTGGTAAGCTATGTTTGAACAAGGAACTTCTTTTGCAAAAACTTTTCGAGACGTAAGTTTTTCGATGAACTCTTTCATTTTATCTGATGGACCTGATATTGTACTTGATTCAGAACTATTGTGGCAGGCTACTTGAATCTCCGGAGGACACATACTTACTATCTGCAAAAAAAAAAAAACATAAAGTACTTCCTTCTTACATTTTACGTATAAAGAGCAACAAAACATACTTGTTGGTATCCCAGTCCAACGGCAGCCATTGATCCTCGAATGAATGGTGTTTGTAGAGAAACCAGTCCACGGCTGTATGCTGATAGAATCATCTCCTCGGCTGTGAAACACCCATCTGCGTATGCGCAACCTAGTTCTCCCACGCTGTGCCCTTTAATTTAATAAGAATATACATTTATTCATTATGAGTATGGGCGTTCTGCTTTTTGTAAATGTCTAGAATCACATACCAAATACAAATTGTGAAAAAATTTATAAAATGTTGAAATTTTTCTACTATACGAGTACTTACCAATAATTTTATCGGGAACAATACCCAACTCACGGAGGACATCAGTCAAACCAATCTGGATAGCGGCAATCCCCACAAACGAGTGCAAGATATTGTCGAACATTGCTTTTTCAGACGATGTTATGATGTCTACTATATCAATACTTTTTGGCTCTAGAACTACTTGACAACTATAGAAAGAAAAAAAAAGTACAATTTATTACAAAAATCCGTAAAGTTTTTATACTTGTTGTATAAAAAGCTTATTCTTATTATTAATGTCATTCTACGAGTACATTAGCATACCGCTCGATTGCAGCTGCAAACACAGGAATGCGCATGAGTTGTGTTCCCATACCAACCCACTGCGAACCCATTCCGCTGTACACGAACCACAGGGGTTTATTTGAGTCATCACAGTAATTGACATTTTCAATTAGGCTTATGGTATGGTTGTCTTTCTCGGTATCTAAAAACATTTATAAATTACATAACAATTTAAATATTTTAGTTTTAATTATGTAATTTTTATATAAAATATTTTAAAATAAAAGGTATTGAAAACTACAGTTGAAAATGAACCCCGTAGCTATATCGAAATCTATGAATCAGAATCACCAATAGAACACAGAATCCATCATCCAACCCGCGATCACCAATCGCCGGCGCACACCCGTAACGAGTGTTTCTCTCCCACTGCGCAACTACTCTCGAGCTCATCTACACGATGTTTTCTCATCGTGAGTACTATGAAATGGTACGCGTGTACATGCTCAGTGGTGAAAACCTTTAGGAAGCGAGACAATTGTACGTAGTGGAGAGCATTTCTTGGCTTCGTGCTCAAGGAATAGCCAACGCCACAGTTCCTAACTGCTAAACAATTTTAGCGGTAAACCAGTGGGTACTGGATTATGGTAAGTCTACCGTACCAAGCCATGCACTAGCTATTGAGATAGAAGACGCAGTTTTCAACTTCTTTGAGCGAAACTCCCGAGCCAGTACCCAAGACGCAGCTCAGCGGTTTGAAATTAGCCAACAAACAGTGTGAAAATTGCTGCACTATGCTAGACTTCTTGCATACCACTTTCAAACAGTGCAGCACCTGCATGAGACTGACGCACCAAATTGTCACACGTTTTGTGAGTGGTGCCTTGAAAACCAACACAAAAACATTTTATGGACTGACGAGTCAATGTTCACACGTGTGGATCTGTACAATTGCCACAACGAACACTGGTGGGCGTACAGAATCCCACACATGATTCGTGAACATCATCACCAGGTGCGGTTTGGTGTAAATGTGTGGGCCGGTATTATGGGTGACAAAGTGCTTGGGCCGTATTTTATGGACGGACTCAAACCGTAGGCATGTACCTATGACATGCCAAGAAGTGTGATTGCAGACTATTTGGAGGATGTGCCGCTCGCGTACTTGCGAGACTTTTATTTCCAGCAAGACGGAGCACCACCTCATTATGCCGTACAGGTACGAGATTACCTCAATGAAGAGTACGGAGACCGGTGGATAGGTCGCGCCGGGGATGTGGCTTGGCCTGTGGCTTAGCCTGCCACATCACCAGACCTCATGCCCTGTGATTTCTTTTTGTGGGGGCAAATCAAATGCCGCGTATATTCTGAGGAGTCTCAAAGCAGCGAATAACTGTAAGCAATAGTGCATTTGACGCTGTAAAAAGTGACATTGTGGTGCTGAGAAAATTGAGAAGGAATGCAGTGAAACGTGCTAGCTACGTTTGGAGAGAAACGGAATGCATTTCTAATAATTGCTGAAGTACAGCTAAGGTTAGATTATGCAATTTCGTTGATTTCAATTAATTGTACTTCAGTTCATTTAAATTTTTTAAATACTCCTGAATGCAGGATTGACTACTAACTAACGATTTCATTACTTACCTACCTACTTGCCGTTTGTAATTTTAATTCCTTTTCAAAGCATTCTTAAAGTTTAGCGCGATCTAAATAGCTTCTGTATTCTGACGGTCTTATGCCCGTAAAAATATGAAGGAAAAATTGCAATTTATGGTCGCTGATGTCTCATTTTAGCGCAGAGCGGCATGTAAAAGTCACGTACGGCGTGCTTGTTTTAGCGGTGCGGCGGCGTGGGACAAAGGGTACCTTTGCCACGCCCCGCGCCGTGCAAGGCGAGGCACGACAGGCGTAAGCGCACGATCACGTAGCGGGAGTAGGCGGTGACGCGCGAGTGGCATTTGACTGACAGGTTATATGACAGCGGTATTCGGATTTTGTAGCCTTGATTTCTTTTTTTATTATTATGAAACAAGACAAAAGTAACAAATTATAATTATATATTTTTTATAACAAACATATAATTGTTCCCTTTGATATAGCTAGGGGGTTCATTTTCAATCTGTATAGACTCTTGCAATGTTTTCCATAGTGTTAATACTCCAGGATCATTTTATGATTTTTACGGCTATTATACTAACCAAGAATACAAAATCCTCGACCCAAATGTCCAGATATATTGTATTCGTGGATCCCATGCAATAATCCAATTTGTTCAGGATCAATTGGGTGAGATATCAACTCATTCATTATTTTATGAACGCCAGATTCTTGTCTAGCTGATATGGTGACCAAATAGGGAATGCTAGACTGATATCTAGATAAATCCTGAAATTAATTTTAAAATACAATTTTAAAATACAACTTTACAATTAATTACTGTCTGACCCACTTAGATGTTATTTCATGTTGTTTTTACTCTTTTCTTCAGCAGCTTCAATTAATATTTGATAACAATTGTTATTCATCGGGGTTAAGGCAAAGGCAACTCCTACAAACATAAATTATTTTGTTCATTCAACAAATCGGCTACGTTATAATAAGTTTGTCTTTATTATAAATTCATTAATTATTTATAGACCTTTTAACATGAGGTTTCATAAATAAAAAAATCAAAACAGATCGTTCATCAACCAAATATCAAAACACACCTAGCAATTAAGAGCGGTATCGCAGCCGGATTGTAAAATACCCGCCTTTTTCTAATTAATCGAAACAGAACACTTAAATTCAAAATTAACTCAATAGTTATTAAACAAAACCTTATAATGTTAAAGTATTAGATCATGCGATTAAATTAATAAAAGAAGCAGCTACAAAAGAAATATATAATAACGAAAAACTGAATATATACGACGCAAGACAATAATTAACAACAACAACAAATAGAACGTCACACTTCACTCAGATGACCATAGCTTGGTAAAGCCAACTGATACAACCTCTTTAACAGCTTCTCTCTTTACCAAGTCTTCAGTATTTTGGTCAATCTTTACAAACATAGACCAATTAATCTACAAAGTGTAACCAATCTGGGTTTATAAACTGGCTTCGTCATCATATCAGCCAGTTGAGATTCCGATGAAACCTTTTTAATATCTAGGATTCCTTCATCTACTGCTTCTCTTACGAAGAAGTATCGAATCCGTATATGCTTGGTTCTCTGGTGAAACTCAAAAGGGGGGTTTCTGGCCAGCTTAATGGCTGACTCATTGTCAACATACAGCACTGGAGTATCATCTAAACCTTCTATGCTTTGGATAAGTCTTTTCAGCCAAACAACTTCTCTAGTCGTCTCACTAGCGGCAACAACTTCAGCTTCTGTACTGGATATTGCAACAGATGCTTGTCGATAACTTCGCCATGATATTGCTCCACCAGCATATAAACAAACCATTCCGGTTGTGGAGCGCCCGGTCTCCATGTCTCCTCCATGATCTGCATCGCTGAAGCAATGAAGTAGTTTCCCTGCATTTCTTTTATACATTATGCCCAAATCTTGGGTGCCTCGTAAATAACGTAATATACGTTTCACCTTAACAATATCATGTCTTGTAGGACTCTCTAGATGTCTTGAGGCAACTCCTACAGCAAAAGCGATATCAGGTCTCGTCCCCACCATCAAATAAGCTAGTGCTCCGACAGCTTCTCTGTATGGAAACTGCTCAGTATTAAAAGCTTCTCTTTTTCCAAAGTCATCTTTTAGTATGGGAGTTCCAACTGCTTTACTATCCTGCATGCCAAATCTTTCTAATATTTTCTTAGTGTATGCGGCCTGAGTAACTTTAATGGTGTCATCTCTTCGCTCTATCTCTAGTCCAAGAAAATATGAAGCTGATTTCGATTTTATCTTAAATCGACACCTTAGTTCATTAAGAAACTGCTCAGTCTCTTCATCATGTGTGGAAGCAAGAAGACCATCGTCTACGTACAGAGCCAGTATTAGCTTCTTCTCTCCTCTCTGCCTTACAAATAGACATGGATCTGCTTCACTCTGCTTAAACCCAATTTTCAGTAGGAAATCTTTGACACAGCTATTCCAACATCGTGGTGCTTGCTTAAGCCCATATAAGCTCTTTTTCAACTTACATACTCTGTTGGACCCATCATCATAACCTTCTGGTGGTTTCATGTATATTTCTTCCTTTAAACTGCCATATAGAAATGCTGTGGAGACGTCAAATTGTGTGAGCATCAAGTTATCTCTCGCAGCTATACTCAAAACAACTCGTATAGTACTCATTTTTGCAACGGGACTGAATGTTTCTTCATAGTCCAATCCTTTTTTCTGTGAATATCCCTTAATCACAAGCTTGGCCTTATAACGGTCTATACTTCCGTCAGGATTAGTCTTAATTTTGAAAATCCACTTACATGGTATTGCTTTCCTTCCATTTGGCACAGGAACCATCTCCCATGTTTCATTTTCTTGTAAAGACTCCAATTCGTCTTTCATGGCCGTCTCCCACATTTCTTTATCATCACATGCAATAGCTTCTTGATATGATTTTGGTTCCTCTAAGGTTTGTAATATACTGTCTACAGTATTTATCATGAAGTCGTCAAATCTGTCTGGACGTTTTAGTTTTGAGCGTTCTCTAAGCGTTCTTTGTTCTGGTTCATCTCCATATTCTACTGATGCAACTACTTCAATTTCATCCTCAATTTCAATACACTTTTGTTCGTCTTTAGGTTCTCGATGAGTCTGATTATCATCTTTATCATCTTCACTTAAAGTTGGTGAAACCACGTCAAATTTTTCACCTTCTTCTATAATTGGGAATGACTCTAATGGTATTCTACTTCATTACTTGGGTTAAGAGTATGTTCTTCAAAAAGCACATCCCTAGAACGTATTAATGAACATTTATCTTTATTCCATACTCTATAGCCTTCGTCATTGTCATATCCAATGAGAAATCCTTTCAAAGCTTTTTTATCTAACTTCTTTCTGGTTATCTTTGGAATGTGAGCATAGCACGTACTACCAATTATCCTAAGGTGACCAATCCTTGGTTTCTTCTTGCACCAAATTTCATATGGTGACTTATCTAGTCCTGTAGGGCCTGTCCTGTTGACAATATATACTGCACTATTTACCAACTCAGCCCAAAGTCCTTGCGGTAAGTCTTTCGAATGCATTATGGTTCTCGCGGATTCTACAACAGTTCTGTTATGTCTTTCTACGCAACCATTTTGTTCTGCGGTATATGGCATTGCCAACCTCTGTCGAATGCCATATCTATCAAGTAATGTTTTCACATTTTTGTTATCAAACTCACCGCCATTGTCACATAAAAGCTCTTTAACTGTGTGTCCCACTACTTTTGTTTCATCTAAGAAGAGTTTTAACTTGTCATGGACTTCAGATTTCTCTTTTAAAAATAAACATATCTGAACTTTGAATAATCATCTTTAAACAACACAAAATATCTGAACTTGGAAATAGAGTAGCAGAAGGGGCCACAAACATCAGCATGAATTAACTCTCCTGGTTCCTTTGCTCTTTCTCTCGTTCCAAATTTCAGTCTATGTGCTTTGCCATAAATGCATCCTTCACAAAGTTCACTATCTAGTTTCAATTTTATTTCTAACTCTCTCTCGATCACTTTCTTTACATGAGTTTTATTCTGATGACCCAACCTTTCATGGTACAACTGCAGTAAATTCTTCGCATTTAATGTGTTGATCTTTAATGGTATATCAGGTATAACATTCGACAATCTGAGCTTATAAAGACCGCCTTGTTTTTGCCTGTCTCCAATCAGAACAACCTTTTCATCGACTCTTAACTTACATTCAATAGCTGTGGACCTAAAATCGCTGTTTGAGAGTCTATCCTGGGCTGCCAATACAGAAAAAAGATTCTTTGTTATACCAGGAACGTACCAAACATCATTCAAAGTGATATATTGGATGCTTCCGTCTATATGAGCTTCAAGTCTAATCGTACCTTTGCCAATTGCATTAATAGTGTTTCCGTTTGCTGTTGTAACAGTATGAGAACCATTGAATTCAACAAATTGTTCAAACATATCACATCTGTTAGTAACGTGGCTTGTTGCACCATTATCAACAAACCAGTTATTTGTATCATTCACATTATCAATAGACATAAGGTTCGTGTTTACTCTCATACTCGGATCATTCTTTGATGTCAATGACTTGGCTTTAGGTGGACGTCCATCTGATTTCCATTTAGAACATCTTCTTACCACATGTCCAATCTCCCCACAATAATTACATTTGATGTTTGCATAATAATCTTTCTCAACGGATTTCTTCTTAATTCCAGATTCTTCTTGCACTATGAGAGTTTCTACTTTACTTTCTGTGCCGCTCTTCATGGCTAGAGCTCTTTCATAAGAACATAACTGGTTGGTCAATCGCTCTACAGTTCTTTCTGTCTTTGACATAAGCAGCCAGCTAGACTTGAATGCAAAGTATTCCTCAGGTAGTGTTTCCAAAATTTTACTTATAATAAAAATTTCTGGCAATTCACTCCGTCCATCAGACTTTTGCAACTCTTGTTTTAGCTCAGACCAAATGATCTTTAGCTTTGACAAGTGGGTACCCATATTATCATCTGTCTGCTTCTTATAACCAAAGAATTTCATACAAAGATTATAGCCATTATCTTCTGATACTCCATCAAATAACCTATGTAACTCTTGCCATACCTGATTTGCTGTAGAAAATCTCATGACCTTTTGAAGATTATTATCTGACAGGTTTGTTGTCATTATTAACAAGGCTGTGCTCTCAACCATTTGGTATCTGTCAAGTCGCTTTTCATATTCCTCAATTGCCTTCTCAGCTTTTGATGTAGATCCTTCAGGTTCAGGTTTTTTTAACTTTCCTTCTGGGCCCATAACCCAGAGGTCCGTGGATCGGAACCACGCTCTGCTACCATGTTAAAGTATTAGATCATGCGATTAGATTAATAAAAGAAGCAGCTACAAAAGAAATATATAATAACGAAAAACTGAATATATACGACACAAGATAATAATTAACAACAACAACAAACAAAACGTCACACTTCACTCAGATGACCATAGCTTGGTAAAGCCAACTGATACAACCTCTTTAACATATAACATAAAGTCCCTTTCAATAGAATCCGCCAATAATGTAAACAAGATAATTATTTGACAGTTCTCTATGATTATGGTGTTGTACCCAAAGATTTGGTTGTACCTATACTGATGTTAAAGTGGTATTTTGGTGTGGTATTTTTTGAGTTTCTAAATAATGCTTCATGGTATCTCTTACAACATACTGAGACACCTCCATAATTTCTGAAGTAATTTTATATAACTCCATTTTGGATGGGTATGTAAGAGAGGATTTTTCTAAATAATTATAAATATTCACTAGAATTTTTTTCCCTTGTGGTCAGATAAATTTTTCGTTTTTTGGCAGGCGGAGGAGTCTTCGACCCTGATGTACTGAGTTACGGCTCACTCATTATAACCTAAAAACACCACGTTATAATTTTTCACTTTATTATTATTCTTGGATTTATTCTTAGCATCTCTAAGTGATTATGTGTACATCTTTATTAGATTTTAAAGAATTAATAGTTTATAAACATTGTTACCACCTTGTTTCTTGAGAAAGAGATCCAATCGTAAGCAAAAACAAAGTCCGTGATTTCACGCAGAAGTCGTCGTTCCAAGAATAAATCCAAGCAAATCGCAAAGAAAATGTCCAAAAACCAAAATACAAAAAGCAAAGTCGTCGATAATTAGAGGAAACAGAAAAACGCACAGAACTCGGAACAATACCCACCAATGAATAAAAAATCTAAGGAAATGAAATAATTGCCAAACCCGCTCTCTAAATCAGCTGTTTGCGGCCATTACAAATTTTCATTTTGTTGGTACAAAAGCGGTGTTTGTGAGAGGTTTGTGAAGTCACAACACTAACTTTCCAAAGACAAAAAAGACTTCGATGATAAAAAAATTAATATGACAGTTTGACAAACTATTGAAATTTTCGTCGTCCGATTATTTTTAATTAAAATAACTATCATAAAGAAGTTATTTGGTGTCGAAATGATTTTAAGAACAATGTATGGTTCCTTGAAATGTGAATATGATCAGGATTGATATTCAAATGTAAGTAATTACGCAGTAATCGTGTTTAAATTGGTTTGTTTACATTATCGGCGGATTCTATTGAAAGGGACTTTATGTATTGTGTATTTTGCTATCTCAAATTTTCCATTGGTATCCGTAAATTAGAATTTAAAAAATTTTGGTATTGGAAATTGGGGGGTGTATGTATCGGGATTAAAAATAAGGTTATTTTGTCTTATAATAACTGATCTTTGTATTTACAATTTTGTCATACCGTTAGTACTACCGTTACTAACTTAGTAACTCATAAGTCGTATAAAGTTTGCAAGTCGGAAACTTAAAGTACATAATAAATTAGTACATAATAGCATTAGTACATAATACGTAATTACAGATCTAGCCAGGGCAAAGTAAATGGATTAGCTTCTTAAAGATGTAGATTAACCTTCTTATTCTTTGAAAAAGATATTTGATATGCGAGTACCAGTTTAGTTGGTAGTCCAGAATAACACCTAAATATTCAATACTTTTCACTCTAGCAATTTGAGGACATGTACAAGTCTCAGAGTTGCCACTGACAGCAGTGCAACTTTATCGTAAAAAGTTTGGAGGCTTAACATATTTAAATATTTCAAATTTTCAGGGGCCAAAATATATCGAGTAAAAACGTATTTTATTGTTTTTATTAATAAATAAACCATAGAAATAAATAAAGCTTAAAAAAGCACAATATATAATTTGTTAACGTCTTTTAGTTTTGATGATCTGTACAACTAATGGTTACTTTTTCGAAATTTAAAATATCCGAAAATAATTGCAAATATTAGGAAAAAAATAACAGAATCAATTTAGGGATAACAGCATCTCTGAAATTTTTTTAAAAACTTAATACATCCACAATTTTAATGTTTTTGCGTGGCTTTTGCATAAAAATATTTGTTGAGCTTGGTTTTAGCAAAAAGTTTATGTCATTAATCAACCCAAAATCGCCTACAGTTTTTGTAAAAGAGGCCGTTGGCCTAAGATTTACCTTTGCGAAGGCTATCTGTCCATCATCAGCTATTGAAACGCTATAAAAAATGACTCTACAAATTATATCTTGAATACTAAGTGCCTTAAGGTTTAAGTCGCCAAGCGCAAAGTGCGTAACTTAACTTTGTTTTCCTTGTTTAGAAGTTGAAAATTAAAAACCTTTTGGTCTGTGGCAATTGACGCCAAAAGTTCAGTATTAGTGAGGTTTATAAAGCAAGAGTTTGAAATTGTATACACAATTAGTCATGATATTTTCAAAACCAACTTAAAATGCTGTTTTAACTTTGTTTGGACAAGATCTTGACTACTTGTGCATTAAATTTCAAACTCATGCTTTATAATCCTCACTATTAGCGTCAATTGCTAGATATCAAAAGGTTTTTCAATTTTTAACTTCTAAACAAGAAAAACAAAGTTAAGTTTTGCCTTTTGTGCTGAGCGACTGACGTTTAACCTTAAGGACCCCACGCCAAATGAACAGAATAAAATCGCCCTTGCCTCGATTTGCACAATATTATTTTAATCCGCTGGATTAGTGATAATTACAATACCTTCGGTTTAAAGTGTCCATTAAGTAATACGTGAGAATTAAGGCCAGTAATAGACATATTATTTACACCGACGTATGAGCGGTTGAAGTGTGCGTGTTCAGTGACAATACGCATTCGTCCTTCTCTCAGCGCCTCTACGTCATTACGAGGATTGTCACAGTGCAGGTTGGCGGCCAGTTGTCCAGTGTGGTACCCGAGCAATACCTGCGCATAATAATCATCAATGAAAAATGTGCCCTTATATAGTTAAAAGGCGTATTAGCTCAGGGACTGACCTCTCAATCTTGAGATCCAGTTTCGATCCCCGGTCGGGCATGCACCAATGAGTTTTTCAGAATTTATGTGCATATTATTTGGTTTTATTTGAAACCTGCAAAAGCGTGTATTTGTGCCCGAAGTACGGCGATAGGGCTTACCACAAATCACGTTGGGACGTAATAATTGTCACTAAAACGTGGGTGTTCTGAGTGTGGACTGTGACTTGCATTTCACAGTTCACACTCGGAATACTTCAGACACTATAGGCGAATAAGATTACTATGAGACGTCCATAGGGATATAAGGATTTCATTTTACTCGCAAGTACTTATAACATGTATTATTGGTGATATTTACAGCAGTCAGCGAGCCGCACGCTTAGCACACGAGCAATACGTGCAGCTCACCGATCGACGGCTGCCAGTGCTCGTTTGACAACGACGGACGGTGAACGCCGCGTCGTCGTCCTAAGAAAGACACTCGCCTTGATCATGCTGAAATTGTATCGGTGAAACGGTTGGCATATAGTCAACAAAAATCACACGTGAATGTTCAAGCCGTATGTAATAATAATTTTGGTTGTCAGCTTACTCGAGTTTTAATAATATTAATGTTACACTTATGTTAATTCTAGGTACGTAAGTATAACATTGTACTCCTGTACCGTGGAGGCGCGGTATGCCCGAAGTGGACATGCTATATTTTCTTTTATGATTGTTCTTTTACTTATTTTATTTATGTTCAATTTGTTGAATTCAGAATTTGTCTTTGTCTTTTCTGTTTTAAACAATAGAGCTACTTTTAGTGTTCCGTACCTCAAAGTGAAAAAACAGAACCCTTATAGGATCACTTTGTTGTCCGTTTGTCTGTCCATCCGTCCGTCTGTCTGTCTGTCAAGAAATACCCTTTTCCTCAGCCCCCGTATGAGATATCAAGTTGAAACTGATACCTCCTAAGGCATAGTCTGGCTTTATGGTGCTGTAAAAATCCGCAGCCATTTTATACACATTTTTTGACACTTGATCTTGAAACTTGAAGTTTTTTTACTGTTAGGTCTTATAGCACACACATAGGACGAATTCTAAAAAATACAAATGTTTAAATTTTATCGAAGTTATCAAAGACTAACTAAATTAGACCCTAAAAATATATAGAGTTTAAAGATCGTTAGTGTTAAGCTAAGTTGGTCATTTATAACAGGAAGTAAAATTATTTACCATGTTTTTAGGGTTCCGTACCCAAATTTTGTAGTGGTATGGAAACCTTTGTGCGCTAGTCCGACTCGCACTTGGCTGGGTTTTGAATTTGAAGACTTCTTTGTGTTTTATTGACAAGATGTTCTTTAGCCGCGTTGAGTTATTTTCGGTAGGGAAAAATCTAATAAGTTCGGGTCACTGTCACCGACATGCTATTTTGACTGTTAAGTATTCACTTCCGTCGGCAGTGCCCTGGCTGCCTATGTTTCTTTTAATTATTATTATTTATGGCTTAATTATACAGTAATTCCAAATTCATTTCAAATAGTTTAGTTTTTGAGATATATAGGCCTGGTGAACGAAGTATCCCCTAGCCCTTGGATAGACCACATAAGACCTACCAGCTAGAGACCAGCTAGAGGCAAACAGGTAGACGGATAGTCACAGAACTATTAATAGGAATAGAAAGGCCATGAAAGCCGTGACTGCGATGCACCGATTTGATCAATCTCATTTCTCAACCGAACGCGTTAGAACAAACATATTGTAAAAATGGTGTATTGCAGCGTGGCAAATTTCTCTAACTCTTCAAATAACGCAAATAAGACATCCAAAGGAATTTCATTTCACTCGTGAGTAATTTAAACATGTATTTACTGTGATATTTACAGAATAAACCTCGCGGTAAATAAAATTACAACCTTACCATGAAATATTTAGCGTTGTAGTGAGTAGCGTTGAAATTAGACAATATTTTGTCACACATTGAGTTATAATATTAACGTCGCAGTGTATATTTTTTCAAACATTATCAACACGGACCTAATTGTGTCATAGTGCGGCTGCTGGTCATGGCTCTTTACACACATTGGCACAGTGCCATGACGTGTTTGGTATTTTACATCTAAGCTTCATTTAAAGACGGTGTTATTTTGGCTGTATGAAAACGGGTGAATTTATGAGTGCGCCGCGTATGTTTACTAACTAGGTAATACTACGTTAATCCAAAAAGTGGCGACAGAGGTTCTCGTATAAAATTTGTGTCACGCCATCCCCGTGCGGACAGCGGAGAAAGCTTCATTTTGCTTTTTGGGTACGGAACCCTTAAATGATAGCCAGTAACTAGCACAAAACTCGTTACTAAATAGTGATGATATTTCAGGAAAATTGCGTTCACCTTGGTTATAGCTGATATTCCAGAAGCAGCTTCTGTGTATCCGATATTTGATATAACACTGCCGACTAAAAGTGGTTTAGTTCTGTCCTTGCAAAATACGTCACTTATTGCTTCTAGTTCACTCTTATCGGCATCGGGTATAGCTACAACACAACATGTTTTATTTATACATAAGGCAAAAGTATAAAGGATCATACCAAGTTTGATTTAGAATAATATAAAAATAATACTGTATTTGTCATACCAATCTTTATTTAAAATAATAATCTACACATTCACACATCTACATATTTTTTCTACACATCTACATGCTAAATATTTATAAAAATGTAATAGAAGTGTTATGTATATTGAAGATATTTACAAAACGGGTTACGGTAAAACGCTTAGGTCTCGCTGACTCCAAACACCTATTTTTCGACTTTTTGTACAAAATCTGTAAGCTTGCTCTAGGCAAGAACTGCAGCCGTGGGCATATTATAAATGCTGACTTGCGTGAAATCGCGTCGTCACCGATATTGATCGCCAACGACGACGGTCAATCAGCGCCAGGGCTCGGCTCGGCCTTTCTATAGATGGCTAGTTTACACAGTGCGAGCTAACGTACGACTCAGCCTGCCGAGTAACTGCACTGCAGTAACTCGCACCATTTAGACGTAACTTACGAGTAACTCGTAGTTGCGAGTTGGACAGTAGCTCGCATCCGAGTTATTTCAACATTTTTTGTTTTCACTCGCTTGTTCGCAGGTCAGTAACTCGCATATAACAGCAGCTCGGTCATCACTCGCATCGTTTGGACGCGTTCGGCAGTAGCTCACCATTGCCAGCCGGACAGTTGTGAGCGGAACCTGTGTTTTTTTGTGTGCTGCGCCTACGTACGAGCAGTTATCGAATTAAAAATGGCTGCGGAAAAATGGTCTTCTGATAATAATATTGTATTCATGAATCTCTACAGAGAACATGAGCAACGTTCATGAATTGACGTTCTATTTTTTTTTATCAAATTTAAAAGTTCAGGTGTCACTCTCATCACTGCTTTATATTCTCGGAGGTCTTCATGATAAAGCTCGTTGAAAATAGTAAGTGTTGCCCCTAAAGATCTACTAGCCATCCAATTTCTTATCCAAACCCTTTTCTTTCGCTCTTTTTTAAAGTTTTTTATAGGAATTTTCCAATTCTTGACATAATATTGTTGTCATAGACCTTATCACCGTTTTTTTAAATTAAAACACGTTCGCTCGATGTCACGACAACTTGCAAGACTGAAGTTTTATGTAGACAGCAAAGGCGAGCCGAGCTACTGCCTAGCCAGTAGACAAGCCGAGTAGCTGTCTACTGGCCAGGCAGCAGCTCGCACTGTGTAAACTAGCCATAAGCCCGTCAATCAAGTGTTATTCTCCACATAATGACGTATTTATATACTGCGCTACCCTGGTGCAACTTCACTAAAGGGTTGCAACTTTAAAATTAATGCTAACAATTTCTTTGTCAAAACAATGCAAGGGACGGCATCGATTTAAAAAATTCATTAAACTACATAAACCTGTCTGCAACTGGGCGTAAGGCAGCTCTAAACTTAAACTCGACTAAGAGTGAAATACAATAATGCCAGGTGTGCATTACATGGCACTTGATGGCACTCCCCGAAACTGTAGCGCGTCTGGGGCGGGTTCATATACTAGGGGTCATGTAATGTTGAAAATTTAAATTTATAAACGGCTATCTGGAATGTTTTGCGTGCCGGCGTTGCTGCGTCACGTAACAGCCGGCGCTGCCGAGCGCCTCCGTACCTTCATAATTGGAGTTTCTGAGCGGTCTGGATGCCCGACACACGTTGCCTGTGAGGTAAATTTGGCAACTCATCGTTCATCAAAATCATGTGTTACGTTTTTTTTTTAAGAAAAGGTCCTTTTCCGTGACCTAAAGTAACTATTTAAAATATTTCATGAAAATACGTTCAGCCGTTACAGAACTGAGTAGTAATAAAAAGGTAACAAACATACCTACAAACTTTCACATTTTTAACATTAGTAGGCTTAATATTATTATAATCAAAAAATTTACCTGAACCAAAGGCTTCTACGTATTCTACAGCTGCAGGCGATACACCTACCTCGTTATACAATTCCTTAAGGAATAAGGTAAATTCTGCTGGGTCCCTTTGTGGACCGTACTTGTGTTCGAACTTGCCTGATCTTGCACTAAATCGACTCTTTATGTAGCAGACATCCGCGTAAATCCTGAGTACAAAGCAAATATGTTGAGATGAATTTTAATTAAAAACGTGCGCCTGATGTATAGCGTCAATAGGATGAGAAAGAGCGCTTTCTGTCCGGTCCTGACTGCGGTGAAGTTGGCCACTGTTAAGCTGGTCTAACAGATCTGCTCAACCAATAGGCTCGTCTATAAAATAGCATGTTGACCACGGTGGTATCAGCACGTCAAAGGCATTGGGCCAGGGTATGCCAAAATGATATATAGACGATATGAATTGTATAATACAATTTGTAAAGTTTTAATCGTTTACCACAGGTATTTTTTATTTTTCATTCAAACATAATCTAGGGTTTTTGTGAATGTTCTACTACTTTATTACTAAAATCTTCTTAATACAATTTGTAAAGTTTAAATCTTTTACCACAAGTATTTTTTATATTGCTTTTATACATAATCTAGGGTTTTGTGAATTTTATACTACTTTATTATTAAAATCCTATGTTCTTAATGATAGTTTTTCATTGAACACACATCATTATAAGACCCTTAAGGTGACTTTCCACGATGATATTATTTATACATGGAATGGTGTTAACGTTCGACTTGCACACACATAGGTGAGATTGGATTATGCGGGAATTATAAATCGGACAATACATTTGGCAAATTTAAAACACAAAGAACTATTAGCAGATACTAGTCATAGCGACACAGTGCTCGTCTCCTTGCTGTTTAGGGAAACTACTGGCTGCAAGCTTTCCTGCCGAGAATATCGGTACACTACTTGACAACCTGTCATTTGGTATGGCCATAGGCTTGCGGCTAGGCACAAGCGGAGCCGATGTGTACCGTTCCGGTTTCCACGGCTTATCGTGTCAACGCAATGCTGGCCGCCTCTCTTGCTATGCTGCCCTCATTGACATTATCTAAGGGGCCTTTACCATCACGAACGTACCGTCGATACCTAAACCGACAGAAGCAGTGGCGGATTTACAAATTTTCCGCCTATAGGCTGCCAACTTTTGCCGCCCTTATAACAAAGGCTTAATTTTTGTCAGTTTTAGATCTCGTTATGAGAATCGTCTCAAAGCAGTTTTTTAGAAAATTGGAAACTGGGTCGCTATTTACTGACGCACGACGACGACGCTCTGTAGAATACGACAGATTTAACTGATATCACGATTCCAGCTGTATACTATATTGTTATCTGATTTAAAAAAATCTTAAACAAACCTTTTGGCATCCTTTGCCTTTTGAAGGAATAAAATATTGATGGCTTCTGATTTTGCGCAGCCATCAGCATTCTCATCGAATGATTTAGTTTTCCCATCCGTACAAAAGGGTACAGTTCTGAAATCCGAAAACTTATCATAAAAAGCAACATCTAATTGAAAATATTATGAAAAAAAGACATGATCTTGCTAAGTTTCTTGCCTTTCTTCTTAGAAAGACTAATTGAATGGGCGGTGTTAGGAATACAGTATATATTATATAGTATTGCATATATTTATAATATTATTTGTTCCTATATTTTTTATCTTATTCAATCGTATTTTTTTATAAAATTTTAATAAACCCAACCATTATTATTCCCCTGCATATTTCCCCATATTATTATTTATGAAATAAAACTATTACCTATACACATATATTATTCAATTACTTATATTACATTAAAACTGACCTGTAATAAGTGTATCTGTTTTACCTACATATTTCATTTCATTTCACTTCTGACCCCGCTTAATTTAAAATTCGAACTCTAAACTGCTTATTGATTTATATCACTATATTTTCACGTATTATTACGAACATTTTGTATTTTTTTAAAAGATAGTATTAACTATCTTGAAAAGGACCTAACTTATACTAGTCTTTTGGCGTGAATTGCCGCAGACCAAGGAAAGCAAAGTTAAGTTGTGCACTTTGTACCGAGCGATTGATGTTTAATCTTTATGTTTTATAACAGGTCTTTGTCGAGGGTTGAGTATTTGTAAACGATGATGGGAATTACTCAAAGATAAAAAAAATACGCAAACCAAAATTTTGCAAACCAAAATAAAATGTTGTAATAAAATAGGTGGGATGACGGCTAAGCGACGGGTAGCGTGTTAGATTGTAGGTGATCATAAATTGAGGAGCCAAGCAAAGCAGAGCGGAGCGAGGCGATCCCTGTAGATCTTAAGAGCATGGCATAGGCTAGCAAAAAAAATGGCTACTCGTTCAACACAATAAGTTCAATGGCAAAGACTTTACTAGCTTTTAATAGAGGCGATTATTGGTTAGCTAATTAGCCTATTTGTCTTAGAAGGTAATACTAGGGACTTTTTCACCGGATAATACTAATAATCACGCAGCAAAATAACAGATTGAAGGATTTTTAGCTGATATTGAAATGTTTTATAGGCAAAAATATTTTGTTTTCCTTATATATTCCTTTCATATTTTGTTGTACTTATTTTATGAAGAAAAAAAAAACAACTGGAACACTTTAAAGAATACAAAAAAAAAAGAAATAGGGTAGAAATATATTTTTCTTAAACATGTTCGACAATGGTTTGCTTTCCCTTTAAAAAACGAACACGGGAAGAGTTTAGGGGTAAAGTATTTTGAAACATTGTGTTACAGAGTGACTCCCGCCGCCGGTACTATAGCTTGACCGTAACCGCTGTGCCTCGCCTAGGCGCCACTGCGCGCCGAGGCGGGGGAGGAAAGGACATAGCATGGGTTCACATGAGATCGATATTGTTTTATTTATAATTTTTATTATTTTGATTCTGATTTGAATTATAAGTTTTGTTTTTATGAAACATAAAATATTGATATAAAAATCATAGTTTTAATAAAACGTACCTACATAGTTATTTATTTCGCTTACCATTGAAGTATTATCATATTTCCTAATAAATATAAAAAGCTAATATCCATGCATTATAAGCATGACATCCACGTGTTGATTTAATATCGCAATAGTACATTGATTTTATTGTCTAGACATTAGATCATTTAATTACTCATAAATTTTTATACATAGATTCGAATTGGTAGATGTTATGGTTTTATGGTGAAAACTTATTAAATATATAATATGCTTTTATTAGCTTTTTATTTCATTATGTTTATATAAATATGACTAAATAAAAGAAAACTTAGAACTTGCAATACATTTCGGCCCTTAGTGGGCCGTCATTTATCATCGTCAGTCATAATCATGTAAAATAAGTGACAAATAAATATGACATATAGAAAAAAAAAGATAATATTTTGCTTACTTAGCCTATTTGATCTTCTCGAGTCATCCCAATTCTGGCACGTGTGCGAGGTGTTTTGTGAGAGGGACAGAAAGTTGTCTGAAGTCGGAGATGGTGAGGATGGGTATGTAAGTGATCCCAGAAGGTGAAAGATGTTATGTCGACGCAGGGTTGAATAAGTGAGGATAAAGATTGTCAGCGAGATAATCAGGGTTTGTGTGGAAGAGGGAGGTGCAAGCGATGAGAGGGTGGTTTAGTTTGTCTGTCAGTCAGTGTTGTATTGGACACCAAGTGACCAGATGTAGGACGACTCTCAGGTTCTGAGGTCAATGTTCGTTATTAACGGTGAACGGTTCGCGTCATCAAATCATTTCACCCTCCACTTTAATCAAACAAATTAGAGGCCGCCAAAGTTGACAGTTTTTGACCATTTCTGTTATGGGGTTTATCTTAAAACCTTAACTAGTACGAATTCGAAATGTCTGTGTATTATGTACCATACACTTTGATTAAAGAACAAGTGCAATATTAAATAAAACTTCTTGGTACTCGGTTCCACTAATATAATAATGTTTAATTACCTTTTAAGTTATACTTAAAAGGTAATTAAAGGTAATTAAAGTAGTCACAATGTAATAGGTCCGTTTTGACATATGTCATCGCAACGTATCTATGGATGTGAACCATGCAAATCGGTAACTATGTCAACCGATTCTCACGAGAAATCGATTCAAAATATTATGAGTTTGTTATCGTTTGAAATATTTTCAAGTTTATTGGTTATAATTTCCAGAATAAACATAATTGCCAAAGTCAACGTGAAAGAAAATATAAACAGTTCAAAAGTAAAGTCACAAGAAAAAAAAACACTAAAAACAAACGGGAGCACAACGACTTCCAATATGGCGATAGAAAGATATTTCGGGTGCTAAAACCAGCTTTAAATTTTTTTTTTCTCTACGAAAAGAATCTGAAATGGAAATTCTTACATGCCAGTAATATTTTGTAATGTTGTACTTCACTGACCTCAAATTAGATAGAGGTCTGAGCGTTGATAGATATAAAATACTGGCCAGTAAGAAAAATATGTAGGCTTCAAGATGAAAAAATTGCTCCATGCCCTATAAAAAAAAAAATACTGCCATATTTCTTACCAGCCAATCTGTCTATTGATAGGATGATTTATGGAAAACTGCCTGTAAACCAATTCATTAATAAAAAAAAAATGGGACTAAGCAATAAATGCATGTTTTTTATATATTTATTTTTTGTTTTTGTAAACTATAAGTTTAAAAGCTAAGTGGTATGTAACATTATTTAGCACAATTATTATATTATATTTTTCGGTATACGCGACACCGTTACAAATACATGCAAATGTTCAAATCTAAAAAGTTTATAATTGCAAAAAAAAAAGGAAATTTAAACTTGGCTTTTTGTGTACTGGTCTCACAAAAGCTATTTACAGATCATTACAATTATTTTATCAATATTAAAACAAGTTAATTATTTTCACGTGGAATCGAATTGAGTCCGTGAAATTAGGCGATTATCTGGTTACAACACTATTATTAAGAAAAAATTGACTGAGAATGTAACTGTTTTTGAGACATTGTGTAGTAATTCAAAATTGCATTTTATTTTGGAATATACGTGAAAATAGTACTTGAAATATGTTCCGTGATAATTAAAAAACGTTTATTTATTTTATTTAAACCCAATAAGTTAATAATTATTTGTTAACGGTTTCATTTATTACATGTAAAGTTATATTCTATGGTCGTTCTTATCTGTCAAAACGGGCCTCTTATTTTGTGGCAACTGTAAGTTATACTTAAAAGGTAATTAAACATTATTATATTTGTAGAACCGAGTACCAAGAAGTTTTATTTAATATTGCAAGATGTCGTTCCATCAAGAAGCAATTACATTCACCGTCAACTAAAGAACAAGTACTGAAAATCTCGATTCATAATGTAATTTTAGGGCACCGTACCCGTAATGTGTGGTGGTTCAAAACCCTCCGTGCGTGAGTTCGAGTAGCACTTGGTCGGTTTTATAAACATATGCAATAGAAGACTTGTAAGTTTTTTTGTTTTTTCAATTACCTTCCGTGTTGCAGTATGGTCTGAGGATGTAGGCATATGAAAGAGCCCCCAACGATGGCAGCTTCACATTGTCCATTTTTAATAGCCTCGTAAGCTTGCTCCAACGCTACCAAAGAGCCTGCACAGGAGGCGTCAACCGACATAGAGGGACCTCTCAAGTTCAGCCAGTATGATATACGGTTCGCAAACATCGCTTTGGAGCATCTGTAATAAATTGTAGCCCGCCCACATACATGTGACATTGTAAATCTAGGAAATTATTCTGAATGTTGCCTCTAAGACAGAAAATGAAATCTCACCCCGCTATTCCAAGGCCAGAAAAGTAATTATTTGCAAAGACAATAACTTTTTCGGATTCACTAGCACCTGATGCTAAAAAAACCCCAATTTTTTTTCCTGACAGTTGTTTCGGGCTTACACCTGTGAAAAATATGCACGAAATCGCTGTAGGATATGGGTCTCCAAAATTTATAGCCCGAGGCCCGAGGGCCTTACTGATTCAAGAGATATATATTACACATAATATATAGGTACCGTGAACTAATGAGTCATTCGAATATTATTTATACATTATAACATTATTTATAAAAAAAAATTGCCACTTTGTGGTGTAAGTTTGAATATAAATAAATATTTATAATAATTTGTAACGAATCCTGACCGGCGTCATAGATAGCTTGGTAAGTTTGTTCGAGCAGCTTGCGAGACATAGGATCCATGACGCTACCAAGACGAAAGTGGACTTTGAAGAACTGAGCGTCGAATTTATTTAGCTCAGGAATCTTGCCCAACTGCTTTGGTACCTCAGGATGTTCATAATTCCACCGAGGCTTTGCAGAAGTGACTGGGTTAACCTGTAAATTAAATTATTGTATTATTAGGTTCACATATGTTTTTGCGCTAATATATACAGTAGGCGCTTCTCTAAATTAACTACTCTATGCATGTCGGTACAAATATTGACGGAAACGACATTGAAATAACGATTATATCAGCGCTCAACGAAGTGGCTTTTACGAAGATCACTGCGTCTTCAGATAGCGCAAAATAGAAAAATTTAACTTTTCACATAGATGCGGTGGTCTTTATATTTTTTTCATTTATATTATATTTTATTTATAAAATTATTATAAACATAAGCGTATTTTTCAAAAAAAAAGACAAGACGACTGCCGTTATAAAAAGTGAATTAAAAGAACAAAACAAGTTGTATTATAGAATTAAGTTGTATTAGTTAGGATGTACAAGATCTTTCAGAAATACTTAACTTTGATGTATTAAAGCAATGTCACTCGTCACTTGGTATAAATTTTTAGTACAAGCGGGCGACAGTTTTGTTTACAGTACGTATGTTTTTAATATTAAACATACGTTTTGTTTACAGTACCTATGTTTAATATTAAACATACGTTTTGTTTATAGTACGTATGTTTAATATTAAACATACGTTTTGTTTATAGTACGTATGTTTAATATGACATACTATATTTCGGGCCCCACTGGGCCCGGCATCAGTTGGAGTAATAATGACAGGATGACAGATGATATTTACAAGATGACAATGCGAATAATAGAAAAAAAATATATATTAAAAAAGGAAAAACGATTAAAAACTAAACTTTTTGATTGTCGTGAGGATGTGTTTGTGGTTGGGATAGAAACAGAGGGTTTTTGTGTGCGTGTAGGAAGATTTGTGTGGTTGGTTGAAAGAGAATGTTGAATTGTGTGTGTCTTTTTTAGGTATAGTCTAGAATGATTGATTTTTTGAGTCAGGTTTTTGTTATGTTTTTCGTACAGTTTTGGTCTGTCTGTAAGTCAGTGTTGTCTGTTTAGTCCAGGGCCGTAATGAGCACCAAGCGACCAGATGTAAGACGACTCCCAGGTCCTTAGCTGAATATCAGTCAGTGGTGGGTGAAATGATTTTATAATGCGGACGGTGAAGCAGTCGTCGAATGGTTTGCTGTGTAGGCGGGTATGAGTTGGGATGGGTAGTGTATTATTATGTGTATTTGTTTTGAATCTGTGTTGGTTGATACGGATATAAAGCGGAGTTCTCGTTTCACCTACATAGAATGCCGGGCAGAGTCGACATTCCAGTAGGTAAATATTTTACTGGAATAGGTAAATAAAATATTTTATATAGGTAAATAAAATAAAATAAATTTAATATTTACCTACTGGAATGTCGACTCTGCCCGGCATTCTATGTAGGTAAAACGTGAAACTCCGCTTCATATCCGTATCAACCAACACAGATTCACAACAAAAACACATAATAATACATTCCAGTAGGTGAATATTTTATTTACCATTTTGTAAATATCATCTGTCATTCTCTCATTATTACTCCAACTGATGCCGGGCCCAGTGGGGCCCGAAATATATCTTGGACTATATTATGTTATGCTACAATAATTGTGTTTCTTTTATGTGTATTTACCTATATAATTATATATAAAAAAACAAAAAAACAAGCTGATAAAGGTAATATATATATTTTTCATACTATTAAACATACATACTATAAACAAAACTTTCCCCGCATGCAGAAAAAATGATACCAACAAAAAATACATAACAAAATGTGTATGCACATAGGTAGCTGGCATGGTAGTCTTCTTTCTTTGTCTGGATCAATGACGATCGACTTTGACTTAATATGTTAAGTGACGATTGACATTTCTTTAATACATCAAAGTTAAGTATTTCTGCAACATCTTGTACATCCTAACAAATACAACTTGTTTTGTTCTGTTTAGTTCACTTTTTATAACGGCAGTCGCGTTTTTATTTTTTTTATTATTTATTTTAAACCGCGCCGGTTCAATATTTCAAGTTGCTGCATTGTGAGCTGACTAACCCTTAAGCTATTTAAGATATCCACAAAAGTGGCATAAAGCTAGTACTTTATATTTTATGCTACATTCCGTGGACATTTGTTAAGTTTTTTGCCTCTTGGAGTTTTTTACATCCTGTATAAAGTGCATGACACTTTTTGGATTATCATGAATCCTTTGAGATCTCTTTTACTAGAATCCATATGGTAGTTTAGGTTAATAGCAAATTTTAATTGATATTTTTGCCATTTTATGACCGATATAGTTTACACCATGTATATATTTAATACTTATTGCCTATGTCACCCGGGATGACATAAGGATTCTAACGATACCACATACTTTGAAATAGGTTCAGGCATTAAGGCTGCGTATAAACCTGGACAAATTAGTGATTTTGCCCCCGCATCCCCGCACCTCAACTGTTTGCGCGACCGGCCGTCACCGGCCGCCAGCGCTATTTCTTAGCTCCCACGAGCGGTGTGGATCCGCGGTCATTAACCCGTGCACGTGCTAGTTTTCAATAATAAGTATAATGCATCTACGATGTATAAAATTCAACCCAGTTGACAAAACGGTTTGTTCGCAATGGCATTTTTTTGCGTAATTGTGTTTGCATCTTATTTTTATATTTCAAAATTTTATTTTTCGAAAGTCATACTTGCAAAGATAATGATAACGATGATGATACAACGACACGTCGATACGTCGATACAACGATACGTCGATACAACGATACGCCGATACGTCGATACGCCGATACGTCGATACGACGATACGTCGATACGGGGATACGTCGATACAACGATACGTCAATACACCGATACGTCGATACGTCGATACGGGGATACGTCGATACGCCGATACGCCGATACGTCGATACGAGGATACGTCGATACGTCGATACGCCGATACGAGAATACGTCGATACGTCGATACGACGATACGTCGATACGGGGATACGTCGATACAACGATACGTCGATACGGGGATACGTCGATACAACGATACGCCGATACATCGATACGCCGATACGTCGATACGCCGATACGTCGATACGACGATACAACGATACGTCGATACGCCGATACATTGATACGACGATACGTCGATACGGGGATACGACGATACGACGATACGGCAATACGTCGATACGACGATACGTCGATACGAGGATACGTCGATACGCCGATACGTCGATACGACGATACGTCGATACGACGATACGACGATACAACGATACGTCGATACGCCGATACGTCGAAACGTCGATACGCCGATACGTCGATACGAGGATACGTCGATACGTCGATACGCCGATACGTCGATACGGGGATTCGTCGATACGCCGATACGCCGATACGTCGATACGGGGATACGTCGATACGCCGATACGTCGATACGTCGATATGTCGATACGGGGATACGTCGATACAACGATACGTCGATACGTCGATACGGGGATACGTCGATACAACGATACGTCGATACGCCGATACGTCGATACGCCGATACGAGAATACGTCGATACGCCGATGGTGATGGTGAGATAAGGTTTTGTTAGTCTCCCAGAGGGGTAGGCAGCTAGGCAGAGACTACAGATTTCCATCTGCTACGATCCAGACACAACTCTTTCGCCTCTTCCACATCCATCAACCATATTTATTGTGATATTAAATTGTAAGCTACAAAAAATACCTCAGACGAAAAACATAGCAATATTCATTAGTCCATTGAGACAACCTTTAGTTCAACATCTTTAATAAAACATGACCTATCTACTTATTTTGTTAAGTAATGGCGTACCTTTGCATTACTTTCATCCACTGCTTTATTTTCACTCGTAAAACATTTTTATTCCATTTTTTACATTGGTTGCATTTATTTCCCATGTTTCAAATTACGAGATTTATTTAAATTACGAAACCGGGACGTCGAGAGCGCAAAAACGTAGCCCTCCCGTCTCAACGGAGCGATCACAACTGACCGACGGGTGAGCGACGAAACAAAGCATGGAACAAAAAGCGCGTGCGACCGAGATATCTTGTCGCCGCCTTGTCTCAGAATAAATCGACGTAAGCGCCAATTCTTAGATGTTAAATTAAATGAAAACGAAACAGAATTATTCAAAATCCCCGTGCAATTATACGGGGTCATTTGTTTTCTTATTTTTAATACAAATTTCAAGGCAAACTGTTTTAAGAAAGGTCCTTTAACACTCGAAAAACATGAAATATAGAGGTAACTTCATAATTTTTTTCTATCGAGTGAACTTAAAGCTTTTGCGTTTTTGCTTCTGCACGAATATCAGCCCTATAGTCTATTATCTATATTATTTTTATTAAACCGATTGACCAAGTTACACAATGTTTTATGCTCATTTGAAATTGTGCATCTGACATTATACCGACCCTTAAGAAGTTATGCTGGAATAAAGAAACGCACATACATACATACATACATGAACCCTGAAAACATAACACTTTTTATTTTTGGGCAGTCATGTAATAAAAAACCGGTCAAGTGCGAGTCAGACTCGCGTACCTAGGGTTCCGTATTGTGGATGATAAATTTAATTTTGTCATTTTGTTTTCATGAATTTCTCAACCGCTTTTTCATATTTTTTGGTCTACCAGTTTCGGAGATAAGGGGGGGGAGACATACATACTTTTGAGGTTTTTTAAAGGTTTCTCGAAATCGGTGCTAGTAAATGTAGTAAAAGTATATATTTTTACAAATGAGCTTTTTAATATCTACATTTTGATACCCATATTGTATTTTTTATATTTTTATTTATTTATTATACTTATTTTTTTTTATTTCTCATTTGTGCTCAATTTTTTTTAATCGCTATAGTTGTGCTGTAATTGGCCAGTTATGATCTACAATTTTAATTTTTTTCATATTTTTTGGTTTACCAGTTTCGGAGATAAGAGGGGGGGGGGGGGCATACATATTTTCGAGGTTTTTTTAAAAATTTCTCGAAACCAGTGCCTATAAATATAGTAAAAGTATATATTTTTACAATCAAATTTTTAATATCTACAATGTGATACCCATATTGTGTTTTTAGGATAATATTTTTTATTTTGCTCACTTTAGTTTTGGAAATATTTAGAACAATTTAAAAATTTTCATTTTTTTTTACACTGTAATATGTGGGAAAATTAATGCTATTTTTGTGCCAAATTTCGTGTATTTATCTTTTACGGTGCTAAAGTTATGAGGCTGTGACATACGGACGGACGGACAACGGAGTCTTACCATAAAGGTTCCTTTTACCTTTTGGGTACTACGGAACCCTAAAAAAATTACGAAACAATCGAAAACCAGGAAGACTATACATGGTGGATGGTATTGTAGGCTTAAGCAGAGATTCATTGTTTAAGTTCCTACCATAGCTGCTTAAAGGTCTTGAAAATATCATATTTTTTTCCTACTATGCCACCGTTTGATAAACATAACGCGTAAAAATATTAACCCACGGTTTCTGAAAGGCCAATCAAAGTTAACAGTAGATTACAAAAACTTTAACCGCAAATAACGGTGAAAATAAAGCATATATTAAGTCTGAATAGTGATGAATCAATAATTAACTTAGTTAATTTTTGATTTCAATGTAAAATTCCCACTTTTTCTGGCTTAATCCGCAGATAATTATTTTTTAATCTACTGTTAACATTGATTGGCCTTTCAGAAACCGGGGGTAAGTGATTTCAACTATGGCAGCCTATTAAATGGTAAAAATACGGTTTCACCGAATTAAGGGACACGGCCAAATTCATGGCGGAAAAATGGGATATCCCGTAAAATACGGGACCCCTGCCCACCCTATGCGTAACGCAGTTCCAAAAAGTCAGCATTTGTAAATTTGTAACGAATAATACGTTGTATTTTAATTTTAAATGCAAAAAAGCCAAAATGTATAAAGTTTACGTTACCAAATGTTATTCAAGAGGGTATTAATTTGCTTTTGCAGGGGTCGAAGATGGAGTTAGTTAATGAAACTACGTTTTACGCATTACGATAGACTCTCGTCTTCAGTGGAGTTCCCATATAGAAGTCCTCTGTGGTAGACTTAGTTCAGCCGCATACACTGTTAGACGCATAAGGCAAATTACTGATGTAAATACTGCTAGATTGAAAGATTTCAAATGTTTAGATGAGCCCTGGCACCTTAAATCTATTGCATTGTTTTTGAATGCGTGCGTTAACATAATGCCGACGCGCGCATACTTATGCGCAATCTGTCTACCTACGGTCAGCAAACTGATCAGACTACTAAAGTTGTTAATAGTAGTTTATGCTACAAGGGCGCAAAGGAATAAATTAAGAGGACGATTTAAAACACGAGCGTAGCGAGTGTTTTAAACGTAACCGAGTAATTTATTGCTTTTACGCCCGTGTATCATACTACGTTTTTCAATGCATAGTGTGAGGAAATGAAAACAAATATAATCTTGTGAACTTTAAATTATAATTGGCTCAAAAGGATTGTATCCAGAGCCGTTAAACCGTAGAAAGAGAAGACATAGTATCCTATGTCTATGCGTTAAACAGTGGAAAAAAAGTATAACATCTATGGTACACAAGAAAGGCTGCAGGTTAACCAACCATTGCAAACAAATTAAAAAAAAAATAATAATAAAGCCCTAGGGCAAAATAATCGATTTTCTGTTCGGTTTTGATGCATAAAAAGTGGGCCTTTACGAGCAGATGCATTGAAAAATTATTAACTTTAAGTGCACTTAAGGCGTCCAACTATCACTGTGTTGATACACTGATTCCAAACGCGTGAGCGTCACGCATTTTAAGGTTAAAACATTTTGGTGCTGTCATAGTACGGTAAGGGCTTTTCTTAACTTTTGAAATCTTTGGACTAGTTTAAGGGCCGCTTGCACCAAAATCATAAATCTAGATTTAGTCGCTAAATCGAGTTTACGATCTGTCAGTCAATACATATCTGTCAAATTAAACTTAGCTTACGTGCTAAATCTAGATTTAAATGTTGGTGCAAGCCGCCCTTAGTATCTTTCACAGCATTATGTCATACAAGTTGCTGTTGTGGGGTAGAGTCGCGGATATAGACGCAGTCTTTGTTTTGCAAAAGAGAGCAATTCGCGCAATTTATAATATGAAGCACCGGGATTCGTTAAATGAAACATTTCAAGAAATTCATATATCAACTGTTCCTTGTGAATTTATTTACCAAGTTCTTAGATTATGTCAGAAAAAATATTGAGTCTCTCACGAGGATTGGTGAGCAACAATGTTAAGAAACCAGAAATAAACATACTCTGGCTTTTCCCAACATCAGACTTGCCAAAGTGAGTACCTTTTTTGTAGGACATGACATAAGATTTAATAATAAACTTCCAAAAGAGGTTCTTCGTCAGATAATAAGTTCAAACTGTTTATTAAGCAGGGCCTACTGAAAAAGGCATATTATAAAATAAATGAATATTTGGATGATGGTGAAACATGGCGTTACAGAGTGATAGTGATATTTGCCATGATAGTAGTTTAAAATTTAAGTAAATAATTTCCTAACTTATGATTCCTCTAAGGAGATAAAATTTGTATACGTACGTACGTCATAGAAAACAATTCGTGGGCATGTACCTTATTGTAGAGAATGTCGGATAGATCCTTCACATTTAGAGAGTTTGGGTAGAGACCCGACATCCCCGTAATGACCACAGTCTCTTCATCTTCAGGTACCTCATGTTCCACTGGATCTTTAATTAACTCTTGTGGAACTGGTGCCATGGTTGTTATAGATGATGTTGTATAACTCTAACTGTAGAAACAGAAAAAAAAATATTTGCCCTACAAGATTTTCTGTAGTAGTTAGCTAATTTATGTTTCTTATTTACTGTAGTAGTTTGTGTCACTTTTGTCACTTTATGTCACTTATTAAGTGTGTCAAATTTTAAAGCCTACTAGTCTAGCCTCACACGCAAATTGGTTGAATCTGTAATGAAGATTGTCTTTTTATACTCAGGAATTAACATAATATGTTAAGTATATTATACTGGGTGACTTTTAACGGAGCTTCGAAATTAATTAATGATTAAAAAACGTTAGCAGAGCACATTTAAATTTAAAAACAATCAAAGTTAAAGGAAAAGTTTTTATATACTCAGGAAAGTGAATCAAACGGTTATGGGAGGTAGGAGGAAGTGAGACAAAAGTTAGATGGTTTCTGAGATATTTGAAACAAAAAATAGTAGTTTATGCTACAAGGGCCAAAAGGAATAAATTACGAGGACGATTTAAAACACGAGCGTAGCGAGTGTTTTATATGTAGCCGAGTAATTTATTGCTTTTACGCCCGTGTATCATACTACGTTTTTCAATGCATAGTGTGAGGAAATGAAAACAAATATAATCTTGTGAACTTTAAATTGTAATTGGCTCAAAAGGATTGTATCCAGAGCCGTTAAACAGTGGAAAAAAAAGTATTACATCTATGGTACACAGGAAAGTCTGCAGGTTAGGCAACCATTGTAAATAAATTAAAAAAATAATAATAATAAAGCCCTAGGGCAAAATAATCGACTTTTTGTTCGGTTTTGATGCATAAAAAGTGGGCCTTTACGAGCACATGCATTGAAAAAATTTTTAAACTTCTTCCCGTCCCTAACTTTTCTGCTGTCATTACTTTATTTTTCAGTTTAGGCATTATTTTTTATAAATATTTTTTGGAAATAACCATGTCATGATTTGGTTACCAAATATAATCAAATAGATAGTTACACCAAATCTAAATGGCAGGACATTGTTTTCAGTTTCTTTGGAAACTCAAAAAAAAAAATTTAAACTTTGGCCTACTGTTATGAAAAAAACCGGCCAAGTGCGAGTTGGACTCGTGCACGAAGGTTTCCGTACCATTATCTATAAAAACGGCAAAAAAAAGGGTAACCAACGGGACCCTATTACTAAGACTCCGCTGTCCATCTGTCTGTCCGTCTGTCCGTCTGTCACCAGGCTGTATCTCATGAACCGTGATAGACAGCTGAAATTTTAACAGATGTTGCTATAACAAATACTAAAAAACAGAATAAAATTAATATTTAAGGGGGCTCCCATACAACAGACATGTTTTTTTGCCGTTTTTAAAGATAATGGTACGGAACCCTTCGTGCGCGAGTCCGACTAGCACTTGGCTGGTTTTTATTTTACTAAGTAAATAGATTTATGACTTTACAGTAATCAAATACTTCATTTTCGTCGTGATTGACTTTGTTTTTGATATTGTTAGCACAATGACTATTTATATTCTTAGTTGTAGTCTGTAGATACTAAAGCCGATTTTGAGGGCTTTAATTTTAGTTTTAGTACTGTCAAAACTATAATTTTTATAAAGTAATTTAGCTTCTGTGCCTAACTATTAAGGACTATTTTGCAATGAAGAAAATTTCGTTTTGACAGCACTAAAACTAAAATTAAGCCTCCAGAATCGGCTTTACTGTCGATATAGCTTTTATTATCTACGACCGTAACTTCTAATACTGTATGTAGGTTATTATTGAGTCAGCAAGTGATGGATACATCATTCTTAATATGTTATACGGTAATTTATATTTATTTATAAAAAATATAGATAATATTCCTCATAGCTTGTTACATAAGTAATGTATTCAATATGTGGACCCCAGTTTAAATTGCTATCTATAATGAAACCTAGGAATTATGCTGTTTGACAAGTTCTAGGCGCATACAGTTACATGTTCTGTGGTTTTTATGAAAACATTGATGTTCGTAGGCAACGATGTTCGGAGTGATTAAGGTTTTTAAGTATGGTGAGTGAATATGTATAAGTTTTGTTTTTTGTGCATTAATGACAACTCCGACATCGTGAGCCCATTTACATAGAAGGTCAAAGTTACGTTGCATTATTGATTGAGCTTCTTCAACATTTCGATGTGACACTAACAAACAGTGTCATATGCAAACTGGTAAACAGGCCCTTCGGAAAATATGTTACATGTGTCATTTACATATAACAAGTATGCGGTAGGCCAAAAACTTGAGCGGTGCCTTCTTTAGTCAGAGACCGGTTGCTATGCACTCCACCTATATTGATTTATGTAAATCCTGTCCTGTATACTATTTTGCGTCAACTTGGTACAACTTGCGTACAACGTCAAAATTAATAAATACAGCCAGCACACGCTGTCGGTCATTCAAGTATTTGCTGGCCTAATTGGTAAATTGAGACAGCAATTCAGATGTTTTTCGCTGTTTTTTGGAAACCAAACTGCTCTTCATTTATAACATTGTTTTTGTAAGAAATTTATTTATTTTATTTCCGAGATATGTACCTCTCAATTATTTTGTCAATACAAGATAAAATGGTAATTACCTTTTTTTAAGTGGGTCCTATGGTACCTACTTTATTAATTAGATGGGTAATAATATAATTAATGAATTTATAAATTTTACATCTTTAGCTCGGATTTTATCCATTTCTGGACTTTTTTTTCATTCATATGTTTAATTATTGTGTATATGACGTCATCTTTAGCCTGTTGTAATCTTATTGAGAGGTTTGGGAACTTAACATAAGTTTTTTTGCTTAGAAGTGGTACATCAAAATAAGAGCAAATTTTTTTAAATTGTTTCTAAACTCACAGGCGAAGTTATTAGTCAAGGAAGGAATATCCGTTTTAATCATAATTTCATCGATGGATTTGATTAATTTACCATTTATTTCCTTCATCATCTCCCACACTTTTTTTGGATTATGAAAATTTTTACAGACTTCCTTTTTATAAAAGTTGTTTTTTACATTACTACCGAGTCAGGTTTTTTAAGGTACATTTTTATATTGCCCAAAAGAACAAAGCTCTGTTTTATAGGACATTTAGATATCATACGAGACAGTTCAGTAATGAAACGTTGTTTGTTTATTTTTGGTGGCCGATAAACGGCTCGTAGACCTATACTATAATTATATTTAGTTTTTACTTGGCCCAATATGCACTCATAGTTCAGAGTACCGCATTTAATTCTTGTAAAATTTACACTTTTATGTATTTCCTTTCTTACTATTTCGCAACTCGGTGTGCATTTCGTAGCCCTATAGCTCAAATAGTGTTATGCACGTGTCCATAATATTTGCTTCCGTAATGAAAACAACATGAATTATGCATGCATTGCTCGTAACTATGTATTCTTGCTGTGAGAAATTCTTTATCGTGGATCTGATATTTACGTGGAGGGTTATCAGCGAATTACATTGCGGTGAAACGTTTGTAAATTCGTTCCATGTTTTATGGTTAGATTCTTGGATTGATGGAGTTACATTGGACCCTCTTTTATTTGAGATAGTTTGGCAATTAAAATATGGTAGTAAGGAATTCGTTAGTAGATAGATACATAGATATAACATTTATTTCCCAAAAACACGACACATACATACAAAAAACAAAGTAGAACTTAAATAAAAGAAAAAAAAAATAAATAAAGTTAAAACACAAAAAGAAAGTAACTTAAATTTATCCTAGTGGTATGAGTGTCGCGGCAAAGAGAAAAAGGCTCCGACTTAGCTAGTAAGGTCGATTTTGAGTCTTTCGATATCTTTTGACCTGATGAAATGCAATTTTTCATTTTCACATTTACGTGTCATTATCAGGCCGTTTTTACACCAAACAAACTCACATGTTTCTGTTTCCATAAGTTCTGTCTTGGCTTTCCACAGAATGAAGGCAGAGCTCGGAGAGAAGGATTCATGTTATTCAGATGTAAATTTTTGCCGGCTTCCATCCAGTGGTCACGAGTCACGACAGCCACCTCGCATGACCATAACAACGGCGCGGTGGTGGTAGCCACGTCCACATTTGTATTTGTGCGATTTTTCTTTTTTCTGTATGCCTTCATGACATCACGCGGTTCTTGCTGTAATATAATCTTGTGTACATACTTTATTTATGATATCGAGAAGATTCTCATTGTCCTCTTCTTTATGCCGCATATTACAATCAGATTAAACATTTGTTGCTGCCCCATTGAGTTAGTTTTCTCCTTTAAGATGTCGTTCTTAAGAGTGAGGTTATGGCATGTCTTCTTGAGATGTTTGCATTGATTCTTGACGTCCTTTAGATTGGTTCCGTAGACTTCAATTTGTTTTTCATGGTTGTTGATTTTGTCCGAAAAATATTCGAGGGATTCCTGTAGTTCAGTAGAGTTACGGTCGTACATAATAAAAGCTATATTGACAGTATCTACAGACTACAACTAAGATTATAAATAGTCATTGTGCTAACAATATCAAAAACAAAATCAATCACGACGAAAATGAAGTATTTGATTACTGTAAAGTTATAAATCTATTTAGTAAAATAAAAACCGGCCAAGTGCGAGTCGGACTCGCGCATTAAGGGCTCCGTACCATTATCTATAAAAACGGCAAAAAAAAACATGTCTGTTGTATAGGAGCCCCCTTAAATATTTATTTATTCTGTTTTTTAGTATTTGTTACATCAAACATCAAACGTGGGGGTTTGTATGCCGCGAACACCTGGAGCTCCACCCCGTCAGCGTCAACACGCACCCCGTTGGAGCGCATTTTAATGAAGGTAGGCAGCTCCAGTTCCTCGTTCTTTTTTTTTTTTTTACATTAATTAATTTTATTAAATTTTACAAAGATCGCCATACTGCAAAACAGTTTGTTGGCGAAGCGCTTATATAATTCCGGGTATTTACTTATGTCTAACTAATGTAACTACGAATACAGCAAATATACCTGTTCTGCCTGTTCATACCTTGTTTATTATTTTAATTTTAACAATATACTTTTTGAGTTTTGGTTTAATAGTGCTTATTTTTAATTTGTTTTTATCCAGCAAGAGAGGGTAGCTGTTACATAGCTTCGGAGTCAAGTACTGTCTATGTCTAGTTCTTTCCCCGTAATAATTTTTTGCTGATGGCTGTGCCAATGTACCTTTCTTAACAGATCTAGTGTAATGGCGGCGTACTACTGGGGTTTTGTAGTCTTGAGTGAAATATGAATCTAAAGCAATTAAGTATTTAACTTTACAGTGAACAGGAAGGATCTTACAAACTAAAAATAACTTATCATACTCACCTTTACATTTCTCTTTTGTATTTTTATCCACTCAATATTTGAATATTCTTATTTGTAAGTGTTTTATTTGGTCTAAATAAGTTTTAAAGGTAAGTCCATACGAAGTTAAGCCGTAACTTAGCAATGAGTCAGCAAGAACATGGTAAACAATGTACAGGTTGCGTTTATTTAATATCCTATTCAGGTGGTAGAATTGGCCGAGTACTGATCTTAATCTATTGCTTACTTCCAATTAAAGTTTTTGTCAACTAATAAGCCCAAATATTTAAATTTTTCTACTAGCTGTATACTCTTACTCTATGTTTGTTTATTTTTGTATACAACGACTCTCCTAACCACAAAAATCCCGCGGTAGGATATGTTGGGGGTCGTAGAAGTAACCTCGTCTTGGCGGTAAACGAAATAGTTCGGAATGCGGAGTTCTTTGTGTTAATAGTTTAGTTTCGCCTAGGAGTATAATATGCGCTTGTGTCATGTTGATAGGGATGTTTTTGTTAATAGAAAGCTTGAACTGTAGTTCTCCAAATAAAGAATGTAAATTTTTTGAAAATATTAGATGCAAATTAATGACTCGCATTTAAAATTCAAACTGAATTTGGTATTGTAATGATTGCTAGTAATTTACATCCTAACAAACCCAAACATTATTCATGTCCTGGAATTATTATAAAATAAGTATAAAAATAAAATGTAAAAAAACAATTATTAGTTTAAGGTTAAAATCCATTATTGCAAAGCAACGAAATAAAGTGCCTTACTTCTTAATGAAATTCGTTTAACTTTATAAAAAACATATTAACTTTTTACACAAGCAAGTCTTTGTTTTTAAAACGGCCCAGATTTTCCAAAATTGTGCAACTAGTAGATTGTACCACAAGGGAGCAAAATAATATTTTGATGTCGAGGGCGTTATTTTGAATCCAGATCAGAGCAAAGGAATCGGATTCTAAAGTAGAATCCTGAGCGCAGAGAGGGATTCAAAATACGCCGCCCAAGGAAAAATAATTTTGCGGCCGTGTGAGACACTCTACTTTTCATCTCACCTATGAGGAAAAGAAATAAAAGGTGCTATTAGATACAAATCTAGAACTTATTTATTAACACAATGATATTCGGAAAAGAATTATTTCTTTGAAATAGGCTAATTTTTGGAAATAGGCCAAGAAAATAGATTCCGAAAAAGTCTTCGCTCCGTTTACATTTTTCCGTACGAGGAAATTATCATACGCTTTCAAATATTTTTCTCGGGATTTACATGGTAATAGGTTCTCATGGTAATTTAATTATATTAAAATTAAAATTATGCTATGAATGGTATTCGTACCGAGCACGTAGTTCGCGCGTTTATCATTTCATTTTTTTTTTAATACAGCCTGCCGCGCTGCCCAGATAACCGGCCAGTAACTTTTTTATACAATATTTTCGTTCGAACTCTTTGGTCATGAAACACTATAAGGAACAAAATTCATGTTCCAAATTCAAAACTCATTATTGCCCTACGAAAGTCTTTTGCAGAAAAGACCTACTTTGTTCGCACTTATTGAAGAACCAATCATCGTTTTTCGAATAGATGGTAAAAAAAATGTAATGTCCTACATTTCGCACTCCGGACTCATTATAATAATTGACACAAGTTACTACAGTATCAATTAAATGATATCGCACCATCTGGTTAATAAACCGATAATGTGATGTGCTATTTATTATGTTTTTTAATAATCCTTTTACCTCGTTTAAGATATTTAAATTATCTTGCAATTTAAACAAGTAATATTCGTCTTCTCGTCACTGGAAACTTATTTATTGTAATAATGGTAAATTAAGAATAATAATAATTTTCTATATTCCAGGCCTTGGCCCATAATATCATAAAATCTTAAAAACTGAAGACTTAAAAATTTGCTAGCCTATTTCTCCGGATTTTTCTTTCAGTGTCGCCTCTCTGTAGCGTTAGAGCACTATCCCCTCCGGTCAGAAGTCTAGACTGAGGAATACCTTTGAATGGATTGCTGAAACACGCACACTGGAGGACGACTAAAATCTTGTGTGTCTTTCAGCAAACAGAGGCGTTATCTCTAAACAAAGCCATCCCTCAATGCGACCACTGATATTGCGGAAGATGTAGTCCTTTACATCTTTTTACGTGGATTGCCTGCTGACTTTGGAGAGGTAAATAAGTGCTGAGGGCATCGCACCTTGCAATCCAGTTGCAGCTGCGGGAACGGTGCCGCGCTCGTTCCAGTTCTGACATCGATGACGTTTTCTGTTCTGTACTACAATGAAGGTATAACGTAAATAAAAAACCGTTACATGTTTACCAAATCGTACCAAAATATTCAGGTGATTCCCCGCGCGAGATGCGTCACCTCGTTTTCCTTTATCTAAAAATCCGTTAATCCGGTAAAGTTAGCTGTCCTTATATGGTCATGCGCACGAAGTACGTCACCTTGTTATCCTTTTCTCGAAAATTCCGTCCCCCCACCTCCACGCGTCGCAGACAAAGAGAAAGGTCGTTTAAATAGTTTTGCAACGACGCGCTCGCGCATTCGTCAAGTGATCCGTCACATCAGTGACTTTAATTTTACATAGCTGCGGGTCGTGACAGCTTATAAATAAGCCTACACTCAAGTTTTTCAATAAAATATAAGTCATAACTAAATTAATTTTCCAGTAATAATCATTGTCAACTGATTGTGTAAATTCAGTGTTGAACCCCTAAATTTTATTAGGTAACTACCTTATCTATTTCGGTGTACTGTATCTCTTTGTGCTTTCTTGCTGATCCAGAATGTTCCTAGTCCTATATCAAGATTTTTTAATTGTTTTCATGCCTATTTTCTGTCTCGTGACTCGCATTCTCATATCCGAGTTTACGAGACACCTGTTGGTATAGCAGTTAGTAAATTCTTTGTATTTCTTAATGTCTGTATTACATTATATACTTGCATTATTTAAACCTTATCGCATAGTAGAACTCACAATAGTTCACTAGATGCGATCTTTCTTTTTTATGAAATTTTATATACTAGTTCTCGTGGTGAGTGTATTCTTAATTTTTTATTTCTATCAAGGTATCTACTATCAATGCCTGTATCACGTTATGTACTTGCAGTATCTAGATTTTACCTTTATATATTAAAATTTGCAATAACTCAATAGCTACGTGCTATTTTTGTTATAATTTTCTAAAAGTAATCCTGATGTGGGTAACTGTAAATCTTATTCTAAAATTCTATTTTTGGATCTCGAATGTTTTCGGACCATTCTTTATGTAAATACAGCATTATGTGTTTATCCTTATGTACACTTTTAATACGTCCTGATTGATGTAATTCTGTTTATCAGCTTTCTGATATACTTTGCAGTTAAGAGGCTGTTCCTTGTTCATTTTCTGAAAACATTTTTTATTAAGGCCCTTATACTACTGAAATTCACTTTAAAAATTGAAATTCTATTTTCTTCTCAGATCGATCCGTGATGGATCCGTTGTAGATTGATAAACCTTTTAACTGATCTGAGTCGGAGATTAAATTTGATTTTGTTTTAGCTTTTCTTTATGTTTTAAATAATATCAACCGTTGCCTGCTTAGTAAATTTTCTTCACCTGTTAATCTGCTGACGCATTATAACTAATTCCTTTGTCTCAATTTAATTATTTTTTTTGTTCAACTGTTGGCGTCATCCAATTAACATGGTTTTCTTTTTCTTTGTTTAACTACTGTTTGGACAAATGCAATGAACAGTTTGGGATTGACCTGGTTCATTGTGATGACCAAATGGAAACTTTCCTACACGGTTGGCTGATATCCACCATTCTGGCATATTCCAGGGTTCTACGTTACCTTCTTCCACTTACCACCTGCGGAACTCCTACTCTACGGGCAACACCTACCGTGAGCTCTCTCTGGCCCCATCTGGCCCTACTCACGCTTGCCCCCAGCACCTGCTGAGCGACGGACATCTCGGCTTACCATCTGCCGTCTCGTCGTGTGTCTATGGCCACCTTGGCCACACGACGAGAGTCACCACGGTCTTCCACCTGACCGCCGGACGCACTCTTCGGTCTTCCCTGCCGACGCGTCCGGAGCCATTACGCTGGACATCACCACCGTATCTCCGAGCGTCTCCACGATCCAGGATAGTTCCTGACCTTTGGGAACGTTTTAATGAACATCGCTTCGATACCCCCCCTTTTAACAATTATTTTTACCTATTGTTTTTAAAAAAAAGAACAATATAAGGATTCTTAAAGATTTGATTAAGTTTCTTTCTATCTCTTTAATTTTATTAAATATTAATTTTTTTGCTCGTGGGACCCTACCGTACCCCGTGATAAATATTTTGAGCCCTAAGAAGAGAACTTTCACTAGCATCCCCTGTATCCAGAATATTCCTAATTTTAAGCAAAACATCTTTACAGCCTTTAATGTCCTGTTTGATATCTAACGGAGACTAGAGTATGTGTTTTGCCTTTCCCTTAAAGTTCTGTTGTCCAATGGTCAATGAGCCACGAGTAGTCACCTATATCAAAAGCTAATATTTCTTCTTCATTGTAATTGGCCTTATTGTGTTGTACGGGAAGTGTATTAATTAATGAAGTTATGATATAAAATAATATCTTGGGTAATGAGTACGAATGAAACTTGTGTCATCTAAAATGCAATCTATATTTTATTGGATTTATATGAACTTCATTTTATTTTCATTTATTCAAAAAATTTGTTCTTACACCTCAACTATAACTCTTCTTCACCTTCTTCCATGAAAGCTGATGAATTCACCGAGTAAGTCTCGCAAAGGTTTCTTTTCTGGAATTCGTCAAGAATTTCCTGATCAAGGTGTCTGTTGACGATAGAAGCGCATCGCAAATCATTGAGTGCACGGGCATGATCCGCGTTAAGGTAGTAGACTGGAGGCGCGTGAACCGAGTACCGCGACAGACCGAGATCCGGCTCGACGGAGGTGGGCTGACAGCTCGAGCGCAGCACCACTAGCAGCGAACGCAGAGGATGCGCGCGCAGTCGTTGCATGTCGTACCGCCGAGCCTGTTCGACGCGAGCGTGTGCCGACTCAATGAACGCGCGCACATATTGTGAGGTTAGCGTACAGTGATCGTGTAGTGCTCTTACGCCTGCCTCTACTTTCTGTGGCCAGTTTTGTGCCTCGTGCAGCTCAAACTGTAGGCGTTGCGAGGTGCTGCCAGTCATCAAGGCAAACATGTGTTGTATGATTGCGTCCTGTAGCCGCACTTCGTCCGTTGCGCCCGCCTCACTCAGCCACGATTCCAGCGCGGCGGGGAACGTATCAGGGCTGGCATCCACGCAGAAAACTACACCTGCCAGGCCTAAAACACATAACATTTTATACAGGACGTCCCATAATTAGTGAATCATTGTGATAGGGGTGATAGCTGGGCTCATTTCTTATCTAAATAACGCAATTTGACCTCTATGAAAATATCATATCATTTACATGCAACATAAATAAGCCAGGTTCGATAACTGTAAAATTTATACTTGCGATTGTCGGCACTTGGTAAAACTTGAAACACATCTTGATTAAAAAGCACTTTTACAGTATAGTTTCACTTTATTTAATAAAATGTATTGAACATTATCATTGTTTACGTTGCTCAGACCTAGTGCCTGGGGTCAATAAAATGTATTTTAATTAACATCTTCTCTTGAAAATGGAGTAAAATCCGAAACCGGTTGGGAGAAAACATAAATAAAGTGAAACTATACTGTACAAGTGCTTTTTACTCAAGATTCGTTTACTGTGTTACTATGGCGAAATTCATAAGGATCAAATTGAAATGCGAAAGTTAAAATAATTTAGGAGTCGATGTCTTATATTATTTGTGCTTGATATTAGGACTCAGATTTGGATTTACATTTACTAGATTAAATATTGGAATTCGGTTCAGCTACCACACAAAGAACGGCAAGAAACTCAGTACGGACATTATACTATTTTACATTTAGAGATAATGATATCATGCTTTCTTATCAGTCAAGTAATCATTTACAGTGTAATAGGCCTTTGAGTATCTTCGTTAAGGCGATGTGTGAAAAAAATATGGGTATTTCTTTTTCTAATAATCAGTTTCTAGTATATGCATTTTGACTATTAATCTAGAGATTTGATTTTGGAAAACATGTTTGGATAAACTTTCCTCGATAGAAATAATTGTTGAGATAAGGTCTTCTTACACACTTTTTCTCCTCGTTTAACGAGTGACAGCCATGTACAGAACTCAAACATATTTTATTAGATGGGTTTCAACAATATCTAGATTTTTGATTTTGAAAATTTTGCTAGCGAGTTCAGTTTTTTTAATACAAAAATAAAACTAACTATTTCCCTTTTGCCCTGAATCCGCCCCTCTCGCACTGCGCGATTTTTCTCTTGGAGTGATAGTGACAAAAATAAAATCCGCTAACCTCTTACGTAAATTTACAAAGAGAAAGTCCTAAAATTTCGTTTGGTATCTTATTGTAAAATTGTACAACATTTCTCCTGAAAGATTTATTACCTTTTTCTGGCCTTAATACGTCAGATTCTTGTCATTTAATCTTGTGTATATTTCTAGTATTATAATTATTATGACAGTCACTGCGCTTTTTAAAACAATTTATATTTTTATGAACATAAACAATAATCTCATAAATGTAATGGGAAATAACCGTAAGAACATATATTTCAGGGACAACCGGTATATGAAGCACATTCAAATACTAAGAATATAGTTATATTGGTGAGTATTAAAATGCCAATCACGTACCCGTAAAATCACGTACCTTTTCTCTCAAGGATTGCTGCAATTTCCAACGCAATCAGAACGCCAAAGGAATAACCCAACAGATAAAACTTTTTTTTTATCTCAAGTTTCTGTAACATCACCTAAAAATTAAAAGATAATCATAAAACCTTACAGTGTTTGTATGTATAAAGAACTTACGCATATTGGCAGATACAGCCGGGGGGGGGAAAACATCCAGGAATTTCATACATTTGACTCGGGTGCACTTTTAAAAGTAAATTTAACAATGCCCCTCCCCCAAAATCAAATCCTGTATCCACTCTTGCTTACACACCACCACTTTTTAGCAAATATATTATAGGATATATTGTACCTCTGCTAATCGCGCTGCCATTTCAGTCACTGTTTCATTAGTATGATCTAGTCCGGGTTGCAGTACCGCCGCTGGTAGCTTGAGTCGTTCGCAGAGTGTATGGAATTTATTGTGATGTCCTTCTAATCCTGGTATAATCACCAGATATGTTTCATTTGTGTGTATTTCACCATAAAGCTAAAATGAAAAAATCCGCTGTGTTATAGACAAAGTAAATTCACGAACTCATGAAAATAATTAAACTCTCGAAAACTAGGTAAAATCATCAAAAGGTGAAGTAATTATGAAAATATTAAAAAAAGCTCCTCTTACTGATAAACCATGCGTTGCTGTTGTTATGAACACTACGTCATGTGTACCCATTATCTCATCGGGGTCTACATAACTGAACAGCATATCAAGCCCCGATGTTTTATTTCCGTCTGATGTTCCACTTTTCTCCATCTCACGAATCCTTCAAATAAAAAATGAGAGCTTTTTACCATTTTGTTTTTCATTCATTATAATTTATGAGCAGTGTTCTTGTCGGTGGAGTACGCTTCATTCACTTCTGCACTCCGCCTTTTCTTTACTCAAACTTAAAAGGTTGGAGCATATTTAGAAAATAGCTTGCCTTGCAATGGTTGTATTTAGTACATCTTCATTTGATATAACCAATTTAGTGTATTCTTCAATACACTTGGACACTGTTTGAGCCATATTCAAATTGAGGCCCAACTGTTCAAGAGTTGTTTTTTCAGGAGTATAGTCGCTTAACTTAATGCCTGAAAAGACCAAACAATGTACTGTAAATTTTATTGTGTAGTCCCTAGAGATCTGTTCTTTATGGCACATTTGTTGGTCGCAAAACTAAACCACCTACAGGGAAAATATAATTGTGTTCTATTTATTGGTTGCGGGGTTATAAACTAACAAACGATCGTTCAGATTATTATTATAAGTGAAATGTGGAATTTTGTATTAGTGGGATGTTGCGAAAACCTTAATTTAAAGTGCAAAAATATTATGATAGTGATAGATTTTCTTATCTGTAATGTACCTATTGTACCTATGTTTACCTGTAATTTCAGCAATATGGGTCAGCAAATGGTGTCCTGTAGAGGAAGGTTGAATCTGTACCAATAGTACAGGACAAGGGACTAGCATAGCTCGTTCCACAGCCTGTAACACTGCTGCGTACTCGTTGTTAAGCTGGAATTGAATCAAAATTCAAAATCATGCATGCCAAAGTGAGACTAGTATCGGTATGTTAATCAATTATGACATACGAGTATAATAAAAGATAAGAACCCGGCGTGTCTGTACATTGTAGAAAAGTAATACTATAGAAAGGGGGTGACTAAATAAGAGTAATAGAACACAAATCAGCAATTTTTAGAATTCTTTATTGTCTGTCTTTTTGTCCACGCACATCTGTGAAACTACTGAACGAATTTTCATGTAGTTTATTTTTTGGTATTTACATTTCTACTGTTAGTTACATAGAAAATAATAATTTCTAGCGTTGAAGGACTATAAACGTCACGAATGATTGTTTAAAAGAAAACAAAAGGTTTGTTTAGAGTTTTGTAGCGTATATAATGCTAGTACATAAAAGATCAATTATTAGAACGCACATCAGTAAATATTTTTAGGCTAGGTACTGAAAATTATAAAGCTAAGTATATTAAATACTCAAAAAATCAATCAATACTTTTGATTGATTCAAAATCAATCGGGCTTCTTATAAATCCAGCAAAAACGCAGGTCATGATCTTGGGCAGCAGAGCGCTAGTGGATAAGCTTGACATCAGCACTCTGCCTCAAGTAAAGTTTCATGGAATCTCACTAACTTACTGCACTGAGGTAAAAAACTTGGGGCTTCACATTCAGAACAATATGAGCTGGGATCGCCATGTTGCTGAAGTAAGTAAAAAGATATTTGCATCTATGCATTCTTTAAGTCTCAGTCTCGTCTCGCGCGCTATAGCGATCGTACGTGTGTGAAGTGACTCCGTGTGTGCGGCGCTGAGGACAATGACCTCTAACGTAGTAAAGTGCAATAACTGTAACACTGTTATAAATGAACTATTGGCGTTTGTACAGAACAAAGTAGACGTTATGGACGAAGAAGGAATAATTCGTTTGTGTGTGACGACCTTTACAGATGAAGAGATAGTAAATGCGAAGGATTTACTGTTTCACTCCGTGTCGAGTTCGAACCGTAAAATAAATCGAAAAAAGCGTGGAAAATCTAATCGCGACCTAAGTGATATCATCAGTCTCATAAAAACAATAGATCCAGATGAGGTGCCAATATTTGTAGCAAGACAGCTACACAGACTCCCGCCGGTGACCTTTGATCATGTAGACGCTACCAGGGTACTAAAAGATTTGCTTATCTTAAAAACCGAGCTACAGTCCGTAAAAGCAAGTTACGCCACAGTTGAACAGCTTACCCAAATCAAAGAAGACCTAACGATTTTTAAGCAAGCGTCAACAGTTAACAATTACAATCACAAAAATGTAAACAAAAAACGAGGTGCTTTTATTTTAACGGACAGTGATTGTGACAGCAGCGGGCCGATAGGTATGACGCATATTTCTCCAGTACGTGCTACCGAGCCGAGGGCTCAAAACTCGTGTGTTACCGTCGACGAGACAAGCGGCGTTACGGAGCGTAGATCACTAGAGCTATCTCTTTCTCCTGCGCAGGATACGGTTGCTTCACTGCAAGATACTACCTATGATGCGCAGTGCATAGACGTGGCCTCACGCACCCCGGTTACGAGAGCAACTAGGGACGAAACCAACTCGCCGAAGCGGGGCTCGCACACAAGCGCCACTGAGAATATTGAGGTGCGAGACAATAGCAAACTAACGTTTGCTAATATGGCGGGAAATAGTGGAAAATGGAAGATTGTGGAACGGGATGAGGAATGGGAAGTGGTGCAGAGAAGAAGGTTGAGAAATCGATTTATTGGTGTGAAAGGCAAAGCTCCATCAAACCCCGATTTAAAGTTTAAAGCGGCTGATGTAAAAATTCCGCTTTTTATTAATAATGTGGACTCGGAGGAGGATATAAAGAGCTACATTTTTAATAAAACTCAGATATCGGTTAGCCTCGTGCGTATTAAAATGAGACAACAAAAAGAATATAATGCCTATAAAATATTTGTTCCAAGGCACAAATTGTCAACATTCATGGATGAAAATCTATGGCCCGACGGTATATCCTTCCGCCGCTTCGTCGATTTCAGAAATCAGGATAAATCAGAAGTACCTACTCTAGTTAATGATAAAGGCAGTTACAGAAACTAAGCTTGTAAGCTTTAATTGCAAATCTGTAACCAGATCGGTGGATTGTATCAGATCGCTATGTCAGTCAGCTGACATCATTGCTCTTCAGGAGACCTGGTTGCAGCCGCATGACGTCACATACATTGGCAGAATAAGCCAGGACTTTGATTTTACAAGTAAATCGGCTGTTGATACATCCATCGGAATACTCCGTGGAAGACCATACGGTGGTGTAGCTATTATGTGGCGTAAAAAATTGTTTTCCTCGGTATCAGTGATAACGTGTGAGAGTGTGCGTATAGCAGCAATAAGGGTAGAAGTTCCAGAGCGAAAGTTTTTAGTCATATCTGTTTATATGCCAACTGACTGTCCAGACAATCTAGTGGAGTTCACGGAGTGCTTAAGCGAAATAAACGCCATCATTGAGAACAGTGAGGTTGACTCAGTGTACATACTTGGTGACTTTAATGCACATCCGGGTGAATTATTCTTTAGGGAAATGGAATGTTTCTGTGATGATCAGAGTTGGCGTTGTGTAGATGTTGAGCATTTGGGTATAAACTCAGATAGCTTCACTTATGTAAGCGATGTACATGGATGTCGACGATGGCTTGACCATTGTCTTGTCACGGAGGCGGCGTGGGAGTCTATTATCTCTGTTAATATACGACACGACACACTTTGGTCGGATCATTTTCCGTTGGAAATTCGACTAAATTTAGGTAAGCTTAAACCCAAAATTATGTTGTGCAATAACCAATGTAATAGGGCTATATGGGGTGAGCGCGATCTCCTACAGATAGAAAAATACAATGAAATCTGTACAGAAAAACTAAAAGAGGTCGACTTTCCAATGGAATTCAGATGCTGTTGTGATAGGTATTGCTGTAATATAGAACATAGGTGTATAATAGATGAATTGTACCAAAAAATTGTATCTATACTTTGTGACGCGGCGAAATGTACCTATGATCTTAATAAGTGCAGAAGAAAGCTACATGTACCTGGCTGGAATAAACATGTGAGGGAGGCTCATAGGGAGGCTCGGCTTTGTTTTCAGTTGTGGGTTCTCCACAATAAACCACACACTGGTCTCGTTTTTGATAATATGTGCGCAAGTAGAAAGCTGTTCAAGTCAAAACTTAAGTGGTGTCAGGACAATAGACAGCAAATACAAATGGACATCTTAGCCACACACCACACCACAAAAGATTTTAGTAGTTTCTGGAAACACACAAATAGATTAAATTCAAGGCCGAGCGTCCCAGTGAGCATCGAGGGTGTGACTGAACCGGGTGGGATTGCAGAACTTTTTAAGGACCATTTTAGAGTACAATCCCCATTAGGGCCTGCCACACAAGTGCTCACCACTGAGGATCATCCTCTAGACCAGCAGGTTCGTTTCTCCAGTAAAGAGGTAGCACAGGTGCTTAAGAGCATGACGCGGGGTAAATCACCTGGGCATGATGGCCTCAGTGTTGAGCATTTGAAATATGCAGGTGTTCACCTACCTAGAGTACTCAGTATGTTTTTTAATCTTTGTGTATCGCACTCCTACCTGCCTAGTGACCTAATGAAAACACTTGTTGTACCAGTTATAAAAAACAAGACGGGTGACGCCTCCGATAAGAACAATTACCGACCTCTCTCGTTAGCTACAACCATAGCAAAGGTACTGGATAGTCTTCTAGATCTTCAACTCAATAGACATATGGTCCTAAATGATGCACAGTTCGGTTTTCGGCCAGGATTGTCGACGGAAAGCGCGATCTTATGTCTGAAACACACTGTGAGGTATTATACCGACCGGAAGACTCCTATTTACGCGTGTTTCTTGGACTTATCGAAGGCGTTCGACTTGGTTTCATATGACTGCCTATGGAACAAAATGAAGAGCGAGACTAGCACGCCGCCAGAATTGATCAACTTGTTCCGGTTCTGGTACAAGAACCAGACAAATTGTGTAAGGTGGGCAGGCGCATTATCGGGCGTGTATGGGTTGGAGTGTGGAGTGAGACAGGGGGGGATAACCTCGCCTAAACTTTACAACCTCTACATGAATCGGCTGATCGGAGAGCTCAGCAACACCGGGGTCGGTTGCTCAATTGACGGTACGTCTTTTAATAACATAAGCTACGCAGATGATATGGTGTTGCTGAGTCCTTCGGTCAGCGCCCTTAGACGGCTCCTTCATTGTTGTGAGCAATATGCGGTGACTCATGGACTCAAGTATAATTCAAAAAAATCTGAAGTTGTGGTTTTTAAAGCGGGCAAGAAAACTTACACTGAGGTGCCCCCAATTCTGCTCAGTGGTATACCGCTCAGCAGGGCTACCTCTTTTAAATACATGGGCCACTGGGTCACTGATGACATGAGGGACGACATGGATATTGAGCGGGAGCGTAGGGCATTAGCAGTGAGATTTAATATGCTGGCTCGCAGGTTCGCACGCTGTACTAAACAAGTGAAAATAACTTTATTCAGGGCATATTGTCAGAACTTTTACACGTGCAGCTTGTGGGTTAGCCATACAAAGAAATGCTTCAATGCCCTGCGTGTTCAATACAATAATGCGTTCAGGATACTGATGGGGCTGCCGCGTTACTGTAGTGCATCAGGCATGTTTGCTGAGGCTCGTACCCAAGATTTTTATGCCATAGTACGCAACAGAACTGCCTCGCTGATGCACAGGACGCGCGGCAGCGTCAATGGTCTCCTGAACAATATTGCTAACAGGACTGATAGTTCAATCCTGAGACACTGGGTCTCAGTACATATGGACAGAGTCCCAAAGTAGTTTAAAGTAATATAGGTTATTTATACTAACATAGTTAATAAGTTGTTTGTAGTACTAACACCTATGGCCTAGTCCGAAATAAAAATATTTGTTTGTTTGTTTGTTTGTTTAAAGCGTCTGCAAAAGTTCTTACCATACTCCGCTAAGGTTACGTTGGTTAATTTTCTGTTGCTTCCCATTCTAGACTATGCTGATGTCTGCTTTCCCGATTTAATTGTAGAATTATTAAACAAACTGGACCGTCTTCTTAATCTTTGTATTCGCTATATCTTTGGTCTTCGAAAGTACGATCATATCTCACAATCTCGCTCTGAATTGGGTTGGCTTAATATTAAGTTTCGTAGAAATGCCCACATCCTTGTTTTTCTTTATAGTATTTTGCACAACTCAAGTTCTCCTCCCTATCTCAAAGAACGTTCTATCCCCTTTGGTTCCCTTGGACGTCTTCTACGTCCAAGTAAAGCACTGCTTCTACGTACTCCAGAACATTCTACTCAAATGTATTCGAATTCCTTTACTGTGTCAGCAATTCGCCTTTGGAATAATCTTCCACTTCATATACGCGAGGCTACATCAGTGACTACTTTTAAAAACAAGGTATATCAACATTACCTTGATCTACAAAATAAAGAAATGGGTCAACTCTAAATACGTGTTTAAGGTTATAATCTTTGTTTAACCTCTCGTAAATACTATTTGTGTTTATATATTTATATGTATCAGTGTATGTATTATATAGAGGTAGTATATGTATTTGATTATAAATTATAAGTTACCTATTTATGTATTTTACCTATATAATTATTTTAGTTAAAATTAATTGTATCATATTAATATGCCTAGTCATAATAATGTTTCCTCACCGAAGCACTACCCTTGACAAGTTCTACATCGCCAAAGGTTAGCTGGAAGAAAATGCTAATTAGCATTAAGCTCGCCTATGTACATGTTTTTATTTGTGCAATAAAGAATTTTTAATAATAATAATAATACTTTTCAATCATTTTCGGTCACTGCGAGTGTTGCTTCTGAGAGCCTAGCTGGTGAGCCCTCACGTGACTGACGTGACGATCTTTGCAGGGATCGTGCGACCACATTCACTGCACGTCAGCACCCCTTCAACTTTATTATAATTAATAGCCACTTGTGGTTGGGCTTTAAGCTGGTCTTGCTTTTTGTCGAGCTCAGCACCCCAAGTAACTTTTAAGGTTTTAGAAAGGTACTGAAAAGGTTCTAATACCTTTGTATGGAAATCTGCTCATAAGTCTTTGTAGTCTCAATTACTTTATATTAACGTTATATTAACCTCCTGAGTGCAAAAAGGGCCCACGTTGTAGAACCTTTCTGAGAGCTACAGCAAAACCTGTAGCTCTTATCTATAACCTTTCTAACTACTTACTCAAAACCCAAATATAACCTTCACAACCTTAATTTAACGTTAATATAACCATACAATACAACTAATAGTTTCTACATTAGTCTTGGATGTAACTCTATGACAACTTAAAACCTTTTTGATAGAAATGAATAACGCTTTTCCAGGACTTTCGGGTTTTAAAGTGTTTCTGTTTAAGATTGTTTGTACGCAGAAACACTAATGGTGGGTTTAAATTACTTATTTATAATGGCGCCATTCCCTGTCATTATACCAAGTTTCAAAATGGCTAGATATGTAAGTGTTGTATTCTTGAAAAATAGTTAGTAGCATGTTAAAGTCAGATAAAATGTAAAACATAGTGCGATTGGTACATTATCGTGAAACTTTAGGATAATAGTGCTATATGCGAGACGGGCCTTTCGTAATTGCAAATTTTCAGGACATTTTAAATTAAAAAAAATGAAAAAATAAGGTGTTTGATGGTTTGTCATTTTAGAAATAAAAGTTATACTCATATATAAAAACGTATATTTAAAATTATATAGAATATGTTATTTAATTTTGCTTCGTTGTCTTAAAATGTTATTTTCAGTTCGTTTTATTTTTTTATTTTAGTGAATAAATATGGCTGACGTTAGGAAATTACTAGAAAGCATTCAAGTTAACCTTTTCAGAACTATAACAGCTCAAAACTCTTAATTTTTGCCAAAGTAAGAGCTAAAGGTAATTTCGCGGAGCTATATAAAACCAAAAGGCTGTTTTCACAGCTTTCAGGTTATTGTCAGGAGTAATTCAATACTCGCCAGTCGTGACCACAACCATTAAGCAAAATCAAGTGTTCAAGTGTTCATCACAAGTGATATCAAGCAGCTACAGGCTGCTACTCGAGTGCAAATAAGTTACTATTTCTTTTTTCAATTATGTTTAGTCGATAGGTACTTGTCTAACTTATGTTTTACCTTTACTACTGAATACATTTAAATTTAGCCTTAAGTAGTCCTTAACAGTGACCAGACTACCTATCTTGAAAAAAACGGACAAGTGCGAGTTGGACTCGCCCGTCAAGGGTTCCGTACAAATTTGTATATAAAAGAATACCCTGACTGACTGACTGACTGATTGACTGACTGATCTATCAACGCTGAGACCAAACAGCTAAACCTAGGAACATGAAATTTGCACCGTAGGTTCTTTTTATTGCGTAAACATCCGCTAAGAAAGGATTTTTTGAAAATCAATTCATAATGAAAGGGGGTAGAAACTTGTTTGGAAAATCATAATCCGTGGGAGTATCAACATAGTGAAGAGTCAACATACTTCGCATAAATACTCTTTTTAATAAACTATGAGAAACCTGTAAGAGGGTTTTACAAAACTCATCCCCCGAGGGGGTAAAATAGCGTGTTAAGTTATATATCGAAAATTGCATCCCTTGAGTGTATCTACTTAAAACTTTGCTTAAATATTCCTTCCTTAAAACGTATAATGAGATACATGTAGGAAAGTTTTCAAAAATTATCCATCCCCTAATGGGGATGAAATGGGTTAAAAACTTTGATATGGAAAATCACAATCCCTGGGCATATATAAACTTATATATTATGTATAACTTGCTTACGTACACTTACTTACAACTTCGCATAAATCATATTGAGAAAAATAAGACACGTATAAGATGTTTTTTTTTTTAAAGAAAACCGTACGCATAACAGGATTTAGCGGGATGTTGAAGCTTTCATTGTAAAATATGAAACGCATTACATACTAAATTCACGTGGACGAAGACGCGGGCAACAGCTAGTTATAAATAATTCAGACTTTTTTTTTATGATTACATTACAAATGTATAGTTTTTAGATGTTTTCCTGTATTCGTAGTATAAGATAATACTTGCCTTTCATAGTTCTAGGTCAACGGAAAGTACCCTATACATTTTGATTCCCTTGAGAATGTTGAAATATACGATTTTAGTGGCATTAAAAGCCGTATTTTTTATTTCGCAACTTCAAGTAACAGTAGACTTGATTATATGGTTTTAATTTCAATTTGATAACTTCACGCGTTCTTAAGATAAAGGGTCTGGACAGATAGACGGACAGGCGGCCAGACAGACGGACAACAAAGTGATCCTATAAGGGTTCTGTTTTTAGGGTTCCGTACCTAAAAGGTACAAAAGGAACCTTTATGGTGAGACTCCGTTGTCCGTCCGTCCGTATGTCACAGCCTCATAACTTTAGCACCATTCAAGATAAAGACATGAAATTTGGCATATAAATAATTAATTTTCCCACATATCGGAGTGTAAAGCAATTGAAAAATTTGAAATTTTTCAGAATATTTCAAAAACAAAAGTAAGAAAAATAAAAAATATTGTTCTAAAAATACAATATGGGTATCAAATTGTAGATATTAAAAAGCTGATTGTAAAAATATATACTTTTACTAAATTTACTCTCAAAGTTTCGAGAAATTTTGAAAAACCACAAAAATATGTATGTATCTCCCCTTATCTCCGAAACTGGTAGAACAAAAAATATGAAAACTGGCCAATTACAGGGAAACTATAGAAGTTAAAAAAATTAAGGACAAATGAAAAATATAAAAAAACTAGCTTCTGCCCGCGGCTTCAGCCGCGTGGCCTACAGGAAACAAATAACTTTTTTTCCAGAAACAAACATTTTAAGTACTCTCACTCCCTCTGGGAATACAGGTACTCACCGATCAAAGTTTTTCCGAAAAAGTGTCAAAATCCCTATCAGTTGTCAAAAAATGTCAAATTTGAATACGGCAGCGTAATCGGCGACCCTAAATGCCCCTTGATACCGAGTTTCATGCAAATAAGAATACTTCTTTAGACCTGTTCAAAAATTGTCAAAACCGGTCAAATGAAATTTTTTTTTGGTCATGTAGCTCCAGCTTGACCGATCACTATAATTGAAACCCAAACTCCTTATAATTAGCCATTCGGGAGATATGGCCGATCAAAATTATAGCACTTTTTTTACCGTCATCTAGATCTCGCCGAGTACTTTTTTTGGAATACCATGAACATGGTTCTAGCATCAGCCGTTTAGGAGATACGGGCCTGTAAAGTTTTGACTTTTTCGGCAGGTAGATCTCGTCAAGACCTTTTCCTAGACATCCATCAACATGGGTCTAGCTCCAGCCGTTTGGGAGATGCAGGCTGTCAAAGTTAAGACAAAAAAAAATTTTTTTTGGCACCTCATGGTCCAACCCCTAGGGATGTACCACCTTCCGTTCCAAATATATTTTGCTTGGATATAGATAGATAGATAAACAGATAGATAGATGGATACCTCAAAAGGAAAAAATGGAAATCTAAAAGGATCACTCCTGTGGCTGTCTGTCTGTCCGTCTGTTACAGCCGATTGCTCTATCACACATACTTTCAAGAATTTTCATGTCCGCTATATTAAATTTCAACCATAAAAACGACACCCATATTGATATTTACACATTTCAACATTTCAACCCTATCGCACCCCAAGAGGGGATGATGGTATTTCACTTCCACTACGTTGCATTTAGAAATCGTTGTTGTATTCTTAATCAGCGACCCGATAAACCATTCAAACGATACCCATGTTGATTTTCAGAATTTGTTACCCCATTTCCCCCTTTTAGGGATTGAATTCGGAAAAAACCTGAAATATATGTTAACTCATTTATAGATAGGAGAACTCCTGTGAAGTCTCGAATAAAATAATCTAACTAATCTTGTTTTCCCATACAAACTTTGGACACCCGTTTCACCCCCTTAGGGGGTGAATTTTGAAAAATCCTTACTTAGTGGATGTAGCCGCTGGCTACAGGATGCAGGGCTGATGGAATTTGAGTGGGAGAGCAGACAGGATAAGAAAAAGATTGTGGGTAAACTGACCTTTGTTGGAATGTCTGTGGACGGGCCGACGGGAGATGCGGTGACGTGCTGAGCCTTCTTGTTGGCTAGTTGAGCTGGCGTCTGTGCAGGGATGTATTGAATGTCCTGGTTTGAGTGATGTACACAGCACTTGTATTAACACTACACTTTAGGTACGCGATATTGTTTGTGCTGACGCGAATGTCTATTGTTTAGAGCTGTCGGCTGCGCGGGCGCGCGCGCGTGCGCCTTGAGAGGCTCGTCGATCCGAACAGACCGAGCGAGCGGCGGTCAGCGCGGGACTCGATTCCGTCGCGAGTCACCCTTTCTGCGCATGCGCTGACGTCACGCTGTTTAGCGTGAACATCCTGGGGGGGCCGGGGCTGCGGCTCCATGGGCTGTGTCCAGATCCACAACTTGGATCACTCCATCCTTGCCAGGCATTGTGCGGAGAATTCTCCCCAACTTCCATTGGAGCGGAGGCAGGTCATCCTCTTTGATGAGGACCAGTTCACCCACTTGAGGAGGGGAGGAAGGGGAGAGCTGATTGGAGCGGGTTTGCAGGGTATGGAGGTAGGATCTGGACCAGAGAATCCAAAAGCGCTGAGAGAGCGCTTGAATGAGCTGAAAGCGTTTAAGAACAGATATGGGTCTGTCGTAAAAAGACTGCTCAGGTAGAGCGGTGAGCGGACGACCAATAATGAAATGTCCGGCCGTGAGAGGGTCAAAGTCCGTAGGATCGGATAAAATCGGGCAGAGGGGTCTTGAGTTGAGTATTATTTCGTGCAGAGCGCCGAACCAAGTTATGTGCTGATTCGCGAGCTGGTGAGTGATTGCATCATTGTTTGACCCGAAGAAGTTCTGAACTTCAATGAGTTGATCCCTAGCACCTACACAGCTTGTGCCGACTCTGAGCGAATGAGAACTAGAGTACCGCGACGTGAGATAAAACCTAACAGGGCTCGTGCTGAGTGAAATTGACCATGTACGTCTGCTATTATTGGTGTGTTAGTGACGTTCACTACACGTTGTGCGGAGTTACAAGAATTCTCTGTTGGAGCTGGAGTCATTGAGTGAAAATGAACTGAGTGTGTATGTGATGAGTGTGTGTGTGATGACTGAGTGCTGGTTTCATAGAGTGAAAATGAGCTGAATGTGTATCTGATGAGTGAATGTGTGAGTGAAAATGAGCTGAGTGTGTCTATATGTGCTGATTGAATGTGTGAGTGAAAATGAGCTGAGTGTGTATGTGCTGATTGAATGTGTGAGTGAAAATGAGCTGAGTGTGTATGTGCTGATTGAATGTGTGAGTGAAAATGAGTTGAGTGTGTATGTGCTGATTGAATGTGTGATGAGTGTGACTATATGTGAAAATGAGTTATTAAAAACTTGAGCGCTACCAACTCCAACGTGCGGATAGCTTGTAACTTGCGCGGGCCGAAATAACAAAGGCTATGTTCAAACGGAACACGGAAAATAAACCCGACAGAGAGAAGAGAAAGAAAAAAAAAAAAAAAAAAAAATTGTTTTAAAAAACAACCTGTATATGAGCTGACAAACCAACGTGGAACACCCTATATGTGTACCATAAACAATAAAAGCAGAGATGAGATGAAAAAACAAAAAAAAAAAATTTACTATAAAAAGCAGACAATATCAGGATAAAACTGTTCGGCAATATATTACTGCAACACAAGATTACCGTGATTACAAGATTACAATCGACAAGTCTTGTTCACTCTTATGTTATTATGCTACTTCCCGCTTACACGAAGCTAAATGCTATTCTATTTATATAATAAAATACCTAGCCGAAATCGGATCTAAATGAGCGGACAAACTAATGATGAAATCACGCTTTAGTAATATACGTAATACGTATGTATATGCACGAAATAAAGCGAATTTATACTCTCACAAAAAATATCTCGCAAGATACGAGAACTATCTTTGACAGTGGGTAGATTTGCACCTCTTCGCGCGATAGAAAACAAAGTGAAGTGTAGGTACTCAAAACGTTGTAACACGATATGAAACTAAAATGTGAACTATGTATTTACGAGCAAAGTTGAATCACTTCGAGAACATTTGAAAAGATTGGGTCGGGAATTACATGTAAAAAATGTTGAGCAAAATGCTGACTTTGAGTTTAATTAATTTTACGTATGGGGTTTATAAGGGCTGATAATTAATCCCTGGAAGTGACGGGGGGGGTTTAATAAAGAAATATAGTGGACTGTAATAAACAATTGGGCCGAATGGATATAATTATATTATCTGAGCTGAACAATAATTACAACCGTGATGAAAATGAGTTATTCTGTAAAGGGGCGTGGGGGGGTCGGTTCTAACCGATAAATGGAATGTTCCAGGCGGCGGTTCTAATTATCTACCCGCGATAGGTATTCGAAACCACAAAATATTTTTTGCCGGGAAAGGGGGCAAAATATGTAACCGGGTGAAAATGGACTGTAGTAACTCGACGAGGGCTGGTTCAGTAGCGGTTTGAAGGGCCAAAATTGTGAAAATGGACTGTAAGGACCAGAATTCGATCCGGCCGAAGGACCAAAAATGTAGCCGCTGGCTACAGGATGCAGGGCTGATGGAATTTGAGTGGGAGAGCAGACAGGATAAGAAAAAGATTGTGGGTAAACTGACCTTTGTTGGAATGTCTGTGGACGGGCCGACGGGAGATGCGGTGACGTGCTGAGCCTTCTTGTTGGCTAGTTGAGCTGGCGTCTGTGCAGGGATGTATTGAATGTCCTGGTTTGAGTGATGTACACAGCACTTGTATTAACACTACACTTTAGGTACGCGATATTGTTTGTGCTGACGCGAATGTCTATTGTTTAGAGCTGTCGGCTGCGCGGGCGCGCGCGCGTGCGCCTTGAGAGGCTCGTCGATCCGAACAGACCGAGCGAGCGGCGGTCAGCGCGGGACTCGATTCCGTCGCGAGTCACCCTTTCTGCGCATGCGCTGACGTCACGCTGTTTAGCGTCAACAGTGGATGCTAACACTATATAAGGTATCTTTGTGCAAAATTTCAAGTCTATTGGACTAGCGGTTTAGGCTGTGCGTTGATATATCAGTCAGTCAGTCAGTCAGGACTTTGAATTTTATATATACAGATAAGTATAATATATAAAAACAATATTTTATAAAATACAATATGGATATCAAATTGTAGATATTGAAAATTTGATTGTAAAAACATATATTTTTATAATATTTATTCTTAATAGTTTCGAAAAATCTTTAAAAAAACACAAAAATATGTATGTCCCCCCCCCCCTTTATCTCCGAAACCGGTGGACCGAAAAATATGAAAAAAATGACAATTATAGATCATAACTGGCTAATTACAGGAAACTATAGCGGTAAAAAAAATTTAGCAAAAGCGAAAAATATAAAAAAAGAATTATAATAAACAAAAAATAATTTCTATAAAAATAAATTATGGGTATCAAATTGTAGGTATTAAAAAGTTTATTGTAAAAATTTATAGTTTGGCTATTTGCATCTATTTCGAGAAATCCTTGAAAAATCATAAAAAATTGTACGTCCCCGCCCCCCCCCTTATCTCCAAAACTTTTAGACTGAAAAATATGAAAAAAATCATGGTAATATGTGTTTACGTAAAGATTACAGGACAATTAAAGCGGTTGAAAAAAATGACAAAATTAAATTTTTCATCCATAATATGGAGCCCTAGGTATGCGAGTCTGACTCGCACTTGACCGGTTTTTTTCCTTTAGAGGTACGGAACCCTAATAATATATACTAACCGCTGTATTCATTATTCGTAGAAAATTTTCCGCACTTTCCGTTTAAAATTTCCACTCCGTTTTTTTGAAATCACCCTGTGTTGGTTCAATTTGCAAGACATCGTAATTTGAATTCGCGGAGACAACTGATAATATTTGAGAATGCCTCTAAAGCTTTCAAATATTCTTGTAGGACATAAATCATGCCTTCAGCTCTGAACTATAGCCTTTTGGTCTTGGTTTTCACCATGCAGTCCTAATTTGTTTGCCGATACAACTTTTATACAGCCTAAAGGCTTTAGATAGGTTTTAGAAATAACTTCTAAGTAATTTCAACATTCCATAGCTTTGTGGTTATATCAAAGTTAAAAATTTAACCTTTAGATCTCACTTAAGCATAATCCTAGCCTCTTCAGAACCTTATCAAGAGTCTACAACAACTATAAGATCCTAGGACTTTAAGGTCGTGAAACACAAGTCAAAATAACGTTAATTTAAACTCTTGTCGACGGCTTAAAGGTTGTTATGATAAACAATTAGTTTTAGAACTTAATAATCATTCTCAAGTACTTAATATGCCTAGATAGAAAAGCATTAACCTTTTTGCGACCCAAATACAAACTAAAGGAAGTTTTCACAACCTAGGCCCGAATGAATTGTTACTTGGGACGTCTAATTGATTCGAAAGCATACACCTTAATGTTCACTTCACTGTCTCCCTCCATTGCGGTCTGTCTGCTGCCAGTGTTTCTCATTGTACTGGGTCTATTGAACATCTTTTCATGTTGTGATTAAGTACATCTTTATACCGAAGGAGTTGACTGCCCTGTTTCCGTTTCCCTTCCTGCGGTTAGAAGTAGAAGATGCGCTTAGCCACCCTGTCGTCAGACATTCGGGAAACATGGCCACACCATCACATATAGATAGACCTCAAACCCACAGATATCAGCACGTCGCAGAACTTCCGTGTTTCTCACATGGTCCAACCAGTGGATGTTCTGGATGTCACGTAGGCATTTGAGGTGGAACCAATGCAATGTGCGGATATGCTTGTGGTATGGTCACCACGATTCAGAGGCAAAAAAGAGTTTAGGCAAATCAATCGCCATGTACACAGAGACCTTTGTATGGAGCTCCAGGTCATGCATGTGACCGGAACACCTTGGGATGAAGTTTGCCATAGGCTGCAGCAGCTGCTCCTATTCTGCTGTTGACTTTGTCGTCAAGATGGCACTTGGATGTAATCGTGCTCCCCAGATATTTGAATTTCTCTACATGCTTCAGCGTTACCTCACCGAGTTTCATATCAACTGGCGCACTAAGAGTGTTGTGAATCATTACTTCAGTCTTCTTAACACTGATTTTGAGTCCAAAACGTCGACATATCTCATCGAGGCTCGATATTAAGCGTTGTAGACTATCTGAGGATTCCACCACAAAACACAACTCGTCAGCGTAAATTATTCTCCGTTATGGTGGTAAGGCACACTTTAGTGTATGCTTTCAGTCTAACTAGGTTGAGAGCACTATCGTCGGTGCAAAAGTTAATAAGGATATCGTCAGACAAAGATTGCAAGGCTTCCCAAACTACCACTGCAAAGTAAAGGGTAAAGAGAGTGGGCAACAACCCGCAACCTTGTTTTACTCGGCAGCTGATACCGACGAAATCCGTATCTTCGCCCTTTGCCGCGACACAACATGGCATGTCATCATGCAGTAGTCGGACCAACCTCAAAACTTATCCGTGCATCCCAGTTTCGTCAGCACCACCCTTCCCGAGGCACACTGTTGAAGGCTTTTTCTAGGTCAATAAAACACATATACAGTGCTTGACTCTGTTTTCTGCTTTTTTCAAAGAGTTAAATACTATTAAAAACCTGTAAATAACCTGTACACTGATGATGTTACAAAAAAAAATTGCAGGGTAGGATACTGATTAAAAAAACATCTTGATTTTGAACACAAACACTTATACTATTTGTTTCATTTAATATATTAGTTGCACACTTCCCAACCGGTTTTGGAAATCAATCCATCATCAGGGGCTAAAATAAAACGACAAACGTATGTCAACAATGATTATAACAAGTATAAATCAGATAAAAAAACGTATTTTTTTTTTGGTATTTGATGCATCACGCAAAAACTACCAGATGGGTTTTGATGCGGTAAGTACTGCTCAATTCTCAGCAGTGAGACATGGATTACAAAAAAAGAAGGAAGGGAGCACTGTTCGGTAACTTACAATATAACTAAAAAACTGGGATACTTTTTATTGTGAGATTCCCAAGAGATTATTACAATGTGGCCGCATTATTGTCTTCCACGTGGACGAAGTCGCGAGTGACAGCTAGTTCCAGATAAGAGTTTTACTCACAATTTGATATTTTGGTAAGCGCAGCATTATCGCTGGTAGTCCATCTTCCTTTCTACCAATGCAAATATTCTGACCAATGTTGTTGTTTTCTCCGATGATAGTGAAATATCTAAAATTTCAAAAATTGCAGACGCTATCTATTTTACAGTATTCCTGGAATAGTTTTAGAGTTAAGAAAATGTGGTTAAAAAAATCGTCACGTTTCTTACCGTATCAAAGGACATATCTTTCTTGATACGCTGTCTAATTCTTTCACAGTTGAAATTAGTTCTGATTGTTTTATTTCATCAACTGAGCCACTACTAAGCACAAAAATACTCTCAACAGGACCCAGGCTATTACAATACTTGACTAAGTGTGTGACGTTTCCGAAAACAGTCAAGTCCATTGTTGATATTTTTATTTCTACACTTAAACGTTGCCATGTCCTGTAAAACAAAAATTACAATTTTATTTCATTGTTTAGGATGAATGAAACGGTATGTTTATGTTGACGTTTGTTTAACTCCCAACAAAGAGAGATAGTGTGTTACGTGTACATTTGAATGCATGTATGTTCGTTGAAAATAATTCCTAAATGCCCTCGTCATTGTCATCGTCATCTACATCGTCATTACATCATTATAATCGTTAACATCATTGTCACCTTGATGATCACCATCATCGTGATCATCATCATCAATTTGTCTAACTAAAATTCATGTTGCCTCGTTCAGTTGTGAATTACGAGTAAAAACACTGCTTTATTAAACAATGATCATGAGAACAAAATGGCATTTTAATTATTTCCATACCAACCCCCTTGACATGGTTATAAATAAAAGGAGAGGAAAATAAGAATTAGAGGAAAATACAATTAGAAAGTGCTTACTTTATTTTAATTTGCATATATCCATCAGAAGTGTTGTGACGGTGTAGTTGCAGTACAATGTGTTTCGCACCTCGGCTAATGAGAAGATTGACGAAACGAGTGATAAAAACATCATCTACCTCCGCAGTGACCACCAAGTGGCAGTTGCTATGGGTGATGTCGATCCTGCAACAACAACAACAACAACAACGAGCTGATGAGTTGTTTACTTTTATTTTCTCTTTCTGTCTGTACGTATTTATTATATCTTAAGATATACTGAGCGGATTTTTTAGCTCTTTTAATTTTTGCTACAAGGATTCGTAAGATTAGTTTGAGGGTTTGTATTATTACTATACAACTAAATGGTTGTACTCATAATTCGGATTTTTAGTACAACAAGACCTTCTTAGATTCAAGATCTACTATTGTGCAAGTGCAGTCATTTTTTGAATTTAATGAAACTTGAGGATAAAACATGACGACGTTGCGCCTCTCATGTGAGTGTCTTCACACGCCTAGAAGAAGGCTGTCTGAATCTGCTGAAACTAATCGGCTGTCCCGATCAAAAATAGTTATTGAGGTGAGCTGTTCTGCAATAATCAAGTACAGTCATATTTTTAGAACGTATTGTAAAACGTGCCGTGGATTTGTCAACGATGAAACAAGGACCCAGGAAGCTACAGCATGACAAAGTCTCAAAAAAGACCTAAAAGAAAAATAACTCGACGTCAACATAGCACGGTACCGTGCTCAATAGGGAACAAGAACGAGGAAATGAAAATAGATGCAGGAAGACGATGATTGTTGCTACTAAGAAGGCTTTATTTGAATGATTTTGCGATACTTATTACTTTAACGCTTTTATTAAATTATGAGAGCTGCTTAATATTTATCAAACTGTGGTTTGTGTACCTGGGAATGACCGGAGAGCTCGCTGTTGTTCCCTGCAGTTGCAAAAGAACGCGTCCGCGATGCTGCGATGCTGTCAATAATTGGAAGGCCCGCGCTGTTTCTTGGGGTTCATAAGTGACTCTGGTCAATGGACGTATGTACCCTTTTGCAATGCCTTCACTGACCATTAGCTGTAGTTTCTATTCAAAGAAATCATGGCTTAAGGTGGTTGCGTCAGTTTCGTTCCCAAACTCACAACTCATTATTGTTTTTTTTTTGTATAAATAATTTTAAAAGCGTTTTTATAGTTGTTGTACAGAATTATTTACAACGTGATGCATTAAAGAACACAAAATTGCTAAAAATGCCTAATTGACATTGAACTATTGTCGCGTAATGCCATATATTACATTTATTTAATGTTTTTTTCAAAAATAAGGAAAACAACAATAAATAGTGCGTTTGGGATCGAACTCTGACGCAACCGCCTTAAAGTAATTTTTAATTTCACTACATCTTAATTTCGATATCATTATTGGATTTCTACTTACTTTCATTTGCAACGTGTCATTCAAGTCAAATAAGCTAGAAAAGTCGACTGGGACGTAGTTTCTAGCTAAGGTCAAGTTAGACATTCCAAATTGGAAATTATCATTGCAGGGTATTTGTTGTGTATCTATTGTCACTCCAGACGGACTAACACAATTTATGGATACCTAAAATAAAGAGTTTGATTGAAAAAAATATATAAAGAGCACTTACCAAATCCTAAAAACAGGTAAAATTATTATAAATGAAGAAGTGACGTGGCAATAGTGAAAAGCCTAAAATTGTGCCGCTAGTTTTTTTAAATCATAATATAAATAATTTTCAAGTCATAATAAATATTTTTTAAGTCGGTGGCACCCGAAAAAAATTATAGTAAATTTATCTAAAAATAAGCTTTTCTTTCTCCCTCATAATTACATAAATATTTCTTTCCGGACGAAGAAAAGAAATGAAAAAGTTTTCTTTGGGCATACACAAACAGAAATGTAATAAAAAAAATTGTGCCCTTTTTTCTGTCTGTATATGTATTTTTTTTCGTGATTTTGGACAAAAGCTATTGAGCAGATTGATTTTCATTGTTTCACTGGGAGTAACTTAGTATTCATTTTTATTTTTGTACGTACAGAGTACTTTATACTATAATAGGATCCATGGTTCATTATTTATGCTACACAATTAAAATTGTAGTAACTGCCAATGGGTAGCCAGTCATGCTGGCGTCCGTACTATTGTTTGGTCACTTTGGGTATACAGGGTGTAATCGTTAAGTGTGACTAGGCGATTATTCCGTAACTATTACGTTAACTAATCAGTAAAATGAAATCAATAACTTTTTGAAAATCAGACGAGAAGTATCCGAAATTTTGACATTAAACATTCCCATACATTTAGTATGAGTTTAGTAGAAAGGTTTTAGTTTCCTTATTTTAAGTGGTCTAGTACTCATTTTACATTAATCTCATTTTATGATTACGATTATAATATTTATATATATTTAGGTTTTATATATATTTATTATTATTTACACATTTATATTTATATATATTTAAAAAATACATTTAGAGAGATATATTTCGAACTATTGTTCGGCATCAGTCTTGTAAATAATTATGTATGAGAAAATTTTTGACAGATTTATGATTACGTATGATATGATAATCATGATTTTCAAGTAGATACACGTGTAGATTAATTATGTAACCACTTCAAATTAGTAAGAAACTTTGTTTCAATATCGCTTTAATACTAAACGTATGGGAATGTTTAATGTCAAAATTTTGGATACTTCTCGTTTGATTTCCAAAAAGTTATTGATGTCATTTTACTGATTAGGTAACGCACTTTCGATGTAAGTTTAAAATTTTTTGATATCTGTAATAGTTACGGAATAATCGCCTGGTCACACTTAATGATTACACCCTGTGTACTGTACCCTGTGTTTATATAAGAAACATTAAAAAAAATGTAAAATGCCTTTAAATAAACCGGTCAAGTGCGAGTGAAGCTTATGTGTACATGGATTCGTACTTAATAATATATGTATATAGATGTATTTTAAAGCTAGCGCTACCCACATTACAATTTTAACAATATTACACATTTTTTAGGGTTCCGTACCTAAAACGTACAAAAGGAAACTTTATGGTGAGACTCCGTTGTCCGTCCATCCGTCCGTATGTCACAGCCTTTACTTTAGCACCGTTAAAGATAAAGACCCGAAATTTGGCACGAAAATAGCATTAATGTGCCCACATATTACTTACGGTGTCAAAAAACATATGAAAAATTTGAAATTGTTTAAAATACTTTCCAAACAAAAGCGAGAAAAATAAAAAATATTATTCTAAGAATACAATTTGGATATTAAATTATAGGTATTAAAAATGTAATTGTAACAATATATGATTTTGCTATAATTTACTGGCACTGGTTTCGAGAAATCTTTAAAAAACCACAAAAATATTTATGCCCCCCCCCCCCACTTATCTCCGAAACTGGTAGACCAAAAATATGAAAAAAATTTCGATTATAGATCATAACTGGCCAATTACAGGAAAACTATAGCGATTAAAAAAATATACTTTATAAAAATACAACATGGGTATCAAAATGTAGGTTTTAAAAAGTTGATTGTAAAAATATATATTTTGGCTATATTTAATTGCAACTATTTCGAGAATTCCTTGTAAAACCATACAGTGGACCAAAAAATGTGAATAAAATCATGGTAATATGTGTTTACGTAAAGATTACAGGAAAAATAAAGTGGTTGAGAAATTCACGAAAAAGAAATGAAAAAATAATACGGAACCCTAGGTATGCGAGTCAGACTCGCACTTGGCCGGTTTTTTAATACTCTTAAGTTTATAAAAAGAAAACAAAATTTTGGTCTATTCGTTTTGGAGTAAGGGTTATTTAAATAACTTTTCGATATTTAGAGAAATGCTGTAAATATAAAATATAAACTAATAATAAAGTAATAATAATAATTAAATATGTTTTCAAAATTTTGAATGAAATGGGTTATTAGTATTGTATTTAGGCCAGAAATTAAATTTTTACTATTTTTGTCTCTCTGTCTGTATGTATGTAAAATTTAGATGCGTTTTTCTTTATATCTGCGTAGTAACCCTAGTCAACTAAAGCCTATAAGAGGTTGATAAAACAACCGTCAAGCCGAAAAAGGAGCAAATATTGAACAAAACGTGCTAGTAATGAAAGCGATTCTTATGGCAAAGTAGGTTATGGTTAAAATTAGTTACAGATTTTAAATCTCCTCCCAAACTGTTGAGAACAACGTCACACCCTGTTCCCTTTGTTTTACTTAACACCATATCTCCAAAAGTAGAATCTCTTGAGTTTCCAATTTGATCATCTGGAAGAAAAGAAAGCGTAGTATTAGTAATCTGAATGTGTATACAGAAATACACAATAATGAAATAATCAACTTTATTTTCAGAAGTAGGAATACCACGCATACATTTTTCTGATATCAAAAATTCATATAACTATTTTGACCGAAAAGGATCCGCACGCGCACATCGACAACTGATCCAAACCGTGCTACTTTAAGTAAAAGTATATATTTTAAGAGAAGAAAGACATGAAAATCACCCCAACCGCCACCAGTGACACGGAAAAGGACTGCTGTCAGGGGTCTGTTAATTTTAAAAATAAAAAGAGAGATAAAATAAAAAAAACTACAAAAATCATTCAGGTGAGAAAAGGAAAAATAAAATTTTAATGAAAAGATGAAAATTTATAATTCAAGAATTTATAGGATCCCGATTTACGTTACTTACGTTAGTTAGTAGAATTCGGTTCAGCTATGTAAAAAGCGCAGTACGGACAAAGTAAGGTCAAATGGATAAAATTGCATTGATTGATTGTATGATTTGCATTTATTTGAAATTGAATACAAGAATACTTCATATTTAATAAAAAAATCTTGGTAGTCATGGAAAGTGATGGCAGAACTGAAAAATTTACTGCCAACAGTAGCTTGACGGTGACGGGAGCCCATAAGGTTATCTCCTACCAAAATATGCTCAAAGCACCTAAAGAAGTTTTCATTTGAAAAGAAAAAATTGTCTTGCACGTATCAAATGATTTATTTCATTCATGAAAAAAATATGTTTTGTTTAGTAGTTTTATAGGTAGCAGTGTTCCGAACGCAACTTAATTTTTTTACTTACTTGGTATACTTGGGAATATCTTTCGTAAAAAGTGTTTCTTCCTTATATCGCTGACGGTCGCAAAAATGTTGCAGCCATGCGCCAGCGCAATAGAGATTACAGCTTGACCAAGTGCTCCAGTGGCACCGTGCACTAATATAGTCAGTCCACTCGTCAGCTTATATTTGGAGCCCTGGAATTCGAGAGAGAAGTATATTATTGTATTTAGTCGATTATTATTTTAATTTTCCCCTACTAGCCTGCTTTGGGAAATCAAGGGGTCAATCATAAAACATAGAAACATTTCCTTGTACACTAAAAATATAATAAAAATAGTACTCTCTTTCAAAACATACATCATGACCAAAAACATAATATTTGCTAGCTTGGTAACGACGACGGAAAAAAATGTTTTGCGAGTAATGTTTGTGAACATTTTAATTGTTTCAAGTTGAGAAAGTGATTGGCAAACCGACATCCGGACATGATTCAAACTTGAATGTCACTTACATATATTATTAAAAATATTAGGAAGATAGAGTTTAGATCAGGTTATAATAATATAATCCATAATAAAGATATTTTTTTGTATTTTGAATACAAATTTTACTTAAAAATAACAACAAAGAAACATAAAAGAAAAACTAACTAGACAATAGAAAGCGTGCGCATAAGGTAAAGGCACTGTAGCAGCATCTTCCAAGGTCCAATGTGCTGGCACAGGCCACAACATCGAGGGCTCTGCAGCCACGTGGGAAGATGAAGCTCCACCACGTATCACGCCCATCACACGGTCACCACTGTAAAACATTTAAGTAATTGGTATTGTTTCTGATATAGCCCATCTGCATAGTCTATTTCCGGTTTATTTGTTATTTGCCTTTGAGTTACTCCACTAAAGTCCATTCCGTAGCCGTCTATTTCAGCATCCACTTTAGGAACAAGACCTGCAGCTCTTTTGGCATCACGCATATTCAAACCAGCGTAGTGGACCTGCAATTCAGAAAATTTGTTCAATTATTGCTTAATTAATAAATCAGCATTAAAGGTGTTTAAATTAAGAAACAACAAAGAAAACGGACTTCAAAGGGTTCATACATATTAACAATAAAATAACTTAAAAGAAATACATGTCACGCCCAAACATATTTTTTTGGAAAAAGGTAGAAAGTGCAGCCATGCTGGCAGATTAAAAAAAAAATAACAGCGTTGTTTTTATTGTATATGTACCTCAGACACAAATAATTAAAATTTCTGTTATAAGGCGCATACATCATAATAAAAAGCAACCGTTTTTACCTTGACTAATATTTTGTTTTTTTCAATTTCGGGAACTTCTTCCCAATGCAGGCTTTTAAGATTTCCGGGTTGTGTGCTTCGTAATTTAACACAACACTTAGTGTTTGTTAATAACTCGTCAGATTTCACAGAGAACTCTTTTTCCGTGTTTTCCTGCGAAAGAATTGATTATTGTTTAATATTATTGATTATTGCTTATATGATTATATCAGTTAGACTTCAAAAAATTACGTTTTATACGCAACCACGTTGCGACGTTAGACTGACATATTTGATATTAAACAATTGTTTTCTGCATCTTTGTAGTAATAAAACAAACAAACAATTACAAGTATAAGTATAGTAACAAAAATATATAATAAATAAGTTCCAACAGGTGCCAACAATCGCAGCCATCAACAATTGCTTTCTGTCTCATAAACCCAGATTCAGCCATTTTCGTTATCGTGACCAAAGTCTATACCTCCTAGGCTAGTATAATTATTTAAAATTACCTCTGTGTTGCTGGATTGTAAAATCGGATTCTTTAATTTTTTCAAAAGAACTGGCCTAGGGCATACAGGAGGAAGATCTTTCATTTTAATATCTTCCATTATCACGCCTCCGCATCTGTAATATTGTTCTTTTAGCGCGGTGACACACGCATCGGAATTTCCATCCGGAAATTTCGGACGGCGTTAATTTGTATGCGCGGGAGCCGGACGGACGGACGGGAAATGATTAGTATGTGACAGCGCATATATAGATTTATCCAAGTTAAATTAGCGCCGTCCGGAAATTCCGGTGCGTCTATCATCGCGCTTAAGGCTGCATATAACATCAGATTAAGCGCCTCATTTTGCATCAATCAGAACTGAAATCTATGACGTTTCCTTTTAGTTTAAAATAGCGCACCCTCAGCCGTGGCTGTTATGACCACCAAGGAACACGCGCTCACGAAACACTGCGTTTTTATTTAATAAATCGGCTTCTAGATGAAATTTAGATGGAATTATTGTTAATTTATTTTATTTTCAAGGTTGTAAAATTTTAGGAAGGTCCTTTAACACTCGAAAAACATGAAATTTAGAGGTAACTTCGTTTTTTTTTTCTATCGAGCGAACTTAAAGCTTTTGTATTTTTCCCAAATTGTTTAGATCAGCCTTATAGTCTACTACATTATTTGCCGATTGAACAAGTCACGCAATGTGAAATGGTCATTTGAAGTTGTGCAACTGATCTTATACGGATACTTAAATAATATTTGTTATAACATGTAATACGCGACATGGCCGGAGTCTGGGCGAGTACATACATGTTAGTACAAAATCATTCGCACTCCCGCCTGTCGCGTAATATAGCAATCAGATTTTCATCTTGTTCTTTCCGATACCTCTAAAATGCTACTATTGTCTGTTTGTATGTTTATTCCTTAATAACTTGAGAACCACCAAACAGAATTGGATGCGGTGTTTATTGTTAGCTAGGGATTACTTGAGGTAGGTTGTAGGAAATGTTTCATTGCGCTGTAACCAATAGAATCTGAGCATTGATTAAGTTACTTTGTATGTATTATGATAACTAGAAAACCATTGAACAGATTTGGATTTGGTTTTCATACTGGGAAGTTTCTTAAAACATATTATCCGGTGCAATGCGTAAATGCAACTAATGCTGAATCTTGTAACACTTTAATGGAACATTTTATTCTCAACAATTTAGATAATATTTAGTGGAATTATTTTAAGTACCAATGAGTTATTATTTTACATTCATTCAATTTTGGCGTCAAATTTCAAGTTTTTATCTTTAACAATTCAAAAGTTGGCTTGAATGGGGCTTTGACAAACGGACAACAGAATCCCTTTAGGAACGGAACCCTGATAGTGTTAATATTGCTCTTTACTAAAGAGTTAAAGACAGTGAAAAATACCAACCGAATGCCATGTGTGTTAAAAACTGTAGCTTCGAATGTTTTTTGACTTCTACCGCGCTGGGAATTTATGTTTTTGATGTCAATATCTAATCGACGGATGAATCGAGGGACCGTGATTCCATCATAATCCCTGCGGAGTGCGTTCAGCTGCAGCATGGAGTCCAGAAATGTGACCCAGTTACCGGTCCACGATATTTCTGCTAAAGTCATCTCCTCGTTCATTCTTTTAATGCTCTTGAATTCATCTCTGTAAAATATCATATAAATTATCCAGTAAACTATAATATCAATTATCCAGTAAAATAAAATATCATTTATCCAGTAAAATATCACACAAATTATAGTGGTTCTGAATACAAAACTGATGATGACAGTATTCTTCTACGTAATACAAACATTTTCAACTATTAGTTCTTGAGAGAAACCATACGAAAACTGCTGTTTTATACAAAAGTAGTATCTACTCGACCACAATATTTGAAACAGCTGATGTTTTGTGGTTTCTTAGTTATATCTTATGAAGACATGGTAAAATTTGTTCGTATGGATGAATATCACTAGTTTTCGTTTTCAAAACTACTAAAGACTTAAGGTGTATACTTTTATTGATAAGTGCTTTTTGGATTTTAGCGACCATTTATCTAACCTGTAATAAGAATCGCGTTCGTTAAATAATTTGTAGACGTCTTGTTCAGTTAAAGTCATTCCAATGGCGGGTTCTGAAGACTGTGAGAACCATGATTTTGTTCTTCTTGATTGTCTGAATATGTAACCGCTGATAACTTTGTTGTTGCCATTTATTACCTTGATATAGAAATAAAATAAGATAGATCTATAATATTTTTAAAACTCGCGTGAGCTGACATACTAAATTATTATTACATACGGCTTGAACACTCACGTGTGATTGTTGTTGACTATATGCCAACCGTTTCACCGATGCAATTTCGGCATTATCAAGGCGAGTGTCGTTCTTAGGACGACGACGCGGCGTTCACCGTCGTTGTCAAACGGGCACTGGCAGCCGCCGCGCCGATCGGCGAGCCGCACGCATTGCTCGTGCGCTGAGCGTTGGCTGCGTCGTCGATAGGGGTGGGATGGTGGATGCACTTGATTTCTTTGATTGTTCCAATTGTTTGTTATTAGGGGCGGTTATTAAACAAAACGAACTCACAACATCGTCACTGTCTTGTGGACACGTTGAGGAGAAACCAAGCGCAACGTGTCCACAAGACTGACTGAACATATTCGATCCATGAAGAAACTGGACATTAACGGGTCAGCAGTAGCAGAACATGCACTAAGTTCGGATACGACCCACTTCATCCGTTTCGACAAGGCTACAGTATTAGTGAAGGAGAAATATACCATTCCTCGCAAAAATACACGAAGCCATCGAGATAAGTCGTAATCCCAACTTCAACAGGGATCATGGTTGGCAGCTGGCTCCGTCTTGGAAACCGGTTCTCGATGGATCGAGCAACTTTAGGACAGTGCCCAGTGACAGTGACGATGTTGTGAGTTCGTTTTGTTTAATAACCGCCCCTAATAACAAACAATTGGAACAATCAAAGAAATCAAGTGCATCCACCATCCCACCCCTATCGACGACGCAGCCAACGCTCAGCGCACGAGCAATGCGTGCGGCTCGCCGATCGGCGGCTGCCAGTGCCCGTTTGACAACGACGGTGAACGCCGCGTCGTCGTCCTAAGAACGACACTCGCCTTGATAATGCCGAAATTGTATCGGTGAAACGGTTGGCATATAGTCAACAACAATCACACGTGAGTGTTCAAGCCGTATGTAATAATAATTTAAGATAGATCTATTTAATTCATAACTATTATTTTTTTCCTATCTAAATAAAAAAACATGTAAATATGCATACCTCAAAATACCCATTTCCTTTATTCAGTTGAACACTGAGTCGCAAGAGCGTGTTGTCATTCAATCGTGGCTGTTCGTGAAAATTCACATTTTTAAATTCCACTGATAGTTCTTGTCGCATAGCGCCAACAGACATAACAAGGGTGTCCCATACACAGACAAGTGCTCCACTGAACGGGTACAAAGTATCATCTGTTATAGACAAAAGGACCTTAAGTTTATCAAATATGTATTAATAAGTTTTAATGAAATAATATATTTGATCATTATTATTACCTCCATGTACATTTCCTCTCAAATAGTTGAATTCATCATCGTGCACTGAGATGATGAAGTTGGTAGCCGCAGCAATTTTACGGTTCACCGTAGAATAGTTTGCTAGAACCCTATGATATGTAAAACATTTAGTTAAATTGTAAAAAGACAGACTTGCCAAAGTGGGTACGTCTTTCGTAGGACATGGTATAAGATTTTACAATAAACTTCTAAGGGAGGTCTTACTTTGTCGGAGAATAAGTTAAACATTGAAGAAGGCATATTATAAAATAAATTAATATTTGGACGATAATGAAGCATACTCTTATAATAATGATAATGATCTTTGTCATAATAGTACATACCTAGTTACTTTATTTTTCTAACTTAAATTTTTATTAAGATTAAATCAATATTATGTTATGATTCCTCTAGAATTAACGTTAATTAGTGAATAGATGAAATTACTGTAAAAGCCGATGACAAAGGTATTATATTTTGTTTAAAAAATGTGACTAAAATAAACTAGATAAAAATAAACTCGGTTCAGTTATCATATTATTAATTTTTCTTTGTACAAATATTGTTTATTATGTTATGAATTGTGAAACTCTGTAATATTTCACCTTAAATTTATATAAATTTTCATATTTTAGGAACGGCGCGATGATTGCACAATTGTCTTGCACAAAATAAATGAGTTCGTCTGGGTAAGCTACACACACAGATGGCATCATGACATCACGCATTATTTCTTAATTTTTGCTCTTTCACCGGCCACCAATTCACCGGGGCCCATCGATGACATAGCCCCAGTAACCAAGAACAATTTTGCCACTCGCTTTGTTTGCTAGAAAATGTATCTCTTTATAGCGCTCGCTTTCTTTCCATAATATTTTTCGTCTATCCTTATCAAAGTTGAAAGTCTGAACTGCTCTGCAAAACGCACCCTTTGTTGCCTGTGATCTGCTTCCATTGCAATTTTTCTTGCCGGTCTATAGCAATGTATGCCGTCAGCATGCAAGTGTCGGAGAACTGATAATAATGACAAATCGTGCTCTATGGCCGTTGCACGTGTTTTGCTAAATGGATCCTGGGTATGTGTAGCAATAATAGCTTGATGACGTCACGGTGCAGATGTTTAAATAACGGATGCAGGGCCAGGTTGAATGGCAATAAAATATTCCCTGTCTCATCATACAGTTTTAGCCACCCACAAAAGTTCATTTGTGTGAGCAGAAAAAAAACATATAGCTAAAATGTAAAAAGAGTGAGGTCTTGGTATTTAAGGCTGGTAATTATCGGCCTAGTAAAATACCTCCTGTTGTACTAAATGGGTCGGCCCTTCCAGTTGTAGACCGCTTCAAGTATCTTGGTCATGTCATGACGGAGGACCTCGAAGATGACTCCGATATTAAAAGAGAACGCAGGGCGTTGGCGGTGAGGAGCAACATGCTGGCCCGCAGGTTCGCTCGATGCACAAAAGATGTTTAAATAACACTATTTAAAGCTTGCCAATCGTTCTACTCGAGCGGCCTGTGGGCTAAGTACACGCAACGAGCCTACAACGTCCTGCGTGTGCAATACAACAACGCCTTTAGGATGCTGTTGCGGCTGCCGCGATTCTGCAGTGCATCTGGCATGTTTGCGGAGGCGCGTACAGATGATTTCTACGCCATAATGCGCAAGAAAACTGCCTCTATGCTAATCAGACTACGGGGCAGTGGCAACGGCATCCTGAAGACGATTGCGGACCAATTGGATTGTCCCATCCAGAAATTCTGGATGGAAAGATCCATTGTTCTCTTTCTTTTACTAACCTAGTTTTAAGCCTAACACTAACCTACCTATGGATTTTTAATCTGAAAATAAACAGTCATTTATTCATTTATTTAAAATAATATAAATAATAATATTTGTAAAACCTTCTTTTTGAGTATTTATTACCTCAACGTGAATGTGATGTATGAATAAGTAATTGACACCAGCCCGTGAAAATTGAAGTGTAAAAAAATAACGAGTAAACAAATTAGTTTAATTCTTTTAAGGGTCAAATAAAAGGGCCGCAGTATTTTAAAATAAATTAATATTACATGCGGCTTTAAAGGTTGGCACATAGTCAACAATAATCACACGTGAGTGTTAAAGCCACACGTATTAATAATTTAAAACGATATTTATTCGCAAATGTAGGCACATACATATAATTTAATTTATATGTGTTAACCCATGTGTCTGAAAATAAATATTTTTGTATTTTTGTATTTCTAGACAAGAGAAAAATTTAGAAAAGTCCAAAATTTCATATATCGCGTGCAGTGCCTGTCGCGGATGACCAAAGAGTGCATTATGACCAAAGACTGGAGAGCCGCCGCGAGTAAGCTTATATAATATACCTACCTCACATTTTAATACATTTTTAACAAAACTAACTATACAACGTGTAACAGAAAGGTGTAACCATATTTGAAGAGCTTATTCAGTCAATGGTATAGAACAACTTTTACTATAGAGCCAAACCTGAAATATATTTTTCTATGAAATAGTAAACATTTTTTTATCGAAATACAGAGTTTGTTCCATAGTAAAAGTTGTTCCATACCATTGACTGAATAAGCTCTTCAAATATGGTTACACCTTTCTGTTACACGTAGTATAAAATACTAGCAAGCAATGGGTGTTTGTTTGTAGAAAATTTACGAGCGTGTCGCTAAAAGTACTGATATGGTGATGATAATGACACAATGAGGAACTAGAACGCATGCGCGTTTATTTGCGTAGTCTTTACGAGTGACCTCAAAAGAATAAATCAAAAACGGCAAGATCACAAAAATGTTGTTGTCAGTATACATTGTCAAAAATACAATTTAATCCCTAATTCCAAATATCAAACTGAGATGGCTTCTCAACTGATACTCTTCTTATTTAATAACATAATGGCGTTCAATATACATACCAGTTCTCTTGGTGAACCCACTCAATAAGATGTGACAACATTGGCGTTCCAGTTGAAACTGGATACTCAATTTTTGGATAAAGAGCTTTTATCTTGGGATTATAACCTTGCATATACAATCTAAAATAAAATAAAATGTACTAAAAAAAATATATATAAATATAATGAGGTTATATGAAAAAACCGAAGGATACAGAAACCACCAAATAAACGAATTACGAATAAACAAATGCAATACTTACGTGCCAATAGCTTCGAGTAAGAATAGAGCGTTGTCGTGATGACCACGTCGAGTCAACGGTATATTTACACAAGTCGATGGCAATGATCGTTTAAGGATGGCCTGCAGAAGACCGTGGGGTGCTACTTCTATCACTACTGCGTTTGATGGAATAAGCTTTGAAGTCTCTTCAAAAAGAACCGGGCTCTGGAAATGGGTATCAATTGATAAATAAACCTATCCACAAAAAAAAAATTAACGGTATTATTAGAACGTACCAATAAATTGTTAGTATGATATTCTGCTGAAGAAAATTTAGCAGCTGGTTGATTCCATTTTTTTTGAGGTACTGATGTTGACACCCATTTGTCACTGCGGGCCTTCGGAGATTTGATAACTTCTTTTAAGTATTTCAAAAAAGCTGGACCTTTTTTAATTCCAAAATAAAATAAAAATTAGATCAGTAACTTTTACATAACGTTTATGTTTAACAAACGAGTACCTACCTGCTTCTTTGATGTAACGCGAGTGGTAAGCTATGTTTGAACAAGGAACTTCTTTAGCAAAAACTTTTTGAGACGTAAGTTTTTCGATGAACTCTTTCATTTTATCTGATGGGCCTGATATTGTACTTGATTCAGAGCTATTGTGGCAGGCCACTTGAATCTCCGGAGGACACATACTTACTACCTGCAAAAAAAATACATAAAGTACATACTTGTTACATTTTACGTACAAAGAGCAACAAAACATACTTGTTTGTATCCCAGTCCAACGGCAGCCATTGATCCTTGAATGAATGGTGTTTGTAGAGAAACTAGTCCACGGTTGTATGCTGATAGGATCATCTCCTCAGCTGTGAAACACCCATCTGCGTATGCGCAACCTAGTTCTCCCACGCTGTGCCCTATAATTTAGTAAGAAAATACATTCCTTCACTGTGAGTCTGTGCCTTCTGCTTTTTGTAAATGTCAAGCAAAATGTGAAAAAATGATAAAATGTTGAAATGATACTACTGTGTACGAGTACTTACCAATAATTTTATCGGGTACAATACCCAACTCACGGAGGACATCAGTCAAACCAATCTGTATAGCAGCAATCCCCACAAATGAGTGCAAGATATTGTCGAACATGTTTTTTTCAGACGATGTTATAATGTCAATTATATCAATACCTTTTGGCTCTAGAACTGCTTGACAACTATAAAAAGAAAAATAAGTACTTTATTACCAAATTCCGTTAAGTTTTTATATTTATTGTATAAAAAGCTAATTCATATTGTTAATGTTATTGCGCATTATCATACCGCTTGATTGCAGCTGCAAACACAGAAATGCGCATGAGTTGTGTTCCCATACCAGCCCACTGCGAACCCATTCCGCTGTATACGAACCACAGGGGTTTATTTGAGTCATCACAGTATTTTACATTTTCTATTAGGCTCATGGTATGGTTGTTTTTCTCGGTATCTAAAAGTATTTATAAATTACATTACATTATATGTACACATATTCGAATTTAATTTTTGTTATTTTTAGTAAATTATTTAGAAATGAAATCTATATTTAGACTCTTGCAATGTTTTCCGTAGTGTTAATACTCCGGGATAAAACTATAATTTTTACAAACTTGTATTAATACGGCTATACTAACCAAGAATACAAAATCCTCGACCCAAATGTCCAGATATATTGTCTTCATGGATTCCATGCAATAATCCAATTTGTTCAGGATCGATTGGGTGAGATGTTAACTCATTCATTATTTTATGAACGCCAGATTCTTGTCTTGCTGATAATGTGACTAAATAGGGAATGCTAGACTGATATCTAGATAAATCCTGAAATTATTTTTTGAATACAAATTCACAATTCATTACTGCCAGATCCACTGAGATGTTATTTTATGTTGTTTTTTTGTGTTTCCAGACATTTGAAAAAAGGCCCTTATAACCACGATATTTTAAGATGGAGAAAAATCACCTGTGATTCAATAAAGACCTATATCTAAGTTATGAATTTTTGGTAAGATTCTCGAAAAAATTATTACTCAGGAAGTCTCAGCTAGTGTTCGTCAGTATATTATGTGTTCCGTTTGACGTCTGAAGTCCATTATGAGAGTACGTCGTTCCTTCCCGAATACAGCCGCTAGATGTCGCTAGTTTCCGTCACGTGACCCGCTGTTTTACCCAGAGTACCTGTCAACAGTCGCAAAGAACCCACAAGCCGCCATATTCTTCGTCATTGTTGCGTCGTTTTTCGAACCGTTCGCAGCTTGCTAGTTTATCGCGAAATAATAATCTTTTAGAGTTACCCTCTTTCGAATTTTCGAGAATAAAGTAGAAAATTCTGTTAAGATTTTAGTTTTCCGTCCGTGTTTATTCGTTTATAATTGGATAACGACATTCAAAGTGTAGCCGCGCGTCGAATACATCGAGAAAGAGACGAGCGAGTTTCTTCAGACCAAGTTCAAGAAACGAGTCTTTGAAGCACATCGAGCGCCGAGGGAGATGCATGCCATGACGCACTGCCATGCAAAGGCAGGCACCGCCCTGCCGCCGCTGTCCCGTAAGGCGTGCACTGCACCACTTTACTCGGATCAGAACTGGATCGGAGGTTTGACATTTTTCCAGCGCCTGGTGAGTCTTGTCAACTATATTTTGAGTGCAAATCATGGATCGACATAATAATCTCGTCGCACCCATGCCCTTTCATACCGATAACGTGCATCCAGGGGCCAAGCCCCGCCGGCGCTCCGTACCCATATCAAAAGAAAATGTTTTTCTTGCAACTTCCATTCTGACACTTTTGCCGGATGTAGAAAATATCGCGAATCTCACGGTAATGTTTAAACAACATTCTGTGTAAAGAAAAAATCTCGATCAAGTCGCTAAAATCACGTCCTTGCAACGTTTCGACTCGATGGATACGAATTTTCAGAGGCTCAGAAAAAGTATGTCGCGTTTCTAGGGTTCATGGAACAGAAATTGAACGAGGCATTGTAACGTTTTGAAAAATTCTTCCCTGGGTTGATTGTAAATGACACGTTGTTGTGCCGCTTGATTTAACACCTTTAATGGCGCAGGATAAGTTCGTGAACAGACTGTACAGAGTTTTCATCGACTTTTTAGCTAACTCTGAAAGACCACTACCTCAATTTACGAAAAACAGATTTTGAAATTAAAACCGTATCACTTTATATTCTGCAAATTATTTGTGAGAAAGGTGCTGAAGTTTTAAAAATAAATCTAGCGGTGAGGCCCTCAGAGACCACTACTTCTGCTTATCAAGATATGTAAGTAATTTTGGCCTCTTTCAACGTAAAGAAGGCGGTTATTGTTAAAAGAAACTTGAAGAGTCTTCAAAAAGAAGAGGGAGGGGAAAAATGATGTGGAAAAAGATGACATAGTTATTCCCCAAAAGCATGTTCGATAAATGATAATGGGTTGAATCCTCTTCAATCAGACACAATCGTGGATTTAACCCACAATAGATGTAATGATGAAATAACAAACCCCGGTATCATTACTGATAAAATAAAAAAAAATAAAAAATTGTTTAATTTTACCCACCGTCGCTGAATATTATATTCGCAAGTTAGCACTTTTTAATCTGGAAGTCTTGAATCAAAACCTATACATGACATTCAAACATTTTTACCTGTTCACCGCCGCAAGATTGGACGAACACCGATAACACACATCGAATTTCTGGGAATAACTTTGGACACACAGACCAACTCAAAGTCCCTGCCCCCAGACAAGACAAAGAAAATTCGTCAGTATTTGTCAATCCACCTAGCTGCCGGCTGTTGGTCCCTCAGGCAGGCGCAACGCCTCCTAGGGTATTTCAACTTTGCAACCTTCATCACCCACCGGGGAAGGTTGCATTGCCGTGCACTTCACATCGAGTTTCTGGGAATAGCTTGGGACACACAAACCAACTAAGAGTCCCTGCGCCCAGACAAGACAAACAAAATTCGTCAGTATTTATCAACCCACCTAGCTGCTGGCTGTTGGTCCCTCAGGCAGGCGCAACGCCTCCTAGGTAATTTCAACTTTGCAACCTTCATCACCCACTGGGGAAGGTTGCATGGCCGTGCACTTCAAATCGAATTTCTGGGAATAACTTGGGACACACAAACCAACTCAAAGTCCCTGCCCCCAGACAAGACAAACAGAATTCGTCAGTATTTATCAACCCACCTAGCTGCTGGCTGTTGGTCCCTCAGGCAGGCGCAACGCCTCCTAGGTAATTTCAACTTTGCAACCTTCATCACCCACTGGGGAAGGTTGCATGGCCGTGCACTTCAAATCGAATTTCTGGGAATAACTTGGGACACACAAACTAACTCAAAGTCCCTGCCCCCAGACAAGACAAACAGAATTCGTCAGTATTTGTCAACCTGCCTAGCTGCTGGCAGTTGGTCATTCAGGCAGGCGCAACGCCTCCTAGGATATTTCAACTTCGCAACTTTCATCACTCACTGGGGAAGGTTGCATTGCCATACACTTCAGCAGGACTGCAATATCAAAGAGCTCCCATTTCTATTCGGAGGAAGCACGCCTTGAACTGAAATGGTGCTCAGAAAACATGAGCCGAGTAATGGAAATCCACCTTGGGGCATTACCAACGACCTACATTATAACTATAACGGACGCATTCAATGTTTAATTGGGAGTTTTAGTGGACAACAAGATGATACAGGGCACGGGGAATCATCAACGTAGGAGGTGGCGTTGCAATGCAAAAGAAATGTACGTCATAATAGCTACGATTTCGGCAAAGGCGTTGTCAGTAGTTGGATAGGTGAAGCCTGGTGATACCACGTGTCGTTGGTTTCATTTCAAAATTATTCTTTAGAGCGACAAGACCGCAATCGCTTACATAAAGAAAGAAGGCGGAACTCTGTACAAAGTTCTGTTGTAGTTGACAAGACTGCTACTGAATCTGGCGGACAATCTTTAATGTTGTACAATTCACTCACCAACTTTCGGGAATGTACAACATGGAAGCCGACCGACTCCCGCGTAATCGTGCATGTACCGAGAGGCACCTTATGGACGAAGCGAAGCCAGCGCAGCGATTATTCAAAGTCTTGCGCACCCTGACATAGGCCAATTCGCATCACGTACCACCTATGTAGTTCCAGATCATGCTAGTCTTGACTTATCCCTTATACCGACTGAGACTAAATGCTAGGTACTCCCCCCCTACCAAGTAATAGACTTGAACGCCTGTTATCACGACGCTTTCTTTAGGTTGGCTGTTTCATCCACCTTGCTTGCTAACTCAAATACTATAACAGTTTAACTCAGAGTCAGGCCGTTACATAACAGTAGCAACCGAGTGAAAGAAACCCTTTTGGCGGCCAGATCGGCAGAACCGAACCTTGACAGGCCCGATAAAGATCAGAGACCTGAAAAGCATTTGTATGGCCACGATGACGAGACGTCTTCCAGCTCAGATCTACAACCGTGGCCGAGCCACCATCTGGATGATTAGCTCATTTTGGATCGGAGTTTTAACAGTTAACTATTCCAAAAACGAATTCTTTCTTAGTGTTGGCGAGTTTCAACTCCAGAAACAGATACTCCCATTTGAAATAAGTTGGTAAAATGGTCTAAATACTGCCAATTTTTGTGGACTCGAGCCGAATATCATATCCTTATAAGTATGCACAATAATATCTGGATGAAAATATCATTTTTGTTTTCGACAGAGATAAGCAGGTTCTCGCCTGATATTCAGGTATTAGGTTCCTACTCCACAAAAAGTAGCGAGATATTTAGCATACTTATTTTTGCTATACTATACATATAACTTACCAGATAAAACCTTTCTTTTGCACAAGTCTGTAATAGCTTCCATTTGTAAGACTGTTTGAAACATAGATATTTCTTCCAGCCACATTGTTAAGCACATTTTAATAGCAGTTCCGTTAGCTAAGCCATCATCATCGAAAGTATATAATTTTGATGTTAACATCAGGACAGTTTAGAGTCCACGATTTGACTCCTTTGCATTGTAATCCAGACCATTTCATGAATATTGATTATTCTATTATCCTGCATCCTTCTTTTGGATCTAAAACGGATTCTGTCTGTATCACAACGCCAATTAAGCTGCACTTTATCAGCCTCTCCCGACCACAATTTTGAACCTATTTTTGGATGAGAACATTACTAAATCTCTCTAAAGATTTCAGAAGGTCGGTCACTAACTTGTTCGTCACTAGTTGGGACCCTATCAGGCCACCTACACCAATCATAACTGGAGGTTGAGTCAAGTGCCTTCTGTCCAATGAAGGTATATAAGTTCAACCGGGAGTTAAAGATTAGCCGTGTCTGTCTTCCCTAAATTGGATGCAAATTCACCCAGTAAATAAGAAATTCTTGCTATAGCAAATTCGCAAAAGAAATTACTTTGAAGAACCATAAACAGTTTATTAATTTTTACGTCAATGACATTTCTGCTAATAATCATAATATTTTGGAGAAGTTCTTGTCACAGTTTGTCTGAACTACTAATTACATTTTTTTAGTTCAGGTTCAAGTGTCTATTTTTCTTGTTATTTTAAGTATGAAAAATATAGATTTTTACCTGTCATATTTTTGCGTTATTAATACATGAAACATTACGATTTACAATCACATTGTTGCGTTCTATTTTACAAGCCACCAGGAGATAACAAACACATCTCTCATAATGGACTTCAGACGTCAAACGGAACACATAATATAAAAATTTTACCTTCCAATAAAATTGTTATTATGTTTCCTAAGACGTCTGAAGTCCAGACAATGTCTTCCTGGTGAACCATTATGAGCCGAACAATGACGAAGAATATGGCGGCTTGTGGGTTCTTTGCGACTGTTGACAGGTACTCTGGGTAAAACAGCGGGTCACGTGACGGAAACTAGCGACATCTAGCGGCTGTATTCGGGAAGGAACGACGTACTCTCATAATGGACTTCAGACGTCTTAGGAAACATAATAACAATTTTATTGGAAGGTAAAATTTTTATATTTTACCGCAAAATCACAGCTTTATGACAGGTATGAATGTAGAAACTAACTTTTTAACATTTATGGATTTAGTAATTATAGCTCTTGAGGATGGTCACCAGGCGCCGTGTATACCGATTTATCTAAAGCTTTTGATAAAATCAATCACAAAACTTCTATTACTGAATTACTTCAGATCGGTATACATGGCGACCTACTAAGGTGGATAGATTCCTTTACTCAGGCAGTAGCACTTGAAGGTTTTGTTTCAAACTTTCTCCCGGTAAGTTCTGGCGTTTCACAGGGCTCCCACTTAGAAACCCTATTATTTATATTATATCTTAATGACATCGGCCATATATTTGTCGAATGTACATGTTTTCTGTTATACAGATGACATGAAAATGTACCGCATTGTGGATAACCATAGTGACCGCATTGCTATATATGAAGAGCTGAATAGTTTAGTTTCTTGTTGTTAAACTAATTCTTTATTTTTAAACGTAGACAAATGTTAGTTATTCAAGGAAGTTATACACAGTCAAAACTGACTATAATTTTGCAGGCACTCCCTTAAATCGTGTGGATAGAATAAGAGATATTGGCGTGATTCTCGAGCCTAAAATGGATTTTAATCTTCACAAAGATCACATAATAAATAAAGTGACTTGGTTTCGTTCTACGACAGCGTCAACCTTTTAAACGTTTTTTTACCATGGACTAAATTTATTCGTCCATGCTTTTACTTACAAAATCGTATGTTTTAGCTTTTAACGAAGTATTCTCGATTATGGTAGTGTTGTCTGAAGCCCGTTCTTCTTATTTTTAAATTATACCATTCATCCACGATTATACATTAAGATTTAAATTTAGATTTACTTTTATTTACTTTAATTAAAACGGACAAACCAATTACAATAATTAAAGATAGTAACACAAACACAAAATGGTACAATCAACTAAAATAAATAAGAGTAACACATAAAGTCAGAAACAGGCCTTCTCACAAAAACACAAACACTCTGACAATATTTCGCGAACATAGTTTAGTGTCAGTTAGACTTTTAAGACAAAATTTTGTTATGTTTTGCATTACATTGTAAATGTATGGGCACACACACTTAAAAGCGTGTTTTAAGTTTGATAGTAAAATTTGACACATAAAAATCAAATGCATTAAACGCAAAATCAAAAAAACACTCAAAAAGAGACTATTTTCAAAAATAAAATCTATCGAGCGAAAGTTTTCCAATTAGGTAACGCTACTTACAACGTAAAGATAAAGGTTTGAAAAAACATATATATAAGTTTCATATTGATTGCGTCTGTAGTAGATTCAGTACAATCGTTCAAAAACTGTTGAAAAAAGAAGGCCTTCTCAGGACACCAAGCCAAATGATCCGGAATAAAATCGGCCTTGCCTCGATTTGTATAACAGTTATTTTCATGCACCCGACAATGATTACAATACCTTTGGTTTTAAGTGTCCCTTGAGTAATACGTGAGAATTGTGGCCAGTAATAGACATATTATTTACACCGACGTATGAGCGGTTGAAGTGTGCGTGTTCAGTGACAATACACATTCGTCCGTCTCTCAGCGCCTCTACGTCATTACGAGGATTGTCACAGTGCAGGTTGGCGGCCAGTTGTCCAGTGTGGTACCCGAGCAATACCTGTGCATAATAATCGTCAATAAAAAAAATAAGAGGAGTAAAACAATTCCCGTAGCGTAATTTAAAAATTATTGTTTTGGTATATAAATTAACCATAATTTTATTAAAACTCGCGTGAGCTGTCATACTAAATTATTATTACATAGGGCTTGAACACTCACGTGTGATTGTTGTTGACTATATGCCAACCGTTTCACCGATACACTCGCCTTGATAATGCCGACATTGTATCGGTGAAACGATAACGATAACTTTTTGTAATTGATAAAGTTTCTTAATACGATTTAATTTACTAACAGATTGATTCCACGCTCTTTGTAACCAACGCCAAATGTGATTGTATGATTAATACTTGCGATTGTCGGCACTTGGTGAAACTTGGATAAAAACATGATGAATAGATGCACTTGCACTCGTTTCACAGTTAAAAACTGATTTAACCCTACCAGTTTCGGTTTTACACCATCATTAAGAGTTTAGATGAGCTACTTTGAATGTTATTCCGTAGAAGTTATTAATTGCACGGAATTACTTCCAAAGTAGCATATTTAAACCCTTGATGATGGTGTATAACCGAAATCGGTCGGGTTAAATTAGTTTTTAGATGCGATTGTGTTTACAATAAAAGTGGAAGATGTAAATATATTGCGGCACTGTTGTACTACGTCAACCATGAAGAAAGTTTTACAAAAACGAGTCAAGAACAACAATGGGGTAGACAGAGTGCCCGACAATTTGCAAAAGAAAAGTACGCCAAAGGAAAATACTTTGAAGAAATGTACCCAAGGCAAAGAAAAGGTATGAGTCTGTACCTTTTGATCTTGCAGAGTTGGAGGGAGAGTCAGCTTTAAAGTGTATTATAGAAGCTGCTACTTTAAGCTGCAATACTGAAGATAGTGAAGCATCCGTGACCGACATTGTTCAAAGTTTAGTTTGCTAAATATAAATGTAAGAAACAATAATAATAAGTAGGAAGCAAACAATATTTTTACTGAAAAGTCAATTATTCTGAATGTTATTTAATGAAATATTTATTTTAGTAATTAGATTACCAAATTAGCCCTTTGGAATTTATGTAATGATTTTAAATAGAAATAAACTGACCTACATAAAAATTTACATTGATTAATTTTTCAAAGTACCTGCATACATTATTTATCAACCCTGAATCAAACAATAAAAATCATGCACTGCTTTCTTTCTTTGCAAATATGGGGGCTGCAGGTTTACTAATACACAGCAAATATGTAAAATATCATCAATAAGCCGAACAAGTTTTCAGGAATTTCATTTAATATTTGATAAACTTTAAAGCGTTATATGATTCTTTCAACATGAATTCTTACCCCAGCTTTATTGTAAGTAGAATTTTTGTTCGTCTCTTGAAAATTTTATTTTATTCTTCAAAAAAGGTGGCATGATTTTTCGCCGCGTTGAGCGCTCGGATCGTTTTAGTGTCTCCCATCAACCACTTCGCACACAGCGTGTACAAAAGGTTTTTTTAAAATGCCGATATTTATCAATTTTATATATTTATAAATTGTCAATTATCACGATTTTTTTAAGCATCCTCAGTCCATTGGTTTCGGTCATACATATCATAATAATATTATTCTAATACACTCTCTGTTTTCTCTATATATTTTAACTACACTCATATCGTAAAATCCTGATAATGAACTCAAAAATAGTGCATAATTGTGTCGATTTGGTATTACATATTTGACAGGACTTAACTTGATTTAAGTGTTCTATCCTTGTCATTTCGATACAGAAAGAAAAAACGCTTAAATTTTGTCGAGAAAATCGATTTTGCGAGGTCATATAACAAGTTCGAAGGCCAAGCCTCACCCTTTTTACGGTTTTATTCAAAATTGAGTGAGTCGTAACGGTTGTTGAATTATCTTACTTTTGACATCTTTTGCTTTTTGGCCTTACGAGGTCGAAAGTATCTTTTGGTCATACCTCCATAATTTCTGGTGCTAGACTTTCCATGTTTGGACTGTATTTTGTATTGCTGCATGTAGACTCAGAACAATTAATTTTTTTTTATTCGTAATATTTGTTTGTACCAAACATAATCCCAAAATCCCGACATTTTGAAATTTTGCTCTGATATTTTGGTTTTCCTATCTGGCGACCTCACTCCTGTATCGCGGGGGCGGGCGCCGCCGTAAGCACGATCCAAAGTTGACAAAACTGTACCTTCTTTTATTTATAAGTTTGTTCTTTTGACTAATTTTATTTATTTGGTATTCAATAAAGAGAAATTGTCTTTGTCTTGTCTTTTTTAAACAGTAAAGCAATTTTTTTCAAGTGAAAACTTCTTTAGCCGCGTTAAGCGATTTTGGTAGGAGAAAAAGTTATGGGTTCAAGTCACCGTTACCGACAAAGACAAGACAAAGACAAATACTCTTTATTGTACACCAAAGTTAATAAAATAAGGTAAAAGAACAAACTTATGAGAGAAGGTAACAAATGGCGGACTTATCACTTATAGCGATTTCTTCCAGACATGCTAATTTGACAGTTAAGTTTCCATTTCTGTCAGCAGTCACTATGACGGCCTAGGTTTTTTTTTATTGTACAGAATTTCTAAATTACTAAATAGTTTAGTTGTTGAGAAAGACCCGAATTATCCTCTAGTTCCTGGATAGACAACTTAAGATCTACGAGCTAGAGACTGGCTAGAGATAGACAGATAGACGGACAGCAGAGTGATATGAAGAACAGAAATCATGACGCGACCAACTCAGTTGTGGGTGTGGCCAAATGGCATGCTGTTTCATGTTGCTATAAGGTGCACGCTTTATAAAACTTGCCAGGACAAACTTGTTTCAGGAGTAACCACCTTTTGGCAAGACTGTGGGCGTTTTCAAACATTATTTTTGGTTATTATTAATCTAGATTTAATTTTCGATGTTTGACTCGTATTAATTTTTTGATTTTATCGAAAACAATAAAAACACATTCAGCTACACTTTTGGTAAAAAACAGTTAAATACGCAAATTTTAGGGGTTTGTTGTTGAGATAAATTCAAATTCAAATAGTTTATTTTGCAAAGTAGGTATATATAAAACACTTTTTACACGTCAAATTTAATCTTATAAAAATATATGTAATAAAATAATAAATGTTCATGTCCATGAACTACATAATAATATATACGATTAAAATGATAGCTAAAATATATACAAGGTGACTTTTTGATCATCGTCCAAATTCATACTGGAGGCTTAATAAGTGATCAGTATCTTGGATCAGTAACAATTTTTGTGAAATTCGTAAATTGAAATTTCGGCTACCCATAGAAATTCAGTTCCACTCCCGAGTGAATCACTATGGGGAGTCGAAATTTAATTTTATGAATTTCACCAAAATTGTTATTGATCCATAATACTGATCACTTACCAAGCCACCAGTATGAATTTGGACGATTATCAAAAATTCACCTTGTATAATACAAGGTGAAATCCAATCAACCACCCAAACCCAACGGAGACCCGGCCTGGGACCAGGAACAAGGTTCAATGATCTCCAACCGAGCCCCCAGCACGAATCCAGGCGCCCGACCAAATCACATCCTATATATTACATACTAATAGGTTACATATATAAATATATGCCTACCTCCACCCATTCGATTAGTCTTGCTAAGAAGAACAGGTAAGAAACTTAGCAAGATCATGTCTTTTTTTACATAAAACTTATACTATACAATTGACTTATATCTACTTTAAATAAGGGATATGAAAATACAAGACAGCAGAATTCAAGTTAATGCAAAAAAGGAAAACAAATATAACTTTGCCTACTTGTCTCATATGGTCTATTTCCTTTTATAGTCTGTAATTAATTAATGTTAACTCCTAAGAGGAATCATAAATTAGGAAATTATACTAGGTACTTAACTAAATTATAAACTACTGTCATGACAAATATCATTATCACTGTAACACCATGCTTCACAGTCATCCAAATATTCATTTATTTTATAATATGCCTTTTTAAGTAGGCCCTGCTTAATATACAGTTTAAACTTATTCTCTGACAAAGTAAGGACCTCCCTCGGAAGTTTATTGTAAAATCTTATACCATGTCCTACGAAAGAGGTACTCACCTTGGAAAGTCTGATTTTTGGAAAAGCCAGTTTATGTTTATTTCTGGTTTCTCTACAGTGTTGATCGCCAATCCTTGATAATACTCGAATTTCACGATTTTTAGTTCAACTTATACATATAACTAGATAATGTTAATAGACTCAGCCTAAAATATTATAATAACATTCCATAGACACCCCACAATGTGTTGACAACGTTTGTATAGAGGTTTGCGCCTAACGATGCCTCTTAATAGGGCTCCGTTTTGCTCTTTGGGTACGGAATCCTAAAAATATAACCAGTAACAGACAAGCAAAAGGCTCATCAATAAATAATAATGATAATGATGTTTCAAGAAAATTGCGTCTACTACATTCACCTTTGTTATAGCTGATATTCCAGAAGCAGCTTCTGTGTATCCGATATTTGACATAACACTGCCGACTAAAAGTGGTTTAGTGCTGTCCTTGCAAAATACGTCACTTATTGCTTCTAGTTCACTCTTATCGGCATCGGGATCAGCTACAACACAACATATTTTATTCAGGCAAAGGTACAAATAGATCTTACCATGTATGATTTAGTATAATATAAAAATAATAATATAAGTATTTATTTACAACAATTATCTTTACATTTACACATCTACATATTTTCTTCTACACATTTACATGCTAAGTATAAAACTGTAGCAGAAGTGTTCTGTACATTGAAGATATTTTCAAAAAAAAAGGTTCCAGTATAGCGTTTATTGTAGGAAGCACTTATTTTTGGACTTTTTGTCTGTCTGTGTCAACCACGCCATAAAATCGGTAAACCTGGTAATATCCACTGTACCCCTCCTACATTTATGCGGGCGAGAACTGCAACGGTCCCATGAAGGTATATACCGTGGGCACATTATAAACGTTGAGTTGCGTGACATCACCGATATCGAGCGCCATCGAAGGTCAAATGAGTGATATCATTTACCTTATGTCAAAACCATTGACTTAGGATATACGGTCAAAACTGAACATTTAACTGGGCTGCGTTCAGTTTGAACGTCGGACATTTGCCCACCTAACATGCCATGCGGCCATTGAGGCAAAAGTGGTATATTTCTTGAATTTCGTGAACGTGAGCTCTATGTACCTAAGACAGGTATCGATGGATCCCTCATGGTCTTTAAAAGATGAAAGATGATGACTTTCTATCATGTGTAAATATATATTTTTGAATATAACTTTTAACAGACATATTTTGTAGCTATGATTGTCATTATCAAGTTTTGAGAACATTTAAAAAGCTATCCATAACTTATGAAACTTGTCTCTTGAGTAATAAACAATAAAATTATCATAATTCTCGTTACGTAGCACGTGGTTTGCACACTATTGAAGTGTCTCTTTTTATAGTTGCTTAGCTACAGTTATAGGTATTTTTCAGAAAAAATATGCACATTAAACAACTACATGACTACACGCCATAGTTCAATAGGGGTAGATCTGATGCCAGGCTCGACTGTGGGATAGCATCATCTTACTTGCAAACCCCTCCCAAAGTTATCCGGGGAAGAGTAAGAGAACAGCTCTCAAACAGGCAGAACCAGGTGGCCCACCATATATGGGGCCGATAGATGGCGGTATATCCAACCATATTTGCCAGGCCTTAAATAAAACAGACTGGTGACGGACATCGGCGTTACTGGACATCGGCGTCACGTCACGGGTTTCGGCACCGCGCTCACCAACCCGCCAGCCAGCCATCTCTTCCAAAATGTTTTATGCTCTGAATAAACTGCCCACAGTTCCCGAAAACCCCACTATTCTCGACTACGGTGGCGGTTGCTGTAACGGTGGGTCAAGGGGTGCTAATTGATCGCACTCTTCATAGTAGTTGTCGAGTTCGAGAAATTTGAAGAAACCGTACTTAATTCCCAGTCGCCATCTTTATTACGTTATAAATACCTCCTGTCCCCACATTTTTATTTTAAGAGACGTTCGTCATCTAGCTAGAGTAACGCCGTCGATAATCGTGCGATTTTCTTCCGCCGTTATTCACACTAGCATTTTTCAATCTGACTGTACCCCTGGTGTACTTGATGCGTAAATAGTAAACACCAACAAAATTATTGATTTTCAAATAAATATTTATTACCAATGAAATCTAGGTTGTAGAGCTGATGCCGGGATCGACTGTAGAGGTACCACCATCTTACTTGGAGACCCTCTCGAAGTAATTCGGGGGAGAGTAAGAGGACAGCTCACAGGCAAAAAACCAGGAGACCCACCATGCCTGGGACCGATGGATGGCGGTATATCCATATTATCCATCCCTAATAGCCGGGCCTTATGTGGAACAGACTGGTGACGGGCAGCAGCGTCACTGGGTTCCGCCACCGCGCTCACCAATCCGCCTGCACAGCGTGTGCGAGTATGGGCAATTCTTCCAGGATGATCGCCGGGAGTGGCAAAGTCATGGAAAGGCTTATGTCCAGCAGTGGATGAACTAGGCTGATAGATGGATGGATGGACCAATGAAAAGTTTTACATACGAGTATTTTCAACGTGGGTGCGGCTGCGGGTACATCTAGTAATCAATAAAATTACCTGACCCAAAGGCTTCTACGTATTCTACAGCTGCAGGAGATACACCCGCTTCGTTATACAATTCCTTAAGGAATAAGGTAAATTCTGCTGGGTCCCTTTGTGGACTGTACTTCTGTCCGGACTTGTCTGATATTGCATTAAATTGACTCTTTATGTAGCAGACATTCGCGTAAATCCTGAGTACAAAGCAAATATACATATAAAGAAATCAATTAGAGATGAATGTCAATTTAAAACGGGTCCACTAAAACTCAACTTATATAAAGTAGTTTTGGTTTGTCACAATAAAATTAACCACGCAGGTTATGTATCACCATACCTTACATTCTAACCTAACCTACCGGCTCTCTTCTGCGCTCCAGGACTTTCGAAAAACTGTTTCAGCCTAGGCCAAACTAGTTGGTTCTAAAATCGGGTTTGGCCGGTTAGACATATACAAATATTGCTCGTTGGATTCAGTGGCGTATTTACCCTAGGGTCAAAAGGGCCATGGCCCGGGGCGGCAGGCTGCAAGGGGCGGCGCAAGCTGCATCACGCGCTCAGCTTTGGGCACCTTTCATTATCAATCGTTAGATACTATCTGGTTTATACGTCCAATCTTTTAATTTATATTGTTTTTGACTTTATACTGTCATTAAAAAAAATTGTTCATCGGAGAATATGTAAATATTGAATTAGCGGTGTTTATTTGTTTGTAAGTTATTTTTAGTTTTTTCATTTATTAGCATCAGAGCCCACATCAACACACTGGTGGATTTTATTTTATAATTGAAATAATTTTGCTTTTTTCTCGTTTATTTATGGGGCGACAAACATTCCAGGCCCAGGGCGCCAAATCTTAAAATACGCCACTGGTTGGATTGGATAAATAATAATTGGAATAGATTGGATGGAAGGGTGGATGTCATACGGGATGTAAATAGAGTCCTACCACATGAAAGCACACACTCAAATGATGTAACTGATGACACTAAACAAAATTTCCAAAGAAACATACCCGGAAAATGAAACAAATTGTTCACGTCTTCATACTTAGATTATATAATTTTATTGCGAAATCCATCGCTTTATTATTAGAGTGCATTACAAACTTGCAATTAATCAGAAACAAATTCAGAAAGCGCCTTCTAATCAGTATGAGCAAGGCGTGAAATCACATAATGCCCTCGTGAGCGTTCAATATGTGCATAACAAGCTGGTATATTGAGAAGTTACAAAAAAAAATCTATGTACAGGTATGGTGGAAAAATTCGTCGTTCCAGATACGAACCGTTGTAGCGCAGTCGGTAGCGGGCCTATCATGTAAACATGAGGTCGCAGGTTCAAATCCTGGCCGGAGGAACTTTTTCAAAAATATTTGTGCTTTTAAAAAAAATCTTCATACTTACTTTAAATAATTACCGTCTAAGGACAAGTTCAATTTTATTCTATTTGTGCCGGTTTATTTATTTGGAAAAGTTGTACAGCATGATCAGTAAAGTATGTAGTTTAATTTATATATTTATGTCGGATATTAGCCATTCATATTAGCTCATTAACTATGAAATTGCCGTTTTGTATAGAGATTTGAAGGTAACTCAATTTTCAGTACATTTTTGCATTTTTTTAGGAATGAGAAATCCAAATTTAATATATTTTTAGTGTATGAATAAAAAAACATTTAAGCTAACAGCAATATTTGTTTAATTTTTGAAAAGTGTCAGCTGTAAGAAAATATTATGAATCTTATCACGGAAATGGATGGCATTTAGGACGAACTGTTTTTGAAGATTCAATTTTAGTTATCAAACTGACAATAAAAACAAGATTTAAATACGTCGATGTAAAATCTTTAAATCAACTTTGAAACAAATAAAATATAATGGAAATAACTTCAGGAATTATGAACTAATGAATCTGTAAGAAAACTTCGGCAATTTCATAGGCAAATAACCTATTACATGTATTAAATAAGTTTTCATAGTGTGAATAAATTAAAGTTGTTATGTATCACTAGTATACCTTGTGGTTAGTACTGTTAATTAATTTTAGTATTTATAGTGTATTTATTGATTTATACAAACTGAAAGAGTCTCTGTCGTCCAGTAATACCAGTATCACAGTTTAAAACTGTGCCAGTATCATCCCATGGTTATAGATTTAAAATGTACACTGTAAACAATGTAGCAGAGAAAATGATACCAAAAAATAAATGCACATTACTATGACATTACTATTATATTTACTATTTTACTTAATATTTTGGGCAATCCTGCATATAACTACTAAATAAAACAAAGAAAATCAATACGTTATTGTAAAAACTTTTTTTTGGGCCAAAATTGGGCAAAATGTGGTACAAAACATTCTAATGACAAAATCATATTTACCTGTGAAATGTAAAATTATTTGAGTTATTTCTCCTTGTCAGATCACAATTACTCACTGCACAAGAAACCATGTCTAAACCAATCACTATTTATCAATTTAGTTACGTATTATTTAAATATCATTATAAAATCCGCAATCATACCCAATCAAGCGGAACGCTATGGCCTCTTACTCGAAAAAACATTGTTATAACAGTTCTTTGTTGTGCATCTCTTTCTGTCTTGCAAGGTGTTCATAAAGACAGGACATATCTTTTACACGCTATGGACAGCTTTTAAGCGCAGCGAATCCTATGTCTATGATCATGGTGCAGATGCAGATGTCACGGGAAGTACGCTATTTATTTTCTTGCTATGATATTGTTATATTTCCAAATTACTATTTTATTAGTAAAATTTAATTTTGGATTATTCGATAATTAAAATCTTCACATACCTTTTGGCATCCTTAGCCTTTTGAAGGAATAAAATATTGATGGCTTCTGATTTCGCGCAGCCATCAGCATTCTGATCGAATGATTTAGTTTTCCCATCCTTACAAAAGGGTACAACTCTGAAATCCGAAACCTTGTCATAAAAAGTAACATCGTATTAATAGTATTTTGTGCAACTCTGACATAATGTGAGACATTGGGACACGAGTGCTCGTTTACGAAACGAACGATGTAAGTTTTATAACAGATGTGCACGAGTGTCCCAATGTCTAATTATGTCTAGTTGCACACAATACTTTATCTACAGCCATCATTATCCATATGCGGAGACTTGTCAATAGCATAGGCTTACCAATTTTGTAATATTTTTGAGTTAGGTATTTAGCTGTAAGGCTCCCGAATATTTAAAAAAAAAGCAATTTCACGAAAAATGAAAAAAAGAACACTCGTCATGATAATGTCGTGAACGACAGTACAGAAGCGAGAAGAGAAAAGGGGTGTGGATTAAAAAATTAAGACAGACCGTTATGGCTTGTGATTGGTTCTCTAGTAGTGTAATAATAAATTTGGCGCAGAATTGCGGTGTTATAATGTACTTAATATTATAACATCTGTCAACCAATGTAGGTACTTTTAAAACCACTTTTGATATTGTAATTACTACCTTAGTGCATTGTGGGAGAAGCTTATCAATAAGGTTTTTGATCTAATATGTAAACATGGACAGTACCCTGAGAATCTGAATAGTCTAGTCCAGGGTACATTTGTAATTAAACAACATATGTAACTGTTTTTATTTAATTCAATAAACCTGATGAATGAATGAATGAATGAATGAATAAACACTTTATTGCACACAAATAAGAAGACAAGCCCTGCGGTCCGAAATAGAGTTACAATGGATCATAAGCCATTCACTTCATACTTTCGTAATCAATTTTAGCGACATAATTCTATTTCGGATCGCAGGGAAGATACACACAAAGAACAGATAGAAGGCAAGGGCGGACTTATTCCTTAAAGAAATTTCTTCCAGTCAACCTTGGGAAAACATAAAAACATTTTTATTTTTAAAAAACTATTTGTATTTGTTAATAAATATATTTACTTTTTTATAAATAGTTTTATAAATAATTGAAGCGATCTTGGTCGATGATTGGGTGTTTGTAGACGATGTAACTAACTCAAAAGGAAATATGACGATTCGCTTTTGCAAACATTTATATGTTTCAGGAAGATAAATAGAGCATGCTTTATAACTTTACAGCAATGTAAATAAATTTTATCAAAATATGGAGATTCTGATTTTATTTTTGCAAATAATAATTTAAAATTAATTCACATCATTTTAATTTTTATAACAACAAATTCAAATAGTTTATTTTGTAAAGTAGGTATGCATAATACACTTTTTACGAGTCAAATTGAATCCTATAAAAATATATGTAATCAAATATAAATTTACATTATCTAAATTAAAGGTTTATTTAATTTATTTAGCAATACGATTAAAATGATAGGTAAAATCTATAATTATGCAAGGTGAAATCTAATCAACTGTCCAAACCCATACCGGAAACCCAGCCAGCGACCAGGAACAAGGTTCAATGATCACCAACCAAGCCCCCAGCACGAATCCAGGCGGCCGACCAAATCCCACCCTATATGCTAAATACCAGTGGTGACACCCTTCACCTACTTGATTTATGAAGTTGGTAAACCTATACAAAAAAAAATACACCGGCCAAGTGCGAGTCGGACTCGCGCACGAAGGGTTCCATACCATTATCTATAAAAACGGCAAAAAAATCACGTTTGTTGCATGGGAGCCCCTTAAATATTTATTTTATTCTGTTTTTTAGTATTTTTTGTTATAGCTACAACAGAAATACATCATCTGCGAAAATTTCAACTATCTAACTATCACGGTTTATGAGATACAGCCTGGTGACAGACGTACAGACAGACAGACGGACAGCGGAGTTTTAGTAATGGGGTCCCGTTGGTTACCCTTTGGGTACGGAACCCTAAAAACACGGCGTGCTACAAGTGCCAATTCTAAGAATTCTTAATTAAGATAATGCTAATGATAATTTCACCATAAAAAAGCACTGATGATTTGATGATTGCAGTGTTTTTGAAGTATGATAATAATCAGTTGAATAAACAGGGGCTCTACCGCGTAATTCTCATTTGTATCAACTTCAAGCAAATGCATGCGAAATTCAACGCGTGCAAAAGAGATGGCATGTTAGGCGGGCGTCGTCGCACGCACGTCAAATTTAAATCTCAAGTTGATGTTGATGTTGATGAAAATGAGAATTACGCGGTAGACCCACTGCACTCAATATGAATTAAAGTCATTATGGCAAATAAAACTCACTGAAATAAACAAATATGTGAGATAAACACAGTAAAATAAACAAAAACCGGGGGAAAATAACAATTATCTCGCTAAATCACAAAAACTAGTCGTTTACTTGTACGCACAAATGCCGCCATTACGTACTAAATAAATATTCGAAATTCCGAAAAAATCAAACTGAACTACAGTTCTAATTAAAAATGTCTTACCCGCGATGTATTTTCTTATTACATTCTTAGTTTTAATTTTGCAATCATATCACCTGCACTTGCCTACGCATAAGAAAGAGAAAAAAAAAGTTACAAACGTTTTAATTAGAGAGAGAAATACTTAACCCGATCGGCAGCCTATCCTTTACGCTTTTACCCGATAGATGCGAGCCACAGCCTTCTTTATCTCGAGAAATAAAGGAGGCTATGTGCGAGCGAATGGCGATGTTGCCACACTTGCTACTACAGAGAGAGAAATACTTACCCCGATCGGCAGCCTATTCTTAACGCTTTTACCCGATAGATGCGAGCGAATGGTGATGTTGCCACACTTGCCACTACAGGAGCCTGCCCAATAGTGCAACGTTGCAAGGTTAGCTAAAATGGACCGGCCTAAGCTCCCAATTTTGTGCAAACATAACGCTGCGCGCCATAATGAGTTGAAATACTGTGTACAATAGATTTAATTTTTGTTTCGCACAGGCGTTTTTTTAGTAATTCTTGGTTAGAAGCACACAAAAATAATTGTACATTAAAATAATGAATGGTGGATTGGTTAGTTGTAGTTGTTGGTATTTCTGAAAGGTAAGCCAGTGGGAATCGGCTTCTATGAAGCCTTCGCCACTGCTACATACTAATAGGTTACATATATAAATACATGCCTAACTCCGACCATTCGATTAGTTTTGCTAAGAAGAAGGGCAAGAAACTTCGCAAGATCATGTCTTTTTTAGTTTTCCGTAGTACCTAAAAGGTACAAAAGGAACCTTTACAGTGAGACTCCGTTATCCGTCCGTTGTTGCCTCATAACTTTAGCACCGTTAAAAGTTAAGACTTGAAATTTGGCACAAAATATCATGGTGTAAAAAAATTAAAAAAATTGAAATTGTTCAAAATATTTCCAAAACAAAAGTGAGAAAAATGTAAAATATTCTTCTAAAAATGCAATTTGGGTATTGAATTGTAAATATTAAAAAGCTGATTGTAAAATATATACTTTTACTATATTTACTGGCACTGGTTTCGAGAAATCTTTAAAAAACCACAAAAATATGTATATTTTAAACTCGAAATTTTTGAAATTCTAATTATATGAAACCAATGGAAACTTTGCGATAGCAACACACACAATACATAGGTAATAAAGTTTTGTTGAATAACTATCGAGTGAATTTTGAATTTAAATGTTCTGTTTCGATTAATTAGAAAAAGGCGGGTATTTCACAATCCAACTGCGATACCGCCCTTAAATACGAGCCGTAAAATTTGTTCGTATTGACAAGTATATTACCAGTCTACAATTCAAAACTGCAATTTCACGGGGTGTAAGTATACGCATTGGATGACTTGTTAGTTTCATGTGTTTTTTTTCAAGTACCTTCCATGAAGCAGTGAGGTTTGGGGATGTAGGCATATGTTTGAGCCCCCAACGATGGCAGCTTCACATTGTCCATTATTTATAGCCACGTAAGCCTGCTCCAACGCTACCATAGAGCTCGCACAAGCCGCGTCAATAGACATAGAGGGACCTCTCAAGTTCAGCCAGTATGAGATGCGATTCGCAAACATTGCTTTGGAGCATCTGTAATAAATGGCAGAAAAGTAACACCAAATCTAAATGGCAGAACTTAATTTTCAGTTTATGTGTAAACTCGAAAAAAATCTTGAAACTTTGGCATAGAGCGATGAAAAAAAAAACATTATTATATTTATTATTTTTATATAATAAGATTTGGGCTAAGCTGCTTCCAATAACCTATTGATTCACTTATTATGGGACAACCTGTATATTAAATTAATTCTAAATCTTGTCTCTAAGACATAAAAAAATTCTTACCCTACTATTCCAAGGCCAGTTATGTGGGAACCTCCATAAATCAAAAATTTTTCGGTTTCACTAGAACATGTTCCAAAAAAAACACCAACTCTTTTTCCTGAGAGTTGTTTTGGGCTGACACCTGTGAAAAATTTTTCATGATGCATGAAATTTTCCATAATGTTTAGGATAGGGACCCGTGGGCCGTATTGATTTTATCATGTTGCTCAAAGTACCAATAAAATCGGAATTATGAATCATATAAATATATAATTTATAAAAGTCAATCTAGGTTTCATTTTCTCAGGTCCCTTTTTGTAGCACAAAATTATGGTTAAATTTTTTATTATTTGCATGCTGATACGCATCATAATTTGAGTGACTCATTTGTTCACGGTGCGTGTAATATAATAGCTTTTGAATCATCTCCTCGGTCCATTGGTCTCCCAATAGGCAACATAGTGTGACATCTAGGAATATCCTGAATAGGCGAACCATTAACTGTTATTATTAATGTTACTGGCAGAATACAAATGAAGCAACGCAAAAAAAAAACACATTGCGCGCGAAACGTGAACATTTTATTGGTACATATTTTATTGAATTAATAATAAAAATTAAGATATTTACAAAATAAACATAAATATACAAATACATAATAAATACAAACTAAAATTAAAATAAGGGCGAGATGAAGTTTTATTTCGACTGGTATTTGGAATGAAAAAAGAGCTTCATTTTGATCTCGAATGAGTTTACATTTCTTAACTTTTGTTCCAGAGTCGTACAGCATGAAAAGTAAATGAATCCTTGAAAAACCCATTTTCGCTTCTCGAAGTTCTAATGTTTTGCTATTGCACAGCCGCATCTCTCTACGGTGATCGAAAAAGAAACTTAAATCTTTCTCGCAAGTAATAGGGAGCAGAGAGATTATTAAGGACACAATGAAGAAGAGAAAGGATTTGAGCATTTCTGCGATGACAAATGGGGAGGCAGTTTAATTGCGAATGGCTGTCAAAAATATGGTTTATTTGCCAAGAGATATTTAAAACGAATACAAAGATACGAGCGGTCCAAGTGACAAGAGTCCGCACAATCTAAAATAAGGAGGAGAAACGATTGCGCTAACATAATTTTGGTTTTAATTGTCAAAAAGCTCTACAGACGCTTCATTATGTGGAGAGTGCCATACATTTTCCTACTCGGGGATTCTACGTGAGAAGCCCAAGAAAGTGTTTTATCAAACGTGAACGCTAAGTTTTTAACGGTGTCACCGTATGGTAGTACCACCAAAAACAACCTTGGTAATTTGGTAATCATCTACTTTAGCTAGCATTCTTGAGCTACCAATTACTATAGCTTGCAACTTGCTAGGATTTATTACAAGACCGAAAGGTTTTGCCTACTCCACCAGTGCCTGTAAACTCAACTGACAAAATAAAACATCACTGATTTTAAGTCCTTAAAAACCATATACTTGGCCTTATCTCATTCAGTTTTAACATACTGTATTAGAGCATGTACATGTTTTAGAGCACCACCCCTCAAAAACCCATCTTATTAACCTTAAACGAGCAAAAAGATATGTGCTTAAAACTATGCTTAACAAGCCTCACCGATACCCCACTGAAAAAGTATACTGTAAAGCCCAAACTCTTACAATTCGACAGTCTTATATAAAATCTATTGTCCTACATCAGCATCGACAACAACAGCCTAACAATCATACCACTAAACGACTCAAACACAAAGTATTTCCCACTCCTTTAGTTCGTACTTGATTTGCTCAAAGATAATTTTTTTTTGTGGACCATTTATTTATAATAAAATCAACAAAGAAACAAATATTAACAACTTAAACAAATAATGTGTCTGAGTATTGCACAAATATCTAACGAAACTTGATTATACCAAAAACCGAAGACCTACTTACAATATTAACCTAACCTCTTGTCGTCTCTATTCAAGCATAAGTCTATTGGTTATTCCTATCTTTCCTTAGAAATAGTTTTCCGGTATACTTTGGCCTTGCTTTAAGCGTAAAGTACCCCTTATACCAGTGTCAAGTATTTATTACTGGTCTTCTTTCATACTGCTCATTAGGTAGCAAATACCTGATAGATTTTAATAATTTTATTCATCTACCTTGTTTTTACCTTGTTTTTCTTCGTGTACTTATCTTATTATTTTGTAAACTCTTTTTTTGTACAATAAAGACTTTGTATTTGTATAAATCTTTATGCAAAGATTGGATGGTTTCATTAAGGCTCTCTGCGGGCGAATTAACATACGTCGATCGTCAGCATAGAAGTGGTAGCGAGTAGATAATTATTTGGCAAGGATGAATGAATGAATGAATGAATTGACACTTTATTGTACACAAAATACATATAAAAGAAAACAGAGTATTGAAAACATAATTTTGTACAAAGGCGACTTCTTCCAGCCAACCTTTGGGTGGTGAAGAAATTGTCACCAGAAAATTAAAAATAGGGGGATAGACGTAATAGATAGAGTAAATTAAATGAAAATCAAGAAAGTGTAAATACAAATAACCTACCAAATTAAACTTAATTTTAATATATACCATAGACTTACATAAGCAAATATACAAGAATATATTAATAAATACATCTATAATATATATATAGATATATAGATATATATGTATATACATTTAAATATCAATAGAATAAGGGTAAATAAGTGACGAGACTACCAACCTAATGGATCTTCATAGTGAGATCTGACTTTCCTCTTAAATATCACCAAAGAAGACGACATACGAATCTCAGTAGGTAGCTCGTTCCAAAGACACACAGCCTTGACCGCAAAAGAATTCCCATATGCAGTAGAAGTGTGCTTGGAGATACTAAGCAGGTGACTTTCCCTGCAGCGTAAGGAATTGACGTAATTGAATTTGTCGCGAAGATATTCAGGAGCAGAGGAATAATTTAAAACCTCCGAAGTGAATTGGGAGCCACCTTAAACGAGCACGAAATTCTGAGACATGATCATACTTCCGCAATCCGTAGATAAAGCGAATGCACAAATTTTAAGGATGTTTATAAATATTGAAAAAAGTATTGGAAACAAGTCACCACTCTGTGTACACCAGTTGTTAGCGGGCACCAATCGGAAATAACACCGTTGACCTCATATGATTTACACCAGGAAACAACGGCTGGAGAAATATTAAGATTGCGTAACGCCCCCAGAAGCAAGGCAAAGTCTACTGAATTGAAAGCATTGCTGAAGTCGAGCAATGTAAGAACAGTGAGAACTTTGACAAGGGCAGTTACAGTGCTATGACATGGGCGGAAACCTGACTGTAGCAGGTTGACTAAGTTATTCTGGGAAAGAAATTCACTAATCTGAATATGGATAAGCGTTTTAAAGGCTTTAAAATATAATAGAATAGAATAAAATGACATTTATTTTGACCAACTTAAGGATTATAATTATAACATACACAATACACAAACACATAAGAAAACAATAAATCAAAAAATAAATTTGGATAAAAAGGGAAGAATATAAATAGATCGGTAACTTTTAAAGGAAGTGGGATTGCGATTTTATGTAAGGAAATAACAAAAGCTTGTTTCCATGTGGAAATAAAGTATTTCTGGCCAATGAATTATTAAAGGGTTGTGTGAGAGGAAGCAAAAACACATCAAGGGTAGGAATAATCATTTGCATAGTTCATGCATGTATACAAATTCTTACTGTGAGCACAATACGCTTGTGGAACAGTTTGCCACTACATATTTGTGAGGCTCCGTCTGTATCAGTCTTCAAGAACAAATGTGACTTAGTGCGTAGTCTGTTGCTAATCTCTTGTTGTTACTAAATGCTCAAAAGTATGAATATTTTATAGATCGTTTCTACTAGAATGTCGTAGTACTGTACAATAAACTGTGTTGTTTTCGTTTGTGTGCTAATTTTAGCTTTCAGTTTCTTTACAATGCCCTAAATCAAGAAAACTCTTCGTGGTCACAGGTTCCAGTCCGGTGAAGAAACAGTCGACGCTTTCAAATCAGCCATTTTGAACACCCCACTTTGGAGTGGAATAAATGTTTTAATAACTGGGTAAAGCAAATGGAAAAATGTATTAAACTACGTGCTGAATACTTTGAAAAACAATAAAAAGTTCTATAAGGTTCTAGTTGTTTCTTTTTTCTTCAAACGACAAAATTTAAAAGGCAAAAAAAGACATTACGAAATTGTTTTCGTTTTTAGCCGATAAATCGAACCTGGATCTTAACTCGCCAATGACAAGGATTATGAGGGAATATAACAATTTAACTGAAACTTTATCTGATTTAGATGTATTCCACCAATCTTTTTCCATGTTTAAATGCAATATTTCATATCTTTTTGTAATAAGTAGGATACGTTAATGTAAGTAGGTATGTATATTGTTTGTTTTGGTCGATCAGGTTTAGGTTTAGTTTATTATTTTTAGGATTAAATTAGATAATTTTATTTTGTAGCTTAACGTTTTATTTGTAAATATTCTCATTTCTTCGTTGTGTGTTTTTACTACTTGTTTAAATCTTGTTTAGCAAATGTTGTGTAAACCTGTTAGAGGGGCACATGTATCGAAATGTTTGTGAAAATGTAATGTTCTTTTAATGTAACAATACGTCTGCTATTAGTGTTCTTTGTTTAAATAAATAAATAAAGTTTCAGAAAATTACACATTTTCGGAAAAATAGTTTTCCACTATGTCTCCTGGGTCGACACTGGCATCTATGCTTACGATAAATACTAAAAAATCCATGTAATATACTTTGATGTTTATGTTACATATTTAACATAAAATGTAAATTATTTGAAGCAAATATGCTCATTAATAAATAAATCTACAATTCGTGGGAGTTTATAGTAGTTTATCCAATTAGTTGAACACAAAATGACCTTGTATACAGACAATTGGTATCTGGCTGTATTAGATTGGCATCCAAGAACTCTTTAACGGCTTTAAAAATCCAGAAAAAGAGATAAATGGTCAACCATCTGGGGGCACCGCCAAGACGAGCCGAAGGAAGCAGGGCACTATGTACCTTTTCTCGAAGCATTTCGTCGTATTTTCGAAACCTCATAGCTTCGGCCCAGGCCAGATAATATTTATTTAGACATTTATAAGATTTATATAAGTTTGGTCAGCAGAGTTATCATTTTAAATTGACTTAGCCCTTCGTCATACGAACGTCTGTGGGAAATACCAGGAGATACGAAAGCAAAATACCTCGTGAACGTTCGTTGGATGCCTTCGAGACGCTGCGAATTGATAGCATAAAATGAACTCTAAACAGAACTTGCATATTCAAGATGACTTCGGACCAGCGCGTTGTAAAAAAGTATTTTCGTCCAAAAAGAACAAACCCTTTGCTATTGCGCTTAACATAACCCATAAATTGCAGCAGACTTTTCTGCAATACTGTCAATGTGTGATTTAAAGGTTAGTTTAAATCACATCCAATCACACCCAATTCGAGATCACTGTCTCATTCACTTATTTAAGCCCATTGAACTGATAAATATAATTAAAAAGGTTACATTTATGAGTCTTTTAAGTGGTAGTATTTTTTCGCGTTGAGAAACATATTTTTAGAAGCACACCACATGAATTTCCAACGAGTCAACAGTCCTGTATATCTTTCAATGGTCAGCAAATAGTGAAAATTTACAGTGCTGTATCTGAGATGTTAAGTCATTTATAAATACTAAGACAATAATTGGCCAAAGATGTGATCCCTGAAGAACACCAGACATAGAACAGTAGATATCTGATTCATAATCAATGCAACAACAGACTGCAACCGTTCAAACAAATTAGAATTGAACCATTCCAATATTGAGCCAAACATTTATCAGAAAACGTACAATAATTGGTTCATATTTTTTTCTATATAGACTAGCATACAAAAACGAGCTGCTGTACATTTTTGTTTCCTTAATTATATTTGAATTTTATGCTACTTTTACTCCGTTGATATTTTTTAGTCACTTTGTGCTGTAATTAATTTGCAACGACTACTAACCGGCGTCATAGATAGCTTGATAAGTTTGTTCGAGCAGCTTGCGAGACATAGGATCCATGATGCTACCAAGACGAAAATGGACTTTGAAGAACTGAGCGTCGAATTTATTTAGGGTAGGAATCTTGCCCAGCAGCTTTGGTACCTCAGGATGTTCATAATTCCACCGAGGCTTGTCAGAAGTGACTGGGTTAACCTGTGAATTAAAGTATTGTATTTTTAGGTTCACATGTATTTTTGCATTATAAATATTCAGTATTTAGTCATCTAAAAGAATATGTAGTTTGCGTGTTTGTGGTAGGCGGCTAAGTTGGGTTATTTCGGCGAGAGCGATAGAGAAAAATAGATGACAGAGATGGATGAAAGAGACTGATAGACAAAGACATAAAGGAACTTCAGAGTCTTTTAAGTATGAATACCCCTGTAAATAAGGTCGTGATGATATTCGATGCTTCAATTATCAAGGAGCCCACGGAAAAACACTTGCTCCCACACTAATATAACAGTATGGAACCCTCAGGGCAAGAGTCTTACTTGACAGGTTTTTTTGCGTTTGGCAGAAGCTGGAGTCAAAGCCAAAGATCTCAAAATAGGAACTTTTAGAATGTGTTATCAATGTTGGATGGTGTACTTGCCTGTGTGCGTTAGTAACGATGACAGAAGTGCGTGAGTGCGTGTTTATTCAATGTGATGTTAAGGTAAAGCAGCTTAACGCAGTTTTCCAAAAGATTTTCCAAAACATTTTAAACGTACGTCATAGAAAACAATTGGTGGACATATACGAGTACCTTATTGTAGAGAATGTCGGATAGATCATTCACGTTTAGAGAGTTCGGGTACAGACCCGACATCCCCGTAATGACCACAGTCTCTCCGTTTTCAGGTACCTCATGTTTCACTGGATCCTTAACTAACTTTTGTGGAACTGGCGCCATCGTTGTTTTTGACGATGTTGTACAACTCTAACTGTAAAAATTGAAAATTTTACTTTCTAACTGCTCTACCGGATTCATTGTAATAGTTAATCTATGTATGCCACGTATTATACTGAGTGTTGAGATGGTATTTTGGAAGCCAGAAACTGGCGATAGGAACTCGTCCATTAGAAAAGTTTTTCAGTCGAGAAATAGTAAAAAACTATCAATTACTTCATACATTTTGGTCGAGTAGGTATATAGCATTTTATAGAAAAGCAGAGTTTTTTCGTGATTTCTAACAGCCAGTATAATTGGATTAAAAAACGTACTATTAAATACGTTATGTATTTAAAATAATATACCTGTATTTATTTATCGCCCACTAGTATCACACGCAAATTGCCTGAATCTATAATGAAGATTGTCTTTTTATACTCAGGAATTAACATACATAATTACAATGTCACACACAACACGGTATCACAAAATAACCACTCACAGAAGGTTCACTTTTCACGAAAAAGAAACTATTCTCATTTTGTAGTATAAGTCTCACTGACCATTATGTCAAAGCTTTAGAATTTTTCAGCCTTGATTTCGATCGTAATATTCTTCGTGCTTTTTTCAATAAGAATTTTGGTATTTACCGGAAGTGACGCTATCATATTAGGCCGTAAGTCAAATCCTTGTCAAACTTTAGGATGCGTTCAAGAAAAAAAATGCCTATGGAAATTTGGGGTGGTGATGACGTCACTAAAGGTCAAAGCAGATGCAATGATCTTATTTTTAAGTGTCTGCTTATAATTAAAAAAAGTCCTTTTGTTGTTTGATTTTATTGCGAAACAGGAAGTTTCAAAATGTTGAAAATGATATGCGAAAAAAATACGTGTGCTTCTTTTCTGTGTATTTCATTAAATACAAGGAAAATTTTAATAATTTTCTGGTATATGCATTTTTACTATATAATGTAGGGTTTTGAAATTGGAAAATATGTTTGGATAAATTTTCCTCGATAGAAATAATTGTTGAAATTAGGTCTTCAAACACACTTTTTCTCCTCGTTTGACGAATAGGAACCATATACAGAACTCAAACGTATTTTATTAGGTGTGTTTCAAAAATATCTAGAGATCTGATATTTGAAATTTTGCTAGCTATTTTAGTTTTTTAATAAAAATATAAAACCAAAATTTTTCCCTTTTGCCTTGAATCCACCCCTCTCGCTGCGCGATTTTTCGCTTGTAATGACAGTGACAAAAATAAAATTCGCATAGACTTTAAGTTGTTTTTATGGTCGAGTATGTACTATCGCAAGTTTCCGGCTTGCGCAACTTCATCTTAACACTCAGTAACATATAAGGTGAAGACTCAGTTAGTGATCATGAACAATGTTTAATGACTCTTAAAGCATAATTATAAAAAAATATTTTTGCTCCCGTACTGCCTTTACAAAAGACGAGTTTTTAATTCGGCGAACACTGTTGACAGATTAGAGTGTTGCCATTATTCGAAACAAGAAAGTAGGTATTGATATACGTCGATATGTCGACATGGAATTTTACTGCAGCATGACCTATGGTGCTTAATCTGTATCAATTTAATATGTAAAAGCCGACCTGCTTTGAAAAAAAATTGCCAAGTGTCGGTTGCGCCAAATATGCTCTCGCGTTTGGACAATTTAACATATTAAAACAATATATTTTTAACAAACTAAATTTGTTTAAGTAGTGAAGAAGTTGAACTGCATTATAATTTTTCAGATTTGACACAAGTATCACAATCATCGAGAAAAAAAAAAACGGAAAGATCACTAAAATCACGAAAAACGTAATTTGGCGTTGCACACAAATTTTTTTTTTTTGTTCGAAATTGAAATATTTTTTTTTCGCGTAAAGAGATCAAAGTACCTTATTCATATAATTATTTTTTTCCTTTCGTTATTTAAAAAGAAATACACAAACATTCAAATTCTTTTTGCGTAATTTTTCTGTACAGGAAAAATGTAGAATGTTTGAGTATTTCTTTTAAAATAACAAAATGAAATACAAAAAAAAATCTGTAAAGACTACTTTCATTTCTTTACTCTATAAAAAGTATTTTATTTTGATGTTAGAATAGTAGACTGATCATACTAGTTCCTAAGCCAATTTACGTTTTCCGTGATTTTACTGATTTTTCCGATTTTTTTTCTCGGTGGTTGTGATACTTGTGTCAAATCTGAAAAATAATAATGTAGTTCAACTTCTTAACTATTAACACAAATTTCATTAATACAAAATATTTTGTTTTAATAAGCTAAATTGTATAAACGCGATAGCATGTTTGGCGCAACTGACCCTCAACTTGTAATATTTTAAGGGCAGCAATATTTTCGTTTTTATACTTTCTGGTTTTTTACTTCAATATGGAAAGAAACTTGGCGATTTTAACTGAAAAGAGGAGTTTCTCAATTTTAATGTATATTTTTTGACGTTGTTACTCCATTGCTCCGTCATTTCCGAACCGATTTGAAAAGGAGAAGGTTCTCAATTTGAATGTATATATATTTTTTGGCGTTGTTACTTCATAACTTCGTAATTTCTGAACAGATTTAAATGTTCTTTTCTTTGTTTGGAAGAGTGTGCTTTCAAGTAGGTCTCATTTTAAGTTTGTCGTGATCTGATCAAGATCTTCAGAAATAGGCAGTGGAACTTCTCAGAAAATTATAGCATACGTCTTGGGATTGAGGTAATCGCTTTGTACAAGGATGCTGATTACAGGGTATAACTTAAAAATTTACATTCTTCCACTTGGTCTTCGATCCTGGCCTCATTACCATAGAACTCCTCAACGGATAAGATGATATAACTCGAGATTGCGGCAATTACTGTGTAAATAAGGTGTTAAGCTTCGGTCTGCCGATCGCATTGACGAATGCAGCCTACATACTCCTCATAACAGGTGATCGATTTCTGTCAACACATCTGACTGAACCAGCAGAAATACTTCGCCACTCCAAAATTGTCTGTTTCGGTAGGCCAAACCAAAATTGCGTCTATATTAATAACGTTAGAGTCTTCATCTTTGGGAAAGATAAGTTTGTGGCACTATACGTAAGATTGGAAGAGCCAATAGGATTGCAGTATTCCGTTTCTCTTGTTGGCAGAATTATTTGTACGCAAGATGTTGAACAATATACGTTTTTCTAGGCTATATTGTCTATGGCCGATCCCAACGTAAAACGTTGCGGCGAGCGGTTCAACGCAACGTCATGACACAGCGTCACGACGCTAACTCAGCTGGTGGTCATTCGATTCTGCCACAGCTAGCGACGTCGACATAAATCCATATTGATGCACAAGCAAACAAGTTCCTATGGAATAACAATGGGGTGTCAAGTTTCTATAGAAAAGTGCTATTTGTTACTCGTTCACGCCGTAATCACTGAGTGATTAATTGATTATGCTGTAATTTCGCATTCATGGTGCAGTACTTACAATGTAATATTATGTGATGTCAAAGTTTTTGCACAAATATGTTTGTAAATAATGTTAGTATGTTCGAAGTTAAGTAAGTAGGTATCTTATTAATAATAAGAAATAAATTTATAGAATACCAAACGGAAGTATCATATAAATACACGCATTTATCTCCTTTGAAATCAGATGGCTATAAAAACGAAAACTTCGCGGGCGAAGCCACGGGCATAAATCTATCAACAAATAATCTCGTTTGGAAACGCCGCTCGGTTTTCGGCCTCGCCAAAGAAACTTTAACAGGGAATCAATTCAGAGAACAAGAAATAGTTTCGTTCGGAAACGCCGCTCTGCCTTGGGCCTCACCAAAGACTTTTACCTGGAGATCAAATAAGAGATCAAAGATAACTTTGTTTGGAAACACGGCTCAGCCTTCGGCTTTGCCATAAGACACTTCAGCAAAGGATCAATTCAGAGAACAAGTAAAAGTTTCGTTCGGAAACTTTCGGAAAGATGAAAAACGAAAATTTCACGGGCGAAGCCGTGGGCATAAATCTATCAAGAAATAATCTCGTTTGGAAACGCCGCTCGGCTTTCGGCCTCGCCAAAGAAACTTTATCAGGGAATCAATTCAGAGAACAAGAAATAGTTTCGTTCGGAAACACCGCTCTGCCTTGGGCCTCACCAAAGACTTTTACCTGGAGATCAAATAAGAGATCAAAGATAATTTTGTTTGGAAACACGGCTCAGCCTTCGGCTTTGCCATAAGACACTTCAGCAAAGGATCAATTCAGAGAACAAGTAGAAGTTTCGTTCGGAAACTTTCGGAAAGATTAAAAACGAAAATTTCACGGGCGAAGCCGTGGGCATAAATCTATCAAGAAATAATCTCGTTTGGAAACATCGCTCGGCTTTCGGCTTCGCCAAAGAAACTTTATCAGGGAATGAATTCAGAGAACAAGAAATAGTTTCGTTCGGAAACGCCACTCTGCCTTGGGCCTCACCAAAGACTTTTTACCTGGAGATCAAATAAGAGATCAAAGATAATTTTGTTTGGAAACACGGCTCAGCCTTCGGCTTTGCCAAAGACACTTCAGCAAAGGATTAATTCAGAGAACAAGTAAAAGTTTCGTTCGGAAACTTTCGGAAAAATTAAAAACGAAAATTTCACGGGCGAAGCCGTGGGCATAAATCTATCAAGAAATAATCTCGTTTGGAAACGCCGCTCGGCTTTCGGCCTCGCCAAAGAAACTTTATCAGGGAATCAATTCAGAGAACAAGAAATAGTTTCGTTCGGAAACGCCGCTCTGCCTTGGGCCTCACCAAAGACTTTTTACCTAGAGATCAAATAAGAGATCAAAGATAATTTTGTTTGGAAACACGGCTCAGCCTTCGGCTTTGCCAAAGACACTTCAGCAAAGAATTAATTCAGAGAACAAGTAAAAGTTTCGTTTGGAAACTTTCGGAAAGATACTTTACTGGGGGATCAAATTACTTATCAAAAAATAACAAAAAAACGTGGCTCGGTTTTTACCAGGAGGTCAATAAAAGTACATGAGAACCAAAAACACTCAATATTGACAGATTCGATTGGACTACAGAAAAACTCAACAAACCGCGGGTGAAGCCGCGGGCAAAAGCCAGTTTATAATATTTTCAACTAATGATTTCACGCAAAATGAGAAGAATAACAGTCGTCCTGATACTGTCATGATATTCGTCATAATATACAAGGTGGAAAAAATTTAAGGGCCCTGTAAGGGAGCTACCTTAAATCCTTTAGTTAGCTTATTTTACTGAAAGAAAACATTCCTTTATTTTTTAAAAGAAACAAAACTGCATTGAAAGATCTTCTCAAATTCGCTTGTCTCACCCGGGAATCGAACCAACTAAAAATTAACAAAAATAAACCCTCGCTACTTAATTAGACGAATCGGTAGGATTATTGTTTAGGATAAAATGTGTCTAATAAACATTTGGTCTTACTCTCATCTGTTGTACGAGATACCCATGAAATTGAATATTTATTACAAGTTCTTCATTAACAATACCTAGTACCTTTCACTTGTAACAAGTAAATGACGAGTTATAATTTTCTTACCTCTCTAACATCCAAAGACATCGTATGAAGTACAAGCTTGCTAATTTGAAATTCGAACGATAACTTTCAAAATGTTTAAAATTGATAAAAGTATTCGTTCCAATCTAAAAATTTTCAAATTTTGTTTTGTTTTGCTTTAACTTATCAGTATTCTTTTCTCCTCTTAATATCCGTCTTCGTTAAAAAATGTTTCATGTTTATGTGTTCTTCGTATTGATGATAAAATAAAATGAATATTAGTTTTCACTTTTTTTATTTCAAAGACCAAATGTTTTTAGACAAATTTTATTCTCAACACTAATCCTACCGATTCGTATAATAAAATAGCGAGGGTGTATTTTTTAATTTTAAGTTGATTCGATGCCAGGGTGAGACAAGCGAATTTTAGAAGATATTTGATTGCAGTTTTGTGTCTTTTAAAAAATAAAGGAATGTTTTCTTTCAGAAAAATGAGCTAACTAAAGGATTTAAGGTAGTTCCCATCCAGGGCCCTTGAATTTTTTCCACCCTGTATATTTATGGAAATGCTACTTGAGACCATGGAATTATGTATATGCCTGAGACCAATCAGAAGCAAGGATGAGAGATACGGGCGGGGTTTAAGAAACCGGCCAAGTGCGAGTCAGACTCGCGCTCGAAGGGTTCCGTACCATTACCTATACAAACAACAACAAAAAAACATGTCTGTTGTATGGGAGCCCCTTAAATATTTATTTTATTCTGTTTTTTAGTATTTGTTGTTATAGCGGCAACAGAAATACATCATCTGTGAAAATTTCAACTGTTTAACTATCACGGTTTATGAGATACAGTCTGGTGACAAACGGACAGACAGACAGACGGACAGCGGAGTCTTAGTAATAGGGTCCCGTTGGTTACCCTTTGGGTACGGAACCCTAAAAAAGGGTGATTTAAAGCAGTTTCGATATTCCAAATAAATAAAAAACTTACAAACATACGCGTAACAGAATACAATAATTTATTGCGTGTCTTAAATAAACATTTATCTACTTCCATTACAGTTACTTACAACATCAAAAGTGTTTATTTAAGTACCTGTATTGTTTATCTGATGTTATAATATTACATTATACCTTACCATATGCAAATAATTAAGAAGGTATTAAAACACTAGTGTGATACTATTAAAAACTTGCCTACGGTTTAAACTCACACTCGTGTTTTAATAACTTCTTTTTAATACTACTTTCACCAAATAGGTACCATTTATTCCTCAGTTTTGGAGTGCAAAGTTCAATTACCTACGTTACTAATAACACGCAAATTAAATTATGATTATGCTTGCAAATTTATTATCCATTATTGTGTCCCTTGAGGTGAGCTAATGACCTTAAAGGTATTATACAGGTGATATTAAAATTTCCATTGTAGCCAAATATTTATGCAGTACTAGCCTTTTCCCACTACTTTGTCCGCCCTGAACAACGAATTTAGCAAATAAAGTGAATCAACGATCATTGACACATATCTAAAAGGGTTGTGGGAGAGAGATGGGTTATTTTTGGAGTGAATAGAGACCATAGAACTGTTGAAACAGATGACGCAAGGGTATCAAATGTTATATTGATATGTAAGCGTGGTTAAAAAACAGGATCTTGCTAAGTTTTTTGCCCTTCTTCTTAGCAAGACTAATCCAATGGGCGGAGATAGGCGTGTATTTATATAAAATATGTATGTAGTATATAAGTTGGGATTTGGTCGGCTGCCTAGATTCGTGCTGGGGGCTCGGTTGGTGATCGGGAGCGGTGTTTAATGACCGTCGAAATTCGAAAAGGATTTTTTATTATTTTTACTCCAATACTAGGACTTGTATTTGAACTAGTCCAGTGTGAATGCGAGCAGCTTTTTTTAATGATTTCGAAAAAAGTGGTTAATGAACCATGTTGCTGGTTGCTGGCCGGTTCTCCGGTATGGGTTCTGGCGGTTGATTAGATTTCACCTTGTATAATTATAGATTTTAATTATCATTTGAATCGTAAATATATTGTTATATACATTTATTATTTAATTAAATATATATTTTATTACGTTAAATTTGACTCGTAAAAAGTGTATTATGTGTACTTACTTTACAAAATAAACTATTTAAATCTGTTTGGTATTCTAACTTTCAAAAAAAGTCAAATCATCATCATCAATCAGCCTACATCCACCCACTGTTGGGCATATGTAGGCATATTCTTTTCCACGTCATTTGTCATCGGTCTATCGCCAGCTTCATCCATTGTCCAACTTACCCTGACGATATTGTCTCGCTATCGGGCTATCGGTCTATCCACTGAACGTTTTCCTGACCTCGGCTGCCACTGCCCTAGGCCACCGTCCATCTTTCCGTCTAGCCAGATGTCCCGCCCAACTCCATTTAAGTCTCGTGATTCGTTTACCGACATCTTCGACTCTAATTCGTTGTCGAATCTCGATGTTCGGTACACGATCCACAATTTTATTTCTAATAAAATTAATTATTTAGAAATTTTATTGTGGTAGAAGTAATTAGTCAGTATAATATATTTTTTGGAACTGTATGAAAGAAAACTGTAAAGTCAAGTTTGTACTTATCTTTTGTTAAAATTTTGTTCTGGTCTACTAATATAATAAAATGCTACGGAACCCTCAGGATGCAAGACCAAGAAACAGAAATAGGTGGCTAGAAATAGAAAAACCCAGCAAGTGTGAGTCGGGTGCACACACAGAGTGTTGGGTACGGAACAAATACGGGTATGAAACCCTAAAACATTATAGTAAATAACAACAGTATAGATGTCAAAGTAACATCAAGACACTTAAGGGGCAGGTAGCCGCCAATGACCTTGAGTAGACCTGTGTCGGTAAAAATATCGAAAGAAACTATTTTGAAATAACGTTCATATCAGCGCGCACTGCATTACGACGCCGCTGGGTCTCCGGATAACGCAAAATAGGAGAAAATAATACTTTTCACATAAACGCGATGGACAGAAAAAAAATTCATCAATAATTTTTCTAAACAATATTAACCAACTTTACTGAGTTTAAGTCTAAAAACAGCTTGACTTGGAACAATATTTTCATGCTGTTTCTTAAAATCAGCTGATATATAGTTTGGCATGCTTTCTACTAGATTTCGGAGATGATGCTGAGGAATATTCTCCCATTCCTCTCTCAGTCTATACAGTATTTATTTTATAAAGCTAATTCCAATACTTTGGAAGTTATTAAGGTTTTTGTTACCGACCCGCTTTCTTTGCGGCCCAGTGTATTTAACTGAATAGACTTATCCACTCTAACTTATTTATGTTTATGAGTAAGCAGATAGCATTTGTAGTATTTTTACATGAATAAAAGTTTTTAAATCATCGAAAAATACCAAGTACTTACAGAGATATTAACAATCAATGTTTGAAGTAAAATTAGTGTACTGCTAAACGCCCACCGAAATGAGCGCGTTTCCCACTAAACCGATTTGACGTCACACGATTCTACCGTGTGCGGACGCTCTACAGATTTTACGCTTTGTTTCTCGTTTTTGGAAGTTTAAATCAAAGTGTTTACAAAGAGGACTTTTTGGGAAACTCATTTAATAATTTGGCAATAATTACGTGCGTAAACATTTATCTAATTTATTTAACAAATCTTTGGCGTTATTGAAGTCGTATCTTAGTGATCGTATTCAAAAGGTAGACATTAATGGGGTAAAATCATGTGGAGCATTAGTTAAAATGGGCGTCCCGCAGGGTTTCATATTGGGGCCCTTGCTGTTTTTAATTTACATAAATGACCTTCCCTATTTAATTAAAGACATAACTAAGATAGTACTATTCGCAGACGACACGTCACTTATTTTTCAAGTTAATATACGTAAAGATATTCTTGACGACGCGAATTCAACTTTATCACTGGTGCCTGATTGGTTTACTGTAAAAAATCTAAAATAGAAAACTGTTCTCACTTAATTTAAATTCAAATAAATAAACTTTCTGGTGTTTTTGTACTTTCAAGTGATTTTATTTGAGGTGCAAACAAGTGAATATTATACAATCAATGTATTTCCGCATTTGGTGTATGCTTTAACACAGTTCTGCCATTCACTACAACATAACCTCACTTCACCACACTTAGCTTACTTAAACTCGTTGAGGATCTATAATGCCCAAGTCGAAGAGTATCAAGGCTTCTACAGTGGAGCCTCTGACTGCTGTGAATACGATGGAGAAGAAGTTCTTCAATGTGATGGCGGACTTTGAAACCCGGATGGCAGCTGCGGCAAAGAGTCCCCGCAGCCTGGATCAGTTGGCGGATGAGTTTGCCGTCTTCAAAGACTGGATGAAAGAGATTATTAGCCTCCTCCGCCAGCAGATCTCCTCAGTGTCTCAGGTTGTTGATGAGATGGACAACCGGGGTAGATGGAAATTTTTGCTGTTCCGTGGCATTGAAGAGACGGCCAATGAAGATCTTTCATCTGTAGTCATGCAGAAGATTAGCCAGAAGCTTAAGTTGCCGCAGTTCACCAATGACTCCATCAGGTCTTGTTATCGCCTCGGTAAGCCTTCACATGACAATGGTGGTTGCCGTCCTGTTCTCATCAGGTTTTCAAGTCTGGATATCCGGTCTTCAGTGTGGCAGAAGAAGAAGAAGGAACTGAAGGGATGCCAGATTTCAGTAGCGAAATTCCTCACTGCGCCTCGCAGGCAAATATTTGCTGAAGCGCGTAAACTTTATGGTGTAACCCGCTGTTGGTCGCAGGATGGCAACCTCTTTATAAAGCTCCCTGATGGCAACAAACTGCGTCTCAATACCATGGAGCAACTGCAGGACTTCTCTGCCAAGTATACACCTTCCACTGATGCTCAAGCTTCCTCAGGCCGGTCAAGACGAGATAGATCTGAAAAAAAATAAAAGTCAAGATTCGCAAATCAAGTAACGTAGCTGTAACACGATAGGCATATTTGAATAACAAACTAACATTTTACGTTAATTGAATTCATTGATGGGCAGATTGTAGTAAGTTTTACTTTTCATTCATACTACTGCTAATGCTAAAACTTGAAAAAAATATAAAAATATCTTTTTTTTACTCACCGTCACATTTCTTATCAAATTTGTCAATCAATTGACGTTTTTATTTTGCGTGTTCTCTCTTGCGTTTCAGTTTTAGCTTTATAGTTCCGAATTTGTCACATGTTTAATCATGCAACTTTATACAATTTAAGATGTTGTTGCAATATTGTTTCATAACTAAAATTTCAAAGTGTTTCGTTTTGTTTGTCTTTTTGTGTTGCATATTTTGTGAATTATAATGTGTTTAAAGTAAGTTTAATCAGCATACTATATTTAGTGAGATGGCAGTGTTTTTTGTGGTAATTAATATAGGTATTTTTACCCTGTCTGTCACTTTTAAATATAAACATTATTTAGTATATTTACTAGTACTTTACCGTTATTTCCTTAGGTTAATTGTTATTAATAGGTTTGTGTTGTTGTCATAGTTATTTATTATTCTATTTATTAATTGCGTATAAGTAATATGTCTGATATACTAAATAGTAGCTCTGGTAGTGAATATTACTCTCTTTCTTCTCCCTCTGAGGGTTTACTTAGTCCAGTAAGTGACTCTTCCGACATGCTTGATCTTAGTGACAAGTTGCACAATGTATTTTCATCATCTACAAAAATGTTTAATGTTGCTCATATAAATGTTCAAAGTGTTAACGCACATTACTCTGATTTATTAACTTCCTTTACCACGAGGCATATTCATGCAATTTGTATGAGTGAAACATGGCTGTCACCAACACTTCCTTCTACGATGTACCCTATTTCTGGATATCGCCTTGTCAGAACAGATAGAACTCGCACCTCTGGTGGTGGTGTAGGAGTGTATCTGCGTAGTGATCTTGATTGCACAGTCATCTCCCAATCGGATAGTTCTAGTAAAACAGAACATCTATTTTTAGAGATATCTCTTCGTCATACAAAAGTTTTTTTATGGGTTTACTATAGTCATTCATGCAATGTTAATTATTTCTCATCTCTAGAATCTCTGCTTGAAACCTTTAGACCGCAGTATGAACAAATTAAATTGTCCTGATGGGTGATTTTAACACATGTATTATAAAAAATGATCACAGAACAAGAGCCCTCAAGTCTATGATGGATTCTCTCAATGTTAATATTCTACCGTCGGGTCCTACACACTTCGCACCTGGTTGTACTCCATCTCTTCTCGATTTAATAATCACTTCTTCTCTTGACCACGTCGTTAATCATGGTCAATTTAATGCCTCATGTTTTTCTCATCACGATCTTGTTTTCTTATCGTACAATCTTCGTCCTCCTAAGTTGAAACATAAGTTCCTTCTTCTCCGTAACTTCAGTGGTATTGACTTGGAGGCGCTTCGTGGGGATGTGAGTGGAATGGACTGGTCATCTATTACTCAAACATCTTCTATAGATGGCAAAGTTGAACGTTTTAACGAACTCTTGATATCCCTGTTTGACAAACATGCTCCACTTAAAAAGACGAGAGTAAAGCACCTTCCAGCACCATGGCTCACTCAAGACATAAAGTCACTCATGGCTCAAAGAGACAGAGCTTGCGTTCGCTGTAGAAGTGACCCCTCTGAGCAAAATATCCAGCGATACAAAATTCTACGTAACCGCTGCAATAAAGTTTGTAGAAATGCAAAGCGTCAGCATATATTTGAGTCCATTCAAAACTGTCCTCCTAATAACCTCTGGAAATTCTTGAAAACTCTAGGCGTCGGTAAGTCTAATTCTAGACCTTTCTCTAATATTGATTTAAATGCGCTTAACCAGCACTTTAGCTCACCTTCTTCCTCTCTCTCTAGGGCTGATAAGTTGAACACCCTCACGTCTCTTCAAAACTGTACCCCATCTAACTATCCTCCCTTTGACTTCCATGAGATAACCTCTGGTGATGTTCAGAAGATTCTTCGGTCTATAACTACCAAGGCCGTCGGTGACGACGGTCTTAGTAGGGATATGCTTGCTCCTATCTCTAATTTTATAGCTCCCATAATAGCGGATATTATCAACTGCTCCCTGCCAACAGGTTCCTTTCCCAGTGCTTGGAAAAAAGCACACGTCATCCCGCTTCCCAAAAAACCGAATCCTTCCTGCTTTACTGATTTTCGCCCTATTTCCTTGCTCCCTATCCTTTCAAAAATTTTAGAACATATCGTGCACGACCAATTTGCCGATTTTCTCTCAAAAAACCTTCTCCCTAGTCCTCACCAGTCCGGCTTTCGACCGGGCCACAGCACTGTCACAGCCCTCGTCAAAGTGACGGATGACTTGCGTCTCAACATAGAGCAGAAGAATCTTACTGTCCTAACACTGCTAGATTTCAGTAATGCCTTCAACACTGTCGATTATGACATACTTGTGGGAGTGCTGAGATCTCTTAATGTCTCCCCTTTGGTTATCTCATGATTTGAATCCTATCTTCATGGCAGAAAACAACTAATCAAAGTTGACAGTTGCCATTCTAACTGGTGTGATCTTACATCTGGTGTTCCTCAGGGTGGTGTCCTCTCTCCTATTCTGTTTTCGGTCTTTATTAACTCTATCACTTCTGCCCTCTCCTCTTCCTTTCATCTATATGCTGACGATCTTCAGCTGTACTCAGCAGCTCCAATTGACGACATTGACAATGCCATAGCCACAACCAATGCAGACCTTGCGGCTATTAAAGATTGGACAAAACGCTATGGGCTTAATGTCAATCCGAAAAAGTCGCAAGTAATTATCATTGGTAGCCAATACTACATTTCGAGACTGAAAACTGATAATATTGCAAGTGTGGTTTTTGGTGGTGAAGTTCTACAATATAGCGAAACTGTCAAAAAATTGGGCGTAATCATGGATCAGACCTTGTCATGGAAGAGTCATGTTAAGGAAGTTAGCCGTAGGATGTATGGTTCATTTCACTCACTGAAGCGCCTTCAGTACTTCTTGCCTTTGCAAACTAGAATTACTCTAGCCCAATCTCTTCTTCTACCTCTTCTTGACTATGCTGACATTGTGTTCTTGGATGCCACCGAGGAGTTGCTCAACAAACTGGAACGTCTTCAGAATTTGGCTATCAGATTTATTTTTGATTTGCGAAAGTTTGATCATGTGTCCGAGTTTTGACGTAAACTGAAGTGGCTTCCAATACGCTATCGGAGGTATAGTCATATCCTATCTCTACTATACAATGTTTTAAATAATCCTTCCTCCCCTAAATACCTAAAAGATAGGTTCAATTTTCGCACCGATATGAGCAACAGGAATCTTCGGCCTTCTCATGTTCTTATGTTATCTATACCAACTCATTACACGGAACGTTACTCTGGATCTTTTACAGTGGACGCTGTCCGTCTTTGGAATGATCTTCCACACTCCCTTAAAAGTCTTCCCTCAACCGCTTCCTTCAAATTCAACTTGAAGAAGCACTTTTGTCCTCTCAGCAGCTCTAGCTACTAGTATGTATGTATCGTACGTATTTATGTAGTGTATCATATTTAGTATATTATTTATACATATATTATTTTAATATCCACTCTTTGTTTAGTTTTTAGACCGTTAGGTCGTTAGGTATACTTTTAGGTTAGTAACTTAAAATTCCTTCTTTGACATGTAACTAAATCTAATCTAATCAAGTATAAGCACAAAAGAAATAATGTATTTACAATAAATTAAATTAAAAACTAAACTTAATCTATATTAAAATTATTAACAAATATAATGCCTATATTAAATAAAAAATGTTTTTTAAATTGTCGCCGTTGGGGAGGGTACCCAAGACGCTGGCAGCGTTACCTCGTTGGATCGCTAAGCTGATCCTCTGACCGAGGTAAGCTCCGGCCCTTGGGTCACCAGAGGCGTCGACCAGGCGTGCCGACAATTCTTTAAAAAGTTGCCGTGCGGCCGGGCCCCATGGTCCAAGGGTTTCAACACCGAACGGCGCAAACATGTAGCCCTCTCCGAGGGCCACATATCTGCGCCGCTTCAGGTTTTCAGCTGACTCCGCAGCCGCGCCAGCCTTGGCTGAGGTCGCTCGTAGGTGGGACGGGGCGAGAGTGTCCACGCACGTCGCATCCCATACAAGCGACCTACCATTTTTCCATGCCAGGAGCGTCATCCCATCGGGCCGCTTGCCATCGGTGCGAATTATGCCCTTTGGTTCTAATGTGGCTGGTACGTAAGCGCTGGCAAGGGCCCGGCGGATGACGTCATTGAGGCTGGCGTGGCGTGAGAGTCGTCCAGCGCTGAATTTACAAGACAGACCATGGTGCCCGTGTTGGCCGACGCCTTCTCCACAACGGCAACGGTGGGGCTCGTTAAGTTTTGAGCCAAGCCGCAGGCCGCAGGCAAGGCTCAGGGTGTGTCTATCCAAAAGGGTACCGATGTTGCTGGATGGGATCGCCATCAGCCAGTATCCCGACTCATGCTCTCTGGAGGCCAGAAGACGAGCCCTGTCTGCTGGGGTAGATGATGTTTCCAAGAGGTTTTCCTGTACCTGTTTACAGAGGGGCTCGTCCCATAGCCTCTGTGAGGATGGGGTAATGGGGTAATTTTCATTAGGGCACGGTTAAGGTTAGTAGTGTATGTTGACTATCATATTTATTATAGTTACATACATATTTATATCACTCATTATGCACTCATTTTAAATTTCAATAAGCCAATGTAAAATGTTTCTTCATCTCTGTCATTTATGGTTGACTGGAAGAAATTTCTTTCTGAAATAAGTCCGCCTTTGCCCTGTATTTCTCTTAAATCTGTATTTATCTGTGTTTTTGTGTGCAATAAAGTGTTTATTATTATTATTATTGTTATTACTGTGAATAATTTAGTTTTAAACGCAAAAAAGACAAAATGTATAAAATTTACGTTACCAAATGTAATTCAAGTGGATGGTAATTGGCTTTTGCAGGGGTCCAAGCTGGAGTTAGTTAACGAAACTAAGTTTTTGGGCATTACAGTAGACTCTCGTCTTCAGTGGGGTCCCCACATAAAAGCCCTATGTGGTAGACTTAGTTCGGCCGCATACGCTGTTAGACGCATAAGGCAAATTACAGATGTAGATACTGCTAGACTAGTCTATTTTAGTTACTTTCACAGCATTATGTCATACGGCATGCTGTTATGGAGTAGAGCCGCGGATACAGACGCAGTCTTTGTTTTGCAGAGGAGAGCAATTCGGGCTATTTATAATATGAAGCACCGGGATTGATTAAGAGAAAAGTTCAAAGAAATTAATATATTAACTGTTCCTTGTGAATATATTTACCAAGTCCGTAGATATGTCAGAAAAATGTTGAGTCTCTCCCAAGGCTTGGCGAGCAACATTGTAAGGAAATAAGTATAAACTGGCTTTTCCAAAAATCAGACTCGCCAAAGTGAGTACCTCTTTCGTAGGACATGGTATAAGATTTTACAATAAACTTCCAAAAGAAGTCCTTACTTTGTCAGAGAATAAGTTTAAACAGTATATTAAGCAGGGCCTACTGAAAATTTGGATGATGGTGAAACATGGTGTTATAGTGATACTGATTGTGATGATAGTAGGTAATAATTTAATTAATTTGTATAATTTCCTAACTTTTGATCCCTCTAAAGAGTTAACATTAATTAATTACAGACTGGAAAAGGAAATAGACTATATGAGACAGGTTGAGGTAGGCAAAGACATATATGTTTTTCTTTTTTCATTAACCTGAATTCCTGCTGTCTTGTATTTTCTTATCCTTTGGTTAAAGTAGATATAAGTAATTTGATGTATAGTATAAGTTTATGTTGAAAAAAAAGACATGATCTTGCCAAGTTTCTTGCCCGTTCTTCTAAGCAAGACTACTCAAATGGGCGGAGGTAGGCATGTATTGATATATGTAACCTATTACTATGTAGTATATACGATGGGATTTGGTCGGCCGCCTCGATTCGTGCTGGGGACTCGGTTGGTGATCATTGAACCTTGTTCCTGGTCCCTGGCCGGGTCTCCGGTATGGGTTCGGGCGGTTGATTGGATTTCACCTTGTTCAATAATATTTTACCTATAATTTTATATCGTATATATATTGCTACATAAATTAAGTAAACATTTAATCTAGTTCATGTACATTTATTATTTTATTACATATATTTTTATAAGATTAAAATTTGACTTGTGAAACGTGTATTATATATACCTACTTTGCAAAATAAATTTGCAAATTGAATTTTGAATTTATAAAAAAGGCTAAGTTCGATTCAGACTCGCGTACCTAGAGTTCCTTATTGTGAATGATAAAATTAATTTTGTCATTTTTTCGTGAATTTCCAAACTGATTTATTTTTTCTGTAATATGTACGTAAACACACATTACCGTGCTTTTTTTCATATTTTTTGGTCCACCAGTTTTGGAGATAAGGGGGGGACATGCAATTTTTTATGATTTCTCGAAATATATGCAATTAAATATAGCCAAACTATATACTTTTACAGTCAGCTTTTTAATACCTACAATATCATACCCATATTTTATTTTTAAAAAATATTTTATTTATTAATTTTACTTCTTTTCTTATATTTTTCATTCGTGCTCAATTTTTTTTAATGCTATAGTTTTCCTGTGATAAGCCAGTTATGATCTGTAATCGTCATTTTTTTCATATTTTTCGGTCTACCAGTTTCGGAGATAAGGGGGGGAGCATACATATTTTTGTGGCTTTTTAAAGATTTATCGAAACCAGTGCCAGTAGATATAGTAAAAGTATACACTTTTACAATCAGTTTTTTAAATATCTACAATTTGATATGCATATTGTATTTTTAGTATAATATTTTTTATTTTTCTCACTTTTTTTATTGAAATATTTTGAACAATTTCAAATTTTCCAACTTTTTTAATACACCGCGATATCTGGACTAATTATTGCTATTTTTTTCTTTAACGGTGAAAAATTTATGAGGCTGTGACTTACGGACTGATAGACAACGGAGTCTCACCATAAAGGTTTCTTTTGTGCCTTTTAGGTACGGAACCCTAAAAACAATATTTTCGATTTAATGTTGAGATACCCAAATATCTGACTTCTTTGAGACTGTTAGGCTTTTTCCCCGACTCTTCATGACCCAACTTTTAATGTGAATAAAAAACAAAATTATCACCTGACGACGAACATTTTAAATATTTTTTTAGGTGTAAATATCGTTGTTGATTGACATTTTGGAACAACGCAATATTTATAAGACTGCTCCTTAGATAGAAAATTTTTTACGGACTGCTCATTCTGGGTGATGAAGTAGTTTCCCAGTGTACAAACGCAGGCACAAACTCAGGGCAAGTCATGTGACGTCACTCTCAGGGCGGCCGCTGGAGAGCTATCGTTTATTCCCGCGCATTAAAGATATGAACTTTAAACTTCTCTAACTTCTTCAATTATTATCGTATAACAATGAAACTAGTGCCAAAGCTTAAGTTATGAAAAGTACATTTAAGATAAAAAAGAAAACGATAGTTGTGGAATAGTCTATTAATTAATATGAGTAAAAGGTATAATGAAAAAGGGCTATAGTTTAACTGCTTACTTTTAAACGGTATACTAAATTTTTACCGACATAAGGTGACTTTTATTTATGTAGCCAAATTTATACTGTGGACTTGGTAAGTGGTCAGGATTAAGGTTCAATAACATTTCAGGTTTGAATCAATAGTATACATATTACTTTGTTCTGTTCTGTTTTGAATAAGTTTCAATCTTTTAATAGCGAGTTAAGTTTAATGTCCGTAGGAAAGCTTTTTTAAAAAATGAATTTTCACAATTTCCACATATAAGTTTAATTATCGAAAAACAAAACTTTTACAATTATAATTAGCACAAAATTAAATAGGTCTGAGCTCTAGCGATGTATGTCTGGAACTGATGTCAACTCGGATGACGCCGCCGCTGGTCGGTGGCTGCTGGATCAGCATATCTTGAAGGTACATAGGGGATGCATACATAACACCTCCCTTACGAGACGGAGGCCTCTTCTTCACTCCCTTGTGAAGAAAGGCTGGAGAGGTAAAGGTTGATCTCCATGAGCTTCGGCATTGTTAGTCGTATTCATTCGTTTCTGCCAATATTTGTAGAGTAAAAGGCAGATTATTCCAACAATAATTATGTAGAGTGGTAAAGTCATCATAAGGTTGTAGTTCATTGAAGTGGTGGTAGTTAAAGAAAGGCGATTTTCTCGTTCGATCATGGTTTCTATATCGTATAATCTGTCTAGTTCGATGTTTTCTAGTTTCAACGGTTGATTAGTGTTCTTGATTGTAATGTTGGATAACTCAAAAGACAGTAGTTTTACTGGATGTCCTTCGATTCTATTTTCCAAATTTCTAATAATATTGTTTCCAGTAGAGACGTTACAGCCTGCAGGTATTTTAATCAAATACGGTCCTTGAATAGAGTCGTGGTTGTCACCGTTGCAGCTTAGTCGAACTTTTGTTTGTTTTGGACATGATAGTAGGTAATGTTGATCGTCCATCTTCTGCCAAATTTCCGAGGTAATTATGCATGATGTGTACTTGCAGGTTGCCGTTACTTCTTGTTTCAGGATCAGCTGATGTATGCAATCGTCATGGCTGTTGCTAACCAGGAATGTTGACTCTCGACAGTGGAAGGTGTCCTTGAACTTGTTGCATTTTTGTTCCATATATTGATAGTGTTCCTTGTCCATGGCCAGGTAAGGTTTTGGAGGGATAATTATGGTATTATTATAGGTAGGAGTAGGGTAGAGATGGTAATAGGAATATTTATTTTCATACATAATGGGGAATCGTAATACAAATACAACTGTATTGTCAATGTAATAAGACCCAGATTCAAGTAGATCGTAATAATCTCTAAAGTCAGTCTTCGAGCTGATAAGAAGTTCGTTGGGCTGGTATAGAGTAGTTAAAACTTCAGAGACATATTTAATATTATCTGGGGATATTATACTATGGTGAGTTACTTGTAATTTCGAAAAGGAAATTGCATTTTCCAAGTCTAATAGAGAGTCAAGAATATTCTGGCAGTTTATTTTTAGTAAACTATATAAGCTGCTTATTTTAATGAAGTCTGATAGTCTGTAGTCGGTCATGTTGATTTCTCTAGATATTTCATTAATCTTTGTGTATATTTTGTACTGATTGTTTGCTATAGCGGACAATGTAGAATTGTAAGCTAAAAGTAATTCTTTATTTAGTGTAATAGCCTTGTTATATGAATTTTGAATGTTTTCTTCATTTTTCTGTAACATAGAGATAGCATTTGAATATTCAACAGCGTCATTATTATCCATATTTCCTGTGATACCTTTTATGATAGAACCCAGACCATTGATTAGACCACGTTTATACCTAAAGTTAAAGTTACTTATAGAGTTATATTTCTTATTGATAAAATCTAAACTATCTAACAATATCTCATTAGAGACTAAAAAGTTACTAAAATATTTAGGGTCTGCCATCTTAATATAGTCATTAAAAGATACTATGTGGTTTTCTAAGCTAATAATATAGTCCTTAATCCTATCTAACTCATAATAGTGAACAAATATATGTTCGGCTCTTTGTATTTTTGCTGAGCCTAAGTAAAACGGTAATACACCGGGGTTATTGATTAGAGGTGTCAGGGTCACTTGGCTCATGTGAGCTGGGCTCAGGTTGATCGCCAGGAGGAGGATCCTGTAACAAAGGTTTTTGTTTGTTAAGGGGCCGTCTCAGGTTACGTTTATGGTACGTCACATCTTTGGAGTCTAATATTTTAATTCCTAGATCTTTTTTCGCTTTTCTTGTGACATAGCGGGGAGCAGTTTTATGTCTCACCGCTAATGGGTTTTTTGAGTAGCAAAGGATATCTTCCTCATAAATAAGGGGTGGTTGTTTGTTTTCATTCGCTTTTTCTATCGTTTTGGTATGTTTTTCCTGAAGTGTTTTATTAAGCTGAGCATATAAATTTTTTGTTATTTCCTTGTGTTTTTGTATATAATTTTGGAGACAATCTGTTTCTAGATTTATGTCAAAAGGGTCTCGGTTGTCGAGATGACCATTAATGATTTCGATTGGTTTTTTATTAGTGCCAGAGTGTATAGAGTTATTGTAGCCCAAAACGGCATACAACATTAATTCGTTTGTGGAGAGTTCGGGACGAGTTTGGCTGACAATGCGGATATGTTCGAGAATGGTCGAATGGAATCTTTCAATTGCTCCATTAGATTGTGGGTTATTCACACTCGTAAAATGAAGGTTTATCTTATGTAGCTGAGCAAATTCTTTTAATGGCAAGTTTTTAAATTCGGTACCTGAATCAGCTGTAAGGCTAATGGGTAAACCGTGGTGAGTCATGAATATAGTGAGTGCATTTAAAACACTAATTCCTGTCAAACTATTGAGTGGATATGTTTGCGCATATTTTGAAAATGTATCGATTATTGTCAGAAATTTTTGGCCATTAACTGTAAAGGTATCAATATGCAACACTTCAAAGGGTTTCTGTGGAATAGGAACCATTTCAAATTTTTGTTTGTTTGGGTTTCTTTCATATTTGCTTGTTTGACAGATTTCGCAATTGTTAATAATCTCTGAAACAGTTTTAGAAAGATTCGGCCAATAGTAAGATCTTTTAATTCGTTGTTCGACTTCGTGGATTCCGCGGTGATTGGTTTTACCTTCATGATAACCTTTTATTAATTGAATCTGTCTGTCTCTGTCTGTAACGTCTTCAACCTTTTGTTTATAAAAGGTTAATTTAAATGCGGAGTTTTTAAATATGCGTTGTAGGATATTGGTAATTTCAGGAATGAAATTATTATTTGACAACCAAATGCCATATTTTACATTTGGGGAAATGAATTCCTTAAAAAGGGTAATTATTTCTGGTTCCAGGTTATTTTCAGATATTTGACAGCAAATTCTTTTCTTTCCGGGAAATATTTGTTTTGTTATTGTCTTCGAAGGTGAATGGTGAACAATGTCTATGAAAAGTTGATGATTACAGGTATTTACAGATTCTTCCGAAATTGGGATTTCAAGAATAGGGTTTTCCAATGCTGTGTGAATGGTCTCAATGTCATTTAAATCGTCCAGTCCGGATAATTCGGGAATTTCAGTTCTATTTACAATCATTGATAAATTCTGCTCGCCAATATCTTCATCTTCACTATTAATTCGAACCGGGCTAGTGTCGTTATTCTGTATCTGAATTCTCGACAATGCGTCTGCATTAGAGTTTGTTGATCCCTTTTTGTAAATTGTAGTATAATCATAATCAGCTAGTTTTAATTTCCATCTAACCAGTCGTGAATTTGAATTATCTTTCAAGGTGAATTTAAGCGGTTCATGGTCGGTGACTACGGTAAATTTTCGGCCAAACAGATAGGGCCTGAAATATTTTGTAGCCCATACAATAGCCAGTAACTCTTTTTCTGTCGTGCTGTAATTCATTTCACTATCATTGAGAGTACGCGAAGCGTATGCAATAGGTTTATCAGTACCTAAAGGGCCCTGAGATAATACTGCACCGATAGCAAAATTCGAAGAATCTGTTCTGACAATGAACTCTTTCGAAAAGTCCGGGTATTGTAAGATGGGGTCATTAATAAGTATGTTTTGACAGAGTTTGAAGCAATTTACGTAATCGGGAGTATGTTCTATTTTCGCACCTTTTTTTAGGCAACTTGTTAGGGGTTTCGTTAGTTTAGCCATATTAGGGATGAATTTACGGTAATAACCCAATAGACCAAGGAATGATTTTATTTCTTTCGTTGTTTTCGGAATGGGATATTTTAAGATGGCCTCGACCTTTTTAGGGTCAGGTTTAATTCCTTGCGGTGTGATAATGTGTCCTAAAAATGGGGTTTCCTTTTTTAGGAACTCAGATTTTTCCGGTTGAATTTTAAAGTTTGATTCTCGGAGTCTTTGAAAGACACTTTCTATGTTCAATAAGTGCTCCTGTAGCGAAACGCTATAGCAGATAATGTCATCACAGTAAACAATTACGTTAGGCAGGCCACGGAGTACGTTATCCATGACTCGTTGAAATGTTGACGGTGCGTTCTTGAGTCCGAAGGGCATGCGTAGGTATTCATAGTGTCCACTATCGACACTAAAGGCTGTTTTGGGAATATCTGCTTTATTCATTTCAATTTGATGAAATCCGCTATATAAATCAATTGTAGAGAAATACTGACTTTTACCAAGTTTATCTAGGATATCCGAAATATTGGGAATCGGATATCTATCTGAAATAGTCTTCTCGTTGACTTTCCTGTAGTCTACTACTAGACGCCATTTGACTCGGCCGGAAGCGTCTTGTTTCTTTGGTACAATCCAAATAGGCGATGACCAAGGGCTATCTGAGGGTTGTATGATTTTTTGTTGTAGCATTTTACTTATCTGTGCTTGAACTTCGTCTTTGTGTATGTGTGGGTATCGATAGCTACGCACATACACAGGGATTTCATCTGTGGTTTTAAAACAATGCTTAATTTGGTTAGTGAAGGTCAGTGGTTCATTTTCGTCGTGAAATATGTCTTTATATTGGTGGCATAATTGGAGAAGTCTATGTTTTTCTTCTGAATTTAGGTGGTCGGTCCTAATAAGTGACTCGACGTCTTTTGTTTTAGGGGAAACGGTCTCAAAATTATGCAATTCAAAATTTTGATGCAAATTAAAAGTCTTTAGAGGGGCCATTAGGCTGACAATGATGTCATTGTTGGTCGGATTTGTAATTTCAAAATAAGCATAACCGTTATTTGAAACTGAAATTGTAGGTGGGATAATACATTTATTTAAAACGGTTTCTGGCAAATAAATTTCGCCATTTTCGATGGTCACGGGGACTTTTACCTGTTTTGTGGAATGAGCTCTCACTAAAGCTTCAAAAAGGTTTGTAATCCCTGATTTTAACATTGTGATTGGATTTTTGGCATTTGAAGTAATTAATTCCTTTTTATGTAAATCAACACTAGCCTGTAAATTTTGAAGCATGTCAAATCCAATAAGTCCGTCAAATACATTATGAAATTTATAAACAAAGAACTTAGCTGTGTTATTGTCTTTGAACTCTTCAAACAATGGTATCTCTATAGAGTAATCATTTCTGGTAGTACAGTGCAAGTTTGTAACTGTAAATGGTTCATAGGTTAAGGGGAAGTTACCATAATATGTTTGAACGATTTCAGGGGACAAAAAGGATTGGTTTGCTCCCGTATCGATCAATAATTTCATTGGTGGGTTTTTAATCTGGATATAAGGCAACTCTCTTTTTATGTGAGCATTTAACTCCATCATGTGGTAATTGTAGTGGGGGAATCCTGATGAAAATTTGATTCTGAAACGGAGGGTTCAACTACTGCATGATTTTCTAATTGCTGTGGGCAGGAAGGATTTTCTGAAAAGCTTTCTGGGCATTCATTTGAGTCAAAACTATCATATTCTGTGGGATCGTTATTATCGAAACATTCATAATAAGGCAACATGTTCTCTTGGGGAACGGTTTCCTCTGCATGTAATTCTTCGATCAGGAAGTTCGGATTATTTACGACGGGTCGAAAGAAATTATTTTGAGGTTGATTTTGTAGTGGTTGGTTTTGTACAGGCTGCGCCTGCGGAACCCTATTAGCTGAGCGATAAGAAATCCCACTCATGGGCTCGGGTCTTGGCTGTGGAACGTTTTGCTGATTAGCAAAATGTCTAGGTGCAAACTGTGTAGCGAACGGTTGCGGTGGTCTATATTCTCGGAATTGTTGTGAGCGGAACATAGGTATTTGTCTCTGCGGTTTGTATGGGTAGTTTTTAAACAGATTATTCGGTTTAGAAATTTGTTGTTTATTGAAATTGAATGGTTTTGGGGTTTGTTGTACTTGTACAGGTTTCGGTTGTACAGATAAATCGGTTTGGTGTCTGTTGCTTTTCCGCAAATATGAAATATTTTGTTCTTCCTTAATAAGTTGGAGGGCGGTAGGCATGTCGGTAGGTCGCATTGCCCTTATGGTAGAGCCGAGAGGCTCTTACAGTCCAGCTAAGAAAGTTTTCAGACACTGAGATGTGAAAAAAGTACGTTTACATAATTTAATGTTTTCATCATTTTCATGCAGATTTACATAATTAATTAGTGTGCTTAACATGTGCAGGCATTTGTCATAAAACTGTGTGGGGTTTTCGTTTTCTTGCTTCATATTAACCAAGTCCCTAGTAAGGGCATTTTCGTCCCTTTGGTCGGCAAAATGTTGGATGAGCGTATTTTTAACATCGGACCAAGTTTGAGAACCACTGATGTTTATAACTTCTTCCGCTTTCCCTTTTAATTTCCCCAGAATACTTTGTAAAACCAGAGTATTTTGATAATTTTCTGGATGAGCTTGATCATAAAATTGTGTCAATATAGTTTCCGCCATTTTGATGAATCTATGCAACTGGTTTGGGTTTCCATCATAAGAAGGAACAAATTCTATCGAAACTCTAAAAATATTAACCGCTGCTTGCTCCATCTTACAGAATTATTATAAGTAATTTTACTGAATAAACTTTCTTATATTCGAATGCTCGATTGCAAACGTCAAACAAAACAATACACAAAGCTTTAATAAAGCTCTACTAACTAAACTCTATTTGAAACAAATAGGTATTTGATTGAATCAACTATCTGTAATTGTCAATAAATTAAATACGTATATTTAATACGGATTTTCACAAGGATAAGTAAGGATTTGGCACTTACAGGATCAGCATCTCGACAACGGCCTCAATAGGTTCGGACAGCGACACAAAACTTTTGATTTTTGAAAAGTCTTGGCACTTATCCACAAGGCTGCGCCAGTTAAGTTTAATGTCCGTAGGAAAACTTTTTTAAAAAATGATTTTTCACAATTTCCACATATAAGTTTAATTATCGAAAAACAAAACTTTTACAATTATAATTAGCACAAAATTAAATAGGTCTGAGCTCTAGCGATGTATGTCTGGAACTGATGTCAACTCGGATGACGCCGCCGCTGGTCGGTGGCTGCTGGATCAGCATATCTTGAAGGTACATAGGGGATGCATACATAACAAGCGCGATTCAATTTTTTTTTTGCAATTCACCAATAGCTTCTTTTTTATTTTTATTACCTCTTTTAAACGTTTAACTGTTTCCACAGTCTCCGATTTTATGAAACAGTGCACGTCGTATACCATTTTCTTGCCTGTCTAGTCAAAAAGTTTCATTTCGGCATGTAAAAATATTTGTGTGCGTGGCTGTACCAAAGGGCCCGGAGACGTGCAGTAAAGCACGGGAAATAGACAAATAAGACAAACCAATCTGCCCTACCGTCGCGCCCTCCCTTCTGTCCTCCAAACATTCCCAATAAATGACTTTTGCGCATTGCCCCACTACTTTTGCTCCTACACCAATAACACCTAAAGTGTACCATATTTATTGCAAATAAATAAAAATTTGTAAATAAATCTTGAAAAAAATACGAACAACGAACCGTAAAGCTTTTTTATTGTTGAAAAAATACAAAAACATTTCCACTTAAAATTACATTGAAATGAAATCTTTTTTACTAACAGGTACTAACAATGTATTACAATTATTGCTAATTTAAGCACCAGCTACATTATATGTACAAATTACTCAAAACAAAATTCTCTAAAATTATTTATCTCTCGTACATACCATTTTACAATCGTATGATACACTTTTCTTCATCAAATCATCCGACGCAACAACCTTTTGTAAGATATCCGATGTTCCTTCCATCATATCTGATTCAGTATGAGTGGAACCTAGTTTTTCTTTTTTAATGGGTAACTTTAAATCCATACTAGAAAATCTATTTTTCAATGACTCCGTTATCTTTGAAATGATAGATTTTTCTTCCACGGCAAGTGTCAAAGCTTTGGTTGAAGTTTCAGGTTTTGTCATAGGCTCGTCAGCTTGGAGAACATCCTGTGTTAGCATGTTTTTATCATAAGAAACACTGATAGGTTTGAAAGTTACAGTTCTTTCTGGAAGATCCATTTTTGAAATGCTGACTTTATAAGTCGGTTTCAGTTTGGAAAACCACTCAGGACTTTTTTTTCTTGAAGGCTGGAATGAGGATTTCAGTTGATTAAATTGAGGAAAAGTTTTGGTTAAGATTTGCTCGCTAGGTAATCCACTGGGATCATTCAGTGACTTTGAATTTTGTTGAAACCTGTTTAATGATTCTTGAAGTCTTGAGGAACCAAAATCTCTGAGTTTTTTAGAGTCCATCGATGATTGTAGAATTTGAGAATTCCTTTGATGAACAACAGGTTTTGGGGTCGTTCCATGTATATAAGTCCTAGGCCTGGACAACCAGGGATTTGCTGTAGTAAACTTTGCCATGGTTGGCATTATTGGTGAAACAGTGGTAGTAAGTAATGCTAGTCTGTATCTTTCACTTTCTGGAGATGGTTTTATAGGTCTTTTAAATAATGGTGATCTTGGTAAAACTTTAGGTGCAGGTTTGATCGGGGTAACACTCAACGATCTTATAGGGAGACTTTCAGTTGTCCTTACATAATGTGAAGACTTAGAAGCGAACCTACGGGTATTGTCATTTTCGGTGTGTGTAGATTGAGTCTTAGCTGGCAATGATTGTGATAGCTGTGTTTTAGGTTTTGAAACATTTAGAACTGATATTTTAGGCATTTTTGAAGCCTCATTATGCTTATTTTTGTCATTTTGTAACTTCGCTCTCGGAAATTGAGTCCTAGCTGGCAGTGGTCGTGAAAGCTGTGTTTTAGGTTTTGAAACATTTAGAACTGATTTTTCAGGCAATTTTGAAGGCTTATTATCCTTAATCTTGTCATTTTTGTAATTTTGTAACTTCGCTCTCGGCTTTCTGTGCATTAAAGCTAGTGTTTCATTTACTAAATTTGATTTGGATATCACAAATTTACCTTTTGGTTTGTATGAACGTTTGACGGATTCTTGAGAAGTCAACAATTTTGCGGGCTTCCTTGCAGTTACTTTTTTATGAGAACTACCGCTGGTGGCTGATGTAGATGGCATGGGCTTGAAAGATTTTACAATTGTATTATCTGCATTTTTTGCTTTTAAAGGTGAACTTACACTTAGAAATGATGGATCGTTAAGCATTTGATGTACGGAAGAAAGGTGGTCAGCTAATGTTGAATGAAGTTCCTGCAGTCTATCATCGACATCGAATCTAGCTCTTGAAAGCGTGTCAAAGACATTCTCCGGCTGCGCATTCAGGGTAGTGCCTAATAAGCCATCTGCCCGAACCTTAGCTTCGTCCAGTGAAGATGATAATGATTGTTGAATGGCATTCACATGTTTAGCAGCATTTGAATGTAAACTTTCTCTTAAATAATCCAGTCGGTTCAGTGGTTCACTATAACGTAAATTATCAACATTTAGTTTTGGAGCCTTGAGCATAAGGTCTTCTGCACGAGATTGCAAAAGCGTCTTCATCTCATCCAAACTAGGTAAGTTAAGTGATTCTCTTAAATTTGGCTGAGTTGCAAGTAAATTACTTTTGTTAGTTGGTCCAAAACTTAATGTGGCACCAAGTAAACCATCTTGCTTTCCTATGGTTGATTGAAGCTTTAGTGGTTTTAGGTTAAAATTTGGCACTTGCACTTTTGCTTTTAAGGAATTCATGTTTAAACCCAGTCCTTTCAAGTTTGATGGTTTGCCAAGTTTTAGATTTAAAGGGTTAAGCTCAAAGAGATTAAGATTAATTTCTTTCAATGGCTCTAATGATGGCAAATTTATTAGTGGTCTACGTTTGCTAGCACTAGTCAGCATAGTTGACTCAGAATCGTCATCTCTAAAATCTAATTTAGTTTCAGACTCTCTTTCGCCCAAATTTATACTCCTAAGCAAACCTGAAATTCTTTTTCTTAGGTCTTCAGTTGATGGTAATTGTGAATTTAGATTAAAAAGATTTGTATTTCCTCTTCCAATAAGAGATGGAGGCTGAAATATCACTTCTTCACTTAGTGGTGACCGTAATAAGCTTTGCGGTATTTTAGACTTTAAGGTGCTGACGATTGGACTACTAGCTCCTACTATCATTTCATTAGATTCATTTTCACTACTTAAATCAGAATTACTTTTTGAAACTACATTTTCAAAATTGCCAGTAGATTTACTATCTAACAATCTACTTGGACATGGCTCTGTTTTTTCAAAAGTGTCACTTTGTTCACTGGTATCTGTTTGTGGATCAGTATGATCAACAGTTTTTGCGTTAACATCAATAATTTCTTCTGAACTTGTAAACCGCTGTTCTGAGTCACTTTCTAAACTGTTTACGTCTAGGTCTGATTTGAATGTGCAATTATCAAGATCTTGAATTGTGCCTCGTGAATCTTTATTCATGCCAGAATCTAACAAAGAGTTAGACATGTTTTGCAAGTCTTGAACAGAAACTTCGGAGCTGTCTTCTGTTTCATTAGAGGTTTCAATGCTGATAGTAGGTAAACTAGATTTAACTGTGGTACTAAGAGGTTGAATCTCACTACAATTGGGTGTAGGTGTATTTGTTATACTTTCTATAATCTCAGTGTTGCGATCTGTATCAGGCTTTATTTTTAGTATTGGTATTTTTTTTAAATGGTCTAATATACCGGTAGCTGGCTTATTAGGTTTAAAAAATATGTTAGGTTTGTTAATATTTGGTTTTTCTTTTGAGTCAAATGTAGGTATTGGCGTCGTATTTTCTGCTAGATTTTGCGATAAAATTTCTCGATTGCAAAGTTCTGACACATCATGTTCAGCTGTATTTGCGGGTACAGAATTGATATTGCTGTTTTCATTTATAACATAGTCTTGATTAATATCGTCATAAGCTGATGGATCAATAATTTCTGAAGACTCTTCAATATTTTGTTTACCACCTGCTGAAGGGCTATTTTCGACTATACTTGCTTGTGGTATATTATTTGTTTGACTATAGTTTTCATCTATCAGAGTTGTAGGTTTTGCGTCTTCAAAATTTTCAGAACTTTTCTCTGTGTTGCATAAACAAGGCTTGTGTTCTGAAACTTCAGCACTCCCTGCATCCGATACGATCTCAATATTTTGAGATGGGCTTGGAACTGTATCCAAGATTTCAGTGTTAATTTTATTTATTTCATTGGAAATAATAGTATTTGCAACTGGAGTAACTGTGTCTTGTGACATATTATCAACATTTTCAGGTTTTCTTGTAGAACTCCATACATTCTGTAACAAATCTGTCAAAGTGGGTATTTGCAAAGGCTTAGGTGTATTTTCTTTAGCTCGAGCTATAATTTCATCAAAGGTTGGTAATTTCAAATTTGGAATAGTGATCATTGATCCCTTGTTTTCCGAGATGTCCTCGATTACGCTTCTGGGAATCAGTTCCACATCTCTGAGTTTAAACAAGTTTGTGGGAATAATAGGTTTTATTAATGACCGCATTATATCTTCAGTAGATCTTAAATTTAGATCAGGCATTTTATTTTCTTGGTAATTTTTTCTTGCAGCGATTACTTGAACGTTGCTAGAAGCTAGAGAACTGTCTGCATCTAAGTTACTTTTGCGTAGATTTTGGGTAGAACTAGAATCTTCAATTTTTTGTTCACTTACTTTTAACCTTGGAATAAGAGGTTTATTTATGACATCGTTTAGTTTATTAATGCGTTCATTAAGTGCTAGTAGTGGAGCACTTGAATTAGGTTTTATCTTCGTAGTTCCAGCTGCTGATTTATTGCTTATCTTTTTAGCTTTATCTTCTACAAAAACTTCTCCTGATAATGATTCAGGATTTGACACTCTTACAGTACTTCTAAATTTTGTAGCTTTATCGTCACTGAACAAATTCATGGCTGGAGATTTAAGCATTATTTCAATGGCTCCTTTCTTAGGACTCTCCGCATCAATTTCTTGAACGTTACTTTCGGCGAGGTTGTTGTCCCGATGCAGCAAATTAATCTGTTTATCACCTATTGAATCACTCAAAGGACTCTTTAAAAGCTCCGAAAGAAGATTTGTCTTAGAAATATCCATGGGTGTACTTGTCAATGAGCTAGATCTTGTGCTCCCTAAAGGATGTATGCATCTAGACTCATGATAGTGCGTACCTGATGTAATAATGTCGTCATCGGTATCAGGTAAAGGATGTGGGTTCAAGATGATGGTGACTATGTTTCTAGAGGCTTCAGATATAGGATCAGATATTAAGTCATCTTCACTTCTGCTTACACTTTTGGCTGCATCTCTTGCTAGGGCTTCTTGATACTCTTCGTCGGTGGCCTCACGTAGAGTTTGGAGCACTGACGATGCTAGTCCTACTTCTGGATGCAGTAAGGGTTTGGGGTCTTCTTTGCGACCTTCGTTTGGCCTGAAATTAGGTAATAATCTTAAATACATTTTTTATTATATTAACCAAAAAGACTTTTAAGGTACTAATCTTGATTGAGGCGAAACATTTTAAGGCATTAAATTAAATTATTTTCTAGTTCAAGCTAATCAACATTAGAATAAATGTACGAATAGCGGTATGAACGACATAAATTCATATTTTTTTCTCATAAAATCTGGTCCTAGACGTACGAGTGCATGTGTTAGTCGAGGAGCAAACTGTATTCTGTGGGATTTTTTGTAAAGGGAAGGTGTGACTGTGTGAAATATTTTATTTGTATGCTACATAGTCGTATATTACCGTCTAACTTCAAATTGCGCTGTATGAACATTATTTCAAAATACTTAATTTTCAAAGAAATTCCTTTTCGAAAATATTAGTTTTACTGAATTTTTACGTTTTTTGCGCTTTGTGACTTTAAACAAGAGGACATTACGAGTAATTTTAAGTTTGTTTTACAAAAATTCCTTCAGTCATTTCCTACCTGGAGAAGTCCAAACTTGGTGTAATTTGATAATGTTTTATTTTTACTTTAACAAAACAAGTGTCTGAAATGCAACACCCCCAATGGAAAAGGTTGTTTGCAATTTATGCAGGTTTACAGGAGAGCAAAAAACCGTGAAAAAGAAGATTAATAATTAATTTTTAAAAATTGCGTTAACTTATACAAACCAATTAAACAAAACCTTCTTAAATTGAATCAAATCTATCCTTGCCAAAGGAATAACATTTAATAAGACGCCTAGTTTCTGAGATAGATGTAGGTACGACCAGTAAAATTAAACAGTTTGGGCGGTATAAAGGTGTAACTCAACACATACTTCCTTATCATTGCTAAATGTATAGATAGACGTAGACTTTTAGACGTAACACGATACTTGCAGAACATTTTTGGTGAAATATCAATTCCCAAGGATGTTTAAAGTGGAACAATTAATGCAAAATGTACTTTTAAAATTAAAATCTTATGTTAATCAAAAACTTAGCGTCACTTTTGACCGTCTGTCCATACACTTTAATACACAAACGTCCAAACCATTTTGTTTACTTTGGAATTACATTTATATCATTTTGTAATCAACATAAAAATTATATTTAAAACAAAGAATTTCAGACAATGTTTATTGTATAATATAAAAAGAAACATAATAGTTTTTTAACTTTTAGAACCTATTGACAATCTTTATAACATAAATTATATTTTTAATAGCTTTAAACAAGTAGCTTTAAATGTAAAATGCGCTGTTCGTTAAGTTAAATGCGTATTTGTGATTATATTGTCGTTATACATATTATGAGAAAATAAACAATCAGTCTTTTTAACGGTTACCTTTCAACCCAAGTCAATACAATCAAATACTAAAAAACGAATAGAGATATGAGTATTTTTTGAATATTTTTTGTCACGATTTCTTCTTGTCACAATTCTTCTGACAAAAAAAAATTAATAGAATGTCTTTAGTCTTTAACGTTCATAATATACTTGAAACAAAACACATATAACTACTTGGTTTTTCTAGTTTTCAGCTTACTTAAACTTTGTCCAGTATTTGTTAAAATTACAATTATAATTAATACATCCTTTCTAGATAAATAACAAACAGTCTTCAAAAATTACATCAGTCAAATTGTAGTCGTAGAGAAAATACAAATATTTATTTTGAATCAGATATTTGAACATTTGTTTTAGAATACTTTGGTAATAGCCATGATAAGATACTAGTATGTTATTGCACAAACTTAAAAGGTCTTTATACTTTGCTAGTGAAATCGGTAGTGGACCACTGTAAGCAAAATATAACTTTTTTGGCCACGTATACGGAGACTTAGCTTTTTTCTTACTTTTTGTATGTGCTTTATGTTATCGTACATAATGTGAATCCACAAAATGAATTTGGGATATGTGTGACCTCACAGTGTTTTTTAGTTTTTCGGAAATTCTATTAGGATGGTTTTGGGAATTACGTCCTCGACTATCGTCACAAGCCGTACAATCATCACCTTTATCATCAATTTTATTTTTAATTGTTGTGATCCATTTGTCTGTGATGCTCAAAGTATTTAAAAACATAGTTTTACAAACAATTACTTTTTTCCCATCTATATTAAATGAGTAAATGTAAGTCCATTTCGCCTTGATGAGTCTATTGACCTTAGTATTACTTGTTTTTTGAAATTCGTTTAATGCACCTGCTAACATACTGAACTTGTTTATTATGGTTACCTATGGCCCAAAAACTTTAGAAAATTCCAGTTCTTTTATCCTCACTTGCATTTTTTAATGCAATTTTCCTTACAAGGCAGTCTAATTTCTCTTCTTTTAATAAGCTTTTCCTTTTTGTAATGTTCAAACCAAAACAAAGATCAAAACCATAAAAAAGTAGCTTTAATTTTAAGCACGCAACTGTCGTGACCATGTTGCAAGACTTGCAAGGAAACACTGGCTCGTCTGTCATAAAGTCGTATGTCAATAATAACAACAAGTACGGTCCGTAGAATAAGGTTGTAATTCAAGATGCAACTCAAATCAATTTGATATTTTACGAAAGAAATAGTTGTATGGTAAGTTACTATTTTACGACATACGAATTTAACATAATTAAAAGTATTATTTCATGTTGCCACTTTTTTATCGACTTGAGGGGAAGAACTACTTCTTTTTCATTTTGGCTATTTTGGCTTGTATACAACTTAGAGATACGTCGATACTACTGCCGGAAAGCATTTTTTTAGCTCAGCATGTCTATAGAAAAATCTCAAAAGGAGGTTATCTAGAGTTACAACTTTTTCCATTGTCGCAATGATGTAGTTTATTTTTACGATCAGCTCACGAAGACCTTTTCGATTTAGGTACCAACATTAAAATTAAAATTACCAAAATTAAAACATATTGAAACTGGAGACGTCCTTAGGGTCTTAGACGGCATTGATACCTCATTTTGTCAACCTATAATTGTGTTAAGATTTTACTTCTTTGAATTGGTCAAGCAGTTCGAACGTCTTGACTACTGACCCGGAGGTCACGGGTTCAAATCCCATAGGGACACATTTGTGTTCGGTTTGCATGTTTTGGAAGGTACGTTCAGTTGTAAATATTTATATTGGTGCCTAAAGCACAGGTGTTAGAGCTAGGACGTCATATTCATCGATGAAATGTGGGTGACCGAGTGTGGACTTTGACTTGCATTTCACAGTCCATACTCGAAAACACATCTGTAGCCGAAGAATGAAAAAATCTCCGTATCGTTGCGTTTGAAACTAAACTTATGTTGCCATACGTAGCTGTTAGTTCCGCTACTGTCCGCTTGTAGCGGTTTCCCAGATTCCATACGATTTTGATGTAGTTTGAAACGCAACTATACGGAGACGTTTTCATGCTTAGGCTTCTGATGTCTGACATCTGAAAAATGCATTTTTTTATTATTTTTTTCTTTGAATAAGGCATAAGGGAAGACCGGTTACCGTCACACTAATCTCTACTCAAAACCGGCGCGAATGAAATCCTGCGATGAGCTTGGTTGGTGTTGGCCAATCTACATATCGCGTAGAGCGCTACTCCACCCCCCTCTCTTGCTGAACTAATAGTCAAAGATTTTTTATTAAGAAACAAATGGTCACTTACAGGAAAAATTACAAAGTTCATAAAAATAAACTGACAAATAAATTATTAATAGACCTGTAGTCCCCTGTAAAGATATGCTTACAGTCCATTGTGCTGAAAACACCTATCAAGTATTAAATACTTGAGAAGTTATTTTTATTATTACAATTTAATCTTTATGATGAGATTTCTTTTTTAACATTATTTCTATAAGAAGTTAGGTTTAAACTAAAAATATCAATATTAACTAGCCTTTCATTGTAAAGTCTAATAAAGATATTATTTGCATAAGAAGTATTGCATTTAGGAATAGAAAACAAATGGTTTTTTTAAGCAGTATGTTCACGTCTTCGAGGAACCCGGAACATAATATTTTGGAATAATACGAGGGCAGCGATGATAGAATTTAACATTTTACACAAAACAGCAGCGTCGATGTAATCACGCCGTTACTGTTATAATTCAATGTTGTGCCTCAAATCTTTATTGCTCATGTTGTTGTATAGGTCTTACTTAATGACAGAGTTTCAATCATGGCCCAGTTAGGGCATTGCAAATTTTAGTTTAATTAACTTAAATATAAAGTAATTTAATATAATATTAATTATGTTAACATTTATATAATATAACATTTTACCTTAAGAACTTATTATTTATCATTTAACGTCTAAAAACTTAACGAGTTAATATGACCAGTCCTTTAATCAAAATCTATTGTGTCAGCATAAAACGGATGCCAGGCTGTACAACCGATTTCCAGACGGCTACGAACATAGCAATTTTATAAAATTTTATAAGTAGATGGATTTTTGAATGGTTTAGCAACACGTAAAACAAAGCCTATCTGCCGGTAGGCATTACTAAGCAATTTATCTATGTGTGGTACAAAGCTCACCTTGGAATCCATGATGACACCCAAATCACGAATTCCAGTAACGGATGGATTTTTGAATGGTTTAGCAACACGTTAAACAAAGCCTATCTGCCGGTAGGCACATTACTAAGCAATTTATCAATGTACAAAGCTCACCTTGTAATCCATGATGATACCCAAATCACGAATTTCAGTAACTCTAATTAAACCTTTATTACATATGCTGATGCTGATATCAGTTTTGGTGTACCACAAGGTAGTATTTTGGGTCCTACCCTGTTTTTAATCTACATCAATGACCTCTGCAACACACTCCTCATCAACGGCCAGGTTATTACTTTTGCTGACGACACTGTATTGTTATTTTATGGCAGAACCTGGAACGACGTTGAATCATATTCAAACCAAGGACTACAAAGTGTTACTAAATGGCTACAGTCGAATTTGCTAACAGTAAATGTAACCAAAACTAAATATATAACTTTTTCGATAACTTCCAGGACACAACCATCTGAAAAACTTGACATAAAGTTGCACACTTGCTACAACTTACAGAACTGCAGCTGCCAATCCCTTGAACATAATACAATAAAGTATCTTAGTGTCATTCTTGACGAAAATTTGACGTGGTTCGAGCACATAAAGACTTTATCTGCAAGAACTCGGAAGCTTATATATATTTTCAAACGGCTACGCCATGCTGCCAATGACATTATTTTAAATATGGTTTACCAAGCCTTAGCTCAGTCAATCCTCGGTTACTGCATCACCGCCTGGGGTGCAGCAGCTCGGACGCACCTTCTCCCCCTTGAGCGTGCACAACGTGCTCTACTCAAGGTGATGAAGTTCAAATCACGGCGATATTCTACAGAAGATCTATACCAAGAGGATGCTGTTTTAACTGTAAGGCAATTGTATATCAAGGCAATAATAACTCTCCAACACTCTTCAGCAGACTTTGAATCAATAAAACTAAAACAAATTGCTAAACGTAGAAAAGACCGCATATTTGAGATACCAAGAACACGCACTTGTTTTGGTAAAAATTTTTACACTTCTCTAGCTCCTTTTATTTACAATAATCTCAGTAAGAATCTGACATTAATAAATCTACCTAGAAGGGAGTGTTCACAAAAAGTCCATGATTATCTACTTCAACTAAACTATGGAAAAACTGAAGAATTGTTGAAAATTTGTTAATAGGATGTGCCGCAAATTTGTCATAAAAGGACAACAAACTACACATATTTCTTCACAAACACACTCTTACTCACACTAACACTATTCCACTATAACACATCCATACTCTCAAACACACAACCAACATTTTAAATTAGCCCTTTTAAGTTAGTTTTAATTTTACTTCTTTTGCATGCATGTTAAATGTATATATAGATCTAAACATTATATTTTACAGTATCTCGTCTGTATCTCGTCGAGGGGATATGACACTGTGACCCTAAGATTCAGAATTACCTAAACTAGGGAACAGGATAACTCCCTGGGTACTTAAGATAATTACTAAGACATAGACTAAAATATATCAGTCTTATACCTAATTTTTTAAGAATATTTTTGTTACGAAAATAAAGAATTATTATTATATTATTATTATATAATTATATACATACATATTACTACATAATAATTATTATTATTATAATAAATTACGACATGAGGTTGCTGGCCCCCTCAGTCGGTGCCCTTCGCCAGTTATTCGCGCTGTGTTAGTCGTACGCTACTTTTGATGAATTGATTTATAATACCAAGAAGTCAAAGTATATTTTCTTCAGGGCCGGAAATAAGGATCCCTTAATTATTCCAACTGTTCGTCTTAACGGTGCACCGCTAAACCGGGTGCATCACTATACATACTTGGGGCATTTGGTGACAGATGACTTGAAAGAAGTTGTAGACATGGAGAGCATTGTCAGTCCGGGCGAACATGGTTACCCGCAGGTTCTCCCGATGTACAGATGCAGTGGAAATTATTTTATTCAAAGCTTACTTACTGCATCTCATTGTACTCGGGAGCCCTGTGGTTCAGTAATACCAAAAAAGCTTCCAATGCTCTGCGTATCCAATATAATAAGCTTTTGGGCCTGTGATGCAGCTGCCGCGTTTTTTTAGTGCATCGGCGATGTTCGCTGAAACACGAACCGACGGTTTCGACGCCATCTGGCGAAAGAAGTCTGCCTTGTTGCTGCACAGACTCCGCGGCGGCGTTATATCCGATGGGTTCGACAAACCGTTCATGATTAAACTGGTTGATCGGACAACGCAGGGCAGCTTGAGGCGAGCTATTGGGCAGTAGCGACCCTACGGACCCGATCGTGCTCCCGGGGAATGGCCCTGTTCTTCATCTTCACCTTGCCTTTGTTGGCCGACCGGAGTTAACATTGAAGAGGGACAGATCCCCCACCTCTGGCTTGCCGTGAGAGCCTAGTTAGAGTGGAGCAGTAAGAGCTACTGATATATGCTCGAAGGGTGGATGTGAATGTGAATGTGAAAAAAGTCGCGGGTATGAATTATGTATGCTGCCATACCAACGTTTCCATTGGTTTATTGTTTATTTATTTCTACGATATAATTTTATTTGTATAGATATAATATATATTTGGTATGTATATATATATATAAACACATATATATACAGGGTGGAAAAAATGAAAGGGCCCTGGAGGGGAACTACCTTAAATCCTTTAGTTAGCTCATTTTACTGAAAGGAAACATTCCTTTATTTTTTAAAAGAAACAAAACTGCATTCAAAGATCTTCTAAAATTTGCTTGTCTCACCCGGGAACTGAACCAACTAAAAATTTTAAAAATAAACCCTCGCTATTTTATTATACGAATCGGTAGGATTATTGTTCAGGATAAATTTGTCTATTAAACTAAAGTTTTACACTCATCTGTTGTACGAGATACCCATGAAATTGAATATTTATTACAAGTTCTTTATTAACAAAACCAAAATTCACGTGTAACAAGTAAATGACATGTTATAATTTTCTTATTTCTCTTACATCCAAAGACATCGTATGAAGTACAAGCTTGCTAATGTTATTTATCTTAAGTACCTTTTTGAAGATTTCAATAAGAAAATCGTTAAATAGTAATAATAAATCTATGCACAGCACAATTCCTTGCACTAAGCGTACTGACGAAAAGTTTAAATAGGGAACGTATTTCTTTTTGCAATGCAGAGCAACAAATTTGAAGTTCGAACGATAACTTTCAACATTTTTAAAATCGATAAAAGTATTCGTTCGAATTTTTAAATTTTGTTTTGTTTTGCTTTCATTCCGTGCTGTCATTGTGTAATAATGGCGTATCATTATTACTTTACAAATGGTATTGTTAATAAAGAACTTGTAATAATTATTCAATTTCATGGGTATCTCGTACATTAGATGAGTGTAAGACCAAATGTTTATTAGACAATTTTATCCTGCACAATAATCCTAGGGATTCGAATAGTAAAATAGCGAGGGTTTATTTTTTTATTTTTGGTTGATTCAGTTCCCGGGTGAGACAAGCAAATTTTAAAAGATCTTTAAATGCAGTTTTGTTTCTTTTAAAAAATAAAGGAATGTTTCCTTTCAGTAAAATGATCTAACTAAAGGATTTAAGGTAGTTCTCCTCCAGGGCCCTTAAATTTTTTTCACCCTGTATATATAAAAACATAACATATTATACAAAAAACGCCGGTAATTCTACGGGGTTTACTATCCCACTAATGCCATCCCATCCTATCGTACTAATATTACTGAACTTATTGGGCTGAAACTTTGCACAAGTTCCCATGGAAACAAAAAATAGTGTGGGCCTTCACCCTCGCCAAACATATTATACTAAAGGATTAACCACAGTTATCAAAAACCGCCAAAGACACATTAGCAGAGGAAAAAAGCTTTGAATTAGCATTCAAAGAACAAAAAAAGTGTCGATCTGAAAAGCGGCTCGGCCTTCGGCCTCGCCAAAGTCAGGAACGTGTCTTGATTTTCGGCCTCGCCAAAGACACTTTACATGGGGATCAAATTAGATATGATAACACCCAAAAACACTCCAAATACTCCAAACCAGAGTCAGCTTAACTACGTTCTAAAAAAAAAATATGGTCTGAAAAATATTTACAGATCCGATACGACTATACAAAAACTTAATCAACGCGGGCGAAGCCGCGATCAAAGTCTAGTTTTATATAAAATAACTTGTTATATTATTACTTTTACTAAAACCCTGCTTTTAAAGAAAAAGTCGATGGCATCAATAAACACAAAATTGTCTACATATTCTGTGAAGTGGCATCTGAAAAAGATAGGTGGCTAGGTAGTACATGAATTTTAAGAAACTCTCACTTACTTCACACCAGGCCCAAAGCCAAGCATTTTGCCTGGAACGGCAAACAGTGTGGATGCGGCAGCGTCAGAATCTCGCAGCAGACACGGGCAGTCATCCACAGCTCTTGCAGCGTCCGCAGAAAGCGATAAAGCGGTTTTGGAGCTATCTGGCAACGCAACTAGGTCCCTCGATTGACCTGGATAATATAAACAGCTAGTCAAGCACACGTGCACAATGTAAGACGCCTGCAGTTCAAGTCTCCTTGTAAACGATTTCAACGGTTATGACGCCGCAATAAGAACTGCCAATAGGTAGATCATATCCATTCTAGATAATTGTTACAGTAAGAATAACTTTCGTTTTGTTTGACTATTCGACGTATAGTTTTTTATTTCTGACAGTGAAGCACACTTTCAACCTGTTTTTAAATAAGCTTTCAACTTGTCTAGTTTTCATCAGAAGTTACTTTGTGATGAGAATTGGGGAAAGTTTAGGCCAAAGCATGCTGATTGAAAAACCGTTCCGAGATAATAATTTTTTTGACTAAATTTATTTATTTGCTGCAGCAAATGAACTCGAGATGATAAATATTTTAAGAATGTAACCCTTGACCTTTGACCCTGTGCTATGGCTAAACAGAGGAATTTGTCACGTATGTATGTATCTTCCCGTTTTTATTAATTTAGTTAAATTATTTCAATAAAATAATGATATTTAAACCTATATTTAAAATTAAATTTTCAATATTGATATCGTAAAAAAATATTTATATAATATCAAATATTAGTCTGCATGCTCGTGATTTAAGTACTGCACGGTTTTGAAAAGGATTTTCACTATTGTATATTTTAATGTCCTGGGATTTAAATATTTTGGTAAAACTAAAATCAAAATATAGATCAACATGGTACTATTTGTTCACTAGATGGCGCTACACGTAATTTGATGCTTTGGTTGTCGTCACAGCCTCGTCTCAGAGCGCTGAAATGTCGCAGGGTTCAGTTAAGTGTAATATGATGATGTAAAAAGACGAGCTCAATGTCAGTTACTTTTGGAATTTATGATAAATAATCAAATCAAGCTCAATTCCACACCTCACCTGAAGGGTTGAAGGTCTCGGAGTCAGGACAGGGGCAGCAGTTATCCGCGAAGTTGAGCTGCTGGGTCTGTCGCTCATTCCCATTGGTGCTGCCATTCTCTTCCGTTATAGGGAGAAGTGATATCTGTAAGATTTAGTGAAAATAATTTTGTCATATTACCAAGTCATTAGTGGTAGATAAGGTGGTAGAGCTGTTGCCAGGTTCGACTGTGGAGGAACTATCATCTTACTTTGTGGAGGAACTATCATATTAGCTCTTATATAAAACAGAGTGGCGTTATTGGTGCGAGTGTCTGGCACCGCGCTCACCAATCGTGGACCCACCACGAGTGGCAAAATCAGGGAAAAGCTTTTGTCCTACAGTAATGATGGATATGATGATGGATAGGTAGATGGATAGACGAATGAAATAAAACCGCCTCTGTAGTTCAAGTACTAATCCGGAGGTCCCGGATTTAAGTCCCGTAGGGGCACATTTGTGTCCAGTCTGCGACCTTCGGAATTTACTGCAATTTAAGATGTGGGTCAATATCTGAGCCTGAAGTACGGCAAAAGGGCTCACCACCCATCACGTTGGTTAGGACGTAATAATGTTCGGTAAAACGTGGATAAGTGTTGACTGTGACTTGAATTCCTCAGTCAGGAAAAAATAAAAAAATATAATAGAAATTATAACAACCTTATATAACAACTTAACCTGGAAATATATTTTGTTCAGTATTGGGTACGAGAGTTTTTCGGGGGCTAAATAATTAGTATCTATTAAAAAATATATTTCTGACCCGATATCATTCGCGTATAGATAATTAAACAGTAGAACCAATTGTGTATGTATATTGAAGAAAAATAATAAATACAGAAAAGGGGTGACTAAAGAAGTGTAATAGAACACAATTCAGCGATTTTAGAATTCTTTATTATTATTATAGTGACCCTGGTCAACATATTTCTTCTTGTGACTGTTATTTTTATTAGGTAAATTTCCTCAATACTATAGATATATGTAAATATGGTAGAGTAAGTTCGGTAAATATAGCCCACACGGGTATAATGGTCCACCATGCTTCTTCCCGATTGGCTAATCGTACAGTACGCGTCATGTAAAAAGAGCGCTGGAAGCGATAGGTTTGTGCATGGGTACACTCGCTTTCGAATGTACTAGGCCTGTTATTTTATTTTTGAACTAGCCTTTCGCTCGCGGCTTCGTATATTGGTTATTGGTAGGTACATTGAAAAATATATTAGATAGAATATAACTAGATAGAATTAAAACCATACAATACATACAATCGCCGCCAGCGCTCTTTTTACATGACGCGTACTGTAGAAGTCAGAAACACAACGTAGGCGAATCATGTCCTTACCGGTAACGCTTCAGTCGATCTGCACCACCGGGATGTAGCAAACGTAGCCGCCGTTTCAAACATTCAAATTTTCCTGTTTTTGATCGTTATTTTCGGTGACTTTTGATTAAGTGTTGTCTCTTATATTGTTGATTTATTATTGCGGTGTATTAAAGGTACTGAAGTATGTAGTATTTGCTTAGAATTAGTAAAGTAATTATCTTAAAATCTTTTATTTTAAGAACCTTGAACTCACTTTTTATTTAAAATGGGTAGGTGCGGCTAATATGGACCGATATAGTTGAGGTAAATATGGACTAGTAGGCCATAATTGACACATTTGTTTCTTAATAGAAATAAAATTAAGATTATTAAAAATTTATTTAACAAAATTAAAACAAAATGATAGGGCTCACGAAGACTGTTCTGGAAATTTGTATGGTTATTTTTGCAAGTAAAACCTTTCGTATTTTTCAACTATGCTCTGATAAGTAATTGTGTTAAATGTGGACTACTCTGGACCATATTTAACACGCTGTGGGCAGTGGCGTGCACCGAACTTTTTTCCGGAAAAGCAATCAGAAGGTCAAGTACAACAATAAAAAAATTATGAAAAATTTTTAATGACACTTTGAAAAAAAAAGTTTGTATGACGCCAGGGTAGGCACTGCCTTTCCTAGAGTGAACATTTTCATACAAACTTTTAAATTTGTGTTATTTAAATTTTTTCATATTTTTTTTATTGTCGTACTTGACCTTCTGATTGCTTTTCCGGAAAAAAGTTCTGTGCACGCCACTGGCTGTGGGCCATTTTATCAACAGGTATGGGATTTTTTCAAAATGGATGTCGGTTAGAAATTGTACTTTTATTTGCGTTAATTACGGAGAAGTTCCAATTTTTTTGTTATAATATGATGACTGATTAAACATAAGACTGATTAATAATAAAAACGTTTCAGTTTACATATATTTCTTGGTTTTATTTCGGAAAAAGTTATTGGTGGTCCATATTTGCCTCACTTACTCTATATGTACATTTTTAAGTAGTATAAGTACTTAAACTTAACAATTATTCATTTATTTTGTTGATTAGTAAGTAGTTTATATAATTAACTGAGTATTTAAGTATAATATATATCTCTAATCAAACAAATGTAAACGTTTTAAAATCATGGCCCTACCCCAACAACTTCCCTATTGCCAAAAGTTAGCTGGTAGAAAATACTATATAGTGTTAAGCTCGCCTGTGTTCAAAAATTTTACTTGTGCAATAAAGAATTTCATTATTATTATAATAACATATAGGCTAAAAGGGATGTTAATAAAATAACACCCAAGCGGAAAACGGGGCATAGTTGAATAAACCCGGGCAGAGCCGCGGGCAAAAGGCTAGTGAATATATAAAATAAAATTTGTAAGCTTTTTAAGAGTAAAGTTACAATATTTGTATGACTACCTTAACAAAGTATAGAGCAGGCCCCGAAATTAAGTGACGAACCACGAATAATATTGCAGCGGGACACTTTATAACCCTGGCCAACATAGGGTAACGGGCTTACACCATAGGCTCAGGCTTTCCTAAGGCTCCACTGGACCTGACTGAGTTCCTGGCCAACACAGGAACTAAGTCAGGTCCAGAGGAGCCTCAGGCAAAACAATAGTGATAGGATCAGTACAAAAAAAACTTACCGATCTCGTCCAAACAACCAGCAGCGTAAACACAATCGTCCACCTCCGCAACATCTCTGCTTCACCCCATGGAGGTATCACACAAATGAAACAATTATTTCTGAACCCGACCTAATATCACGATCAAAATCTCCAACGATATCTGCCCATCTTCACTGCCCTGTAAACCTTATTTATATGACCATTAAGATCAATTTAGTTCATCGAATATGAATAGTAATTGGTTTATGATAAGAGTTTAGAATACCGGTGCTATCGCGATCCGGTAATTGTGACTATTGGTATTGTACGTGCCTGCGGTAAATGTGCTGAGACAAGCTAAATTGTAGCAAAGATAGAGCATGGGAAAATAAATGCTTTGAAGATGTAGAGTATTTTAGAGGTAAGATAGTACGTAAGATAATATATAACATATATTTATTATAAGTACGGGCTGTATTTAATGTCACTGAAAAGCCGAAAACTGGTAAAGGTATTACGCGACATGCGAAAGTGCGGGCGATTTCATACTGACATGTATCTACTCGGCCTGACTCCCACCATGTTGCGTACGACAGGTTTTACCAATTAAGAGAACAATATTGCAGATGCAATAAATACCTCCTACATACAGGCACCTCTATATACCTCTATATACAGGCGATTTACAGGTGGTAGAGCTGATGCCGGGGTCGACTATGGAGGTACCACCATCTTACTTGGAGACCCCCTCGAAGTAATTCGGGGGAGATTAAGAGGACAGCTCACAGGCAAAAAACCAGGAGGCCCACCATGCCTGGAACCGATGGATGGCGGTATATCCATCCCTAATAGCCGGGCCTTATATGGAACAGACTGGTGATGGGCAGCGGCGTCACTGGGGCGAGGGTTCTGGCACCGCGCTCACCAACCCGCCTGCCGCCTGAGTGTGTGAGTATGGGCAATTCTTTCAGGATGACCGCCGGAAGTGGCAAAGTCCTGGAAAGGCTAATGTCCAGGAGTGGACGAACTAGGCTGATGGATGGATGGATGGATGGATGGATGATTGCAGATGCGGAAACGTGAAACTGGAAGATATTAAAATAAAAGATCTTCTACGCGTGTACGTTCTAGGCCAGTTCTTTTGAAAGAATTAAGGGGCTCCACAATGCTAAACATCAGTTTTGTATTGGATTCAGTTCCGTCTATGTAGACGGTAAAAATTTGAAAAAAATATGGCGTGTTTTTTGACTCAAGACAATTATTAATTACACTGTATAAATAAACATATTTTCAATCTTCTATTACTTATATTACTTTTAAAAAAGCATGAATTTCACGAAAAAAGCGATTCAGTTTCCGTGTTTCAAAACCGATTGCAACGAAACCAACACACGCAGATACTAACGAGAAAAAACCATATTTGTTACATAAAGAAATTATGGTTAAGGCGATTACCTTCGCCAAATTAGCAGCTCAATATTTGTCACTACAAATATCAACGGAAACGACATTGAAATAACGTTCATATCAGCGCGCAATGCATAGTGGCTGTTACGACGCTCGCTGCGTCCTTGAAAGAGCGAAATAGGGGAAAATTATACTTTTCATTTGGACGTGATTACTCGATTGAATAATCTTATGTTATGTTTATAGCTATAAAGTTTATCTATTTATCAAAGCATATATGAATTCAATCGGCCAAGCCACTCAGGAGCAGTAGGGAATTTGAGGTCAAAAAACACCATTCAGTAAAAAAAAAAATTCATTTAGAAGTTTTGGTGGTATGAAAAAGAAAACTGTTGCATATGTTGTCTAAGAGTTGATTATTCATAATACATTTTTTCATTATTTTTGGTTTGGCCATAAACGAGGAGTAGGCTTTAGAAAGTACCCATTTGGCAATAGTAAGGGCCTTAATGCCATAATGTAGCCACGATTTCAAAATAACTGAAGTTTTGCGTACGCGGCATATGATTAGAGCATGATAGAGAGCTAAAAAACAAACGCGTTAGAGCAGGACTGAATTTTAGCATAGTGCAAAGGTTCCAATTTTACAATCCAGCAACACTGAGGTAATTTTAAATAATTATAGTCTAGGAGGTAAAGGCTTTGGTCACGATAACGAAAATGGCTAAATCTGGGTTCATAGGACAGAAAGCAATTCCCATAGCCTAATTTTTAAAAGAGTTTTTGGTATATAAACTAATCATTACTTTTTCATGATTTTTAAAGAATTGTCGGATATGACGTCACGAGTTTTAGAAATTTAAAAAAAAGTGGTTTGTCTTTGTCTGTCTACTCATCTGTCATCCGTCTATCAAATCAGTCGGAAGCAAATTATTATAAATTTATTTTGACAGCAAAGGACACATTTCTAAACAGTTATTTCTCAAGTGATGTCACACAAAGGCAAATGGAAGTTGCAGCTTTTTCGTAATAATATTCACCATGAGGTTTTTTAGACCACAAGATCTAAAATACAGCATATTAAACCTAACTCTCAAAATGGTATTTTAATTAACACACCATAACATAATTTAATCTAAGCGAATTGTTAAATATAAAATATATCAGTAGTCTAGCCTCTAACCAACTTATTCACGAAAATGTTAAATTTATTTGAACCAAATCATTTCATATTTCATTTCATTTCAAGCGTGTAAACAATAATCAATAATATAAAAAAAATTTACTCTTTTACAGGAAAACACGGAAAAAGAGTTCTCTGTTAAATCTGACAAGTTATTGACAATTACTACGCGAACGAAGCACACAACCCGGAAATCTGGAAAACCTGCTTTGGGAATTGTTTAAATTGTCTATTGGAACAAATTTTACATCCCATTTCTCTCTATCGTTGAAGTAAGAAAATAGAAGAAAATGAATAGCGCTTCCCATAATAACAAAAAGTGGGAGGTCTCATATTGATAATTTGAAATATAAGTAAATTACCTGAGTACATAGTTTTAATGAAATTTTAATGACTCAGTTACATAATTACGTTTAAACTACAACATTTAGAGGTTTGCACTTCTTTTTATTTACACTCTCTTATTGGCAGTCAAAATGTGACCGCAAAGGGACGATTGGCAGTTCATAATGGAATGTTGGCTCCTACACTTATTACATATGTGTATAGTGGTTAAGGTGGTATAATCGTCCGTGCAAAGGTCCCTTACTCCAGGCGCAGACCCTCAGTGCTAGAGGAACGGAATCGGGTAAAATTGACAAAAAGTCGGTTTTAACTTAATACAAAATGAACTAAAATTTCCGTAACTAGTAATTTAGGTTTTTTTAAAACCCATCTAAAGAAATATTTTTGAAGTCTGTATGCTATCCCAATTTGTCAGAATATCAAAAAAAGTGTAAATTTAGACCTCATTTCAATAATTATTTCTATCGAGTAGAATTCCTCCAATCGCATGTTTGATAGTCCAAAATCTGGAATAAGGTTCCAAAATTGTTATTTTTCATTTAAAGGCCCTACGCATCCAACACAATAATCGTATTAAGTAATTTTGAACTCAATGATATTGTCAGAAAGTCTACATTAGAACGCTCGCTTCGTGCGCTGCGAGCACGCATAATCAGTGAATTTGCGAAATTTTTTTCTGGAATTTCTGAAAAAGTATTGAGAAATAAATAAAAATGGGTCGATAAGTGTCTTTAGTTATTTGTAAAGAAAATTCAGGAAAAGTTTTAATTCTCTCCGTTGAACACCTTTGCTATAAACACATTTATTCGCAATTTGACGAGCTTACTTTGTGATTTTTTTCTATTGAGTGAAGTTTACTCAATTACATTTTTAATATTACATACTCCTAACTTATCAACTATTTATTCTTGTGCATTCCTTATAAAATTATCCGTGATTTATTATGTATGTGTAAATTTGTGTATTTAGTTATGTATGTCTATTTTTCATATTGTATAATTGTATTGTGTAAGTTTATGTATTCGTTTATTTTAGCGTTAGTAATTAATCATAATGTACTCATGTAGTCTATTTTACATTTACATGCTCCCCTCTATTTGTTATTTTCTCACCTTGTCTTTCACCCAAAGGTTGCCTGGTAGATATTGCTATTAGCAATAAGTGCCGCCTTTGTACAATATAAATGTTTTTAAGTGTCCTGTTTTTATGTATTCTGTAAATGTACATAAGTGTAATAAATAAAATAAATAAATAAATTTTTAGATCAACTTATGTTTAGAGTATATCCTCTATTGTAACATATATTTAACTTGTATTTGAATGAGATATTGAACTGACAATATTAATTAAACAAAATGCTCATTTTGGAATGGCAGGGCCCTGACTCGCATTTAGACAGAATCGTCGCTTAGTGCAAACTGTGCAAAGTGCATAACTTAACCTTGTCTTTCTTGTTAAAAATTAATTTAAATTTCTGAACAAGGAAAACAAAGTTAAGTTATGCACTTTGCGGTAAGCTACTGACGTTTACCTTAAATAAAATTTAATTTTAAATATTTCCGCTCCCATGTTGGCCTGATTACAGTAGACACTTATACGAGATGCTTAAATGTCCTGAAGTATAAACTCCATTATTTACTTGTGTACCTATTTGATTTTGGTATATGTTTTAGGTTCAAGTCATGGATTGACATACGAGATAAGTTACAAATCAAAAATCTAGGCCAATATTAATAAATACGAATATTATCAGCGAACAATGCATATTATTGGGATTACGGGTGAGCACATTGCTCTTAATAACTATTTTAATTTTGAGCGACAATGAGGGAAGGAAGTACATTTAATTTTAATCTTGAATATCGATTCCAAGTTTTGATGATAGTCGCTTCTCTTTTATAGTTTAAAACACATTAATAAAAAATAAAGAGTTTACGGTTTCGTATCAGAGCATTAATTTGTAAATGAAATATAAAGTCATACTTTTCAGTCAATACATTAAGATGTAATTATGTTTATATTTATCACTTTATATTTAGAGTAGATAAGCTTGATAGGGGTAGTAGAGAGTTTTCAGCTGGTTCTCCATTGGGTTGGGTATCGTGTTACTCCTGTTATTATAATAAAAGCAAAAAAATGCGTACACATACTTGTAAATTGCTACTTTTTTTGCAGCAGGCGTTAAGAGGCACGCTTGGCTTTTAGCTGTATGATTTGAGAACGAAGAGTAAATTGCTTACAACTTTAATATTTCGAATGTAATTAATTGAATTTATTCGGCCTTGTTAAATTGTACATTTTTATCATTGGACAAATTATTTTATTTTATTATTTTAAATGTAATTTCAAATTGCTTTGTGACTGATTTTAAAACCTTTAAAAACAAGTGTGATTAGAAGAAAATTAAAATATGATGTGATGCAAGAGTATTATAATTATAAAATATGAGTGTAATTTCTTGAAATAAATAATGTATTATTATTATTATTATTATGTAGGTACACTTTTCAGTCACGGGCCCATAGGGACCCGGTCATTTGAAAGGCATTCATGGGGCCGAAGCCAACATTGAAGAGGCCTTTGGTACCATTTAATCTAAATGTGAGATGGCTGCATCCATGGAGGCCTCTCCCTCAATGTATCATTGTGATACACTAACGGACAGTCCCCCACAGTTGCCAAACTATTGCCAGGAAGGAAGCGACTTGGAGTGGGCTATGAGGATGGGATGCTAAATGGGCCGGATAACAGGGCTGTGGAGTGAGATAACGGACATCTGCCTCGAAAATCTCTCACAAATTTAAGTATGGCAGATGGTGACTTGCTGCTTGATAACTATCCAACAGGATAGCCGTTGTGGGCCCCCTATCTAGCCACCATGGGGCGGCCAGGGGGCAACACTATGTAAGCAACTAAGGTTGTCGAGAGGTGAGTCTGCGGGGCGCAAGATCCTTATACAGTCAAGTGCCCCCGGCGTTATGACATTTTAAACTTCCAACCTGGAGCATAGGTTCCGCTCTTGCATCTCCACTCTGGCCGGCTGGTTAAAGCAAGCGCAGAGGCAGGGGGTGTGTTGCTGTGTGTATGTGTGTTTGTAAGCGCATGTGTGATAGTGTCCCCTGGAGGTAGGGTCCGTGGTGTCGCCACTCACCATCGGCTCGTCACAAGCCGCCCTGCGGTGACTGATTGCACTGGAGGCACTGGGCGTACCAGAGGGCGATGGGGTCGTCACATCCCTACGCCTTTTTATTATTATTATTATTGGAGGTTCACTTTTCAGTCACGGGCCCATACGGACCCAGTCATTTGAAATGCGTTCATGGGGCCGAATCTAACATTGAAGAGGCCTTTGGTACCATTTAATCTAAATGTGAGATGGCTACATCCATGAAAGCTTCTCCCTCATTGTATCATTGAGATATACTGCTGACAGACAGTCCCCCATAGTTGCCAAACTATTTCCAGGAAGGAAGCGCATTGGAGTGGGCTATGAGGATGGGATGCTAAATGGACCGGATATCAGGGCTATGAAGTGAGATAACGCCTCAAAATCTCTCACAAATTTAAGTCTAGCAGACGGTGACTTGCTGCTTGATAACTACGCAGCAGGATAGCATTTTGTAGCGTTTCTTTTTTAAAAAATTGGTTTTAGCCACTACATAATCACGAACGTAATTTCGTCGGTTCGATCTAAATTTGGACTGCCACCAGGCAAGCCTGGTGACAGCCAAAAAAAGAGGTAAATCTGGATAAAGAAACCGTATAATTTAACTTTAAATAAACTAAAAATAACAAAACTGAAGTAAGAAAAATATGGTATAAAACACAATAATATCTGAAGAGTATTGGGTACTAAGGAATTTATTAAATCAACACAAAAATTATGCCTAATTCGTCTTATTTAGGATTTTGTTTTCCTTTAGCTTAAACGACGCATTTGTTCACAAAATAATGGATTTAAATTTGGATATCGAAACTAGTTTATAGGATCCCAGAAACTAAGATTTCACGGAAGTTTTAATAACTTCTAATCCGAAAGAAAACGTAATATTAAGGTGTTAAGAGCAATCGTTATCTAGCTTTACACTAAGGAAGAAAAATAATTGATGCTGGATATCCAGACTACTGGATGTTAGGCTACGGATACTAAAAACCTGGTAAGGGTCTCTTCGTGACTTGGGTGTTTCCAGTCTTCCTGGGAGTAGTCGATGAAGCCAAGCCGACTTCTGTTTTAATACCGGAAGCTTTAGCCCACTAGGGTACGTGGTCCTTATATCCGGCCTCAATAGGTACAACCGTACGAGATGGCGGGAGGAATTGAAGAAGAAATGGGGAAAAAAACCCTTAAAACCTGAAGGGTCGCTGTAAAGATATAAAACAACAGCGTCAAGATATGCTTATGAAATCTGGGAAAGGAAATTAACGTATTGGAAACGGGACAAAAGGGATTTTCAGAGAATGAAATCAAAATTACACAAAACTTACCAGGAAATGCAGAAAAAAAACTGGCTTTCACAATGTTTAGAGCAAATGTGCTCTGTTTCAAGTTTTCAAATTTTAAATTTCATATTTTTGTAGCAAATTTGTCTTTATTGTACCACGATACTCTTTGATATGAGAAAAATAACAAAAAAATCTGACAAGATATTCCAAATATTCGAATTCGAAAATTCAGCAAAGCAGCCAACGATAAAGAAAGACTAAAAATATATGAAAAAGGTTGAATACTTGTAGCGAATGCTACAATTTGTGATAATAAGATCCTTATACAGTCAAGTGACTTTATGACTTCCAACCTGGTGCATAGGTTCCGCTCTTGCACCTCCACTCTTTCCGGCTGTTTAAGGCAAGCACAGAGGCGGGGAGGTTTGTAGCTGTATAAGCCCATGTTTGTGTGTTTCCCCTGGAGGTAGGGTTCGTGGTGTGGCCACTCACCATCGGCTTGCAACAAGCTGCCAAGGGGGATAGGGTCGTCACATCCCTACGCCTTTATTATTATTATTAACTGTAGTAATTTTTGTAAAATTATCGTTTGCTCTTTTCACAGATTTTTACAAAAACATATAAGTTTCATAAAAAGCATTTAATCTCCGGAAAAACGGGTCTGTATCTTTCATTTGAGGGCGGTAAACTACGAAATAAGAAACCAAAAAAACTATAAACGAGCGACACGATATATAGCCAAAAGGTACATGCAAAAATAATGATTTCTTTTTTTAACTTAATGTTATTATTCTAGCTGTAAGATTTAAGAACGAAGAGTAAATTGTTATTAACAGTAGTAATTTTTGTAAAATTATCGTTTGCTCTATTTACAATTTTTTTATAAAAAAATTAAGTTTCATTAAAACCATTAATTCTTTCGATAAAGATATCGGATATTATCTCAGGAAAAACGGGTCTGTGTCCTTTATTTTAGGGCGGTAAATTACGAAATAAGAAACTATAAAACTATGAAAGACACAACAAAAGAGCGACACGAACATAAGACAAAAATTTTGACGTATTTACTTATTTATTTATTCTTTATTTTTGATTTTGGATTTCTTTCATCCTCAAACTCATCGATATCGATAGTTTGTTTTTATACTATATAACATATATACCTAGTGGGCACTATTACACACACATAAGTAGGCGTCACACATATTGTCAGTCAATTTTGGTGACACGATGTTTCTTTGGCTTTATAAATCTATGAGTTTCTATATTTATGTCGTACACCTCTCCCCTGCCGCCAACATACATTTTTTCAACCGAGAGCACCCAGTACTCTAGCGCTTATCGCGCATAATTCTAGTTAATTTTTGGTTATCAAAAGTACCGAAAGAACCCGGAAATTAATTTAAAAAATTTTCAAAAATTTTTAAAAAAAATTTTTAAAATAAATCCCGGTTCTTTTTTTTACTGCGAAAGAACCGGGATTTTCTGGTTATATATCCTAGTGGCGAGCAAAACAATAGAATAATTATTCATGCAGGTTTAGTTTTGCAAATATGTAACTTTTAATTACATTAACTTTGATATAAAAAACATTTAAAATTCATTATAGATACTTATTATATTATTTAATATTTAATTATGTATCATTTGTATTACTAATTTATTTTTAATCACATAACGCCCTCGTGAGCGTTCTGTACGTGCAGTACAAGCTAGTATATCAAGCAGATGCAAAAAAAAAAAAAAACAGTGGACAAGTATGATGGAAGAATTCGCCGGTCTAGGTAGGAACCTCGGTGGCGCAATTGGTAGCGCGCTTGTCTTGATAACAAGAGGTCGCAGGTTCGAATCCTGGCCCGGGGAATTTTTTCAAATTCTTGTCTTTGGATTTGTTTCTGATTGATATTTTCTAGTTTGTAATGTACTCTAAGTAATATTTAGACTAATTTATTTATTTATTTATTAAAAAGAAACGTTAACAATAACAACACAAACATAAAAATAACAAACAGATAAGGCTTTGATTTGATGTTGCCATCAATTACAAGCGTCCACAACATTATCTAATATCTTAAATTAATACGAAACATAAAACATAGAATTATAGACATTAATTAAAACATTTAAATAAATTTGAATAAAAAAAAATACAGAAACATTACGGAAAAAAAAAAAAAATTATAACATCAAGATATTAAAAAGATTAATTCATTAGAGTTAACTTAATCTAAACTTAAAATACATTTTTTTTTGAAATTAGAACAATTACAGTTATATTAAATTTATAATTGTATTGATAAAATAAATTACATGATTTCAATTACAATGCATTTCTTCTTCCAGCCCTATTTTTCTGGGCTTAACATATTTCCTCGCGATAATTGCACTTGGTGTAAAGTACGCATTGAATGCTGGCGAGCTGTGGCAGAAGATGGTGGTAACTTGGATAAACTCACTATATTAGTTGTCAGACCAACTTATTTATTAAAGGGAACATACCGTAACTCGTTTATTAGACTATTTTCGGTTAGCTTAACCCCATACAATGCAAGGATGTATCTTTCTTCTGCTTCTTCTACTTGCTCGTAAGTGGCATTCGCATTATTGAGGCGATACGTAAAAGTTTTATACCATATGCGAAAAAACCCTTAGTGCGAGTGAGACCGATACGTGGAAAAGTAGCAAAAAGTCGGTTTTTTATATATATAAAATGTACTAAGCTATTTTGTCAAAAAGATTTTCAGGGAGACTTTACAAATACATAATATCCACATGTTGAATGCAATTTCAGATTTCAGAATAACAGTAAGAATCTTAATCAAATACTCAATAAACATTAACCCAAAAATGAAATACGTAGATGACATTATAGGGATTCGACAAATGGTACTGTCGATAATTCATGACAAAAACAGGCAACGTAAATCGCTTGGGGAGTGGATGGTACAGACAATCCTTTGGAATAGTTGTGTCGGGTCAACTTTGATAATATCACCAGTACCAGTTGTTTTTACAGATTTTTACATATACATAGTACATATTTCTAGATAATTTAATAATATTTAATTTACTTTTTGATTATTTTGCCCTAGCTCCTATCGTTTGCCTGGAAAATAGGAAAATCTGAAATATGGCACACTTTTCAAGGAGGGGAACACAGTTAAAACACAGCAGCAGTTTTGCCCATACATTGAAATATGTAATGAATACATTTTAATAGACGATTATTTTCAAACGTATGATATATATCATGACTGACGTAATCATATTATTATAATTATTTATTTACACCTAAATGTATATTTATATTAATGTGATAATGTGCATAACAAAGTGCAAGGGCAAACAGTATTGACCTTTATTTGTTATATGTAATTAAATTAAATTACAATTCAATGGATGAGATAACCCACTGCCGCCCAATACATGAGCCTGTGAGACCCGAGTAGAATTTTGTTTTGGTACTCAGTTAGACTAAGTATTACTACGTATAGACTAGCAGTTCCCATACATCAGTTTGTAGCCACAAAAAAGGTGTAAAATTCTAACGAAATCTAGATGGCGTTGCTTAATCTTCTAACGAACACGATGCTTAAAAATAACGATAAATGACGCTAATGGCACAGCGATGTCACGTTACATAAAAATAATAGCTACTTCGATAATTCAATTCACTTCAATTTTTTTTTTGGCAAATGCAGCCGGAGTCGACTATTGCCAGTGCCAGTATCACGTGATAGATTGTAAACGTGTTATGTATTCAATGAAAAAATAAGGTCTAAAAGGAAAGAAGACCTTGTAGCTGAGCTGTCAACTTAGCGCCATCTAGTTTTTCTAAGCAAAACTATTATAGCCACATGTTCAGAATAAAATGTATATTTCGGAACGTATCCATCAATGGTCTATATATTTTGTCTATGGACTTGGAGCTGTCAAAAAACGAGGGACGTGGACATTTGATATAGATCGCGGACGATTTTATAAAATGTATAAAGGATAAGGGAAATCGGTGCGGACATCGTAAGAAACATCATTCAGTCAAGGGCTGACGATATTTTGGTGTGAAGACCATTTTGAGTGAATTTCCTGTGTGTGTGTGACATAACCTGTGTCCACGCGGCTTCCGACAAGTGGACTTGTCCATTATCATTTCTTCTGGGTTCGGATGCATCCCGGGGTAGGTGGGTCGTGTTTAGATTCATCGTGGAGGTGAGCAGCGTGTCACAGCACCGGAGCGCCTTGGAGTCATCGTGAAAGGAATTCGCGAGGACTACTTGATGAGGTCATCATGCAATAGTCTGGTAGGACATTTTATATTATATATTGTAGAATATAAGATACTTGTAGACTATAAATCTGGGACAGCTTATGGGCCCCTGTTCCATCTGCAAGTATCGCCCTTTAGCATACAATTAGTGGTGTCTGAGCGTGGTTATGGAATCCTCGCACCAGTGACGCCGATGCCCGTCACTAGTCAGTATTACCACTTTTTGTAAGCTACAATTTGTGGTAGCAACGAGCGTCTTTTACCACACAATCTTTGGTAGCAGAGCGTGGTTAATCCCAACTTTGGTTTATATACATATAAACAGCGGAACTGGGCGGCCCCAGTGTCATTGAACTGTTAACATAGCTAGGCTATTTACATGTACATGTAGCAATTACAAATTGGATTTGTTTAGTGCTTTGAGTAGATAATTGATTACCGGAGGGTACCACATTGATGTGGTTCAGTAATATCAGTATAAATTGTTAATTTAGTACATATCAAGTGTTCTTGTATTACAATAACATAATCATATAACGGTTTATATTATAGATTTGGAAATCAACTTGTTAGCTAATATACTGTTATCTTGGCTTGAATGTATGTACTTACAAGGATGTATACAAGTGCATAGTGGAATGTGCATTCGGGTTTGTGTGTATTGTATACACCAAATATAATTTAAATTTGGTAATGTTGTAATAGGTAGGAACCTATTTGTTTGTTTTGTATTGACGGGGCAGTACATACATTGTGATTGGGAATTAAATTTACTAATTCAATTCTAGTTATAGATAGGGTATCTATTGAGCACTGCTTCTGTATTTTGTGCCTTGTCAGGGTGTTTGCTAAATAGTTTTTATTTATACATTTCCCGGTTTGTTGCGGCATGATGTCCAAGTCTCACAAGGCTGCGTTTGCGAAGGAGCTACGCTGGTTTACGACCGTCCAGGGATTGCTTTCTCGTTCGGATCGCGACAATGCAATCCTGGAGAGAGCCGAGCGGATGCATCAGCGGCTGGCTGACGCAGAGGCGGCTGTGGCAGCACTGCAGGAAAGTGACGGGCCTTTGAAGAGGTATGTTACGGATTTGGCTCAGATAAAAGGGATTTATGATGCTTTAACAGAGGCGGCCTCCATGATCAAAAAGCGACAATCGGGTGGCCCGGTTGTTAGCACACCTAGACCAATAGATGGCGCCACTGGTAAGACGCTGGTTATAAAATCGAATAATTTTGCTGAGCTAAAGAGGCAAAATTCAGGAGGTCCTGTAGTTGTCACGCCTCAACCGGTAGATGGCGTGTCTGGTAGTTTGGCTAGTTTAGAACTAAATAAATTCAATGGGAAAATGGAAGAATGGGTTTCATATAGGAATATGTTTACGTCATTAATAAATTCTAGGGTAGATTTATCAAAGGGGCAAAAGATGGCATATTTGATGTCAACATTGGAGGGCGAAGCAAGGTCGCTCATCCAGCACCTCAGGGTAGAGGATGATCATTATGATACAGCGTGGGGCTTATTAAATGATAGGTATCAGAACATGCGCTTACTGGCGGATGCGCATGCGTCTCAATTGTTGACGTTACCTAGGGTAACCGACCGGGCTCAACTAAGGTTGCAGTTGCTAACTCCGGTCACCGTGGCGTGTAATGCCCTTAGAACTTTAGGTTTACCGGTGGACGAGTGGTCGTTTTTACTCGTTCACATTATTTTAGGTAGGTTGCCTAATGACGTGAGGTCACGTTTTGAGCGGGTGTCCGCAGAAAAAGATGGCAGCACTGTGCCTAAATTTACGGACTTAATGACGTTTCTTGAATATGAAGCTAGGGTAGCAGAAACATCACAGCCGGACTTGGCGCCATCTGGGGCGCAATCATTTTCGTCTGCTGGCTCATCGGAATGTGGGGAGCCCAGACAACCGCAGCAGTCGCGGGGACGCGATATGACGCGTTTGGCGGCGGTAGCCGTGGTCGAGAGGTCATCGACCTGTTTACAGTGTGGCCATACGGGGCATGACCTGCTGAGATGTCAGCAGTGGCGAAACCTGCACGTCACCGAGCGGCGACGCATAGTGAAGCGTAAGGGCCTGTGTTTCGGTTGCTTGGGCAATCATTTTGAACGTAATTGTCCCGAGCCACGACGTTGCAGTGTTTGTGAGGGGCCTCACCATTTATTGTTGTGTGCCAACAGATCTGAAGCGGCTTCACCGGTCCCGCAAAGACGGAGCACTACGGGCGGGGGTGCTTCAGGGAGAACTCCCCCCCCCTTGGACAACGGGGGTGCGTCAGGGAGAACTTACCCCCCCTCGGTCCAGGGAAGGCATGCTGTCGGGCAGAGCTCCCCTCCGTCGGAACGGAGGACTGCGGCGCGAGGCGCGCCCCCTCACCGGGAGGTGAGTCACGTATATGCGCGTGGACCCGTAGGGGGCTTGCCTACGGGCTATCACACATATGGCCATGTTGTGAATTGGGCCCCTACGGGCGGGGGCCAATTGGAGATGGCAAGGGCTAGGCCCCCCCTCCCCGCGCCGGTTTTGGTGCCAGCTGGCATGGAGCACCGTGCTCAGACGGAGTCACGGGGTTACTCACCGCCGTACCGCGAGTACCCGCGGTTAGAGTACCACCCGCCGTACTCAGGGAGAGTTGGAGGCTACGCTCCCCCCATGGTGGGGATGTGCACGCGCCAGCCGTATTACTGCCAGTGGACTGGTCCTGCGCTCCACAGGTGGGGTAGCCTGTAACTAGCCTGTAACTGTAACTGTAAAAGCCACAGTTTACATGCTAACCATGAGAGTTTACTTTTGTGCTTATTTGCAACACATGGCGACACCTAATGTCGTAAGGGCGCGTAAAAAATTTGCTACGCCTTGATGTATGGGAGTTGTCGGTCTATATGTAAAATACTTATTATAATGGTTGTACTAAAAATGTGCTTAATAATATTACAAATAAGACAAAAGTAGAAAGACAAAAGGGTCTAAGCTCGGCATACAGCTAGACACGCATGCAGACAGCCGCTGATTTTCACCTTAGCCTTTGTAAATGATGATGAAACATAGAATAAAATGAAAAAAACTACACATAAAATAAAATAAGCTTGTATGGGGATGACTTTGACAGATATAGCCAAATTCATGCTGAGTATACCGGCTAGGATTACATATTATGTTGAAGCTATAACTAAGACCTATATTCATCTTTGTCTCTCTCTTTGTTTTACCGAGTACGATAGCTATTTATTTATGCCATCTTCCTTGATAAACACCATCACAGGGGACGATGGCACTGCGATGGCAATTGATCTATGCCAACGTCCTCTTTGCGGCTCTCACCGGGGATGATAACACTTTTTTTCCCATCCTACCCGGTGCTGGGGATGACCCACCGGGGAGGATGGTACCAAGCCGATATAATGGTGACCTATGTCCTACTGAGATGACCTAAACTATCTAGATTTTCAGTTGAGCTATAGATTATATACAATTTCCTAACGGTTATATTTGGACACTTTAAGCAAAAAAGGGTTTATTACACCCTTACACAAGATAACACTGGACCAGTTTTAGGCGTATTTCCACATACAGTCGGTTCTGCCACGTTTGGTGGGGGACGAGGTAACCACCCTTACATAACCGAATCATGTTCCTACAAACGCACCCACATGCAATTCGCACACCTGCAACACATATTTACGTAAATACGTACGGTCTTTGAATGTGTGCGTTAAATTTAACAGAGTTGGGAACACGTTTATCGATAAATACATTACTGACACCATTCCATCAGAATCTGTTCAGGTGGACAAAATCTTCTCTATATCTACATATAAAATGCAACATCTGTCTGTGTGTCTGTATGGACGCTTGCTTATAACTTGGGAACATCTCATTGGATTTTGATGCAATTTTCATTGTAACGTAGTTTCTTGAGGAAGGTATTAGGCTATGTATCATCACGGTATGATATTGTTAGATACAGGCGGCTGATGGTCTGCAGGTCTTTGGTCAGGAGTCACGAAAGAAATGTAAACCATGATTTAATCACTTCAGCACAAAGTTGCAAAACACAATGGCAGCGCCGCTCAGTTACAGCCTTTTATATCCACCGTGCGCGCGCAGCCGTCGATGACTCAAACTGTTGCCACACTCGTCCGGCAGGGGCGCTCCGTCATCTTGTGTTGCTAACAATATATAAGGTCTTTCACTTTAAATTGAAAGTAATTTAGGAGGTGATTCAGTATCGTAAATACATCTCATTCCACTGCAAAGCACTTTTTTTTGCGCGAACTTTTTTTTCACTTCTCAGTACAAAGTGGTCCGATCAGCTGACTCAGTTTGTATGGACAAGTGAAGAAAAAGTTCGCGCAAAAAAAAGTACTTTGCAGTGGAATGTGATGTATTAACGATACTGAATCACCTCCTAAATTACTTTCAATTTCAATTGAAAGACCTTATATAATATATAATATTATAAGATACAATTAACATTTAATTTCTTCAGATAACTTAAATTTATCTGAGATTGAAAACATTTATGGGGATAGATCTATTTATTAGTCATTAACAAACAAGAAATTATTAAAATTTTAAAACTGATTGTCTTTTATCGATAACTACCATCGATAATAACTGATACATGCCTAGCTATTCCCGACGAGGCTACATGGCAGCCTGTTTGGAGCAGCGAGACTATTTAGCGAGACTATTGTGTTGCCATAGTTTTTAAGTTCTGATTTTTTGGTAAATTCTTAAGTTTTAGAAAAAAAAGTTGTTGAATTTTTCGAGCAAGTAGATTTATAATAGATTTAGTAATATTTTCAGTAAAAATATTAATCAACTATTGCTTATATTGCTGCCTACGATTAATAAATTGAAATTAGTTTTAGAAAAATAAAAATAACAGTGGATTCGGTACAAGAAAAATATAAATACTTAAATTTTGCTGCACACTTTATGAAATAGTAGCATATTTCTCAACACAAAAATCAAGTTAAGGTGAATTAATGTTAAGGTATTGATGAATTTCTAGGTAATTTTTTGTAGTAGTTGGCAACACCAAAAATAGTCTCGCTGCGGCGCATTTCTGAATCGTGACGTAGGCGTACTCCCTACGAGACTAATTAGTCTCGTAGGGAGTACGCCTACGTCATCGTGAAGAAGTTATGGCGCCAAATATGAATTTTATACATTTTCAAAAATGTTGGATATGAGTAAATTACGAATGAAATAACCAAGAATATACTTACAAGTGAAATGTAACACCATCTTTTTGTAAATTTGATGTGTTAGACATTTTTTTGCACCCATACACAGCACAAAACGGCATTTTTCTCGGAGCTCTTTATGCAAAGACGTTCGGGAATCGTATGACAGAAATGGCGACTGAACTAGTTTTATATAACGCGTTAGATATAGAATCTCATACCTTTGGCAGAGGGGAACGCCTGTTAAAGGCGTCTCCGTTGGTATATTCTCTAAGATTACACCCTAATTAGAGTCTTGCGTAATTCCCATGGCTTAATTTTTCAAAGTTTTTTTATATATTTTTTTTCAGAGAATTTGATGTCATTTTAGGACATAGCTTTCATTATTTTGATATACAAATTAACCATTATTTTTGATGATTTTTTAAAGAATTGTCCGATATGATGTCTCTTGAGAGTTTTAGACATTACACGGATTGTGTTGTGATGTGTGATTGCTTATAAAAAAAAGTCGTCTGTCTCTGTTTGTCTACTCATCTGTCATACAGCTGTGAAATTAGTCACAAGCAAATTATTATAAATTTATCTTGACAGCAAAAGACACATTTCTAAACAGCCATTTCTCAAGTGACGTCACACGAAAGCAAATGGAAGTTGCAGCTTTTTCGTAATAAAATCCATCATCATGGGGTTTTTTAGACCACAAGTTCTAAAATACGGCTTATTAAACTTAAATCTCGAAATGGTTTTCGAATTAACACACCTTAACATAATTTAATCTAAGCGAATTAGCTAACGGAATCGTGTCTAACGAATCCGTACACGTCCGAGCTGTGTCTCCAAATCATTGTGTGTCTCGCTCAACCGGTGCGTGCGTGGCGTTTAGGTTGACTCTGCTCGACAGTCAGCTTCATTCGTAGCCAGGGCTGCCAGGTCCAATTGAGTGTTGCGCGCTAACTTCGATGTAAAGAAGCGCTAGATTCCGCTAAACATTCATTTTTCTAGAAGAAGCGCTATTTATATATTGTATATTGGTGGCCTTATTGATAAGCTGATTGCAATTGATTGGCTTTTTAAAAAAATACGTCATTTATAGAGACGTAAAGAATTTTTAAAAGAGGATACAGAAATGGTATACTAAATTATATAAATTTAAGTAGAATTATCATCATTGAAACAAAACTCATTTCAGAATATCGCAAGATTTCCCAAAATTATTCAAAAAAAGCGCTAAAAATAATGAAACAAAACTCAGTCCGAAATAGCGCTTGATTTTCCGCTAGGCGCCAAAAACGAATTTTGTAGTAAAAAAAAGCGTTAGATCTGGCGCAAAATGCGCTGATCTGGCAGCATTGTTCGTAGCTGGAAGCCACCTCCAAAGTCTATGGAAAATAACATTGAGCCATAAATCATTACACTTTATGGCCTCATCAATTACCAAAGCAGTCGCCGCGCCGCACCGTGAGAATCTATATGAAGACGCCGATATATGAATATAGTATGGTATTCCATACAATACCTCGGTATATTATACAATAGCTAAAACCTTCAATGTATGAAATAAACTGTATTAAATACTTGATTTAGGTATTTTATGAAATCACAAACGTACAGCACTATACAAGGTGACTTTTTGATCATCGTCCAAATTTATACTGGTGGCTTGGTAAGTGATCAGTATCATGCATCAATAACAATTTTGGTGAAATTTGTAAAATGAAATTTCGGCTCCCCATAGTGATTCACTCGGGACTGGAATTTATATGGGAAGCCGAAATTTCATTATACGAATTTCACAAAAATTGTTACTGATCCAAGATATTGATCATTTTACATAGATAAATATTTACCTACTTCAATTCCACTGGACTCCAAAACAGTTTTGGTAGAGTCAACGGCAAAATAGTAAGTATATTGGTGTCGATTCGGTGCTAACATGAAAAGCGCGCGGCAAAATTTTTACCACTGCACAAAAGTAGGTACAAAATCCACGACTTCCTGATTGGCTTATTAGGCTCCAAAATAAGTCGAGGGACAACCAATGTGTCTGAAAAATAAAAATTTTGTGGAATAGCTTCGTAAGTGATTTACAGTACTTCCAAGCATATGATGCGCATATACAAATCTTCGCCACTTTTCGGCAAAGATCGTATTTCCTTACACTTATATTATATTATATTATACAATCAATAAGGTCACGTGGTACGTCCGGTCGCTCGGCTATAGATTATTATGCGCATTACATCTTTGGGAGCCCTGTAGTAGGCGATTTCGATTACGTATCCGAAGTTTATTTTCTTTTATCTTGCTTTTACTTGTATCTTCCTCACACTCTTCCAAAATTGCCATTACTATTACTTTCGCGTTTCAATATATAGCACCACTCAATCATAATTTATATAATAATTATATTTAAATAATACCCCGACTGTCTGATCTATCAACGCCTAGACCAAAAGGCGGCTGGACCTAGGAACATTAAATTTGGACAAAAGGTTGCTGTAGACATTCGCTAAAAAGATATTTTAGGAAATTCCCACGGGATCAGGAGAAACAAGTCCACTCAAGCCACGCCGCTTCGTGGCCTCCGCTTTTATAATATAATATGGTTGCGTTCCTAAACGCCCGGGTAAATGTAAAATTTAACCAGTGGCGTAGCTATCGAAGGCTTAGACCATATGAGACTATTTGTATAATGCTCTAAGATCGGAGGGCTAGACGGTGCAGTGCCCCGGGGCCCTCGAGCTGGGGGGTCCCCTCGGTCCCCTGAGCGACGTTCGAAAGAGTTATTAAATATCTCAATTTAATTAATAATTTTACTTATCGTTTGTTTTAATTTATTTTTATTTCGTCATTGTTTTTTTTTTTATGCAATATTATTTACTGCGTTACACATTTATTTTGTAACCAGCTTTGCTTTGTTATACCTTGCAGTGGGCTTTAAAGAACTGATGATGAAGTAGCTTTGCACCTTTAAAGTATTTATATATTTTTTGATAAAACTTAACCAGTTTAGGTAGGGCCCCAATTTAATTTTTGCACTGGGGCCCATAGCTACGTAGATATGCCACTGAATTTAACTGTTAACCGTTCCACAACCACCCGAGTAAAAACGTGACATAAACCTTGTCAGATATGTAAAATTTTACATTTACCCAGGCGTTTAGGAACGCAATCTATTTATACATATTATATAAAAGCGTCAGATTGACTGAAACTTGATGAGCTAGTTTCTTATACACGCAGAAATTCGCTTAGAAGGGATTTTGTTGTATAATTTATTCTGTGAATCTCCAGTGTGGGCGGAGACGTATGCAAAAGGCTAGTGCATAGTATACTTTTTCGTCAGTTGATTAATATTTGCTAAATTACTCGCCACTCGACTAAAATCGCGACTAACACAGGCATGAAAGCTACGCTTTGGGTCTGGGAGACCCGATTCAATGTGGGCCGCATGCATTTTGTAACACTAGTTGCTGTTACAAAGTTCCGCCTGTGAATTCATATGAAATCTAAAACATAAGACGATCGTTAGCAAAAATTTACTGATCAGTTTTCATCAGAATACATACATCAAATGGATCGAATTCATATCATTAGATTCATATTTTTTTATCAAAAATGCATTGCGGGATCAAAATTATTCTTTCATTAAGAGCGGTTTCCCAGCCGGATTGTGAAAAACCCGCCTTTTTCTAGTTAATCGAAACAACACTTAAATTCAAAATTCACTCAATATTCAACAAAACCTCAGCATAATATTTGAAATTCTAAATTGCAGAAATCAATAGAATCTTTGCGATGGCAACATACACAATACATAGGTTATGTAAGGTTTTGTTGAACAACTAAAAAGTTAGTTTTTAATTTAAGTGTTCTGTTTAGATTAATTAGGAAAAGGCGGATTTTTTACAATCTGGCTGCGAAACCGCTCTTAAAAAAGAATAAGATTTTACAATCTTTCATATCTGGTCTAGGGGTGAACATTCTGGAACCAACCGAGACTAAAAAGATATTTAGTCTAAAACTTCAACATTTTTGTCGATTTATTTAGGATTTAGTGACAATGTTTAATTTTTTGTATATATAGACTTTGGTGTAATGTAAATATTTATACATATTTTATATGACTGGCATGCAAATGAAAAATTGTGTACAAGTAAAACATAATAAATAGGATAAAGCCATTAGAACTTTGCATACTCATCGACAAGTTACACGTTGAAATATATTATACAGATTTGTGCGTCTATTATTGTGTCTAGTAAGCACACATCGTAAATGATAAGAACCATGGCCCCAGTTCCAGAAGACCACAAGTCGACCTTAGGGATTTCTGACTCTCAGCTGAAAGAGATGGCAGACATGGAACAAATTGTTATTTCTGGAATGTCAGGCTTGTTTCCGAATTCGAAAAGTGTGAAAGATCTGTCAAACATTCTGTACCGGAAGGTAAGTAACCGACGCGACGGACCGATGTGGATTATCTATAATTTATTATTTTGTAAAAGAAAACATAATAATTTAAACACTTGGATTTTTTTATTGTGTCTACTCTCATACTCTATGGTTTTATCAGTACATAAATTGTGTGACCGATGTTATAATATAACATTTTACTTTTACACAGCGATTCTGTGCTGTGATTGGACAAATTATTATAACACCGCTAGAGGAGAACAAATCACAAGCGAAAAAAGTCTCTTTACTCGTTCTCGCTTATACGATTTTGATACAGTTTTCATTGTAACGCAGAACATTTCTCAGGGAAGATTTTAGGCTATGTGTCAGTGAGAACTTTAGTGAGCCATATGGTAGGTTCGCCTTAGCTTAAGGCGTAGTAATTCGAATGTTGCGGGTTCAAATCACAGACCGGTTTTTTTTTGTCATTTGTAATGTTCGTTATACATACGTATAATCGAATGTATAGTAAAACAAAATAAATATCTGTATCCATCCATCAGCCTAGTTCGTCCACTACTGGACATAAGCCTTTCGAGGACTTTGCCACTCCCGGCGGTCATCCTGAAAGAATTGCCCATACTCACACACGCTGGGCAGGCGGGTCGGTGAGCGCGGTGCCAAAACCCTCGCACCAGTGACGCCGCTGCCTGTCACCAGTCTGTTCCATATAAGACCCGGTTATTAGGGATGGATATACCGCCATCCATCGGTCTCAGGCATGTTGGACCTCCTGGTTTTTTGCCTGTGAGCTGTCCTTTTACTCTCCCCCGAATTACTTCGAGGGGGTCTTCAAGTAAGATGGTGGTACCTCCACAGTCGAGCTCGGTATTAGCTCTACCACCTGTAAAATATCATGCCATCAATTAATAAACTTAGTCTTACAAAAAACATGAAAGTCCACCTGAGGGGAGATGTTTCTGCTGGACAGTTTTCAGATCTTTTACTCAAAATAGGAAATGGTGATTACCCAGAAGTGGATAATAAAATAATTCTCCCTACAGAGTTAGGCACAATTGTGACTATTGTAGAAGAGCTAATAGTTAAAATCTACCCAGATATTATATATATCCACGATAAACCTGCAGAATGGTTGTGCAAGCGTGCCATCCTAACACCAAAAAACGACCAAGCCACAATCATCAATGACATTCTTTTGAGATCGTTCGAAGGAGTTGAAAATCATTATAAATAAAAAATAAATAAATTCTTTATTTACCAGACAAAAGTCCAAAATTACAATTAAATTATAAGTTAAGATTACTGGAATTACATTCAATTAAATAATATAAGATTATATTAGGTTTAAACATGATCCATAATACGAACAAAAATACGAACAACAATTATTTTTTACAAATTAGGAAGCAAAGCTTATGTGGTACTTTCGCCATAGTTTATGGAGCGGGCTTGCTTGCCATTCTCTCACTGCACCAATAATGGCGTTTTTAGATGCACATATCAAAGCGCGCGTCCCCGCAGAACGCTGACGCAAGAGATTCTGCTCGCACTGCAGTGGTACGGGAGTCATATTGCACGCGCATCCGCCGCATCGCCTCCACCGTGTGCGAGCACCAAAGCTCCACGGTGTTGACGCTCGTACAGAATGTGAGGAACAGCTGCTTCTTCACTTCTTCGGTGCATCGTTGGAAACGTCTCGCAAGCATATTGGCTCGCACTGTTATCGCTCTTATAAATCAGTGGACTTAGTGCTAAACAACGATGACGCCATACATTACCCGGTTGAATTTCTTAACACCTTGGAGCCTCCCGGTCTCCCAACTTACATATTAAAATTAAGAGTTGGTGCCCCAGTTATGTTGCCGCGTAATTTCAACCCGCCAAAATTATGTAATGGCACCAGGTTGCGAGTGAAAACATTGCAACGAAATGTTATCGAGGCAACTATACTGCCCGGTTGTTCCCGAGGGAGTCTGTGTTTATTCCGAGGATTCCTCTAATACCATCGAACTACCCCTTCGAGTTCAAAAGAGTGCAGGTGTAGACTTATGGAAGAACTGTTTTCACACGGTCAGTTATACTTGGCTAGTAAGCTCACGGAGCAGCTTGGTGATTCTAGCACCTGAAGAAAAAACAAAAAATATTGTTTACCAAGAAATACTGCGGTAGGTATAATATTTCGTTGTAAACAATGTAATTATTTATTGGTTTTCTCCTCCTCACACACGCTTTGAGTTCTGTTAAAACCATATTACTCTCATCCCGGAGATTAGTTAAGTTTTTCGGAGAATTTCGTCCTTATTGCTTTGTTTGGGATATTGTCAGTTGTATATTCAACTGAGAGGGAGTGAGAGCACTTATAATGTTTGTTTCTGAAAAAAATGTAATTTGTTTCCTGTAGGCCACGCGGGCGAAGCCCCGGGCAGAAGCTGGTTACGTACATATGAAATAAATAAATAAAATAAAGGCACAGTCGCATGGCGCCGTTTTGGTAAATATAATGAAAACTTGCGTCTGACACAGTCAAATGTTTCCACATACGTACACGATAACGGTATACCTAGAAACTAGATGTCGCTGCACGTATTATATATACATCGCGATATAATTTGACCTCCTATAAAAAATACAAAAGTTGCCATACTGATGGACAACCAAATGTAATCCTCAAGTATCTGATGGATTTTGATGCAGTTTTCATTGTAAGATAGAGCATTTTGTCACGAAGGTTTTAGCATATGTATGTATGGGCTTATTTGGTTGGTCTTGAAGAGTGTGTTTGTAAAATATGATGAACAGGGTCTGATGAAGGGACTGGAAGGTAGATGAGGAATCTCCTCAAGGGAAAACAGCAGTGAGCAGACCTTTAGAGTTTGGGCTTATTTGATTGGTCTTGATTTACTTTGGCAAAACATGGTGTCAAGGGTCTGATGATGTGACTAGAAAGTGGTTATGGGATCTTCTCAACGAACAGCAGCAGACCCTTTGAGTTTAGGCTGATTTTATTGGTATTGATGAGTATGTTTATAAAAGCCATAAAGGGGTAGGTGTGAAAGAAAAAACACAAAATATTGTTAATGATCTTTTATTTAAAATAAATGTTTTAGTGCACTTGGCTTAATCCAGAAACTGCCAAGACACCTACTTAATCTCACTTTCACCAAACTATTAAAGCTACTTGTCAAAAGTAAATACACCATGGGTAAGTCAAAGGCTGCTCAGAATGTAGCAAGGGATCTCTTGCCAGCATGGAAAAGAAGTTCTCCGAGAGTATGGCAGCCTTTGAAGCAAAAATTGCAACTGCGGCAAAGGATGCCCAATGTCTGGAACGTCTGGTGGGGGAGTTCTCAATCATCAGGGTCTGGATGCGAAAGAAAGAAGGACGGGATTACTGTTCCATAACTGATTATCCAATTTAAAAACTGGTTTATTTTTATTGCGGGATTCCCAAGGGATTTACACTGTGGCAGCATTATCTTCTTCCACGCGGAAAAAATTGTGAGCAACAGTTAGTCCTAAAATAAATTGAAATGACTATCAAATAAAAACTTTTTAACGATGCACAGGCCGTGGTTTTCGTATTATGATTTTTAATATCTTCTGGGCCCAAATACCACTAAATTTTTTGCTTGTAGGAAAATCCAGTAACCTCTGAGAAACCTCGATGGGAATACAACCATCCTGAGGTACCGAAGCAACTTGGAAAGATCCCAAGAGAACTGGAAAAATTTGATGCACAGTTTTTCAAAGTCCACTATCGCCTTGGGAAGAATATGGATGCTATGGGACGCAAAATTCTAGAACAAACTTATCAGGCTATTTACGACGCCGGTCAGTATAATAAGTTTACTCATGCTGCTTTATTATGTTTAAAATACTGTTGTTTTAGTCATATAACCAGTTTTTTCCTAGATTTTTACGTCCCAACGCCTTATTGGCGTACTTCGGACACCAATTATATTAATTTTTAGGGCATGCAGGTTTATCTCACTGTGTTCTTATTTAACGTTCAGGAAGTGGTAAGTATTACAAAAAAGTACATATATATGCTAATAAATTACGGAAAACAATTTTGTGCATGCCCCATATCAAACCGCAGGCAGGATTCGAACCCAGGTATCAAGATTGAGAGACCGGTTCCGCAGCTGAATTGTAAAACACCCGCCTTTTTCTAAGTAATCGAAACAGAACAGTTAAATTCAAAATTCACTTAATAGTTATTCAACAAAACCTTATTATCTATGTTTTGTGTATGTTGCCATCGCAAAGTTTCCATTGGTTGTGATGTGGGCGACGGTAGGAACAAGTTCATCGAGGGTTAGGAGGAGCATTTGCGAACAGGCCTGGTCATCGCTTACAGCTTTAGAGCTTGGACGAATAAACCAGCTTTAGAGGAACTGGAAAAGGTTGCTTTCTTCACGTCACTCATAGATACAGTTTCGAAGGAGAAGGGAACGCAGTTGGGTTTTGGCTTGTCGGCTAAGTTACGAAGCATGATAGACTTGATGCTGTCATCTAATGTAACACGATAAGGAAAAGTTCTTATTAAGTGCATCGAAGTCAATGTTGTTAGTTTGTTTTTTATGTATTTGTTTGTTTTTTTATGTTTTTATGTTTAAAAAGTATTTTGTTTTAAAGTGAAAACTTCTTTAGTGACTTTTGGTAGGGACAAAATGGATTCGTGACTTAAGTTCGCGTCACCGACATGCTATGACGTGCGACTATGACGCTGGCCAAGCGGCCAGCAGTGAATAGTTTTCAATTCTATCGGCAGTCCCCATAACTGCCTTTGTTTTTTGAATTGGAAACTTCGTATATCGTTGAGCAATTTTTGGTCGGGGAAATGTTAATATTTCACAATTTTATGCTAATGTTAACATTTCATAATTTTAAGCTTTCGCTTCTGTCGGTAGTCCCTATGGACTGCCTATGTTTTTATTGTTAAAAGTATATAATAAATAAACATGTACCATCATTAATAGGTCACAGTTCAAAACAAAATCGGTAGGATCTAGCCTGACTAATATCATAGACACAGTCTTATACTGTATCATAGATGTTAGATAATATACCTACAATATGTTATATTAATTATGAATCGAAACCACTAATCTTTTAGGAATAAAATGATATCATTTTTACAAACTCATAACTTTATCTGCTTAACAGGTGTTAATCCCGGATATCTGTCGGGTAAAAAGGTTGGCGTATTCGTGGGATCGTGCTTCTCTGAAACAGAAAAAGCTTGCTTTTACGTAGCCAGTTCTAGAACTGGTTTTGGAATCGCAGGGTAAGTATTGCTTTGCCACTTCGTATGCCAGCGGTTAACTAGGACGCTTGACGTTTAATTAGAAATACTTTCTTCTATTCCATTGATGACGGCCCTATACCATGGCCGACATATCGAGTTTAAATGTTTTATTGTTTCTTATACTTAATTATTAACTATTTCAAATAAATATGTAGACGTTGAATTTTGGGATTTCGGTCAAAATCTTACCAGTCGAGCATGCATGAATGTGTTTCTTTCCTTAGTGTACAGAAGAGGTATTTAGGATGACAAAACACACTGATCAGGTCTGCTTGCCATCTAATTGTTCCTACAAAGGCAGTGATATGCATATCCTCTACCAATTTGTGACTAAATAAATAGTTGTTTGAGTAATGACGGTTCACTTCTGACGGATACGAATACGATATATTTGCGTTAACCGCTCGAGCGATTTTAGAATGCAATTAATCCCCAAAAAACCGGTTTTTGTATGCAAATTTTAAAACCGATGGCTTGAGCAGTAATACATACCTGGAGCTTTTGTAAGACATAATCTTCGAAGTCTTTTTGTGAGGACCTCTAACTTACATGGTAGGTGTATCTGTGCAGTGGGCGGTGCAGCCTTCAACTCAGTTGAAGGTCTCGGTGCCATCCCACGCTTGTTTCGGTTTCGAAAACGACGTTGTTTTTGGTTTTCGACCACAATAAAGCTATCCTTGTCACAAAACGTGGTGCATGCATGGCAGGCATGTTGCGGAAGCGGTACGCGTGTTTGTCACAAGCAGCTTCTTCTTTGTAGAGTGGCTGGCAAGCGGTGGCGGTGATGGTGGCCGTGACTGTAGCTTACGGCGACGGGAGCGGCGGGAAATCTGAGCATATGAGCCTTTTGGAGGCTCAGGCACTGCAGGAAACCGGGTTTGGCATCATGGATGACGAAGTTAGAACTTTGTTAACAGGCGGTGACGTTACTAGGTCTTTCACCTGCGACATAGAACACTTATTATTAGCAGAAACTGGGCGCAAAGCCACTGTACGATGGCCAACTGTCACCGCCGCGCCGCTGCCGCCTGCGACGAAACTTGAGTTGCATTTTCTGTCAACGGTTGCATCGAGGCACCGCCGCGCGGCCGTCGTGTTTTGACAATTCGCTGCGTCGGTCGACACATTCTTTCATATTGGCGTTGACACAGGCAGCATTTTGCTGGCATTACATAAAGAGGTTAATTCAAGACGCATTTCAGAGCAAACCTTTTCGGTGACTTCCATCTTGGCTCGGGTTTCCTTGAGTTGAGCTTTCAGAAGCATGATGCTCTTGAGCAGCAAAATTGAACGTCACTAGCGGCAGCTTGCTGAGCTCCTTCGGTATGTCCACAGTTTGCGTTTAAAATGTATCAAGTCCAGGTCTTTTATTTCATGAGGCAACTTGTTATAGATTTTGGGTCCTATGCGTACTATATGCTATTATGTTTGAGGGTTGTGTTGCTCTTTTCAATGTAAAGTCTATTTATATTGCGTAGCTGCCTATCGTTTACCTGAAAAACTTTCATAAATAGTTCAGGGTTTGTTTTCACAAATACTATATACGATAAATATTATTAGAGTGCACAGAGGTCGCAGGTTCGAATCCTGGCCCGGGGAAATTTTTCAAATTCTTGTCTTTGGATTTGTTTCTGATTGATATTTTCTAGTTTGTAATGCACTCTAATAATATTTAGAGTATTCATAGCAATGGATTTCGCAAAATAAACATAATCTCACTATATAGGATTTTTAGGTAGCAGAAAAAGTATCGTTCGTACCGAGTACAAAATGGCTTTTCTTGCCCTCGGAATGTAAGATTTCGAGGTTCTCCTCCGGCTCACGTTGAATCTAGCTTCCTTCCTCTGGAAAACTCTTAATTTTGTACTTGGTACGAAATATACTTTTGTATGTTATAATAATTAATGATCAAACGAACTTACCAAGTGAAGTTCGATCATAATTATGTGAACAGCTTCATTCGAAGCGATTTATAGTTAACATATTGTAGTAATGCTCCCACGCATTAGCCTTGCACGGTATTTTAGAGAATAGGTTTAAGAACGCAGTGCTTTCTTTTTTTTTTTTTTTTTTTTTTTTTTGGTTGGTACCACTGTTCCCGCCGCGTTTCCTCTCCTTACACGCGGTTACGCCATCTTGTTTTTCATTTTGTCTAAAGCTCGTTTTAATTTCACATTTAATTATTTCTGGGAGGGTATATGAAAATAATCTGACCGGCGACTATAGGATTTTTTCTAGGGAGGGTAATAATGTCAATCGCTTCGAATGAAGCTGTTCACATAATTATGATCGAACTTCACTTGGTAAGTTCGTTTGATCATTAATTATATTTCACAGCTTCATTCGAAGCGATTTATAGTTAACATATTGTAGGATGTTTAGAGACATAATGTGAAATTTATAACATTAAAACGCGATGACTTAAGTAATCAAATTTTTATTAAATACAAAATACTCCTCATGTTACAATTGCAGCCGAAGAAAGTAAACTTCTAGCAAACTCATTTGAATCAGAAATTATTTCCCTATCGTAGAATTTCGCAAAAACGCTGGAGGAATTACTCCATCCCGCCGTTTTGCGAATAACATCAAGACTAACCCCAAGACTATTGGCCTTGGATGTCGCCGCATGGCGAGTGCTATGTGCACTGAAAATAGTGCTATTAATGCCACTAGCTAGTAATGTATCTTTTATCCACTTACTGAGTCTTTGAGACGAAAGTTTAGTGTAAGGTTTTTTAAAACTTATAAATAAGTGGTCACTGTCCGTATTACGGATTGGCTTAGTTTTTTCCATGTAATCAACTAAAGCCCTAGCTGGACAAATAGATGGTTTTTTATCAAAGAATGGAAGCCTCAGGACACGCTGAAATGTATTTACTCTTGATGTTTTTATATGGTCTGGTATTTTTATTAAAATTTCAACCGAATCGATAATTTCAATATTACAAAGTTTTATAATCGAAAAAGTTTGAACTCGATGTGCCGTTACCAAAGCCAATAATGTTAAGGTTTTCTTTGAAATTAACTCTAAACTAAGGCTTATATTTGGCCATTGTTTTGCCAGATGATCTAAAACTATATTAGGATTCCATGTAACATTATACTTAGGGTTAGATGGTCTTAGACTGAAAACACCTTTCATAAACCTTTTTATCTGATTTTCATCTAAAGTACGTCCTAATAGAAGGGAAAGTGCTGATTTATGAGAATTTAATGTACCATATTTGGAACCTTTTTCAAATGCTTCTGTAAGAAAATCTAAAATAGCTGTAATAGAATAATTACTATAATCAAAACTTCTTCTTGAACAATAAGACATCCAAGCTCTAATGCTACTATCATATTGCTTGTATGTATTTTTAGTTAGGGATGCTAACATAATATTAATGGACCGTGGTGAAAATGATTTCTTCAGTAATGTTTCCCGGACAATTTCACGGCAATCAATTCGAGTGTTCTGTGCAGATTGTGGACTGATCTGAAAGGAGATATTAGAAGATTTTTATCTGGACCAAAATAGATAGGTTCAGAAACCATAAGTTTTTTCAAAAGTGGGTACCATGGTTGTGTAGGCCAATTAGGTACTACGACAATACCTTCCGCTTTGTCTTGGATAATTTTTTGCAAAACTTTGAGAATTATGGCAAATGGTGGAAAAGCATAAAATAAAGTGTTTGCCCAAGACACCGTAAACGCATCTATAGCCCAGGCATCAGGGTCATTCTTCCAAGTGATATACTTCAAACATTTAGCATTTCGGCGGCTAGCAAATAAATCTATTTTGGGTAAACCAAACTGATGTTTTATTTGTTTAAAAGCTTCATCATTTAACTCCCATTCAGTGTCCTCGAACTTTTTTCGTGATAACGCATCAGCTTCATGATTATCCTTTGTATTGATGTATGAAGCAAACAACATTAGTTTACGCTGCTCACACCATTGCCAGATTTCTTTTGCAATTTTATTTAAATGTGGGTATTTCACACTGCCCATTCTATTTATGCAAGAAATTGCCGTTACATTATCGATTCTCAAGAGAATTTCACAATTTTTTAAATTTTTTGCAAACACTTTTAGGCCAAAAAAGGCTGATTTTAACTTTAACATATTAATGTGCAAGTCCTTTTCATTATCTTTCCAGAAACCTGAAGCTTCTTCATTTTTAAAATAAACACCCCACCCGCTAGAAGAAGCATCAGAGAATATTTCCATCTTATAATTATTAAACCTAAATGGGGCATAGCTTTTATTTATATTGTCAATCCACCATTTTAAATCCAATTTAAATTTATTGGGAATAAAAATTGTCTGTTCATAATTTTGATTTTGGAGCAAACACAAATACTTATGACGTTCAAATTCCTTAGTGTACAACCAAGAATATTGTATTGCCGGACAATTTGAGACTAAGAGACCGATTAGCTTAGCGAAATCTCGAAGTTTGCATTTCTTTAATTGGTAAAAATGCCTCAGAAGATTTATAGTTTTTTCTATTTTACTATCAGGTAATCTCAGTACCATTTTTGCCGAATCAAATATGAAACCTAAAAATTTGCATTGTTTCTTTGGTACCAAAGAACTCTTCTCGTAATTAATTTTAAATCCTAACATTTCAAGGACTTTTATCGTAAATGTTATATTTGCTTCACATTCAGTAAATGATCTTCCAATACATAATAAATCATCTAAAAAGATTACAGATATGTAATTGTATGATCTCAGGTATTCCACTACGGGTTTGAGTAATTTTGTAAAAACGTACGGTGCTGTCGATAGACCGAAAGGGAGGCAATTAAATTCATAAAGTATTCCATTAAACATAAACCTTAAATACTTTCTATAAGGTTCACTGACAGCCACGAAAAAATAAGCATCTTTAATATCTATCGATGCCATGAAACAATCTTTAGATACAAGCTTTAACGCTGTTCGATAATCTTCCATTTTAAAATGATTAGTTTTAACAAATTTCTTAATTTTCTTTAAATTTAATATAAATCTTTTATCTCCATTAGGCTTGGGAATCAAAAACACACTGGACAAGAATTCATTATCAGCATGATCACATCTAGAAATGGCATTAATTTCTAATAATTTATTTATAGATTTAGTAAAATCAAGTAACTCTTCTTTCGATTTTGGATATACTGAAGGCTTATTTGTACAAAAGGGTTTGGATATAAATGGAATATCATATCCCTGAACCCACGATAGAATTTTAGGATCGCTTGTAATATTTTTCCACTGCGTGGTGAAATATCGTAAACGGCCAGCGTATTTTACCTCATGATTTAATATTTCTTGCGAGTTTTCTTGATTGGTGAACGATGTCTCTCCACTCGATGACTCTCCACCCGATGATTCTCCCCTCGTTGAGAGCTGCGAGTTTGATACCGACGTTGTTTCCCTGGGGCCGGTTTTGTCGGTGGTTTGTTGCGGACCAGGGACCTCAAGTTTAAACGATACTGCCGTTGCTGTGCCGGTGTATTGGATTTCTTTGTGATTACTTTTAAATCTTGTCCCGATCTTTGTATCGTTTTAGCAGTTTTTAATTTTTCTGAAATATTTTCCCCAAAAAGAAATTTATCTCTGTTTGTTTCGATCATGGCTTCCTTCAGCCCAGTATTAACTGCATTTATTACAAAATGTCTTCTTGTCGATGTTTCTGTGAAGTGGCTGTCGCATAAAATGCGGCAAGCGTCGCTTAGCGGTTTAATCATAGAAGACGTCTCTTTTCTTAACATGGCGTCTAATACTCTTGCTAAAGCTGCTAGGGCCAATCCTATTTGCTTTTGTTTTTGCATAATAGTTAAGTCTCTTCTGATAAGAGACTCTGGTAATGCAGCTTTCGCTTCAGGATTTAATTCCGGTGCGACAAGCCATGTACAGTTTTTCGGAATTTTGTATTCTTCGAGAAGTTTTTGCTTAACCTCCTTTTGCAGTCCTTTGCCTAATATTTCCTGCCACCTCTTGGCAATGTCTGTATGAATTTTTGGCCCTAAGGAATTATCTTGTTTTGGGGCTTCTCCAAGTAGCTGAAGTAATTCTTCGTCTAGTACTATTTCGTCTAATTCCTGTGCTGCTAGCTCAGCAGTCACTATTGCTGATGCCGATGAAGGTTCTTTTGCCGGTTCCAGTGAGGGTTCTGTTGCCGGTGTCGGTGAAGGTTCTGTTGAGGTGCTTGGTTCAACAGTAAACAAATCAGCTCTCGTTGAAGTAGTCTTTTCATTTTCAGAAAAGGTTCCACTTTCCCTAGTAACCGATTCGTCCGAAAGGTTGCAAATGTCCCTTTTGATAATAAAAAATTATTCGAACCTCGTGACAGTTTTTCACATAAAACAAAAGGAATAAATGTAATAGTAACAGCAGTAAGCATTACAAATTCCTTTATTTTAATCTGAGCTGATTACTTTGTAAATTTACATAAAGTACGCTTGACCTCCATTGAAAAAACATGTCAGATGAAACCCGAAACAGTTTCTTGCATCACCGGCAAAAAAAACAGAGAGAATAGCGTGACAGTAACAGCCCGAATCAGCAGTACGCATCACAGATTCCTTTGTTTTAATCTAAATACGTTTGACCTCCATTGAAAAAATGTGACAGACGAAACCCGAAACAATTTCTCGCATCACCGGCAAAAAACAAAGAGAATAACGTGACAGTAACAGCCCGAATCAGCAGTACGCATCACAGATTCTTTTGTTTTAATCTAAGTACGCTTGACCTCCACTGAAAAAATGTGACAGATGAAACCCGAAACAGTTCCTCACATCACTGGCAAACACAAAGAGAATAGCGTGACAGTAACAGCCCGAATCAGCAGTACGCATCACAGATTTCTTTGTTTTAACCTAGGTACGCTTGACCTCTATTGAAAAAATGTGACAGGTGAAACCCGAAACAGTTCCTCGCATCACCGGCAAACACAAAGAGAATAGCGTGACAGTAACAGCCCGAATCAGCAGTACGCATCACAGATTTCTTTGTTTTGATTGTATTTAAGCAAAACGAAAATTTAAGCTTGGATACAGCACTGACAGTCAATATGAATGATTAACACTTACTGTTAGATTCATCCTCCGATGATGAAGAATCCAATATTCTTCTCCGTTTATGATGCTGCCAGTCACTTTTTAACTGTTTTATCTTTTTACGAATTTTATCCTCTATTTCATCGCGTTTCCTTTTGTTACCCATAACTTTTTTTCCAAAAACGACGGTTTTTCAAGTAACAAATTGAATATGTGCGAAGGCTTGAGCACGGAAACAAAGAATGAAAAACAAGATGGCGTAACCGCGTGTAAGGAGAGGAAACGCGGCGGGAACAGTGGTACCAACCAAAAAAAAAAAAAAAAAAGAAAGCACTGCGTTCTTAAACCTATTCTCTAAAATACCGTGCAAGGCTAATGCGTGGGAGCATTACTACAATATGTTAACTATAAATCGCTTCGAATGAAGCTGTGAAATATAAGTATTTATTTTATACTGAAACAGATGCAGTAAGGCGATGTTTGCAAACCGCATTTCATACTGGCTGAACTTGAAGGGGCCCTCGGCTTCTGTTGACGCATCCTGTAGTAGCTCTGCTATAGCTCTAGAACGGGCCTATTTGTCGATTAAGAGTGGAGAGTGTGAAGCTGCCATTGTTGGGGGTGCTTACATATGTCTGCATCCACAGTCTTCGGTGCATCTCACCAGGTAATTGTTTCACATCATCTAAAATATTAATTATGATATTACCATTACCAAGGCAGCTTTTTACATGATTTTCTTAATTGAAAGTCTCGTAGAAAACATACTTATCACATTATTTACATACAATGTCTCCTTCAAAATATAAAATCTAATCATCGTATTTAAGTTTGATAATGATTTGATCAGTCGGAAATTCTATCTATGCAATGCTACATATTCAATTAAATACTTACATTGATTCTTTCTCTTGTTTCTATTTCTACCTACGAATATAATGAATTTCCTTCTCAACCTCGTTACCGTCTCCCATTACCTCCATATCTTGTAGGTTTATTTATCTTATTCTTGAGTTTGTTCTGCTTTTGCCTTGTATGTGTATTAGATTGCTCCGAAGTAATATGAAAACAAAATGATTAGATAAAAATTAATTTATTTTTGGAACTTTAACAAACTTACCCGCGGTTACCTATATTCATTATATAGGTATATTCATTAATGCATTAAATATTTTTGAAATTTAACTTTAATTGACATTCCTTCTTTCAATTCGTACCATAAATCATTTGAAAAAATCTATAATGTATAACGTTTAATAAACATTTACTCATGTATTATCCTAGTCATACCACCTTCTATAAATAAATCATTTAGCCTGAAAACCCGAAGTTTGAACCAAAGACGGCTTGAATGTCTAAAACGTTATAATACTGGGTTGCAATTTTCACTAGTTGGCATAGTTTGTTGTCTGGCAACACTAGCCCCACGTGTCTGTTTAGGATGCGTGGCTGTTAGAAAAAGGCCTTTATAAAATCAGGATAGCTCATTTAATATATCTCTCTGGTACAATTAACAAGTAAAGGAAAATCTCTGCCTGGTTATGGAGTTCGCAGTCATATTCATAATTCTAAATTGAATTACAGATGCATAAGCCTCTGCATGGATGGAAAGACAAAATCTTTCGACAAAAACGCGGACGGGTGTGCACGGTCGGAAGCTATCAATGTGTTGTTCTTACAAAAAGCAAAAGACGCCAACAGGTACTGTCTGGCAGATTCTATACAGGATTCTAGTCAGTATTTAATATTTATTTACATATACAGAGTGTCTCATTTAAATCGGTCAGTATGGGAAAGTCTGAAACTATAAGACATACGAAGATCTGTTTTTAGGAACCATGTCATCGATTTTAATAACAAGAAAAACTGCATTCATACATTTAAAAAAAACATGTACTCAGCTCGGGAATCGAACCCGGTTGTTTTGAAAAAAATAAACTGAGACGGCACTGACAATGTCTTCCACCAATGTTGTCACTTTTTTTTTATACGAACCGTCGATCAAAGGTTGCACTGGCGCCAGACGATGATTTTAACAGAGACCGAGTTTTGGACATAAGCCGAGTTAAACCGTCATTCACCGGCCCAAAATGTTACGTCTGCAAAAACTACAGTTCGCTATAAAATACGACGTAAAAATTTTGAAACTTTTTATTTCAGAATATACGCTGACGTGTGCTACGTGAAAAGCAGTTTTTGTCCAATGGTCGACGAATTAGGTAGCCCAAAGTATGGTCCTTACCGTGACCACAAGAAGTTAGCAGGATTTTTGAAACAATTCTATAAAGAGGCAAACGTTAATCCTGCTCTTGTTGACTATGTTGAAGCATGGGGCTCAGGTACTTTTTAATATTTAACTTATTTAAATAGCAAAGTATCCTCATACAATAAAGATATCTATTTTATATTGAAACAGCGAAATTAAGGGGCTACAAAATGCTGGAATAAGTCTTACTCTAACGTTTTGGGTGCCAAACGGGACCTTATTACTAAGCCTCCGCTATCCGTCTGTCTTTCCGGATGTTTGTGACAGGGGTCTACAACTTCAGCCGTAATAGGTAGCTAAACTCTGATTTTTTATTCCGTAGAATTCTGACATTTCAGGGAAAGGGATGGCGCTGTGCTAGTAAAGGAGAAACGATACAGTTCATCTCGCTTACTTGCACAGTTCCATCCCTTTCCTTGAACTGTCATAATTCTACGGAATGAAACTCAGAATGAAAAATCAGAGTTTAGTTGAAATTTTCTTAGAATACGTGTTACTATGGCGTCTAACTCGGCAAATAGCAAAAAAAACCGGCCAAGTGCAAGTTGGACTCGCACAAAGGTGAGAGTCCAACTCGCACTTGGCGGCCACACAATACGTGTACGGAACCCTAAAAACATTTATGGTAAATAATTTCACTTGTAGTTATAGAAGTCCAACTTAACTTGATACTTGCTATCTATGAAACTCTGTGTATTTAAAGGGTCTAATTTGGTTGGTAAGTGATAACATCCTAAATAATTAAATATTTGTAATTTTCAGATTTTTAATATATATTTACTATATTCCTACGAACTCTCAAGTTTCTAAATCAACTGGAAGTGCCCTATAGGTTTTGATTCCTTTGCGGCTGTCAGAAATTTGTATGAAATTTATTATGTAAAGTGCAATAACTTCTTGTCATGTTGAGTTAGAAGCTTGATTTTCTTACAGCACCATGGTGCCGTGTAGGGGCCCTTGTAGGAGGTATCAGTTTTAACTTGATATCTCATATGGGGCCTAGGAAGTGTCTTGACAGACAGACGGACAACAAAGTATAAAGGAAAGTTTTTTCATTTTTGAGTTTCGGAACCCTAAAAAATTACATCTCCTCGTTTTAAAACACCAACTTTTTTTTTCTGCTTAAACGCTATTATTAAATTCGAATTATATTCGAGTCAATTATCGAGTCAAGTAGGTAGTTATTTTTCTGATTTTTCTGCAATAAAAACAATATTTTCACTGAAGCAATGATGGCTATAAATTATAAGACTATGTAAAACTAGTCTATGTAAAAATTGTAAAACTAATTGTAAAAATATGTAAAACTATGTAAATTTGTTCGGAAATACATTCACTTGTACACACACATGAAAGATCACCATAAGCTAGAAAAGCGAAATAAAGACAAAATATGGCCTCTAGCATGCTCTAAAGGTCCATATCCCACATCAATAATGGTCTACAATAAAATACCAGATAACATAAAAAAATCGACGAGGACAATAAAAATCACTTCTTATAAAAAAGTCATATTATTCACTTAAAGAATTTATGGATGACAAAAAATGTTGAATGCTTCGCTTCTGTCTGCCTATATGTTAAATAAAAATACTAATAATAATAATAATTGTTTAGTAATGTATGTGTACCTATAATTATGTTTAAGTTGCGGTGCTCATAGTGCATCATAGTCTATGTTTGGATCTAAGTCTAATAATGTACGTACCATCTATGTAACAGCATAAAGGCAATAAATACTGAATACTGAAATATTTCTTATTTAGCTGTACCAGAAGCGGACAAGAGTGAACTAGAAGCTATAAGCAGCGTATTTTGCAAGAACAGAAAATCACCCATTTTAGTGGGTAACGTCATTTCCAATATAGGCTATACAGAAGCAGCTTCGGGTATTTGCAGTATAATAAAGGTAAGATTTTTGAAATTGCCGCCTATCAGTCTCTTAAAAGTCTAGATATGGTACGATAACGGTAATAATAGTAAGTCTAGGTCAAGAATAGTGACTACAAATATATACAATATGCGCGTGAACTAAATAATAATGTTGAAGTGGGATGCCAACTGGATTCAGGTGAATGGTCGGTTTTTCACTTCACGATGGATTTTGATGCGGGTTTTACGATTATCTAGAAGGTTAATTTGGAAAAGGATGTTTTGTTTACAAGGGGAGAAAAAAGGCCACGGTTAGAGTTCTTCATTCAGAACCGTTGGCGTCCTTAGCAAACGTAAATAGGTTATGTAAATACAATGTGTCTTTTATTTATACAGCCAAATTCAGACTCAAAGACTAGGTAAGTGTTCAAGGTTCGATGAGCCTTTTTGTGAAATTCGTAAATTATTTTTCCGTATTACCCAAGCCTATCCACGAGTCAAACTATGGGAGGTCAACATTTAATTTTGCGAAATACGCAGAATGTGTTATGATCCGTGATACTGACCACTTACCAAGCATTCACTATGTATGAATTTGGCTGTATGAATAAAATGTCACCTTATATTGTTTGTCTTTTGAAATAGGTGCTGCTCGGATACCAAAATGGAAAATTGGCTGCCAATCTGCACTGTGACAATCCTCGTGATGATATAGAGGCGATAAGAGAAGGACGTATGCGTATTGTTACCGAACACGAAAACTTTAATGGCAAATATGTTGGTGTGACTAATCTTTCAGTCACCGGTATCAATTTTCATGTTTTACTGAGAAGACACTTGAAGCTGAAGGTGATTTTGTTAAAAATATTTTTTTCAAAGTCTTTATTAAGACCTTAAAGTTAAAAGAAGATTTTTTTTTCTTATTTTTGATAATGTTTTAGGATTCGTTGCGGTACCAATCTGACATACCATATTTAGTAGCTGTATCAGCGAGACAGGAGGCAGGAATAACAAAAATTTTTGATTATTTAAAATCTCACCCTATAGATCCTGAAGAATTAGGTCTGCTGCATAACATGCATGAGAAATGTTTTTCCGGACATTTAGGTCGTGGCTTTTGTATACTTGGTAATTGTTTCATTTTATCTGATAATACAGAAATTTATCCAGAAACTAAAATCTAATCATATTTTGATAAATTCGTAGAAACAAATACTGAAACAAATGAAACTGCATGCATACATCAAGAAACAAATTACTTTGATGACAATAAACGCCCTCTTTGGTTCGTTTATAGCGGAATGGGCTCACAGTGGATAGGCATGGGCACGCAACTCATGCGCATTCCTTTATTTGCTGCTGCTATTGAACGGTACGAATAATGCTAAAATTGACAAGGGACAGTACATAGACCCCGTGACATAGCGGGAGTGCGGGCGAGTACATACATTTCAGTATGAAATCGCCCGTACTGTCACCTGTCACGTAATATACTTATCCTTTTTTTGTCATAGCACTAAAAAGCGTTTTGTTGTTTTAGCTGTGGAAAAGCTTTAGAGTCAAAAGGCATAGATATCGTTGACATCATAACATCGAAGGAGAAAACAATGTTTGATAGTATTTTGAATTCATTCGTGGGTATCGCAGCTGTACAGATTGGTTTAACAGATGTGCTGCGTGGATTGGGTTTGGTACCTGATAATATTATTGGTAGGTACGAAGAATATTTTCATATATCTTATTTAAAAAAAGACCTCGATACTCTGGGAAAGCTATTATTCAGCGAATAAATGCCTCGTCGAGAGGATTCATGGTTGTTGTTTTTTCTAGAAAATACGAGTATATTTCAAATAAAATGATTCACCAAAGCACCAATGCTTTATATTACGTTTTATGCAGGTCATAGTGTTGGAGAGTTAGGATGCGCGTATGCTGATGGATGCCTCACCGCTGAAGAAATGATTCTGTCAGCTTACAGTCGTGGACTGGTGTCAGTACAGACACCATTTATTCATGGATCAATGGCTGCTATCGGACTGGGACATAAACAGGTTACGATCATTCAGATTATTATCTTGGTCCTGGACTTTCCAGTTTAAAATCTTGTAGAATTCATAATATTTATTTTATAGATCATTAATATGTGCCCCCCTGAAATAGAAGTTGCTTGTCACAACTCTAATGAATCCAGCACTATATCAGGACCTTATGATGTCATGCGTGAGTTTGTGACAAAACTTACTGCTATGGGAATATTTGCTAGAGAAGTGCCGTGTTCAAACATTGCTTATCATTCTCGGTATATCCAAGCAGCAGGTAAGAAACTTACATAGATATTATTATTTGTTTTTTACGTAGTTATTTCATTAAAGTATTATGAAAAGGGGTGCCTTTTGGAGCAGTTATTATCGTTATTCATCGTTTTAATATGAAACACTATTGCCACTTTTGTATGGACTCTCCACCAAAGTCTTGTGAGTTGACATAAAAACAATTATTGTAAATTAAAATTTTTTTACTCACGTATTATTATATTAATGTTGACAATTTGATTTGCCCACGCTGCGTTTTCGTAAGTACTACATTATAAGATCTAAAAATTGAACAATTGACATAGTCAACTATACCTATAATAATACGTGACTGAAAAAACCGTTTATTAATAACAAATTTGAAATACTAATCTTGATAGAATTTATAAAAAGACTAGCGGACGCCTTATAGCTTTGCTTGCATCACATGCTTGCTTGTATCAATACTTTGCTTGCATGGATTCCGTTTCTCCCGATCCCGTGCGAATTTTGTGAAATCACTCTAAAGCGGATGTCCATGTTATAAAAGGAACCTAGGGTCCAAATTTAGTGTTCCTAGCGGTTTGGTATAGTTTTCTTGGTTGTATGTAATTCCGTGTGATTTCTAATGAAGCAAATTTATGATTCGTGGCAATGTGTAGATAATGAGGTATATATTATTAACATAATATTTACAAAATTCCTTTAATAAAAATTCCTTACATTTTAGTTAAGGAGCAAACTGTATGTAAAACTTCGTGAATGGAATTGTGTAAATATTAATGTTTTTTTTTTACTTTAGTCATTAGGATATTACATGTACGTAGGCGTATATTCTACAAAGTTTTCTTCAGCCATTTTCTACCTGGAGAAGCACAAATTTGATGTGTTTTGAAAATGTTATTGTTCTTTAGAAAACTAGTGGCAGAAATGTAACGATGTAGTACATTTTTATAATCAGCTTCTAAAACCTTTTCATTTGAAATACCAAACGATATAATTCAGGAAAAAAAAAATACAAATCAATTATGTCGTGATACATCGCCTAAGTTAAACCATGCGACAAAACACTTAGTAACATGATTCTATAGCTCATTACCTATCCATTGCCACCAATCATATACTAGCTTTATTGGAAATCCCACGGACGGTTTTTAAATTAACATATGACTACAGACGTTGATAGATCAGTCAGCAAGTCAAGGTATTCGTTTGTATATAAAATGTGTAACAGAAAAGTGTAAACATATTTGAAGATGAGTTTCAGGTCCAGGATTATTGAAATATTTGAAAGAAGTCATTCCGAATCCCAAACCTCGCAGTGAGCGTTGGTTATCTACATCCGTGTCACAAGAAAAATGGGATGAACCACTAGCTAAGTTTTCCTCTGCAGAATATCATACCAACAACTTACTAGTGAGTACCTATATAAATCATAAAAATCTAAATAAATAGGCACTAGAAGTCCCAATGCCGCGTTGACCTTGTCGCCGCATAGGTGACTGACACCTAGGACACTGGACCAGCATGGCGCTGGACCAGCACGGGATTTGTAAATTATACCGCTCAAACCGTTGGCGGTGAAACAATATCAAATAATCGTACTTTTCAACATATCTAAATGAGGAAACTGTTCCAGAACCTTAAATCATACTAACAAGGGAGTTACCTGTAGGGGTTACATTTCATCGGTAAGTAATTTTTAAGGCAAAAATATTGTTTTCTTTAAAGTTACTCGATATACAACGTTCCTTACAACAGTTTAGTTAACTAAAATCACAATTAATCTTGTTCCCATGATTGTAATATCTATTGCTGCTTATTTTCTCAAACATTTAGAGTGTGATAAACTGTACGCAACAATGTTTGTAAATCTCGTGAGTCAGCGGAGCGACCAAAAGTTTTTGTATGTTAAGTAAATGCAACGTGTTCAGCGTAATGTTCATGATTAATTGTATGTACTGAACGCACGTCTCTTCGTAGTGATTTTACAAGTAATTGTGATCTATTTGTTCTCAGTCATCACATCAAACACATGTGAAGAAGCTGCGACATTGTTTAGTGCCTACTTATTTAGATTTCTATGGTATCATAACAATTTATCTTTTTGTTCCTCAAGTTGCTAGAAATCCAAGAAAACTTATGCATTTTTCTTATTAACGTTTTAGAACCCGGTGCTGTTTGAAGAGACAGCCAAGCTTATTCCAGCTAACGCAGTGCTGATAGAAGTAGCACCGCATGGTCTATTACAGGCCATCCTTAAGCGTTCCCTGCCCGCTTCTTGTGTCCATGTGCCACTAACCAGACGTGGACATCCTGATAACGCACTATTTTTGCTTGAAGCCATCGGCCAGTAAGAGAATTATCATTATTTATCATTGTCATAGTAGAAAACATAAATATAGATCAGTTTAATTTATGAGAACTGCCCAAAATTTTGTATGGCATTCTCGTGCTGGTTTTATTTTGCAGATTATATATGGTGGGCTACTATCCTGAAATCAGAGCTCTATATCCTAAAATTGAGTATCCTGTTTCAACGGGTACGCCTGATTTATCTCATCTTGTAGAATGGGCTCACGATGAGACATGGTAAGATTTGTATTTGCGAAAATCTAATCAAATTGCATTCGTTGATGTAATACCATTAGTTCCATGATTATACGTATTTGCATATTTTAAATGTACAAACATGGTGTAAACACTATATACGCATGAATATAATATTATGAAGTCGGCTGAGTTCAATAAAAATTATGAAAAATTTCGGACGCAAATACGGCTTTAAAATACAGAAATACCTCGAAAAATTTGTGTTGCGATCACCTTATTAACATTTTGATATTTTGTTTTTAGGACATTACCGCTTGTTGTTACAGCACATAAAAGAATTTCAGCAGCTGCCAAGTTTATCATTTCTTTGCACGATGACGAGCATGCTTATCTAAAAGGGCATGTCATTGGAAGTAAGTAAGAGTAAATCGAAGTAAGTAACAGCAAAGAAACATGTTCCAAAATATGGGTTCAATAACAACACTAATGTTAACAAACAGCCCAACTCAATACTAATTACGACCGAGATACTCGTAGCTGCTAGTTAGGTCGACTCAATCCTAGACAGTTGCTATGTTCCCCGAAAGATAAATAGACAGTAAATACGCTCGGTGTTTCCTTTATTCCTAATGATTGTGGCAATAGAGTTATATGGAAAAGACGAGACGTAAAGTTTCGACAACACTGACAAAACACATCAGGTGCATTTAGAAACTTGATTGCAACGAACCCTGTGAGGTGACATTAAGACCCCGGGAATAACTAGGCGAGGACAATAAAGAAGCAGATACGTCTACGAAAATTTGCATTTGTTATTTGAAAGAGTAACAACATACCTGAACCCTTGGAGAATATTAAATATATTATCCATGGTATTTTGTTAATAAAAAGAAACCAATATTTTTTTAACATGTTCTTTCTGTTTCAGAAGAGACGCTGTACCCTTACAGTGGCGCACTAGTGTGCGTGTGGGACACCCTGGCGATGTCTGTGGGTGCGACGCGACGTGATCTCTCTGTTCATTTTCACAATGTACATCTACACGAACAGCCGCGCTTAATACAAAATGAGCTTTTGCGGCTCAATGTACAACTGCATAAAGGAAACGGATATTTTGAGGTTAGTAAATTGTAAAAAAACGAGTTATCTTTACTTAAGTTTGTATAACACCACCAGATTAATATATTTTTTTTCCATTCAGGTAAATAACTTTAAGACAAAGATTGTCAGCGGGTATATAAATACAGAAGAAAAAACTCCCGAAATATTTCTGCAACCACATACAAATAATTCTGAAGAAATCGTTTTGCAATCAGACGATGTTTATAAACTGTTTTACAGTCGGGATACTTTTTATGGGTAAATTTTCTTTTAATATAGAGGGGAAAGCAAATACTTATTTCAGTATGTTACAATTCGGACACATCACTTATCAAGCTATTACATTATTAATAATTCAAAGTTAAGCCACACATGTAACAAACACTGAATTTAGTGGACTTTGTTATTCTGCTTGTCATTTTTTCATATTACTAGTCTATATACGGGATAGTGAAGGAAACACAGAACCTACCTACATGTAGCACAATTACAACTTTAAAAAGTATATTTTATGTTACCGCCCAAACCCGATTTTACTACAAACCAGTTTTTCGAAAGTCCTGCAGCGCAAAACAGAGCCGATAGGTTAGGTTAGAAGGTTACGTGGCGTGACTGCTACCAGTAAACTTTGTGTATTTTTTTTATAACAACCCAAAACCACTTTGGCCTAGGCCAAACTAGTTTATTCTAAAATCTTTAATAAATATATAGTATGCCTTAATTATCTTTTTATTTATAATTACACCATATAACTTTCAATATATACAATAAATAAAAGAAAATTATAAGTTGAAATATATTTCGGCCCTTAGTGGGCCGTCATCACGATCACGATCACGATGACGGCCCACTAAGGGCCGAAATATATTTCAAGTTATAATTTTTGTGATGACGGCCCACTAAGGGCCTAAATATATTTCAACTTATAATTTTCTTTTATTTATTGTATATATTTAAAGTTATATGGTGTAATTATAAATAAAAAGCTAATTTTTCTAAAATCGGGTTTGGTCAGTGACACATACACTTTAATATGCTTATATTTTGAAGTTCTTGTTGTCATTTGTTACAGTGGTGAATTTAGGAGCATACAAAGTGTTAATAAAGTGATGACCCGAGCAAAGATTTCATGTAACGGTAACTGGGTAACATTGCTTGACTCCATGCTGCAATTGAAAACACTTTGTAGAGATCACGGTGGAGTTTCACATCCTTGGTTTATTCGTCGTCTTTATATTGATATCAAGGAACATCGTAAATTTACTGATGCAAAGATTGATGGAAACGATATTACTTTCGAAGCAAATGTGATACAGCACGGCACAATAATAAAGTACTCAATTCCAACAACTTTTTACATATTTATAAGCTACCTTGCTTTTGTAGACTTTTACAAATCGTAAAAATTGACTTTAGCACATTTGCTAATATTTAACTTAGCCATTTGTATGTGAAACTAATTTTGTTCATGATTATCTGTTTCAGATGTGGAGGAGTAGCTCTAGAAGATGTGAGGTTCCGTGATTATCCACTTATTAATCCTGAACCACTTTCTTTAAAAGCGTTGAGATTCACTCCTTACTTCCAATATAATACCGTCATGGTTTGTATAATATTTGAGACTAAAAATGTTACTAACGTTTCATATTATGTATTATTCATTACAAATTTACAGTACGTTCCAAGTTATAATCACAATCGTGAATTAAACGTCTCAACGAACAGATTCTTTTTCTTATAACATAATCTCATCTTATCTCACTCATTAAAGTTGTGAACAACACTAGTGCATGAATTCAGTAGTTAATTTATGCACATTTTGATTGCAGGTTACTGAAGCATTAAATGTGTTTCTCCAAATTGTGGCAGAAAATATGAATAAAACTTCTTTAAATATTGTGGAATTACAAAATTGCAACGAATTTACAAATAGGTTGGAAATACAAGAATTGGACAATAGTATCTTTGGACTAGCACTGAATTTCGAAGTTGCTGACTTACGAAGTATCACAGATAAAGAAATTCAGTCGCTGAAAACAGCTGACTTGGTTATTGTACAAAATGTTAAAACTAACGACAATGTAAGAATTTATAAATTACCTACTCCAGTTTCTTTATTTTGTCTACTGCAAAAGTTTATTCTAAAACAACTTGTGGAAAAGGTTTGATTATGTTTATAGCGAACCATTTTATTAATAGTTTTTTTTATGGCCATTCTTTAATAAACTATTATTTAAACTAAATTAAAAGTTAATTACTTTCAACTTTATTGTAATTTGATAATACGAATTGATAATCAAACGTATATACTCTGGTTGCTAACCATCATATAACATAAACATATCGTTATAACAAATATCCCTGAAGGGGTTCCAAAACGGTTTCGCAGTGTGGACTGTCACTAGAACATTTAACACTCGTAACAACTTCTTTTCACTGGGTGAGCCTTATTACCGTATTTGGCCACAAATGTACGCTTTTTTTTGAACATACAGATTTACCTTATAGTTTGTTTATTTTATTTTTTGTTTATTTTTTTTTATTGCTCAAGCAAGCAATGTAAATATTGTTTATAAAGTATTTATTTAAGTTAAAGTACTTGATAATCCTAACGTAGCAAAACCGGTAGGGCCGAGAAAATAATTAATGTAATTTGTGGAAAAGTACAGTGTTTTCATCACAATATTATCTCAAACTGTTTTTTTTCACCATCAGCAAGTATACAACTATAGACATAAATTCAGAAAAACTCATTGGTCCATGCTCGACTGGTATTCAAACTTGGGTCTCAAGATTAAGAGACTGGTGTCCTACCGACTGAGCTACCTCTGTTTTTATGATTGTATGATTCATCTTAAAAATGCATACTTCTAACTCATTGATTTCTTTTGTTTAGATTTGTAGGATGCTGTGCGGCACAGTTACAGAAGACATCTTCGTAATAAGTACTGAAATATCAGGTTCAAATTCACTACCTCAAGCGCTATGTCGCACGGTAGCCTCAGTTGCTACACCATGTGGCAGATTATTACTGGCTCGCTGGCGCCCTGCAGCCATTTCTTCTGCATCTGCTGCTATCTCCATACATGACTCTAGTGACTTAGAATTGCTACGTTCTACGACGCAATGTATAAAATCTGATCATCGTCTAGTCATTCTTTCTTGCTACCCACCACCCCGAGGTTTAAAAGGTTATTTTCTAAAGTTTTTAACCCCTTTACTTTTAAATGAGGTGACATTGATTTATTATGTCTATGAACAGCCAAAGAACTAAAAAACAGCAAGTTCTGGTGATAAAAAACGATAACTTTTCGAAGTATATATTATGATACCAGTCAAACCAGATTTTAAGATAATCTAGTTTGACCTTCCGACTCTCTTTTGGGCTGAAGAATTTCCGAAAAATTAATTTGGCTTATTAAGCCTTAGTCGGTTAGTACTGGGAGTTAAAAAATAAAATGGAAATTTTCACAAGAAGGAATATTGTACCTTTACTTACCGAGTTTTTCAAAATTTGGCTATACATAAACATAATCAAATTTACCATAAATTATGGTTGAACAATATTATTTTCAGAAATGGTACAAGAATGGAGAAAAAAGCCTAATTGCAACAAAATTTATGTGGCAATGATAAACCACAAAAATACAAAAGATCAAAACTTGGAACAACTACCGAACTTCGACCTAGTTTTCAATATTTTAGATCATGTAAGTTATTTTAAGACAATCGTTGACCTTAAAGTCAACATATACGCTCGAACTTCCAAACTAGCGTAGCTTGCCCTTTATATCTTTATTAATATTTGGTATTTGCCAAAATTTTCAATCTCATATAATGTCTAGACTTGAACCTAAAACATAAACAAAATCAAAATCAAATACGTACAAAAGTTACAAGCATATAAAAGTCCTGGTCCACACTAAAATTAATGTATGTTTACCGAAATGTCGTAGAATAGTTACAACAAGAGTAACAGCATAGTATATTTTATGCCAATAGAAATACTTTTGTTTCAACTCGATTTTTGGGATATTTATCCTGAAATCGTAAGAACAACATGCATTCTCAAGCTTTTTCAAGAAATGAATCTTGTTATGCATTATCATGCCTCTCACTTGCTCTTTACGATTGTAAATGTAGGTTGCAAAAGGAAGCCAAAGCGACCACATTGACAACCACTGGCTTCCCTGCGCAGTTTCTCGATATACCATAATAAGTCCATTTTATCATAATTACTTATATATTGAAGTATAGTAATTACGTATACACATTGTTTTATAGCATTACTGCGACATGCCGCTACTGACTGCAACATTGCGACGCATACTGCTTATTTAGCAATAAGTAGTTATATTAAAGAATATTGTAAAGTTTTCGGGTGCACTATATTTTGGCAGTTGACCATTAAACATGTCAACTTAACGTCTGTGTTTCAATCACCACTCCAGACTTCTACACTACAGACCCTTGACGAATCCTGTTATTTGATGGCGACCCATACCAGTTACCTGTGAAGATTTTCTGATTAATAATTGAAGAAGCGAAGGCAAAAAGAAGATGATTTATCAACACCAAGGAACGAAAATACTACAATACCAGAAGATCAGGAGACCAGAAAAACAGCATCAATTGTAAGAAGAAAAAATCAAGCAAGAAACTTGGCTCTTAGCTGTAGCAGACAATATTATAGAAGAATCGTGCATAAGAAAAGGTTGGTGCCGGGTGCCGGGAGATATGCTCAAGCCTAATAGGAGATTGAAGGACATGCAGGGCGCCGGCAGATACATAGTACGGGTCAAATAAGGAGCAGCTGGAAGCCTGTTCGAGTCCGATGACCGATGACCACCACAGCACGTTTTAACCGACGTCAGCGTGACCTACATAATGCTAAGCGGTAACATACCTAACTGCGCACAATTCTGTAAGTTTTTGAACAAAAGTTTTTGCATTCAACTTAAATGATTTAATTTAGTAGTTTTGCTTATCATGCCGTAATTTTAATTGTCGATTCATTGTAATATGTCCGATCAGTTAAAGGAATTACATATTAAAATAAATTTAATTAAGGAATACTTGGTAAAAATCGGTCCAGAACGTCGTAAGAAAGATATAGCTTATAAGAAGTTACAGGAAGCTGAAAATGAATATAAAAACTCGATGGTATTTTGACTCAGTTGAACCAAGAAATTATAGATGAGCAGCTAAGCACTGAATCCACAGATTTATTTCAGAAATTGATAAATGAAATAACTATTGCTTATAATAAGATTGTTAGATTACTATCAAAAATAGATAATGGTTGCCAAACTGGGGAAGGTAATTTTGTAGAAATTGAGCCTAAGTTATCGCAAAAGTTATCAAAAATGGCTGACTCTTTTGATATTAAAACGGCTATTTCCCTGTTGCCTGTTATGAATGGCCAGGAACAAGTGACCAACCAGCTCGTCGATGGGATATTGTTGTATAGCTCTCTTATTAGTGAATCTAGTAAAAACCAGCTTATTGAGTTTGTGTTAAAAACGCGACTTTCAGCTAGTGCAAAGTTGCGACTGAAAAGTACTTACAGCAGTGTCCAATATTTAGTTAATGATATTCGCAAGTTTTTACTACCGAAAAAATCGACTGTTGCTTTACAAACGCAGTTATTTCAAATTACACAAGGTCGTAGGTCTATTGAGAAGTTCGGTACAGAGCTGGAAGAGTTATTTGTCAATCTGACGATTGCTCAAGCAGATGATGAACCGTCTAAGTTTGAGGTCTTGCGCCCTCTTAATGAAAAAACTGCTATCAAGCGGTTTGCGGATGGTTTGTCCGACAAGCGGCTTAGTACTGTTATCGCGTCGCGACAGTTTGATTCGCTACCCGAAGCTATTAGGGCAGCACTAGATGAACAATCTATGTCCACCCAGCCTCAGAACCAAACTATGCATTTTGGGTCCAATAAATTGTACCAGCATAAACGCTATCATAATCGCGGTTTCCGTGGCCGAGGAAATTATTCGAATAAAAATTTTGTTCATAATAATAGCTCCAATCACAACAATAATCGAGGTCAACAAACTTCCTTTATAAGTGCAGGTTATCGAGGTAGACACAAAAATGGTCAGCGTCAGCAAACACGCGCCGGCGGCCACTCACGTTTCCAGCGCATTCAGCATAACGCGTTAGAGTACGACGGCCAGGAAAGGCTTAAAAATAATAATGAACGTATAGAGTTTTTTCGTACCTAAACCGAGCAATCATTTTATTTTTAGTTTTAACAACTTTTGTGTTATTACTTGCCAGTTAAGGGATGGTGATGAGTTAAATTTATTAATTGACACTGGAGCCAGTCTATGTATTTTGAAATATGAATGGTTATTAAAAAATGGGGATTTATTGAATTTAATACAACAGGATAAGTTAGTAATTAAAGGAATAAGTGGTAATTTAGAGTCTATTGGCTATATTAATTTAGATATTATTATTAAGAATGTGGTTTTTAAACAAAAGTTCTACGTTTTCAAGAACTTATCTTGCACCGCAGAGGGGATACTCGGGCAAAATTTTTTCACGCGATATTCCGCGATGTTAAATTATAAAGATGGTACTTTGAGTTTAGAAAACCAAGACCAGTCTATTGTTGTACAAGTAAGTGGAAACTTGTTTACAATTCCGCCACGATGCGAAATGATCAAACACATCCCGACGACACTATGTAGTGATTGCGTAATTTTAGCTAGGGAAATACATAAGGGAGTGTATACAGCGGGTGTCATTTCGAAACCACAGAATGGACTTATTCCAGTTAGAATTTTAAATACCACGGATAGTTCAATTAAGGTAGATATTTCGGATTTAGAAGTCATTAGTCTGAATCATTTTGATGTTTGCAAGTTTGACAAAGATAGTATTAGTTCCAATAGAGTTCGAACTTTGCTTAATTTACTTGATTTGCATTCTTATTTAAATAAAGAAGAGCAAAAGAGCATTGAAAACGTGTGTGCCAAATACGCCGACGTTTTTCATTTACCAGGAGATACGCTCTCCACAACTAATTTAATTAAACATTCTATTAAATTGAAAGATAATACGTCCTCAGTGTACGTGAAGCCTTATAGATTGCCAAATGCAATGAAAGGAGACGTTCAAAGGCAGATTGATGAAATGCTTAGGAATGACATTATTGAGGAGACCACTTCTGAATGGTCTAGCCCTGTACTTTTAGTTCCTAAAAAGACTGATAAGTCAGGAGATAAAAAATGGAGACTTGTCGTTGATTATCGTCAACTCAACAACAGAATACAAGACGATAAATTCCCTTTACCCAATATTACAGATATTTTAGACTCATTATCGAATAGTATCTACTTCTCAAAGCTAGATCTCAGTCAAAGTTACTATCAATTATCTCTTGAAGAGCAATCTAGGAAGTATACAGCATTTACGACGGATAAACAATACCAAATGAAGCGATGTCCGATGGGTTTAAAGACATCTCCGAGTGCATTTTCTCGTCTGATGACGATTGCGATGTCTGGTTTGAACTATAAAGCTTGTTTTATTTACCTAGACGATTGTATAATAGTCGGAAATTGCCTAGAAACGCACAATAAAAACCTAATGACTATTTTAGAGCGCTTACGTGAAGTTAACTTGAAATTAAATCCTCTAAAATGTGAGTTTTTGCGTAAGGAAATCGTTTATTTAGGTCATAAGATAACTTCAGAAGGGATTTTCCCCGACCCAACTAAAGTAGAATCCTTACAAAACTACCCTACTCCACAGAACACTGACGATGTCAAAAGATTTGTAGCATTTGCAAATTATTATAGGCGTTTTATACCAAAGTTCGCAGAGATAGCCCATTCTCTGAATGCATTATGCAAGAAAGATGTAGCGTTTGCATGGACGGATCAATGTGAGTGCGCTTTCCAAAAGCTTAAACAGACACTCATTAGCCCGAAAGTACTAGATTATCCAGATTTTTCTGATAGAAATTTTACTCTACAGACGGATGCCTCAAAACTTGGGTTAGGCGCAGTACTTTCAAATAGCAATGGCAAGGTAGTAGCGTATGCGAGCCGTAGTCTTAAGCCCGCCGAAACACGTTATCCAGTAATTGAGCTTGAATTACTTGCTATTGTTTGGTCTGTAAGACATTTTAGGCCTTATTTATATGGCAAAAAATTCAATATTAAAACGGATCATAAGCCGTTGATTTACTTATTTAACATGACTGATCCTTCAAGCCGACTTACTAAATTCAGACTCTATCTAGAGGAGTATGATTTTGAAATAAGTTATGTTCCGGGACGGCAAAACGCAGCTGCAGATGCATTGAGCCGTATTACGTTAACTTCCACCGATTTAAAGAACATGCACGAACATGTAGTATCAGTCATAACCAGAGCAAAAGCTCGTAAGTTGCGTAGTGACAGCACTGCCATGACTCCCGAGATTCCCGCTACTCCAAGGTCTGATCAACCAAAAGTATTGGAAATCCTCAAGCGTCCAGCAGAGAGCATAGAATTAATTATTGGTAACATGAGTACTCAAAGACAAATACAGAAACTGAAGCAAATCACTAGTGATAAAGGTAATTGCATTTTTGTGCCTGAAAAATCAGCCATATTCGTAATGTCTCGATCGTTTTCTACCGTAAGTGTGCTAGCGAGAGAATTACATGAATTTTGCAACAAATTAAAATTAGATGAGCTCGTAATTATTAAATGCAAACGATATGAAGAATTAATAAATATTCTCATAAAGGAAATTAATAAATTTGAATTCAATGGTATCCTTAAGTTACTAATTCTCAAAGACGTCATGAGAGTAACTGATAGAGACACCAAAATTGTGATCATGAATGACTTCCATCTGTTACCCACAAGTGGCCACGCGGGGGTAAATAGGATGTTGAATAATATAAAAAAATATTACTTTTGGCCAGGAATGACTAACGATATAAGCGAATTTGTTAAAAAGTGCAACAATTGCCAGATTCAAAAGCATTCCAATAGGCATACAAAGGAGCCGATGGTGATTACATCTACGGCATCCACAGCTTTCGAAAGAGTTAGTTTAGATTTAATGGGTCCTTTAAGTATAGATAATTTAAATCATAAATATATTTTAACTCTACAGTGTGATTTGACGAAGTATGTCGAAGCATATCCACTAGAAAAGAAAGATACGGTTTCGGTAGCTAGGTTATTTGTAAATAATTTTATTTTAAGATACGGTATCCCGAAAGAAATAGTAACTGACATGGGGACAGAGTTTATGTCGTCAGTTTTTTCAGAAATTTGTAGCTTACTAAATATTACTAAATTACACTCAACCGCGTACCACCATGAAACCCTAGGAGCCTTAGAGAACACTCACAAGCATCTAGGAGCTTATCTTAGGATACAGTGCGATAGCAACAATACTGACTGGAGCAGTTGGGTTCCATTTTGGTGTTTTTCCTATAACACCGCGGTTCATACTGAGACAAAATACACTCCATTTGAGTTAGTGTTTGGAAAAGTCTGTAACTTACCAAGCAATTTACAGAACCCAGTCGTAGAACCATTGTATAATCCCGACTCTTATCCTTTGGAACTCAAATACAGGCTTCAAAGAGCACAACTTGAAGCTAGAAATAATTTATTAATGAGCAAGGAACTAAGGAAATTATATTTTGATAAAAATGCCAATCCTGTAAAGTATAAGAGTGGAGATTTAGTTGTAATTAGAAACCAAGTTGGTGATAAGTTAGATAAGATTTATTTAGGTCCATTTAAAGTTATACAAGATCTGGAACCGAATGTTAAAATTTTAAGGAATGGTAAAGAATATGTAACCCATAAAAATAATACAAAATTATTTGTTAAATGAAATATTTAAGTTTTAGCAATTATTTTATAAGAAAATTATATTTAGATAAAAATGTGAACCAAGTAGTATGCCTCACATTTTTTTTGCAGTGCCCCGGGAATGAAGGGACTTAAAAGGGGAGATGAAGTATAGTAATTACGTATACACATTGTTTTATAGCATTACTGCGACATGCCGCTACTGACTGCAACATTGCGACGCATACTGCTTATTTAGCAATAAGTAGTTATATTAAAGAATATTGTAAAGTTTTCGGGTGCACTCTATTTTGGCAGTTGACCATTAAACATGTCAACTTAACGTCTGTGTTTCAATCACCACTCCAGACTTCTACACTACAGACCCTTGACGAATCCTGTTATTTGAATATCATCTAGTCGAACTTCCATGTAATATCATACACATATTTCACAAAGTAAATCTCACTCCATACCTTTACACCGCGTACTTGCTTGCTTCATGTTTAGTGTTTTCTATGGTGACTCTATTTATAACGCGTATAAATATAATATGACTGCAAATAATTTTAATTTCTGAAATAATTCAGTTTTATCTAAACAACATAAGATAATGTTTTAAGTTTGTTTGTTTGTTTATTTATTTAATAACCAAAAAGAAATACATATTTTACAATAATAAGGTGTATCAGAAACCTGTAAGGGTTTTTACGTACACCGTCATTCCCGTCTTATGCAAGCATAAAGAAAATTAGATGTACAGGTAGTCTAAATAAATATTGATAATGCCTTATGATATCGAAATGCTTTGCGACAAATTCGTAAAATAATGGAATACACACAAACGTAACTAGGTAGGTATCTTTATAGATACTTACTTACTTATGACAATATGAGCAAACGTCCATTGTTGCCCTTTTTAACCATGGAGATGGAGATAACAAAAAAATACAAAGTTAAATAGCCGTTACAAACTTATCAATTGTCTTTCACACAAGAGCATAAGAACTATTTTAGTCCGTACATAACTCGATCTTACCTAGGAAGTGGACAAGTTAACACGAATATAGGATGATTTAATTAAATTATGTTATTATTTAGGGGAATAAGGTTAGGAGTAAATTATTATTCCCCTAAATAATATTTGATGCGATGTGAATTGGTGACATACTTAAGAAAGGCAAAGTGGCTTTATCAGTGGGAATAGAAGAGCTTGTATGATACGATTCTTGATCAAAGTGGAAGAAGCGATAAGGTTTCTTGTAGTCATCGACTAGGTAATCTACGTCTACGAGACAGACAAGAGTATAAAATGTAAATGGAAAAAGTTATTTCTCCGCAGGGTACATGGGGAGGTGAATTTTATGTCAAAACTATGGATCATACAACCAGATCGAATCAAAATATAACTTTACGATGCAGAGAAATTGGAAATCTAGAAACTTTACATTGGGAAGATGTTCCTCTGCTTGAGCCAAATAAAATCGGTGTAAAGGTAAATCTACCTTAAATCTAATCTTAATCTTAATTCTAGGGAATTGCCCATCCCCAGGGAGCAAAAATTTTTTTTCTTGATAAAATAAGGTCTAGTTTCACCCCTTTTCGGATGTGCACTTGTACGAGGGACACACTGTATATATAATAAGTGTAGAATATACGCTGTATGCCAATATCTTTGCCATATATTTTATTCACTTATTTCAAATAAATAATTCACTTCGATAAAACGGTCAGATGGCCTTATTGAACAACTTTCTCTTTTGATGTTTTTTTTTCTGACTTGAATTGCAGATATTTTCCTTTCTTACTGAAAACTCATCTACATCAAAATAAAAATTTACCTGTAGCCCTCAGGGATAATTTAGCTTCAGTCAGAACAGTAGTACCCAATATTAACTTGTACCATACAAACTCGCAAACAAACTTTACCTTGTTATAACTTATAATATAACATAATTGTGTAGATAGCTTCTTCGCCCACGTGGCCTACAGGAAACAAATTTCATTTTTTTTTCAGAAACAAATATTATAAGCGCTCTCACTCCCTCTTAATTGAATATACAAACTAACAATATTCCAAACAAAGCTAGCTTGGCTAAAAAACTCGCATGTTTGAAATACGAACGCGCCCAGCTCGGCTTTCGGCCATGCGGGCGCGTTATCCGTCCTCGCATGCTCGTTTTTTGGCCTCGCTAAATGCTCCCGGCTTTTGCGACGCTGCGAAGAGCTTTATAAACTAAAGTCACACAAATACTCACTGAACTAGTAGATTCAGATATTAGTGTGTAAAGTATTATAGTATGTATGTGCCTTGCCCGCGATCCCACCCCGTTTATTCAACTCTGGCCCGTTTTTGGCTTGGGCGTAACTTTTTTTACACCCCATATAACCTATATGTTGAACAGGGTCAAATCCGTTGACCGTTTGGTTTCGGAGATGTGCGTGAACAAACAGACAGATAGACAGGCAGACAGAAAAGAATTTTAAAAATCGCTGATTTGTGTTCTATTACTCTTTTTTAGTCACCCCCTTTCTATTTTCATTACTTTTCTTCAATGTACAGATGCACCGGTTTCTACTCTTTTCCTACATATATGTAGTGTAGACAAAAATTAAAAAAAAAAGCTCATAAAAAGTAAAAATATCTATTATCATATTTTATAATAGATTTAATCACAGATGTCAATAGTTTTAATCCATACCCATAGGTTGACGTCTTTGAAATTTCAAGTAAAGAACAGATTTATAATGTATATAAAGAAAATGCCTTCTTTATTGCCAAGAAGCTTTTAGCCGTAAGGTAGCGCTTCTTACTTCCTTACAAGGCTACACCAAAAAAATGTACCTTCAAATTCTTTACACTTCAAGAGTAATAGAGACAGCTACACCATACAACGATTCATGAGTAAAAGAGATAGATACACTTTAAAGTCATTTTACCTATTTTAGCGTGCGGCTTTCAATAGAGCTTAGAACTTCAGTCTGGTTATAAATTTCTTGGTACCTTCACATAGTCATCATAATCAGACAATCAAAATCAGACATATTTTATTTTGTAGGTTCATTTTGCTGGTTTAAATCGATGTGATGCCAAAAGAGCATCAGGATCCGCACCTTACAAAGTAGAAGGTGATGGTGAAATTGGCTACGGTATGGACTTCAGTGGTGTGACGGACAGGTGACTTATTCTTATTTTTTATTATACACAAATATATTTAACTACACACGTAAAAATTAAAATTAGTGTACAGCGACGAGCTTACCTCTATGAGAGATTTCTTCCAGCAAACCGAAAGAAGATCAGGAATACATAAAAAAGAAAAACAGTAATTAAAATGTTGATACGATGATTCATAAAATTCAATTTTCTTTTAGTTTTAACCTTCCTCTTCTCATATTTTTAATTTTCGAACAAATAATCTTTAATTTAGGCATATCTAATAAAAACAAAAACAACGTAATAACTAAGAATATGTAACTAAACTAATTATACATTAATATATGTAATATATGTAATCTAAAATAAAAAATCTCTAAAACATATCAAATAAAAAATAATATCTAAGCTGTTGCCGTCGTGTGGAGAGCCCAAGAGACTGGCGGCATTGGCAGCACTGGCTTACCGAGCGAAGTGAGCCCAGCCATTCACTAGAGGCATCGATCAAACGTGTCGACATTTCTTTAATTTTATTACTGTTTATCTACCTACCTAATTTACTCGTTCTGAAAAATCAATAATGTGTTAGAGCGTATTTATTTATTAAATATATTAATTATTAATTTAGATTTATTATTTTAAGTTTTGAAAACGAAATATTATGTTAAGTTTTTGTGAATATATTTACTTAGCATAGTAGTGAAAAGCTTGTATGTATATGGGTGACAATATGCTGCTATATAAACAGAAATAAATTTCTATGTTAGAATTCTTGACGATTTATCAATCGCAGGGAGATATAAATTAAAATTATATCATTCATTATATCGTGCCATATCATGTCATTAGATGTCATAGCAGTATGGGAAAGCAGGATGGTTAAATTTTCGAGTTGTGCTGAGACCTGGATAGCCCAGTTGGTAGAGCAATCGCCCTTCTGTCATCTGTAGTGATATAACGTTAATCTTTAAATTAAATCACTTACGCTACTGATCATATTGAAAAACTTTCAGCAAAGATACATTTCTGCAGAAATAAAAGAAAACACTTCTTTGTTTATTAAAACGTGTGAATTATGAATGGGCACGTCCATTTTTTTCATTTGCTTGTTTTGCTTTTGGAATCTGCCTAAAAATTCGTTCACTAGGTATCTAAAGTACACATACATAGACACATATTGCATTTTATCTGTAGAGAGATATGTATATATATATGCATGATAGATATGTATGTAAATAATTTACAATACACAAAGGCACATTCTCTGTCAGTTAACCTTTGGTGATGTGGGAAGTTTTAGAGATAGAGAATAAGATAGAAACATATAGGCACGTAATATTTATCCTTTATTAATTAGGTATTTAGCTGATATATCAGTATATATGAGTAGCATTTTACACCTTCCAAGGTAAAAAAATAATGTCTGTTACTGCAATATTAAAAGAAGGTAATAAACAGGGTGTCGATTTCGTCAGCAACTTTCATCGCAGGGTATATTGTATACACAACACGGATAGCGAAGAAAATTAAAAATAAATCCTTTTTTTTTTTCGTTTTAAGGCCTTGCCTTTAGTATTTCAGCGGTTTTTACTTAAATATGCTAAGTCAACTACTAACCTGATCAATGTTAAAGTCACAGACATGTTTTTTCAGAGCTTTATCTTTCCGTTGGACACATTTCACTCGATAGATTTTATTTTTGAAAATGACGCCTTGTTAAGTTATAAAAACGTTTTATATCTAAGCGGCTTAAGTTTTATGTCTGAAATTATTGCTATAACACGAAAACATGGTATATTTTCCGTTATCTAGACGAAAAATTCTTACAGCATATATTTTTTCGGAATATCCAAAAAAACCTTGAAAATTCACTGATTTTGCGTGCTGGCAGCGAGCGTTCTAATGTAGATTTTCTGGTAGTATAATTGAGTTCAAAATCACTCAAAAGGATTGTTGTGTACCATGGACCAGGCCTTAAATACGATATTTTTGGGGCAAAAATAAACGAGTAGTACAAAATATTCATGATAAAAGCACTGGTGGTGATCCATAATAAATATCAAAACCCTTCCTAGACGCTGTTCATCTAATACTAGAAAGTCTTTCTCGATAATATCGCTGAGGTCAATCTCTTCTGTAAACTTTCAGTGGTGTTCGAGTGATGGGTCTAGTGCATGGTGGAACAGCATCGTCTCGTGTGGCAGCCGATTTATCAATGCTATGGCCAGTACCACCACATTGGTCATTGGAAGAAGCCGCTACAGTACCGTTGCCATTTGCACATGCTTTTTACCTCCTGGTAAGTACAACTTCAGTTGATACGCTTCTGCCTCTTCGTATATAAATTCTTGTATGAAGGATATACCTCTAGAATTGATGGCGGTTTCAAATTAGGCTATCAACCTTTTTAGCTGGTGGTCTGCATACATGCGTACACTCGGTATCCAAAGATAATGTAGACAAGCAGCGTATCAGACTTCACTTACACAAACACACATTTTTGTTAACACGCTAAAAGTGTGTATTGGTAAAACTTGCTGTGAGAGTGCAAATTATACGTGAGAAAGCCTTATCCAATTCAACGTAAGCGATAAACTGACTGAAACTTAATAAAAAACGAACTTACAAAAAATATTCATAGTGTAATATATAATGATATACAGGGACAGGGAGGTAGGTATATGATCCATGTGCAAGACTTAAAATGTAATTAAAAAAAACAGAAGTCTTTTTAGGATTTTTTTTCCATATTAGAAAGTTTCATACATTTTTCAAAATAGGTAGTCAAAAGATTTTTTATATCGTCGAAAATAATAACATGTATTTTTTCAGTTCTAAATTTAGCATCTGGTTCTTGGTCCTAGCCAAAATTAACTTTGGGAAACTCTTGGACTATTGTTACGTTTTGGGTTGTTGATATGAAATTAACAATAATTGAAGCGCTTTCATGTCTAAAAATATTATTAACAATATCCCGTGACAAGAATATGAAGTACTACCCGACCAATTACTATTAGTCCACTGGCAAAAACATATTTATTTAATATATGTATACATGTGAGTGGTTATGCGAAAAGGGACCCGAAGGAGCTGAAAGTACTTGAAAAATTAGAGCTTTCAGGAATAAGTTTTAAAATTCGTTTTTCTCTCGACAATTGTATCTCTTCAGGTCCCTTTTCACATATATGTATATAAATAACAAAAAAACAATATGATATATTTCGACTCCTTCTATAGAGTCGTCATCAGTCGAACACTAAATTCTGTATTCGAATACTGTATTCGACTGATGACACCAAAAAACAAATAGAAGGAGTCGAAATATATCATATTATTTGTTTTTTTGTTGTTAACAAATACATATTATACATATTATACATATTACATACACATATACATATTAAACAATATATAATCTATAATTAAAAAGCCACCTCAAGGTAATATTAAAAGATATAATTTATTAAAAAAATACATAATTAGCTTTTGATAGAGGCACAGATAATATAAAACTAGTAATAGAGGCGATTATTGGTTTGCTCATTGGTTTAAATTGGCCGATAATAAATTTGCTTTTACCTCGATGTACTTGTATTACTACGAAAATGGCAATATTTTATTATTGGGGCCTCGTTATTGTTCGTCTACGTTTTTGTTTATTTATATTTTTTTGTAGGTTATCAAGGGTAAAATGTTGCCAGGTGCAAGATTGTTAGTACATGGTGCATCTGGGGCTCTCGGTCTTGCCATAATCTCAATAGCTTTAGCGCATAACTGCCAAGTCTTTGCTACAGTTAGCGATAAAAAGAAGAAACGTTTTGTACGCAAGATGTTTACGAGTTTGCCTGGTAAGTTAATTATTGTGAATTTTTGTGTTATTTATGACAAAGATAATAATTACATTTTGTGTATTTAATGTGTCCTTTGTTTGTGTAACTTTGCAGAAAGCCACATTGCTTATTCGCGGAATGAAAGTTTCACCGACATGGTAATGCATATGACTGAAGGAAAGGGATGCAATTTAGTTATTTGCTGTTTAGAAGGAGCTCTTAGAAATGTAAATAAACCAACGGATACTTAATAAGTATTATTAACCTGTAGAATTATTGGCGAATTCTTTTTTCCCGCCAATTTTTTGCACCAATTTTGTTTTTGGCTCTATGTTCTAAAATAGTTGACAGAATCTAATGCGGTTTTCTTTTTCTAAAATTAAAATAAATTTTTGTATAATCTAAAAAAAAGAAGAAAATGTAATTTTTAAAGTATGTACATACGCGATAAACCATATAGAAAAAAAGTTTTGGCTATATTATATAAATATATATCTTTATATTATATATATATATATATATATATATACACTATATAATATACAACGTGTAATTTTAGTCATTTTGTTAACGAAAACTGCTGATAGTACTCGTCCATATGAACAACTTTTACTATAAAACCAACCCTGAAATCGTAAAAAAATATCAGCTGTTTCATTCATTTGGGTCGAGTAGGTATTTAACTTTTCTATGGAACAGCTGATATTTTTTTACGATTTCAGGGTTGGCAGTTGGCACCATAGTAAAAGTTATTTATATGGACAAGTACTATCGCCAGTTTTCGTTAACAAAATGACTTACATTTCACGTTGTATATATGTTTATTCAAATATCATAATATTATATAAAAATATAAAGAAAAAGAAAAATATTTTAAAAAAAATATAACTTCAACCATAAATAAAAAAAAAATGAAGGGTGGCGTAAAATTTAGGTCAAAAACAACAAACCACATTTTTTTTTTATTATTGTAGTATTTGTTTTATTGTTTTTGTCTTTTTAGCTTTCCAACGATACCCATATTGTATATAAAATAATATAAATACTACTCATACTGAACGTTTGCCGTGACATCGACTTACGTGTGCCAGGTGGCACAGCTGTAATAAGCTTACGGGTTAAAAAGTGATTTTTCTATATTTTTCATTAATTCGAATAAACTTTTGCAGGAAGCGTTGAAATGCTGTAGCGTTAGTGGAATAACAGTTGATACAAGTCAGCTACCAAGTAAAGAAAACTATCAATTTGGAATGAATGGTTTAGCAAAAATGCAACATTACATTCTGGTAGATTTTTCATCGATAGTCAGAACAGAAAACGAAAAAGAAAAAAAGGTAGGTATATTGATAAATTTTTTTATGTCTCTATAACATTTTTTTTCAGGGGAAATTGTGCATCTCTATTAACTAATATTAGAACCGTCACTATACCTACAGTTTTTATGTTTTATTTACAAAATATCACAGATATTATAATAAATGTCTAGCTTTCCATCTTAGAATGAATATCACGGCTACTCACTGCACGATATGTTAGTCAGATTTCACCCAACCAGTTTCACTGCCTCGCTTTGACAGGCGCCTCAATTTTTTGTCTGTAGACGGACAAAACGCCTCACATTTAGGACCACACAAACACACCCTCTCACATATACACACACATACTTACATACACTCATGTTTATTTTTATATAATTTTGTAAATTTAAATACGCTTTAATAAATTGCATGCTTTTCTCTTTTTCGGCTACCTGTAGGTATTAACTAAACTGTGTCCCTACGAGCAGAAGCAACTGACTCTTAAATGACAGCTTTGCCTTACTTAAGTTTCAGTTGAACACATAATTTTTGTGAATACCTTAGCCTTAACATTGATATTTTTAGGTTAAGATTTTTTGATCCAATAAATAATTTTGTGTTTGTATTTGTATTGTACTGTAATCGTACAGTTTCTCACTTTTCACTTCACCTCACACCTCAGCGCGAGGCGGGCTCGCTGCTAGGAGATCGGATCGGCGCGGGGGACGGTGAAGGTGATGGTGATTGGAGTAGTTGTTTTTCCCCGTTCGGTGTAGGAGCAGAAGATGAATTCCTGTCTCCTAAACATCACACATTGAACTAACTGACTATGTCATCATTTTCGACAATATTCACATTTTCCGTTGAATTGTTGCTTTTCGCCTGTTACGATATTATTCGATTAGAAATAAAGGGGGGATATAGTTTCGTGATCAGTATAACGGATTCAATTTTTGCCAATTTTGTAAAATAAAATATTGGTTTCCCATAGTAATTGACTCGGGGCTGGGCTTGCGTATACAGTGTGTCCCTCGTACAAGTGCACATCCGAAAAGGGGTGAAACTAGACCTTATTTTATCGACAAAAAAATGTTTTTTTTTTGTAGAATATCTTTGTTTTATAAATTTACGTTTTAAATTTTTTTTTGCCTACCATGGAGACTATGTATAAAATATGTCATAACTTTTGATCTACTTTGTCTGACAGTTGACACGAACGCATTGTTGGAATTAAAATAATAAGTAATAACCAATATAATATTACTGTGTTTACCCCAACCGGTGTTTTATTGGAGAACAATACAGTACCTGCCAGATTTTATGTAAGGACTGTAGTCACAAAACATATCCCCGATTTCAGAGGCTACAGCAGTTGCTATGTGAGGGTATAACGCGTGGCTACGTGCGACCTCTACCTCGCATCACGTATGAGGCTCCCGAGGCTGCGCGGGCGCTTCGCTTGCTGTTGACAAGTCGACACCGTGGACGTGTGCTCTTACGTATGTCAGGACAATCCATCTCAGCATTACCCAGGTAGAGACAACAATAAATTCTTGGCAATTATTAAGTAGATCTACCCAACTATCAACAAAAACTACCAACTAGGAAGTTGATTGTTGGTACTTGGTGGAACTTATTATACTTTACAAGGGTTGTTTAAATAATGTTCCACATACATCGTTATGAAAAAAAAAGCACCTTTTCATATCCACAAATTTAATACGAACACAATTTACTCTGCCCAGCCTGTTTCGCTGTAGAAGCGGAATTTATTTAAATAATAAATTGTTGCAATATCTTCCAGGCAACCCTTGGTAGCTAACTAAACAATAAATAAATTAATAATAAATAAATAAACATTAAATATATATATATATATATATATATATATTTTAATACTGTTACTAAGCACAGTTACAGTGTACTGTTGTGGCGTCAGTCATAGCAATACAACTAGGGATCGTAAACTGCAGACGATTGTAAATCCTCACACCTACTGTGTATCTAACAGATTTCTGTTTTATTCGTAATTGTTTGTGTATTTTCCCATAGTTTCCAAAATAGCGTGCAGGTGTACTTATTAAACGAACTGTAATATCGATGATTACCAAATTCTATTTATGAAGTTAATATCGCCAGGCTAGACCTTTTACCACATGGGAGTCATCTGTTAATGGGTGCTGCTAATGATGATACTCTGATAAGCAAAATGGTTGATGTCCTAATTGCACGAGGAGCCAGAAATATTTTGCTACATCGCCGAAAAACATATCCAGAAATGTCAAACGAGTACATACATGTCCAAATAAGGTAAGCAGACTACCTTCACCTAATACTCCTAGTTCCTGGTTGCCTCTATGAGGACACACTACATAGAAATTTACTTGCAAATCCCATTGTATCGTTATAGGAAATGGAAAAAACTAGGAGCAAAAGTGGAACTGTCAGAAATTAATGTATCTTTTCGAGGAAATATGGAGATTTTAGTAAAAGATTGTGACAAACTGGGTCCATTGGAGGGCGTGTATGTGATTGCTGCTGGTATTGCTGTTGATGATGACAACAAAACAAAAATAATAAATGATCTTGATACACTGACGCAGAAACTATATCCATCAATCAGGTGAACTGTAAAAATGTGTGATATCTACTTGTTTATTTGCCGAAGTAGGTAATTCACTAATAATAAATATTATAATATTTTAGAGCTTTTGCGATATTAAATGAAGAGAGTAATATCGGACAAGAAGTTTGCATCAACAGATCATTTGATAGACTTCCTTCAACGATGTTGAATTTACCCAAGATGAATAAGGTAAAAGCACAATCATAGCGAACAAGTATTAGATCTATGATTACTGTAACTTACTGTTGTTGTTAAGACGGGAACATCGAACCTTCTAAAAATTTCAAAGGTTTTCTTAAACCAATATAAGACTGTATACGTAACATTAAAAAAACTAAAATGGCTACAAGTTTATCTCGTATCAAATTTTTAGGTCTTACATAAATGAACTTATTGATCAGATAAGATCATATTATGTAAGACCTAAAAATTTTATGTAAGATGAGTAATTTTTATTTAACAATAAAGCCGATTCTAAAGGCTTTAACTTTAGTTTTAGTGTTGTCAAAACTTAAATTTTTCCAAAGTAATTTAGCTTCTAAATCTAACACTTAAGGATTTTTTTGCGATGAAGAAAATTTTGTTTTGACAGCACTAAAACTAAAATTAAAGCCTTCAGAATCGGCTATAATATAAAACTTAAAAAACATTAAAAAACTAGACAACCTATAAATTAATATAAATATATTTATAAGATAAACTTGAAGCCATTTTAGTTCGAAATTCAAAAAATTCTATTCAAATTAATTATATTAACTTTGAATAGAATTTTTTGAATTTTGAACTATAATGATAGACATAAAGATATAAACGTATATAATTTGTTAAAGCAACAAGAACGATTTTTGCAACTACGATGGTCGCCTCGCTCCGCTCCGCTTCACTCGGCTCCCTAATAAATTTATTTAGCAACCTAAGACGCTCCTCCTCGCTTCTTCGTCGTCGTCTTTGGCTTCGTTTTCTTTCTACCATGCTACCATAGAACTAGCTTAATTAAGCACCAGCTTAATAAAAACCATGGCTGCTTACAACTTTGGTGAGATCAGGAGTCAAATTACTTTAGTCTTATGTAATTAAATAAATAAATAAACATTTCTACAAAATAGAAAAAAAACAAGCAGAAGGAACTCAGTGCTACCTGTTCCAGCCCTTATCATAATCAAATTAATCCATAGAATTATGTAATAACTGTGTTCCTTCAGTTTGGAGACGGTGTCACCACAACCAAAGACAGCGGTCTGTCTTGTTCAGCAGCAGTGGAAGCCATGGAGCGTGCTATATGTTCCTCGTGCCCGGTACTAGTTGTACATATACAACCATCATTAATACGAAACTTACTGGAGCAAATCGCTGAAATCGGTGGTAAGATTCACTTCGTTGACTCTGAGCGAGACCATGATAAAAGGCCTCCGGCACAGGATGACCTCCCATTTAACCAATGTTTCACAGTCCGAATCATCAAATCATTTCACCCACCATTAACAGACATTCAACTCAGGACATGGTAGTCCTCATTCATATGGTCACTTGGTGCGCACTACGGACCTGGACTTAACCGATAACATTGGCACTGACGGCTCTGACAACTCCGACATATTCCACGAGAAACCCAGACCAAGGTGTGGCAACGGTGGCGCCATCTAGCAGCCGCAGGAATCAACGCAATACACATACCTATCGCGGCTGCTGGGTGGTACCACTGTCTAAAAATATATATATATTTTTTTTATAAATTATAATGAATGAATGAATGATCGAATGAATGAATGTATGAATTTGAATGAAAATAAAAATTTTATAAATTGTAAATAAACCTTTTTTACTTATTTCTCTTTTGTAAATAACTTATATGTCATTTTTAATTTATCGTCAAATTCTCAACTGATGCCGGGCCCAGTGGGGCCCGAAATATATCTTGAGTAAAACTCTCATTTTTACCTTTTTATTATTAACTTTTAATAAACTAAAACTACATTAAAATCATATCATAAAACCAACTTATAAAAAGTCGTTATTTCCAAATGACTGCATCTTAATATGTCCTCCTTTTATAATGTCTCCATCAGTAAAAATAAACCTGCAGGCCCAAAATTTTGAATTAACAATTTTTACACAGATTTTGTGCCCCACGTTTATAAGTTATAACAATTTGTTGCAATATAATGTAAGATATCGTCCCTGAGGGGGTGTGAGAAGTGTTGAAGTGTTGTTCAGAAGTGAACTGTAAGTCATAGTCCATACTCGGTACACCCGCGTTTTATCAACAATTATTACGTCCCAACGTGATGAGTGGTGAACCCTATCACCGTTCTTCAGGCACAAATTTACGCTTTTTGGGGCGTGCAGGTTTCTTTTCGATGTTTTCCTTCACTGTTATGCAAGTGGTAAGTAAGAACAAATACTATGCACATAAATTTCGAAAAACTCATTGGTGTATGCCCAACCAGGGATCGAAACTGGATCTCAAGATTGAGATGCCACTAGTTTTTTAGGGTTCCGTAGTCAACAACAAGGAACCCTCATAGTTTCGCCATGTCCGTCTGTCTGTCTGTCTGACCGTGGCTTAGCTTAGAGACTGACTACTAGTACTAAAAAACTGTTATTTGGCATGGGTATACATACATATTTATCACGCCGATAAAGTGGTAAAGTAAATTTTGAAAAAAAATTTTTTTTTAGGTTACCTTCTCTACACATAAAGTGGGGATGATTTTTTTTGTCGTCTATTCCCTAGCGTGAGGTGTCGTTGTATAGGTAATTTAAAAATACTGAGGGTGTGAGAAGACTATTTTTCGATCCAGGGTTCTGTTTGCGAAATATTAAGCTTAAAAGTGTTAATTTTTGTTGGAGTCAAGTGTACCCCTGCCAGGGAAACGGTTGTATTTGGAGACGTGAAAAAAATCACGTCTATATACTAGTACATCACGAAATTAAAAGGAAAACTATCACGTCTAAATAGGCTTTACAAGTTAACGAGTACAGATCGCGCCAAACTTTTAGTCCCCTCTAAACGATTCACATCAGCAGGAACAAAATGTATTGGGAAGAGCAACTTCCGAGCGTACTAGAAGTTTGGCGCGATCTGTATTAGTCGACAAACTTATAAAATGTACTTGGAGAAGAAGTCTGCATATTGTGCAGGGCAACTACGGAACCCTACACTGCGCGTGGCCCGACACGCACTTGACCAGTTTTGAAAATTTGTTGTAATTTGTTGGTAAAATCCTTGATATTTCAGATATAACCTTTACTGAAAAAAATCACGGAGACAAAAATCTAGAACAATTAGGTTTGAAACCAAAAAAAGCTCGTGCTATTTCTGAATATCTTTATAAATTCTATAACATGAAAATTTCTGCCGATACTGTACCAAAACTTACAATTGCAAGGTTTGTTATACTTTCTTCAATTAAATTTTATAAGATAGATAAATAACATATAAGCTGAAATTTATTCAACCACCCGAATTTCTATGGGGGGTTCAGTAGATGATAATGATAAGACTACATGCCTATCTGAATTTTAAGCTGGATCAGACATGGTAATTACAGGTCACATGACATCGTATTAATATTATGTGAGTAAAATGTTGATTTTGTTGTGTGCGTGGACTTTATACGATGAAACCACCCAACAAAAAAATTGGAAAATTTTACTTACACATTAAAGCTGATTCTGAAGGCTTTAATTTTAGTTTTAGTGCTGTCAAAACTTGAAATTTTCCAAAGTAATTTAACTTCTGTTCCTAAAACCTTAGGACTATTTTGCAATGAAGGAAATTTCGTTTTGACAGCACTAAAACTAAAATTAAAGCCTTCAGAATCGGCTTTAATAATACGATTCTAGATGTCACGTGTCCAGCCATTACCTGGTCTGATCCACCTGAAACGTCAGATGTGTACGAAGTAGATGCTAGTGATTGTTGGCATTTGGTGGAATTTATAAAACATTGTTTAAAAAACAGTTGTACTTTTCCACATATACAATAAAAACTTTATTATGCCCGACAGGTTTCGCTGTTAAGCATTTTTTAGGGCCTTTTACTCTTTTACCTTTTACCTTTAGGGAGAATCCCTCAAAGTAATTCGGGGGAGAGTAAGAGGACAGTTCACATGCAAAAGACCAGGGGGCCCACCATACCTGGGACCGATGGATGGCGGTATATCCATTTCTAATAGCCGGCCCTTATATGGAACATATTGGTTATGGGCAGCGGCGTCACTGGTGCGAGGGTTCCGGCACCGCGCTCGCCAACCCGCCTGCCCAGCGTGTGTGAGTATGGGCAATTCTTTCAGGATGACCGCCGGGAGTGGCAAAGTCCTGGAAAGGCTTATGTCCAGCAGTGGACGAACTAGGCTGATGGATGATGGATGAAGTGGTGGGGATGTCATATTAAAATATTTTTACTCTTAATTGTGGAAATTTGTAAAACAATAAAAATAAAAAAAATTACAAATAAAAATTTTAAATCAAAATTTCACATGTATAGTCTCTACAACCTACTCAACTGAATGGGAGTTCAGGCGGTGGAATAAAACTCATATTGAAAAAAAAAATCTGAATATATAATTGTTTATGAAAATATTCTACATTGTTCAACTTTTAAATGTTATTTTCTAGGCTACACGATATTGAAGCGAGGTTTACAACATTTGAAGGTAAATTGGATGGATTAAATGTAATATTCAATCACGTAGACCCTGATGAGATTGGAGCGAGCCAAGATCTTGTGTTCATGCCTACTGTTACACAAAAGTGTGAAACGGTATGTTATTAAAATAAGGTTCTTAATATATATACTTGCCAAATTCTTTTAAAATTTGCTTTGATTTCAAATTTATTAAGAAGTTTAGTTATTCCTATAGCTGCTGAGCTGCTGCTGTCTCATGCTTGTTCCGCAAATTAATCGGTTTCTCCTTAACATCGTAAATTTGTGAATTTAATTTGTGCTGTTACCATTATGGCACACAAGCTGCTCGTTTCCGTGCAAACTAAGCTGGATGTGATGGATGATGAAAGAGTCTTGATCAAATCTGCGCAAGATACACAGAAACTTAGATCCTCACCGCACCTTCAAGAATTTCGTGGAGAAGACCGCGCCCTAAATATCGTACGCCTGACATCGCGGAATCGATAGAATAGTTGATTTTTTTTAATGAACAATTAATTATAAACTAAAAAACGTTGGTATTACGTCATAGAAAAAGCGTAAAATTACGATTTATAACGTCTACCTAGTGACGTCAACGGACGTTGAACTTTTGTACGTGGTGTTATCGGAAATGTAAGCATACAAACAATGCCAATGCAGTGCTGCGTGAACACAAACATGATATGTATATCATGATAGATTCTAAAAAGTAAAGTGAAGACCTTTTTTTACTACTTGATTGCAATTAATAAATAGATGAAATATTACACTACACACTGCTGAACTTGTGCTGCCTGCGTCAATACTGCTCGTATGGAATATCGCAACATGTCGCTAGTAAGCAAATGACGTGCATCATTACGTGAATGCTACACACTAAACAAGCAACTGACTTACATTCAACACAAAGTCATGAAACCAACGCAATCAACACTTCCACCACCGGAAGGGGTTGCAAGACCAATACAATAAAAATAAAAAACTATTGGTCTTCACCACCGAATCTGACCCTGTTCAACACCCACTGATAGCTGTTTGTGGAGACCAAGAACGTCTCGTTCCTGTGACTATTGCAATAAACACGGCACCGCCCTTTCAGCTCCATGTAGTCTGAAGGCTGCAGAGCCCAAAAAACAGATCTATCTCTTCAGAATGGACAAAGAAGATCGGATATTATGCGTCACATTAAAAAAATGTGCACATCTTGCATAGGGAGAAAAGAGAGTGTATAGATACCAATCGAGTGTGAAAGACAATAGGGTTTTGATTTAAGTTAGTTAATTAAAATTTTACTAAAGTTTTTTTATGTATATTTCTAGGATAGAGTATTTATAATATGGATCTTGTAGTCCAAAATTGAAATCAATCATTTTAACAATATAATTTTAATGTTCCAGGCTGACGATGAATTTGATTTAAGTGAAACATATTTGGTTCTGGTGCCGGGATTAGAAGGCGATCGTTACAAATTCTACTCGCTTTGTGAACGGCTCAAGCTACCAGCGATTGTCTTGCAATTAGGACTTGATCGTTCTCATGAGACTATTGAAGAAATTGCAGCACGGTTGACAAAGGTATAACAAATAATAGTATTTTATGCAACTGTGACAAATAACATTGGGACACAAGTGTCTGTTTACGGCAGCACAATAAGTCTAATGGCAAAGACTTTATTTGCTTTTGATAAAGTCTGTTATATATTGGCTTACTGGCCTCTTTTTCCTGGACGTGTAACTTGCATAATCTAACCACGCAGCGAAACAACGAATTAAGCTAAACCTGAAATATTTTGTAGGCATAATAATATTGAATTTAAGTAGCTTGACTTCATATTTTTATTACTTAACTATTTTATGAAGAAATATCAAGTTTAAAAAAAAAGTTTAGAAATGTATTTTTTTAGACGAAAGTTATACGTTGACTTTATAAAAGACCAACAAAACAATTGTATTTTTTTTTAAATAAGGAGAGACGTAATTTCTTTCAAAGAAACCTCGAAAGTCTGGCGTTGTTCATATTCTAGGGTCAGGTGAATCGTTAAGAGGCAGGTAGTCGCCAACAACCTTGAGTCGGTACAAATATCGACAGAAACTATATTGAAATAACGTTCATATCAGCGCGCACTGCATTTCGATGTCGCTGGGTCTGTGGATAGCACAAAATAGGAGAAAATAATACTTTTCACATAATTCACATGGACGCGATGGACGTAATTTTTTTTCCATAAATGATTTTTCTTTGTATTTTAGTGCAAGAATCATAGTGGTTTTAAAGAAATAACCAATTTTACTTAATTTTAGTCTAAATACAGCTTGATTTTGAACAATATTTTCATGCTGTCATACGCGAAAATAATATCCTAAAATTAAATTCTTCTTTATAGTTTACCTAACAATATATATATTTTTCATAATTTTTAAATGGAGTCATTTTTGGATGACGCTGGGAAAAGGAGACTTTAGAAATAAGGGCGGCACTTATTTCTTGTTGTTGGTGCTGATTGGTTCTCTAGCAGTGTAATAATAAAAATTGGATCAATCATAATATAACTTAAAGTTCAATCAGTAAAGCCAATTCTGAAGGCGTTAATTTTAGTTATAGTGCTGTCAAAGCTTAAAATTTTGCTGGGCCGATTTTTGACTATATGATAACAGAAGTGATGAGAGGGTTAGCGGCGGCGGCTTCTTCGATAGCACCCATACATACTTTTTATTAGGTTAGACACTTTATTAGGTTAGAAGATTTTTTTTTTCTTTTATTTTTTGTCAATTTCATTGTGACTGATGCCGGACCCAGGATAAGGCCCGAAATAAATCTCACATCAACTTGCGTGTTATTTTATTCAGTATATATATATATATATATATATATATATATACACATATGAAAACTACTCATAATATATTATGGTGTAATATAATATCGGACAAACAATGTAGGTACTTATACAACGTGTAACAGAAACGTGTAACCATATTTGAAGAGCTTATTCTGTCAATGGTATAGAACAACTTTTACTATTTATAATTATACACGTTGTATAATTATAATTATATAGTATGTGAGTGGATAAACTTATTTATACTACTTTAAGCAAAAAAAAATATATCTATTTTTGTTCATCCTACAGGTGTTTTTGAAAAATATCAACCCAAAACAGAAGTTCTACCTGCTCGGTTATTCCTTTGGTGTACTAGTTGCATTGGAGATGGCAGCAATTTTAGAGGAGCAAGGTAGTTCAAATCCTAAATGAACAAAAATGCATGATATTTTTGCACGCATGATTATAACATAATTGTTTACTCTATTATTATAGGTCTTATGGGGGTTGTATACTGCGTGGATGCCAGTCCGGACACATTCTCCTCCGCGCTGGACTCGTGGCTGACACAGGCGGGCGTGACGGACGAGGCTCGGCTCCAGGATGTAGTCGTTAAACATATGTACGAACTGATGTCTGGCAGCGACTTGCAACGGCTGCAATACGAGCTAAACAAAACACAGGGCTGGCATAATAAAGTGGAGGCAGGTGTGAGAGCACTACGAGGCCGCGTAACGCATTCGTCACAGTACGCACGAGCTGTCATTGAAACAGCACATGCACGAATAAAGCAGGTACGACGGTACGACGCGCAACGACTGCGCGAGCATCCTCTGCGCTCGCTGCTCGTGGTGCTGCGCGCAAGTTGTCAACCCGCTTCCGTTGAGCCAGACCTCGGGCTGTCGCGCTACTCGATACGCGTGCCCGTCGTCTACAACCTGAGAGCGGATCATGCGCATGCACTCGACGACTTGCTTTGTGCCAACATCGTGAATAGGCATCTTGACAAGGAAATCCTCGATGCATACCAGAAAAGGAACTTGTGTGAATCTTATTTACTAAACGCTACTCGATTCATGGCTGATGCTGTAATTTATGATTAAGAAAATTAAGGTTAAATGTTACTTAACGTAAAGTCGTATAGTGGTACAAAGATCTCATGGCGCGTGGATGACAGTGACAGGAGGGCGCAGCTGTTAAACAAGGAGTATGATAGCGGTGTTAGTTCCGATTTTGGACACAACCAATCCACGCGCCATAAATACTTGTGTACATTATTTCAATATCGTCTAAGCTTTTTTTTTTAATAAAATTATATTTTGGTTGCTTATTTCTCTTTCTTAATTGAACAAAAAGACAATTACACAAACAGTAACAATAAAAAGTATGTAAGTACATATTGGCGAGCTTATTTCTAAGAGATTACTTGCAGCAAAATATCAAAATGTAAATTCTCTTTTTACTACCCATTGTAGACTACGTTGATGTATGTTACCTTGACCTTACGGAAGAATTGCTAGATAAACTCGATCGTATCTTTAATCTCTGCATAAGCTACAGATTTGGTTTCCGCAAATGTGACCATGTGTTACGGTTTCGATCTAAGTTAAATTGGGTTAGTATCCGAAATCGACGTCACGCCCATATTGTCACGCTTCTTTATGTCTTTTATTATCCCTTTTTCTCCCTTATCTCAAAAATTGGTTTGTTAGGCTTGATTGCCACGACCACCTTCAGCGACCTAGTAAATCAGATATGTACTATTGTTTACAATATCTGCAATTCGCCTCTAGAATAATCGCTCGCACGGAGAGACAAGGAGGCAACATTTGCGTTTCACATCCACCCTTTGAGCATATAGCCATTCTTGCTACTTCACTTTGACCGGCCTCCCACGGCAAGCCAGAGGTGGGGGATCTGTCCCTTGTCCTTGTTTACTCCAGACAGCCAACAAAGATGAGGGACAGGGCCTTCCCCCAGGAGCACGTTTGGGTCCGTGGGGTCGCTACTGCCCAACAGCTTGCCTCAAGCCATTACCCTGTTAGCCGTGTAAGTTTTGTACACGTTGCTCGCTTTTCACTTGGCCTGGTGTTCGGCTCAGACTTAGGGTTGGATTTTGAGAGGCTTATTATTATTATTATTATTATTATTATTGTCAAAGAGACAGAAAAAATTTAAATAACAGTAATCATATTCGTTCTTTCAAAACCGGGTATTCTAGCCATGAATTTGGTAAATTTTTAGTATGGTGCCAACCCGTAAACCGTAAAAATGTAGGAAAAGGTTAGCACCCTTAGCACTAACACCATAAAAGACTAACACTTAAATCTTAGCACTCCGTCTACAATTAAAAACCAAAATATAAAATAATGTAGTGTTTACTAAAACATGCATTAAATTTTAATATAATATTTTCCTATTCAAATGACGTGCTTAATCAGTTTTGAGGGTTTTGTTCCGTAGCTATATTTACTTGCACCGATTTCGAGAAATCTTTGAAAAACCACAACAAATTATGCCCCTCTTATTTTCGGAACTACAGGACCGGAGAATATGTAAAAAGAATCAATGTAAATAGGTGATAACGTAAAAATTATAGAAAAATATCCATCCATCCATCCATTCAGCCAATGTTAGTTCACTATGCTGAACTTAGGCCTCTCCAATATTTCACCACTCTTGGCGGTTCTCCGTCATCCTCATCCAGCTGCTACCCGCAACTTCCTTCAGGTCGTTAGTCCAACGGGCACGAGGTCAGCCTAGCTACGCTTTGCGTTTCTCAGAAGACAGAGGACGCAGAAACCTTAAATTCCTTAGCTGGTGTGTAGGACAGCCTTTTCCATACCTTATTTTGACTTTTTGTCTCAGTGTCAAAAGGGTGTTACCACGTCTCATCAATGGTTATGAAACGTACTCAAAAAGTTTCGGGATCTTGTTCTGTTATATCTAAATTTTGCATTGAAAAGTCAACTCTTGCTGCCTTTTAGGCGTCTGTTAACCTACTCGTAGCCCAAAACATGACTATCTTTTTGAATTTCAAGATGTGAGTTAAATTTAATTAAATCGACCCGAACGATAACTTTAAAAAAACATCAACTAAGTAACACGCCAATCTTTTTGAACGGTTAATTGAAATTTTTCAATGTTTTCTTCATTGTTGGCAGAACGAAGAAAATTTGAGTTTTTTATAAAAAAGTTTTAGGTGGCTTTTTTATTCTTCTGTCGCACTTGAAACTCTTGTTTGTCTTGTTATTTGGATCTCACAGAGGAGCTTCTTAATAAACTCGAACGACTTAAAAATTTATGAATTAGATTAATTTTTTCTCTTTGTAAATACAATCATGTCTCACAGTTCCGTTCCCAGTTAAATTGGCTCCCCATTCGTCTTCGCGAAAATGCTCACATTTTTTTTGTTCTCTAACGTGTCTTAAACAATTCTTCTGCTCTTAGTTACCTCTGTGAACGTTTGTCATTTATCAAGGCGATACCAAAAAAAAATATGTTTTTTTTTTAATCCATTTACTCCACTATAACGTCATCTACGTATTTTATTTTTGAGTAAATGTTTATTGAGTATTTGATTAAGATTCTCACTGAAGGAAAACGCGATTGGATGAAATTTTCTCCATAGAATTTAATTCCGAAAAGACCTCTAACTTGTTTTATTTTTTCCTGTCATTCTGAAAAAATAATTTCATTGTGAAATTGCATTCAAAAGGTGGATATTATGTATTTGTAAAGTCTCCTTGAAAATCTTTTTGAAAAAATAGCTTAGTACATTTTATATTAATAAAAAACCGACTTTTTGCTACTTTTCCACGAATTCGTCCCACTCGCACTAAGGGTTTTTTCACATATGGAGTAACAGGGACGCTAAAACTTTTACATATCGCCTTACCGAACGCGGGTGTGAAATGCGCTCGTGCAATAGTGAGAATAGTTATCTATTCCAGAAAACAGAACACGTTTTTATACTAATTAATTAATTTTATGTACCCGCTGCTAGACTTTTGAATCGCTTACCTGTTACGATTCAGACATCGAAAAATGAAAATTCCTTCAAAATAAAAGTGAAAAATTTTTTCTCCACAGTGTACCCGGCATAGAATTCAAATAAATATTTTTCGGTTTTGTTACTAGCATAATATCTGAATTAAACAGGACCTTATCGTGGCTTTTCGAGGTCATCCGCGCTTATTTCCCTCTTAAAACCCACTTTTCGAGGTCGTCATGGTTTATTTCCCTCTTAAAACCCCCTCATCGAGGTCGCCAGCGTTTATTTCCCTCATAAAACCCTCTTTAAATTTTACATCTCCGATAACTACCCGCGGGCCTTAGTTTTCCCACCAATATTATGCTCTCGTCCAATATTGAATCTTATTTTGGCGCGCGCGCATCAGACCTACCGTTGACAGAAATATGAGTGGAACGTTGTGAAAGACGTGCGCTTGCGACTCCGCCGGCCATTCACCTGGAGGTGTTGATGGCTTTATGATAAGAGCTATATTCGCATAACTAAAAATAAGTTTGCGGTTTTGCTAGACTTAGCCGATCTACGAAATGTTTTGGATAAAGGATATTTGGATCGATTAAGAAAACTACAATTACTTGTAGTGTAGCCAATGTAGGTTATCCAGAATAAAATACTTTTGACAGACACTTTATTGGTATCTCCAAAACTTCTTGTCTAATTCATGCTGACATTGTTTTTAATTTTTTTTTCCGCCGTTTGTTTTGTCTTATATAAAATTTCAAAAATGCTAGCTAGACGCAAGCAATATCAACAACGTGTGATGATGAATCAGGTATTGCAAATGAACGCTCGAAAAGTCGTTCAGTGTGTTCAGTACAATATACAGTTTGACATCCGGTTCGTCCTCCATATTGCTTCTTTATTTATGTTGGTAGTTCGCAGACTGTGGGTGACGACAGTGCTAACGACACCGTCTTCCTCTCCCGTTTGTCTGTCATCTGTTGCAGCCTGGATGTCGGACACAGTTGAAGTGGCTTATTGGAAATATTGCATGGGTTCCGTTCATAGTTATGTAGTAGGCTATGAAACCAAAAACTTCCTAAAGAAAAATAGTGTAATGAAAATGAATTAAAATAAAATTTTACTTGATCATAATAAAATTACAAAAGGTTCTAATGGAGATGATGACTTTTTTTTTTGTTTGCATGGTTTTATTTCTTTGGAAAAGTTGCCAGTGTATTTACAGTCGGTTGATTGTGGAAAAATATCTTTAGGTGTAAAATCTTTCTAACTTACAGCGCTAATGAAGTAGATTCTGAAGACTTTACTTAGCTTCTGTTCCTTACTCTTAAGGACTATTTTTCAATGAAGTAAATTAACTTTTAAATGGCACTTAAACTAAAATTAAATCCTTCAGAATCACCTGAGGTGAGTTTTTTTTTTGAAAATGTAGTTTCCCCGGAAATGGTTTCAATTAGTCGATGAAACCCCAAAACCAACAACTTACACTTTCACCACACTGTAAACATAAGAGTTTTGTTTACAATTGTGCAGGAGGATGTAAGGCTACTGTTTAATGTTTATGTTCCAGGAGCGCATTTTTCTGGATTTTTAAATATTTAGTTTATGTAGTTATAAAATCCTTTTCAATGCAAGTGCTCGTAAAGGCCCACTTTTTATGCATCAAAACCGAACAAAAAGTCGATTATTTTGCCCTACGGCTTTATTATTATTATTATTTATTTATTTACAATGGTTGGCTAACCTGCAGCCTTTCCTGTGTACCATAAATGTTATACTTTTTTCCACTGTTTAACGGCTCTCGATACAGTCCTTTTGAGCCAATCATAATTTAAAGTTCACAAGATTATATTTGTTTTATTACCTCACACTATGCATTGAAAAACGTAGAATGATACACGGGCGTAAGAGCAATAACTTACTCGGTTACGTTTTAAGCGTGTTTTAAATCGTCCTCGTAATTTATTCCTTTTCACCCTAGTAGTATAAACTACTATTTTATATTTTACTTTTATCAGCTTTTGCTTATTTATTAGTATTATTATTATTCTTAAAACAATAAAAAAAAAATAGAACTCGATATATTTCGGCCCTCGGTATGGGGCCGTCATCAGCCAAATGTAAAAAAATAGTGACATATAATTTAGGTATCATAATAAAAATTTTACTTTTTATTATGATACCTAAATTATATGTCACTATTTTTTATCTTATAACTTCATAATACAACTGATATCAGAAAATATCTGAAAATGATTTCAGCTAGCATTCAGATTTATATTCGATAGCAATTTGTTTGGTCAGGAGATTATTCCAATTCACTAGTTGGACATTTTAAATTTCGAAGTGTTAAATATTATGGTTGTCAATGATCATCTCACCCCTACCGATAGAACAAAATACAAACAAACTACAAAAAACGAACGATAAAGCGTTGGTAAGTATTCGGTTACATAAATTAAGTTTCGTTTCAATTATTTTATTAATTTTGTAAAAAGTTACAACAATAAAACTTTATTTTCTACTGAATAAAATAATACTTAAATAACAATCAAACACTTAAAAATCTACCTACAAAATAAAACTTACCTTAGTTTCGTTTGATTTTTTTATCGACCAACTAAGCTACGAGTATGCAACGCCGTAGCATTTACGAAATTGATGTATTCTACATTACCGTATCATATTTTTTTTATTACTACATCGCGGTATCATAAGCTTATTTAATTTGCAACTATATATCCCTTTCAGACCGGCGGCCAAACAACGCCGAATTCAGGCAAAAAAACAGTTGTACCTACCTGAAAATTGTCCAAGGATGTCAAATCTGAGGTCCATTTTCCATTTTCCGGTCGCCATCTTGGAAAATTTTAGTGCCAACAATTGTATCATTTCGGGCCCAAGGTTCTAAAGCTACAATTGTGTGGGGTCACAATTGTATTTGACCGGGCCGACCCTAACCTCCGCACAATTGTGTTTTGTTACAATTGTTTCTAGCCGGGCCTAAGGAGGTAGGATAACAGGAAAATAAAACAACACTGTAATTCAGAAAAGGGTCATATTTTTTCCATAAAGAGCTTTAAAACATACTCAAGCATCAGTTTACTTACAATTTTACTTTACTTTTAAGTATTAACCAGTCTTATGCAAAATACACAATATAACCCATGCAAAATCAACATTTAAATTAAAATTCTAACAATAATCAGTCTCATAAAATTACAAAAAATGAGATAGTGAGATCAGTCTCGTATCATACTAAAAAGATTGGTGAAAATTAAAAAAACAATTTCTGTCCTTCGTAAGGCAGAGATATATGTCACATTTAGTGCAACGGCAACGGGTTCTGCTCTTACAATTCAGCGCATGACTCCTCCCATGAAACTATTATAGTTCTTAACGACGGCAGGACAAGAAACAGTTAGGTATTCCTTGTTTTTCTTGTCCCATCTACGCACAGTAGAAAGAGGCTCAGAGCCATAAGCTGTGGAGGCCATAAGCACTCCCTTGTTGTCTTTCTACTTAAGCACACAGAGATCTTCACTGCCACTGACTATCTTTTCGTGTTCGCCTTTCTTCATCGATGTATCTTTTTTTAATTCATATTTAGTCTGCCTTTTTGTATTGAATCTATTTACCCGTGCCTTCCTGCTTTCTTTTCAGCAACTCTTGCATCAAAGGTATGGTAGTGAATTATCTATCGAAATAGATATAGATGCCTTCTGGTAGTGTGCTAGAAAGTCTCAAAATTACCGCTGGTCCCGCTCCAAATTTTTCAATGTCAGGCAAGTTGGTAGTCTTACCCTGATATATCTCGAAGTCTAGTACTAGACCTTCGTAGGTAGTAGTGACATAGTTTTTTAGTCCTTCAGGGCGTGGTTTATTCCTAACTACCATCTTAAGCCCAGGGCAGCGTCCTACAAACGGGATCATCTGCTCGTCGATAGAGTACTGACTGGACTCTCGGGGTAACTGCAGATAACGATTTCTTACAGCGTCAATTACAGGCTGAATACGCCAGAGTCTATTTTTGCCCTGTTCTTCTGCTCGGTCTACATTATGGACGTTCAATATATGAAGATTAACTCGTAGAAGAAAGAATCGATCTCTTTACATGGCCGAGGCTATGGGGTCAAACTTTTACCGTTGGTTCCAGAATAACTTTATCCTTGGGTAACTGAAACATCCCATCATGCCATGAATGCCGAAATTTTTTTTAATTTCTCCAGGGTACACGCCGGCTTCATCGCCTTACCTCCGTTTATTGTCATATAATATTGGCTCGTACATAGAACGAACTTTTCGAATAAGTGTTCTGTGAAATAGTTCTGAAAGTACTCAGCAGGGCTTCGCTCTGGGTTTAGCTCTGGAGTTATTTCCGTTGGCATTTGTTTGCTATTGAATTTCTTTTTTTTCCATTTGAGCTTGCTTAACGCCAAGTTGTCGTCCGAGTCATCCCCAGAGTTATCTTCTGACGCTGAGTGTGGAGAATCTGAACCTCCTGGCACTTCCGCAGGTCCTAGGATGGGATCAGAGAGTTCATCTTCGTCAGGACCCTCGTCTCCAGACCCATTTAATATATTCCTTATATCTTCATCCGATAAATCGCGCGGCATTTCGTGTATTTCTGTGAAATAATAAACAAAAAATACCAATGTGAAAAAATCAAAACACAACTTGTACGGCCCTGGTTGATACAATTGTTTTAGTAAAGTTCGTTAACGGTTGGTGGCATCGTTAAAAGCTATTTTAATGCAATAGACCACTAAACACATAGATAATCTATTTAATATTGCGTTTTAAAGTAATAAACACAGATCTATTAGCAAAGTAGCAACAATTTTATACTTACAGTCGTGAAAGGCGGCACTTCAAACATACACTAAACTCGACAGGTTGACACTTGCTCCGCGACTGACTGTTGCTCAAAACTCATACGAAAGGTCACTGTACGGTTCACGCACAATCATGCGATGCCGGGCCCGTCCCCATTATACAAATAGTTTTTGAGAAATAATGAACTTTGTGAACCGCACAATTGTATTGACCAGTTCTGAAAGGGATATTGCAAGTAGGTACTTTGTTGTTGTATTGTATTTCTATTTCTTTAAAATTAATGGGTAGGTAAGTTTCTTACTCATTAAAAAATGAGGGTGTAAGTTTTTTATAGGTCAATAATAGGCACAACACTTTATACGACAAAAGCGTTATGAGCCTTGAAATATTAAAAATCACTGGAATAATATTTGGCTTAAAACCGTTTATTTCAAATGTTTAAAGTAATTGGTATCACTTTTAAGAGTTTAAAAAATTAAACAAAAATTGTAACAAAATATGTTAAGAGTTTAGTTCTGATAATGCCACACTAGATGGTGTCACATGCATTCTACATCGCGATATCATTTCATTTTTGCTACAATTAAATGGTTTCAAATGTTATCAATACACGAAACCACTGAAGAACTCTGTTCGTTGTTTTATTTATTCTATACTACGGTTTCGGGACTTGTTCATGGTCCTTATACGAGTCGGATTTTAGTCGGATTTTGAGAAACTGAATTTTGGGCACCACGATTTACTGTTGGATTTTGGCTGCTGCGCTGAAAGAAGAGAGGTGCAAAACCCTGTATTGGAAAGCCGCCAAGCGCCGAGTTGGGACGGACTCAGGACGACCCAAGGTGCCGTGAGGAAGGTTGAGATACTGGCCATCTCCCCAACTAAAGGAAGCGAGTGACGTAGTGAACTACTGTTAGTACATTCAAGTTTGGTGTTTATTTCAAGCAACTTTGAACTTTATTCAAAAGGATTATTTAACTTAGCGTAAAAATTGTAGAATTTTAAACTTAGAATAATTTGCATAGGTTTTAGGAGTAAGAATAGTTTTAAGAAATGTTGTCATACGGGGAACCTATGCCCAATTTTTACTAGGTTCAAAATTTCAAACACTTAGAAATATTTTGGACTTGTAAAATTTCATGAAAAAATATTCTTGAAAAGAAAAATATTTTAAGTTTTTAGGTTCTCTTTGGATTTGTGAAAATTCACAGCTTGTTCTAGCCCAAGCTCAGCTCGTTTATAGGTCGATTCTGATTATCATTTGTAAGCCAAAATGAATAAAATAATATTAATTCAAGATGATATTGTTAAAGGGATTACAAAAGCTAGAAGTAATTTTAAAAAAGCAAGAAAAGACCGGCTTAACCAGTCTTATATTGAAACTAGGATTGACAACCTTAAAGAACAATGGCATATTTTTGTTGAGAATCATACAAAGATAATCACGAATGTTAGTAAAGCTGAGGTTGAGGCGACTCTCTATGTCGAATCGGACACCTACGACAATGCTCAGGAGTTGTATATGGATTATTTAGCAGAGTTAAAAGAGAAATTAACGCAATTCGTCGTGGTTCCCAATTTGTCTGGGGGGTCTCAAGAAACAGACAAGCCAAAAAAGGGTAGGGGTAAATTGCCGGAAATATCATTGCCAATTTTCTCTGGAAAGTATGATGAATGGGCATCCTTCCGTGATTTGTTCCTATCGCTTATTCACAAAGACATGACATTGGATGATGTTGAAAAATTACATTATTTAAAAACCCACTTGTCAGGAGAAGCGGCGCAACTAGTACGCCAAATCCAAATAACTTCGGCAAATTATAAAGTTGCTTGGTCAAAACTAGAAAGTCGATTTAATAATAAAAAAATATCTCGCTAATGCGATTCTTAAAAGATTGATGAGTCAAAGATCTCTGCAACAGGAGTCAGCAGGTGGAATTAAAGAGATTTTAGACACGACTGACGAATGTTTACTAGCTCTTCAAAATTTAGGTATCGACGTCACCACCTGGGACATCCTGGTAATTTATATTGTCACGTTAAAGCTTGATAACGAAACCAGAAAGCTGTGGGAAGCTAAAATTTGTAAGTCAACTGAATTTCCAAGCCTTTCCCAGTTTAACGACTTTCTAGAGGAAAGATTTCGGTCGCTAGAGCCTTTAGATAGTAAAAGTGTAAAACTACCAAACAATAATCGCAACTTGAATGTAAAGTCACATCACGTAACTGGAAATGAATCAAATTCATGTCCTTTCTGTTTTGAGGGCCACAAACTCTGCAATTGTAAAAAGTTTGGGGGAGAGGTATCTGAAGCTCGTCGTGAGTTTGTACAATCCAATAGCTTATGTTTTAATTGCCTTGGTCCAAATCATTCAGTTTTTAACTGCCGCCATTCTTCTAGGTGTCGGTTATGTAAGAAGAAACACCATTCTCTTCTTCATATCAATAATAAAGTCCCAAAAACCGTTAGAGATGCCAGCCAAGCTGAGCATCATCAAAATGAGAATAAAATGGTTGCACCCGTTGCAACAACGTCAAACCAACAAGAGTCTTCAGAAGTCCTTGCTTGCTTTTCGAACTTGAACAGCCAAGTCTTATTGGCCACAGCCTTATTAAAGGCTGAATCGAAAAGTGGCACATGGTTCACTTTCAGATCCTTGCTCGATCAAGGATCACAGGCTTCGTTCATAACGGAGTCAGCAGTCCAACTTCTTGGATTGCATAAAGTTCCGGACAAGAGCTATATTTCAGGATTAGCAGGTGGTCGCAGCTCACCATTGGTGTCGAATTCCTCTGTGAGGCTTGAGCTGCGTTCTATCTACAATCCCACGTTTTCCGTGCAGGTTAAAGCTCACGTCCTAAACAAAATAACCTCATTTCTTCCGGAAAGAAATTTCGACTGTGAGTGGTTGACTGAGATATCTCACATTGTTTTAGCTGACCCCAAATTTAATCATCCAGGCCAGATAGACATCCTTCTAGGAGCCGAAGTCTATGCTCAGGTTTTGGATGTTGGGTTGATCAAGGGACCATCTGGATCCCTAGTAGCTCAAAACACCAAGTTTGGCTGGATTTTGTCTGGCCAGATTGAGAATAATGAGGCTAAATTCTGTCACACTAACACGATTGTCAGCATGCACGTTGGAGTTAATGAAAACGAGCTGCTAAAGAAGTTTTGGGAGCTGGAATCAGATCCTTCCCCACTGAGTGCAAAAAAACTGCTTACTCAGGAAGAACAATCGTGTGAAGAGTTTTTCGCAACAACTACAAAACGAGATGATTCAGGTCGTTACATCGTCAAGTTGCCTTTTCGAACGGATGATCCAGATTGCCAGTACGGCGAATCTTTGAAAATTGCAACTCGACGCTTTATTATGTCGGAGAAACGACTTCTGAAGAATCCAGTACTCATGACTCAATACCACGATGCTATTAAGGAATTTGTAGACTCGGGACACGTGGAACGTGTGCCCAAAAAAGAAATAAGTAACGAAAAAGCTGTCTATTTGCCTCAAGTAATCGTGGTTCGTGAAGACAAGACCACTACAAAAGTCAGAGTTTGTTTTGATGCTTCTTGCCAAGGTACAAATGGCGTATCTTTGAACAATGATTTAATGATTGGTCCAACACTTCAATTGGACTTAAGACACATTATCATGAGGTGGCGTCTCCATCCTGTATGCCTGGTTGCTGACATAGTAAAAATGTTTCGGCAAATTAAGGTTTCCGAAGAAAATATAGATTTTCAACGTCTGTTATGGCGTCCAACTCCAGAGTCCGAGATTCAGCATCTGCGACTTCTACGAGTCACCTTTGGAACCTCGTCAGCACCATATCTTGCTGTTAAGGTGCTTCAAAAGATTGCACAGGATGAAGGCCATGATTTTCCACTTGTAGTTGAAAGAGTTTTGAAAGACTTCTACATGGATGACCTAATGACAGGTTGCCAAACAGTAGAAGAAGGAGCCCAGATATATCATGAAGTGAAAGAAATGCTTGGACGAGGGGGTTTCGAACTTCAAAAGTGGTCCAGTAACAGTGAAGACTTGCTGGTTACAGTGAACGAAGGAAGAAAACACGAGGCAGAGAAGCTAAAACTTAAAGTTGATGAAGTCATAAAAATATTAGGCCTGTCTTGGAATAGAAAAACAGATGCAATTTAATATTCCGTACAGCTTCCTCCTTTAACCTTTTGAGTGTCCCCTTACAAGCCAATTCTGAGTACCGCAAATGTCCGCGTACATTTCGCAAAACGAGATTCCTAGCGACTTGATGTTAGAAATGTACGGATTTGGTCGGTTTGCGATTGTTATTACCCAATATGTTATATGTTCTAAGAATCTACATACAATTTGCCATGTTTTCATGTAATAGACATACCTATGCAATAATCCTAAGCAGAGATATCCTTTGATATAGTTTCATCTTTCATTTTTTTCCGCCATTTTTTGTCATATTTTTCTTCACAACACTTCATATACACTAATTTCAGTTTTTTTTTTACATTCACGTAATCACAATTAGTTTACGCGTAGACTACATGAATTTTTTTATTCAATTACTCACTAAATACTTCACAATAACTCAATATTTACGGACGTAAACAAACTAGATGCCGTTCGACCGGCCGCTGCGTTTTCACTGACCAAAAAGTAAGTAAAATTCATTCGTTCTAAACCGAAAACCAATGATACAAAAATGTTGGCCACACTGTGAGAAATCATAAACAATTTTTGCTCAAAAGTTCGTTCAATTTCACTCCGAGATATTTGGCGGCAATTTCATACCGCCGCTTATGATCAGACGTTTGATCATAGGGCATTTGAGGCACCCATTTTCTTATGATCAACCGTTTGATCGTAGGACACTTGACGGGTTAAGCATTCCTATCACGAAGCGAAAGGTACTATCGGATATTTCAAGACTGTTTGACCCGTTGGGGTGGTTAGCACCAACCGTCATAGTAGCGAAAATATTCATCCAAAAAGTTTGGATAGCGGGAACAGATTGGGACAAAGAATTACCTGCCGAGTTACTACAAGAATGGCTTACCTTTCGACAGAGTCTTTCACAGCTGCAGAAGTTTCGTATTCCTCGGTGGATGAATTGTCGGCAGGATGATGTTTGCAGAGAATTGCAAGGATTCTCTGACGCTTCAGTTGATGCATATGCTGCTGTTGTGTATTTTCGTACGATTGATTCAACTGGACAAGTTCAATGCACAATGGTAGCTTCCAAAACGAAAGTTTCTCCAATAAAGCAAGTTTCTGTCGCGCGTTTGGAATTATGTGGTGCAGTATTGTTAGCCAAATTGTTGCTGGAAGTGTCAGAAGTTTTGGACATTCCAAAGACTCACATTCATGCGTGGACAGATTCGACTATAGTGCTTTGTTGGTTAAGTAGTCATCCAAAGAGATGGAAAACTTTCGTGGCTAACAGGGTTTCAGAAATTTTAATGATAACTGATTCTCAGCAGTGGTCACACGTACGCTCAAAGGACAATCCTGCAGATTGTGCGTCAAGAGGTATCACACCTGTAGAACTTCTAGAATCTCAGTTATGGAGAGAAGGGCCTTCGTGGCTCAAAGAGAAAACAATCACCTATGACAGACCTAACAGCATAGAAGATACGATATTGGAAGAGAAAACGCAGAAGGCTAGCTGTTTGAATATTAGCCTAACTGATGAGATGTGGACAAGGTTTTCTTCTTTGAGGAAACTTGTTCGAATTCTGGCACTTTGCAAGAGGTTCATAAGAATCTCCCACAGGAAAGAGAAATTTCCTCTCTGGCTTACGACTACAGAATTAAATGCAGTTCTGAATTTATGCATAAAACAATGCCAAAGCCAGTATTTCAGTGCTGAATTAGAAAGTTTGTTGAAGAAAGCCATAGTGCATAAAAAGAGCTCTCTCTCTTCTCTCAACCCGTTCATCGATCAAGATGGTATAATGAGAGTGGGTGGTCGAATTAATCAAGCCCAAGTTAGTGATAATGTAAAGCATCCAATTCTCATACCTCGAAATTCTCATTTAGCGAATTTGTTAGTAGCTGAGGCTCATGAAAAAACTTTCCATGGGGGACCTCAACTCATGGTAAATTATTTACGAAGCAAGTATTGGATCACAGATGTAAAACGACTTGCAAAGTTTTTCTGTCGGAAATGTGTCAGGTGTGTTCGTCATGCAGCTCGTGCTACTACCCAGTTGATGGGACAGTTACCTGCATCTAGGACGACACCTTGCCGACCATTTTATCACAGCGGTGTTGACTACGCTGGTCCTATTAGTATTCGTACTTCAAAAGGCAGAGGTCATCACTCCACCAAGGGATACATTTGTCTCTTTGTTTGTATGGCTACAAAAGCTGTTCACCTTGAGGTAGTGAGTGATATGACGGCTGAGGGTTTTTTAAGTGCATTTAAACGCTTTGTCGCCAGACGTGGCCTATGCGTAGACCTCTGGAGTGACAACGGCACAAACTTTGTTGGTGCGGCAAAGGAGTTGAAAACTCTATTTCTCAAACAAAAGTCCAGTATAGCTGTTGAAATAGCAGATTGGCTCGCTACTAATGGTACAACGTGGCATTTTATCCCAGCACATGCTCCGAATTTTGGCGGATTGTGGGAGGCTGGGATCAAGTTCACCAAACACCATTTGAAGCGAGTGATAGGTAATTCAACTCTGACATTCGAAGAACTATCTACGGTGTTGGCTCAAATTGAGGCTTGTCTCAATTCGAGACCAATATCACAGATAAGTGACGACCCAGAGGATTTGTCTCCATTAACACCTGGGCATTTTCTAGTTGGAGAACCTCTTGTTCTTGTTCCTGATGCCAACTATGAGAACTCCAATATTACCAGCCTGAAAAGATGGCAAGTCACACAACGTATGTTGCAGGGCTTCTGGCGTAGGTGGTCTCAGGAGTATCTGGCTCAGCTTATGCACCGGTATAAATGGGCATACCAGACACCTGAACCTAAGATTGGTGATATCGTTTTAGTCAAAGAAGATAATCTTCCACCAGCGAAATGGTTATATGGTATAATTACTGACAAGCATCCTGGATTGGACAATATCACACGGGTTGTCAGTTTGAAATGTAAAGGTAACATAATTAAGAGACCTGTTTCAAAATTATGTATTCTGCCATTGTCAGATTAGTCATGTTAGTTTAGGAAGTGTTAGTATTATAAATTTTTAAGAATTTTTGTTGTAGCTCAGATAATAAAAGTATGTACCTACCTCTATTTTAACCCTTAATTAGGCGCACTAAGAAAATTACATAATTACTCGCATGGGGTCACAGGTGACCCCAAATTGTAGGAATAATTTTTATTATTTATGAAATATATAAGTAAATAAAACTTTATTATTATTAAAGTGCTTTATTAATTCTATTATATTTAAAAGGAAACAACATGAACTAAATATCCAATCAAACAAAAACAAGCTAAATTAAAATTATTATCAAAAATTATCAATTTGTACTTATACTAAGATCAAAGTTAAAACTTTAGAAGTATTTGAATAATTTCATTTTATTAAGCTGTAAAAAACATATTTATAAAATAAATTTACACACTGGACATATAATAATACAAATTGAATTAATAATACACAAGAAAAATACATAAACTAAACAACTCCCCTCTTTCAAAAAAGTAACGTAATTACTCGCACGGGGTCACCGCTCAAGAGCGCAGAGACGCATCCTTCTACTCCCGTGACATGGACGCTACCAGAATACAAACTTCGACGCGGGTTATGAAGATAGCGGGGGCGCGGGGAAATTCGGGCAGCGGCAAGTGCTTAATTTTTTAATGCGAAACTGCTTTGACCCCATGCGACTAATTAAGGGTTAATGTCTGCAAAACGAAGCTATGTGTGATTTATTTAGATTGTAGTATACATCCTATGGCCAAAATTTTTAATTTGTTATTTTCTAAGTTTATGTCCTTTCTGGCCATGGGGGGCGAAATGTTAAGAGTTTAGTTCTGATAATGCCACACTAGATGGTGTCACATGCATTCTACATCGCGATATCATTTCATTTTTGCTACAATTAAATGGTTTCAAATGTTATCAATACACGAAACCACTAAAGAACTCTGTTCGTTGTTTTATTTATTCTATACTACGGTTTCGGGACTTGTTCAAAATACGAAGTTCCGCTTTACCGAACATTAACCATTAAAAAGTGACAAAAATTTGTATTCCATTCGTTCTTACTATTTGTCACACACGAGAAATTTAATGTTTTGGATAGCATTGAAAGATTAATTAAAGAACCATTAGCGAGTAATTTGTAACTTTTGTCCCTCTAAACTTTTCTAATTATGACAACTAAATTTGAGACTTTTCTCTTTAACGGTAAGTTCCAATTTACATTGACATGAAAGCAAAGATACGATTTGCGGCAGTATGGGATGAACGAAGAAACGGCAGAAATAGCAGTGTCTCTTTCCTTACATAGAGTTTTGGGTTGTAGGAGCAGGGTAGAAACTATCGGGGACTACGCCTACCGATTATACTTGTAAGATTAAATAGATTTTAAAAGTACTTAGCACGGCCAGAGAATATAAAGTATGGCACCGCCAAATGAGAGTCGGCTTTGTGCGCGACAAAGGGTTCCGTATCACCACAAGATATAATATATGCCTAAGGGTATGGAACCCAAAAAATATTATGGTAAATAACAACAATATCGATCTCCTACCAACATCAAGGCGACAAAAAACAAGGACCAACAATTCGGTACCCTCTGATTGCGGAACACACATTTTTAATATTTTTTCTTTTTCTATAGAGTACCTATGTACTACCATCTAACCATGTACTCCGTTTTAAAAATAAAGCTGGAACAAGAAATGTGGAAAAAATATAAATATAATAAAATAAATCATTAAGCGCTTTAAGCGCTTCTTTTGACCAAGTTCAATTAGGATTAGGATTGTGCTAGTTTTTACAAAATTCGTACAAAAACAAATAAATATTTGTTTAACCCGTCTTACCTCCTAAAGTTAAATCCAAGGTAGCAATTTGGTTGAAAACTATTAACTATGAAGACACTAAAAAACTGCTGGATCCATTCACTGTCGACAAGTTTTCAATAAACCATATATAACTATCATAAATGTTTACTTGTGTATGTATCTAAATTTAATTTCTGTTTTTGATTTTATAATAGTAGTTTATGCTACAAGGGCGCGAAGGAATAAATTACGAGGACTATTTAAAACACGAGCGTAGCGAGTATTTTATACGTAACCGAGTAATTTATTGCTCTTACGCCCGTGTATCATACTACGTTTTTCAATGCATAGTGTGAGGAAATAAAACAAATATAATCTTGTGAACTTTAAATTATGATTGCCTCAAAAGGACTGTATCCATCCAGAGCTGTTAAACAGCCTAATAAAGCCCTAGGGCAAAATAATCGACTTTCTGTTCGGTTTTGATGCATTAAAAGTGGGCCTTTACAAGCACTTGCATTAAAATTTTTTTTTTTTTTGTTTTCTGCTTCTGTGTAGGTAAGTTATATTTTTAACATTATCTCAGTTTAATTGCTTACTTTAATTTCACTTTATATTTTAGGTATAAACATCAATAAATTAATAAATTAAAATCGGCTAAGCCGCGCCGGGCAAAACCTGTGATGTTTGAAAAACTTATTCCTTTTAAAAACTTTACACATACACTGTTACAACAAAAGCTACAGCTTCAAGGTAAATGTAAATGTTTGTTTTAAAATAAAAATACATGTCATAAAATAATAAATGTACATGAACTAAATTAAAGGTTTATTTAATTTATGTAGCAATATATATATATAAAATGATAGGTAATAATTAATATTATACAAGGTGAAATCCAATCAACTGCCTGAACCCATACCGGTGATCCGGCCAGGGACCAGTGGGTCTACCGCGTAATTCTCATTTACATCAACATCAACTTGAGATTGAAATTTGACGTGCGTGCGACGACGCCCGCCTAACATGCCATCTCTTTTGCACGCGTTGAATTTCACATGCATTTGCTTGAAGTTGATACAAATGAGAATTACGCGGTAGAGCCCCAGGAACAAGGTTCAATGATCACCAACCAAGCCCCCAGCACGAATCGAAGCGGCCGACCAAACATCTTTTATACTACATACTAATAGGTTACATATTTAACTAAATGCCTACCTCCACCCATTCGATTAGTCTTGCTAAGAAGAAGGGCAAGAAACTTAGCAAGATCATGTCTTTTTTTTCAACATGAAACTTATACTATACAATATGACTAATATTTACTTTAACCAAGGGTTAGAGGCGTTACCGATGCAAGACACAGTCTACACTCGTCCACTCACGTTTTACCGACGATTATAACGTCTCAATGTCTGCAATGATGGATGGTTAACCCTATAACCGCGTCGTATACTTCGGGCACAATTATCAATCCTTAGTTCCGAAATTTTCAGATCGAACACTTCTAGATTAGTCCAGTAAAATACTTCTTTGTTGAAGCAGCGGACCGTTTATAATGTACTACCTTTTGCTCGCATAGAAGTGTCATTCAGTGGACATAGGAATTCAAATTCAAATACAAATTCAAATAGTTTATTTTGCAAAGTAGGTTTATATAATACAAGTTTCATAAGTCAAAATTTAATCTTATAAAAATATATGTAATAAAATAATAAATGTAGGTACTACATGTACTAAATTATAGGTTTCTTTAATTTATGTAGCAATACATGTATATACGATTAAAAAGATAGGTAAAATATATACCTATCACCGGAGAACCGGCCAGGGACCCGGAACAAGGTTCAATGATCACCAACCGAGCCCCCAGCACGAATCCAGAGGCCGACCAAATCCCATCCTATACCTATACTACATACTAATAGCGTAGTAATACTTTATATTCTCTGCTAATAGGTTACATATATTTTAATACATGCCTACCTCCGCCCATTCGATTAGTCTTGCTAAGAAGAAGGGCAAGAAACTTAGCAAGGTCATGTCTTTTTTATCATAAAACTTATATTATAAGTATATAACAGAGGAGACGTAGGAGACGTGAAATATCTGTTTTTTTTTTCTATAGGAACTGATTAATTAGTTGTCGCAAAACACAAAATAGTATGAATTTATTTTTGAAATATTCCTATTATTATCGAAGCTAGCGATAGCGATATTTATCACTTTTAGTATGAAATCATGTCAGATGACGTCACGTGACATGCCGTTAAGCTCACTTTGATTGCCATAACTTCGTCATTTCTTAGGATATCTAAAAAAATATTTTAATACTGTTTTTAGATTTTTAAACGCAATTGATTTTCATAAAAATCGTCATGTAGGAGACTGGCTCATTACACAACATACCTATTTATATGTTGACAATGATGATAATATTCAATACAGACACGACTTTGTAACAACTTTATTATTATATTGGTAAGTTTGAATAGATAATGCAGCAGAACTTTCAGCCAAGTGATGGATAGATGGACTATTAGTCTCTGTTACCGATTGCAGTGGAAGGTAAATAACCAGAAATACCAGAATACCCGCCGTAAATAAGCTGGAAATAGCCTGGTTTGTATCTTCGGGTATATTTATGTTCCTGTGATACAGTCTGCGTGCAGGGTAGATTGATGATAGTAAGATATTCAATAATATAGCGAGCAAGTAAATTCAGTGATTAAATTTAATTGGCCATGCGTACTATTATTACAAAGACTATAAGGTTTTAATAATATCCTAGTTCATTATGTTATCCCTATTAACCTTACTGCGTAGTAAATACACATACCTACATACATATGTGTAAAAACATACAGGTATAAGTATATCAGTTATGTATTCTACATTTATAGAATTAAATGAGACTTGAGGATAATTCATGATTTATATAAAAACAGCTCACCTCATTACGTGTTATGATCGGGAAAGCCGACCAGTTTCAGCAGATTTAGAGTGCCTTCATCTGGGCGAGTAAAGACGTTTACGCGACGATGTTACGCCTTATCCTTAGAATAATAACGACCTTATCTAAATCTGCTGAAACTGGTCGGCTTTCCCGATCATAACACGTATTGAGGTAAGCCGTTTTTATATAAATCACGTATTTTACATTCCTACTAGTTATATAAAAAATATCGTACACAACTTTATCTAAAAAAACTCAAGGAAAGGAAAGAAAATGGTCAAAATGTAGTCTAGTTATTACTACAGAAAGTGTAAGCGTCATCTAGAAAATTTATTAGCGCCAAAATAAACTATAATGTTTGTTTATTATATGCTACAGCTTAACAATGCAAATGAAATGTCTAAGTTGAGCATTTACTTTAACTAACTAGGTATAACTAGACACCTACTTACGGAAAGTTTGGTTATTTTGTTCCAATATGTCCACATTCTAATTAAGAACACCACTGAAAACAAACACATTTCAAGAAGTTTTTACGCAGACTGCGTAGGTATACCTACTTTACAAAATCACCTACTTACACCACGAACTCAGTATATGCATGCACCTAACCATCCATAACGGCAGGTAGACGCAGAACAAACAAACATGCGCGTACATAGCGCGTACACAAATAAATAAAGGCGCTGCCAGACACCAAGATCAGCGGCATCAGGGATTTGTGGGCGGTGGGCGGGCCCTGGGCGGGCGGGGCCCCCACTCGCTGACGATGGGCCCCGACGACAGAAGGTATCGCCTCGCGCCGCCGCGAGGAAGCGCCGCGCGTTGATTAACGAAATTGAATCTGATTAACAGAGAGAAAACTGATTTATCGCGTCTCGTTGAAAAAATAATCGGTGGCCAGTGAGGAAATGTCATGATGGAGGGACAAGAGTGGCGTGAATGGCACCAAGTACGCCAGTTAGACGGTCAGTGCATAGGTCTGTGATTCACTTGTTGGCTTGCATTCAGGCTTTTAGTGCATGTTTTAAGCGACATGCATCGGTTTTTCTTTTCTTTGTTTTCTATTTGTGTGCCTGTTTTGTTATTAGAACATCCGCTACGTTTGTGCGGCAATTTTCAGCCCCGTTAATGTATTTTCTATGAAATACGAGTAGTTATATATCGCTCTAAAAGACAGTGTGTTTTCTTTCTTCAAGTTATATGCCAAAAATCTAATCATACAGTCGAATTTTTCAAGTTTGCGTGGATAGCCAAATCCAGAACTATAGGGAAAAGCAATATTTAAAAGGATCAAATTCTAGGAAGAGTGACATACTGTATAGGTACTTAAGGCAAGTTCTTATTTATAAGAAAATAATATTTAATTTTTACTTTATTATCAATGATTAACTAATCACTATACCAATTGTTTCTAATACGTAGCCAGATTGATACAGATTTAAATGTTTATATTTAAGTATACAGGTTAATTTACTACAACTACATACCTAATCAATGTAAAACTTAATACTCCCTTTTTCCAAAACTTTATCTCTGCGATGCAAAGCCAATTACCTAATTGGATAATTTTCTCTTAACAAAGTTAAATTTGGAAATAACGCTTAACACAGTCCGTTTTAAATTTTTCTCCGAAGCAGCGGGTCTACCGCGTAATTCTGATTTTCGTCAACATCAACTTGAGATTGAAATTTTATGTGCGTGCGACGACGCCCGCCTACCATGCCATCTCTTTTGCACGCACGTCAAATTTCAATCTCAAGTTGATGTTGATGAAAATCAGAATTACGCGGTAGACCCGCTGCTTCAGTTCTATGTCTATAGGTTAGATATAGTCAATCAATACACAGAGCAAGAAAAAATATTTTATTAAAAACTGCATGGAAAAAAATAAAAAAACTTGTTATTGTTATTTTTATCTTTTAAAAAGACTTCATTTAAATCATTCTGAATCGTTTGTACGTTCAAAGGGCGCACGCGATTTTCAACTTTATTATAATAAGTCTCCATTACCTTTATATTAGCAAAGCCACTGCGCGCTGTGCGCCGCCGACCGACGAAAGAGAAAAGGGAGCTGCGCGTCGCACCTCATCATTGTTTTTTTTATTCTGTTTGGAAAATATAGGCTATAAATAATGCTTTTGACAGTTTTCGTTCTGCAAGTTTTGACTTACTTATATCGAGTCTTATTTATTATTATTGAAAAGCTAACAAACAATTAATTTGTTTTATCTACTCCTATACTGCAATAAGGCAATTGCAACATCAAAAGCAGTTTTATAAGTACCTAGATTGTTTATCCGATGTTATAATATTATATTATAACACTGCGATTCTGCGCTGCAATTGGCTCAATTTATTATAAAACTGCTAGAGACTCAATCAACAACAGAGACGAGAAATAATCCCCTTATTTCTTAAGCTACGCCCCCTTTATCCTGATTAGCCTTTAAAGCAGCTTTACCGGAACGACGCACCTGAGGTTCATGAACGAGTGTCTTCTTCTCATTTTTCATTAAATTATTACTTGAAAATGTTATAAATAAAGACGATATTTTTAATGGTCGTAGACAAACTATTGTGTTCAACTGAACATAATTAGAAAATTATCGTGTCCCAATGTCTTAAATTGTGTTACAGTTGCACAAAATACTATTGCGTACATACTCTCGTAGTTTTGGTAAAATTAGTAGCACTTATTTAACTATCTGACGCCGTTTTAAAGAACAATTATTATGTATTTGTCATGCGAATACCGAATACCCCGGTATTCGAAATTAAATTAAAAAATACTTTCCCGATTTTAGAATAGGCGAAAGAATTGACGTCATCGATTTCCAATTATACAACGCGGCAAGCGGGAGTGCGGGCGATTTCATACTGACATGTATGTGTACTCGCCAACACCATAGTAAAATTTTACTATGCCCGCACTCCTACCATGTCACGAACTATAGGTTAATATATCATTTTATTGATTGAATTTAAATCTTATTTTTGGTTTTTGGTTATCATGTATGTCTTATTCATAAAAGTATGAATAACAATAGTACCTATAATAGTAATAAATCAAATATCAATCACAAACTTTTGAACTTTAAATGGGTAACCATTATACAAACGCTAGAAAAGATTTTGAGAATATGTTAGTTTGTTAGCCAAAAATCATAGGAATATAATGTCCGTAAAGTCCCTAACACACCTTTAACAAAACTGTGATATCTTTGTAAAACTGTTTCCAAAAATTAATCTTTTATTTCAATTAAATTATTAATCGTTTAAGTTTTGACGAGACACTCAAACATAAATTTCCTGCGCTCTGTAGCGAAATAAGTAGCATTTTCCGTGTCCGTTCATTTATCTATCTTTCGACAGAACGTCACTCGCGCATCGCGACCATTCGCTGGCGAGTGACGAATGACGCACGCGCAGTGATCATCATGCTCCTCCTTGAGAAGCTGAATCTACTAGGTATTACAATATTTAAGACGATAATGATGATGTAGTCCAACATTGGTTCTCTTACGTCGCGTGTGTGGGTCTCAAGTGGACAATTTTTACCTGGAAAGTTTTGTTGCACAGCAGCCGATGTACATAATAATATTATGTAAACCTCTTACCATTTACGTCAAAATAATTTTCATTAAAAATTGTTGATCTGCACCAAATGTCTTTACTTTTGTTTAAGAAAAACATCATAATGTACATGTAAGTACAGTGCTCCCAAAGTAATAATGCGCATTCAAATCTTCGCCACTGTTCGGCAAAGTTCGTATTTCCTTACACTTTCTATACAATTATCAAGGTTACGTGGTACGTCGGGTCACTCGGTATGCGCATTATTACTTTGGGAGCTCTGTATCTATGTAATCGCGTCTCCCAAGTGGATATGTAGTTTTATCATTATCACTATCTTTTATATTCATAATAAGAAGAGTAATAAAACTTTTCTTGACACGTGCTTTTGACTGAGTTTTTAAGTTTGACGTATTTCACATACTTACCACTGTTTGTTTGTCCATTATAGAATCTAAATATAATTGATGCAAATATAATTTTTCTCAAACTCTTTTGTATCTTAACTTCTTTCTATTGATGGATTTTAATATGATTGTCGGTAACTATAACGGTAGAAAGATTTCTAAATATTTTCTCAAAATTTCTAAAAACAAAGAAATAACAATATGATGCTCATTGGTAACGCAAATGTGGCCTGACAAAACATGTCACAGTGAATTAATGAGGTTACGGGGTGGCCGTTTTTTTGGTAATTAGCAAACTCAGAGCAACCCATGGGGACAAACGTCTTAAAAAATGGCAGCCACATGAAATTTTTGAGATACATTCTTATTTGTAGCATGTAGTGTAAATGTTATTAAGTAGATATATATTTAAATTTGATCAAATATTTTACGGGGTATTTGATTTCGAACCTAAACGTTGTTTTTACGAATAACTTGTACCTATGTTAAACAACCTCGCCTTTAGGCGATGGAAGGCGGGCTTAGCAGTTGCGCATTCCCGGAGCATCAATAAGGGAAGGGGTGTCCGGGGGATATACTGCGCAATTATATACAAATATGTATATCTACACAGTGGAGGTATGGCAAAGGGGCGTGGTGCTTGCGAACGCATCTGGCCTAAAATAGCCATGATGTGAGACATGTTGGAGACCCAAGGTCAAATAGAGATGTGTTGTGTTGTCCGCGGGGGGTACAGGTTGATGCGCCGCCCTTTTTTTGCCTGTGTACAATTAGTGTGCGTGAAAAATGTAAGTACACGTGTGCCAGTTATAGGTTTTGTGTTTAAGTCAGAGAAATAATTGGGAGAAACGCGGAACATGGATAATTAGTTGTACTCAGGCAAATCTTCTGATATCTGTGTGCGCAATTAAAAGCTACTTCACGCGTAACAAACTTCATTATTATCTCTATTTAGGATTACCCAAGAAAGACAGGCATTGTAAAAAGTTCCCTAAAAAGCTCAAGAACTTTCAAACATGATTTATAGCCCCATAACTTCCTTTTTACGAGTACCCTCGCGATAATATTTTATCTCTCTCCCGCCTCAAGATTGCAATGGTTTTATCAGTTAGTCGACATCTGCATCGCATCATCTGTGTGTAAATTGTCCTCTCTTGGCGCCTTAACTATTCGTCACTCTTCAGCTGAGAATTACATTTTATTGCTTTCTCTTACAAAGAAAGGGTTCATTTGTTGATTTTCTAAGGGCGATTGCGGCTTTTTTTGGGATACTCTTGAACATACGTTTTAATTTAATGTCTTTGTTTTGTCAATATAGTTGTTTATTTAACATTGTTACGTCTTTTTAATTTTTTTTTCTTCTTGAAATGATTCCCATTGTAAAGCAAACTGAAGAAAAACACTGAAGTAAACCTATATGCCCCTTAGTGAGGTGATAAAGACCTATCCCATCAAAAACATAAAATGTACAAAAATGGCAAGTCTCGCAACGCAATCCTTCCACCGTAAAAAGTTGTGAGATCTTATGTAAAGCCAAGTCTGCTATTTTAGTTTTTATGGAAGCACCTTTTCATTTAAGTAAGTATGGGAGCACCTATTTAACAAATTTATCATTAATTGTTTCCTATTTAGTTACCTACCAACATTAAGTGACTGTATTAATATTAGTCATCTTTATTTCCTAATAAAATATAGTGACTTCGCAATCGCACAGCAACATATACAACATATCAGCTACCTAATACCAATTTATTAGCGATTTGAGAAGATATTTCTACGCATCAGTGCTTTATTTGTGCTCTGCGATTGCAAAGTCACCATATTTTATTAGGAAATAAAGATGACTAATATTAATACAGTCACTTAATGTTGGTAGGTAACTAAATAGGAAACAATTAATGATAAATTTGTTAAATAGGTGCTCCGATACTAACTTAAATGAAAAGGTGCTTCCATAAAAACTAAAATAGCAGACTTGGCTTTACATAAGATCTCACAACTTTTTACGGTGGAAGGATTGCGTTGCGAGACTTGCCATTTTTGTACATTTTATGTTTTTGATGGGATCTCATTTCTTTTTGTAGGTAGTCCTCCTTTTTTTCTTCTCAGGTAATATTTCTTGCATGTCAGCTGCGGATTTTCTTAAAATCCACTCCCTTTAACTGATCATTAGGACATACTCCTGAGAAACTAGTATCGGGAAGGAGCATTTCATAATGACCACCTAAGAAACTACCAGAGAATCGTAAACGTTTCACTGGCATCCCAGGATCGCCACCGAATGATCCTCTCAAACGGCCATTTTCATAAACCTCGAACGTAAATGGATACAAAGCGGTGGCTGCCATAAGTTCGGATACGGAACCGTAGGTGGTAGTTTTCATCATTGCTGTCGAGTACATGTGTCTCCACGCTCGTCACACGTATAAAGTTGCATTTCATCCCAATGCGCTACCACATACTCGACTACCGCACACTTAATGTCATATGACGACTCAATGTTCCCATACATAGAGAATGACAAAGAATGGAACAAACATGAACCATCTCCAGGTATAGGGACAACTAGGTGTGGACAAGGATTTTCATTTATCTACAATATTTCAGGTTCCATTGCAATATTAATTTTTACTGTAAGTTATTATTACTATTATCCACAATTAGATGCAACAGGCAGGTTAAAATTTCTTTTGACCATGAAGTGAAAGGCAGGCTTGTCAGTCTAAACCACAGAGTACATTATTATGTCTAAACCTCTCAGAATAATGAGCTTAACCTGGTCTTTTTTGAATGACACACGAGTACATAGACATTTCAATATACCTACATCACAGAGCCGCTTTCATCATCAACATTAGCCGCTTTATTTTTCCTTTAATATATTTAAAGCTTTACTTGATAAATCATCTTTTACCTTGATTTTTAGGGTTCCGTATCATTAGGTTCCGTGACCCTATTACTAATCCTCCGCTGTCTATCCATCTATCACATGGGTCTACAGCTTCAGCCGTTATAGGAAGCGCGTAAATATTTTCACATAATATATGTTACATTGTCCTCTATCACGGCAAATAATAATATGGCCCCTATCACAGCATAAAAAGTTCAATAAATGGAAATCCAAGGGGGGTCCAATTATTCGATGTTATTTGTTTCAGCTCTATCTTTATAAAACAACAATTTTGAGCATATAAATATTAGAGTTCCGTATTCAAAAGGTGCTGATTTGTTTGTCAGGCGCTACCGTTTTATCGCTTTGTTTTTTGTCGCCTTAATGTTGCTATGGCATCTTTATTGTTGTTATTTACTTTTATTCAAATTCAAATTCAAATAGTTTATTTTGCAAAGCAGGTATAGATATATACACTTCTTACACGTTAAATTTAATCTAATAAAAAAAATATATGTAATAAAATAATAAATGTACATGAACTAAATTAAAGGTTTATTTAATTTATGTAGCAATATATTTACGATTAAAATGATAGGTAAAATATATATTATACAAGGTAAAATCCAATCAGCCGCCCGAACCCATACCGGAGACCCGGCCAGGGACCAGGAACAAGGTTCAATGATCACCAAACGAGCCCCCAGCACGAATCCAGGTGGCCGACCAAATCCCATCCTATATACTACATACTAATAGGTTACATATATAAATACATGCCTACCTCCGCCCATTCGATTAGTCTTGCTAAAAAGAAGGGCAAGAAACTTAGCAAGATCATGTCTTTTTTTTTCAACATAAAACTTATACTATACAATATATGACTTATATCTACTTTAACCAAGGGATAAGAAAATACAAGACAGCAGGAATTCAGGTTAATGAAAAAAAGAAAAACATATATATCTTTGTCTACCTGTCTCATATAGTCCTTTTCGGAAAAGGACTATATGAGACAGGTAGACAGGAAAAGGCTTTTCCTTTTACAGTCTGTAATCAATTAATGTTTACACCTTAGAGGAATCATAAGTTAAGAAATTATACTATTTAATTTAATTATAACTTACTATCATTATCATTGTAACACCATGCTTCACCATCATCCAAATATTCATTTATTTTATAATATGCCTTTTTCAATAGGTTTAAACTTATTCTCTGACAAAGTAAGGACCTCCTTTGGAAGTTTATTGTAAAATCTTATACCATGTCATGAAATATGTCATACCATGAAAAGCCAGTTTATGCTTATTTCTGGTTTCCTTACAATGTTGTTTAGGGTTCCGTACCCGTATTGTGTAGGGGTACGGAACTCTTTATGCACGAGTCAGATTCGCACTTTACCGGTTTTATTTTTTAGTTTTCGCACTTTAACTTTAACGTCGAATTTTTCGTTTTAGGCGTCTTTAATGCAAAGCAGCATACCATCAACGTCATCTAGTGTCATACAAATTTATAGATGCAGCTGGAAACATACATTTTGTATAGACTTTGTATGGAAATATTAAATTACCAACCGCAAATAACATTTTTATATTTTTTTGTTGCAATGTACACTTAACACTAACCGCATGCAAAATTTCAAGTTTGTAGGCCTGCTAGAACACCTTTAGACTTTTGATGATGTGTCAGTCAGTCAGTGACAAAATAAGGGAACTTTGACTTGAGATATTTCGTAATAGAATATAGGTACAAAGTTGTAATTTGGGGTCAGAAGTAAGATCAGTAAGTACTTTTGGTTCCTGAAATTTCAGACTTCTAGCTTCACCCACAACAAAGATACAGGGGGGTTGAAAGTGCCGTGAGTTGCTTCGAGAAAAGGATGGTACGGCCGTTCCGCGTTTTTTCTGCGAGACTTTGCGGGGGCACTGCCGTGCCCCCAGATCACGTTGGGTTGTTAAAATCGTCGGTAAAAAGAAGGTGTTACAAGTGATGACTGTTCTAGTCTACACTCGGAAACACCACTGATAATCCCCTTAGCCATATAGCTACATATATACTAGGTGACCTAGGTGTTAATGTACGGTATCGTTTAATTAAACCACATAAGCTAATGTTCATAGAATGTTCATAATATGAAACATCATAATGTTCTTACCAAAACCCTTCCTAATTTAAAAAAAACCTTAAATTTTAGTTTTAATCAATTTTGTGTTAACTTTAATTATTTTATGTGAAAGTATTTTTTTTTTCATTTGCAATTTGCATGATCATTAGAGTATTGGTCTTTTCCAATCGGGTATGTCGTAGCGATATGCTTTTTTAATGTTTTATATATGCCTATTGAATAGTATGTAAGTATTTTTGTTTTTTTTTACCGCTTTTGTTTCAATTCATAAATAAATATAATAAATAAATGATAGGTATTTTATTTGTCTTTACAAATATGCTAATTATATAAAATACAAATGATACAAAAGGGAAAAGAAAAAAAGTCTAAGCTCGGCATACAGTTAGATGATACACATGAGACAGCCACCGATTTTCAGCTTAGCCTTGTAATACTATGATGATACACATATTAAATAGTGACTATATTAAATATTTACAATAAAATAAACAAAATAATAAAATAACAATTTAATTCAATTAAAAATTCTTTATTGCACACAAGAATAAAACGTATTACAAGTATCAGGACGAGCTTAACTCTGAAAGAGATTTCTATTAGCAAACTCTTGGTGATAGAATCAATTTAATAAAAAATGAGTATGTCATAAGTGCACAAAAAAAAAGCTAAATAAAAAAATACTAACAATGAAATACTAGTCTACATAAATTAACTGTAAAAAAACAAATACTTAATAAAAAAAAGATCTAGATTATACCAATTTTTTGAGACTACTTCTGTGCATTAGTAGGGCATTCCAGCATTTAGATGCAACTATCTTGAAGCAGCCCCTGGTATTAGCAAGTGTAGTTTTAGGCGTCTTGAGTATGTTTCTACGAGATGTAAGATAACTATACTAATTTCTTATATAAATATGAAGAAGATTTAGTTTTTAATAGGTCAACCAAAAACATGATAGTTTTAATGCTCTTGTATTAATAAAGAAAACAAGTGAAGCGTAACCTGAAATGTAACTGTCAAGAATTTGTAAAACTTGTAACAAAATAGTACGAACCTAACAATTTAGCGTCGTCATGTTGCGACCACCCTGGGCTCGAGGCTCGGTCACACACTTCACAGGATGATTGATGTGACATGGGACATGGAAGTGTTTAGTAAGAGCTCAAAAAGACTAATTTCGTTTCTGAAATTTTCTCAATTCTGAATATCCAATGTAGCTTCTTCCGATTTACTGATTAAACAATTGTTCTTGAAAACTCTTATATTCTGTATAGGAATATTTTCCGATTCTCCATATCATCATCGATATATAATTTTTTTTTTTTCAAAAAATTCCAAAAAAGAAATGGATTTCTACAAAAAGCATAGTGGTCATAGTTTTGCTGCTATACAATCTTCATAGACAATTCATATAGATAATTTTCATTTGCCTAAGTTCCGAGGTAGTTTCAAATTAGTTACTAATTGTTTTTTTTTATTCTTCTCTTTCTGAGAGTACATTATTTACTCGTAAAGTAGGTAACCTTCTCTAATAATTTGTTTTTTTTGTTTCTTGACAGTTTTTTTTTTTTTTTGTTTTTTTTTAATAATTATTATATCGTCAGGAAAAGGCTAAGGAACTATGCTATACTGCCTTGTCTGTTATATCCGTCTTGATATATAGTCACTGTATGTTATATCCTTTCTTGAGGATCATCTGATGGGTGCGGATGGGTATGTCGGTTATGGCGATTTTGATTCACAGTATTCTATCACTATTGTTGATCAAAATACCCAAACGGTTATATATTTTTTTTCAATAAAACGAAAAACAGCACCATTGTCAATTCGCGCATTTTTTCCAACCCATTTTTATTTTATTTTATTATCTGTGTGTCAATATAATTATATGTTTTTGTCTTTTTACAAAATCGTGTTATTGAAAACTTATAACATTAACGCATGTTGCAACTTTAAACAAGAATGTTATTAAAATATATCCACTTTAAAATGCTAAAACTGCTTATAATGTAAAGCTAGCCAGTTTCATGATTGTTTAATTTAGATTTTTCTTATCTTCTTAGGTTAAAATTTGCTGGTTATTTTCTTCTCTTTTCTCGTGTTTGTGTAATGTGTAATTGTGTAAATGCGATTGTTTCCAGCTTGCCAAAGAGGTGATAATTGGGATTAGGTATTATAATGTAAATCTAGCTTGTAGCTTGTATCTTATTTTATTTTTGTACGTTATATAATATTTTATTTATTAATTGTATTTATGGACTTACCGATAGATTTAAATGATAGCTTTTTCTCTTGTTCTTCAGCTGATGACTACGCTAGTGCTGAGAGTGATGACTCCCAGTCTAGTTCCACACTGTGCCTATATGATAGACTCTCTTCTGCTTTTCAGGGTTTCAAGAACAACTTTAATATTGTTCACATAAATGCGCAAAGCATTTCGGCACATTACTCAGATCTTCTTGCTTCTTTTAGCAACCAACGCATTGATGCCATACTTATCTCTGAGTCATATCTTAAACCCTCCATCCCCTCCACAATGTATTGTTTACCTGGATTTCGCCTCATAAGGAACGATAGAATCGGAAAAGGATGTGGTGGTGTCGCAATATATTTACGCTCTGATATCCCTTGTAAAATCGTAAGTCAATCCCCTGGTCAATATTCTGGATTTGCTGAACATCTCTTTCTTGAAATCTTTCTCCACCACTCCAAACTTCTTCTTGGTGTATTTTATCCCCCTGATCGTAACGTTGACTACTTTGATTACTTTGAATCTCTACTTAATGATTTTAGCCCATTATATGATGATACTCTTATTCTTAGTGATTTTAACACTGATCTCCTTAAAAATGATTCTCGTTCCGCCAAACTGATCTCTATTGCTTCCAGCTTAAATCTGCACATTCTTCCACTGTTAGCCACTCATCATTCCCCACACTGTACACCCTCTCTCATTGATCTTATGATTGTCTCCAATCCTCACAAGGTTGCCTCTCATGGTCAGCTTAATGCACCTTTCTCATATCATGATTTGATTTTTCTTTCATTTAAAGTACGCCCTCCCAAACAAAAGCCCAAGTATCTTCTTCTTCGTAGTTTTAAGGGTATGAATCTGGAGGAGCTGAAGGCAGATGCCTCAGCAGTGGACTGGACGCCTGTCACAGACTGTCTCACAATTGACGAGAAAGTTGCTAATTTCAACAAAATCTTACAAAACCTGTTTGATAAACATGCACCTATCAAAAAAGTTAAAGTTAGACACCTACCTGCACCTTGGCTAAGCAAAGAAATTCGTAATCTCATGGCCAAACGTGATAAAGCCAAACGCAAGTACAAGAAGGATCCGACGGAGGAAAACTTTGTTTTCTTTAAAAAATTGCGCAATCGCTGTACGAAGATGTGTAGGGATGCAAAGAGACGCCACATTCATGATTCAATTGATAACTTTAGCCCAGCTCAAGTTTGGAAATTTCTGAAAACGCTTGGGATTGGCAAATCTCCTAATTCTTCTGCTAATCTTCATATTGATTTTAATGCACTTAATAAGCACTTTTCATCTACTCCTGTCTCCTTAGAAGACCACATTAAAAACACAACCCTTCACAACTTAGCCAACAAACCTATGCCCAATTGCGTTCCGTTCTCATTTAAAACTGTTACTATGAGTGACGTTAAGAAAGCTATTCTGTCCATTTCTTCAAAAGCAGTAGGTGATGACCAGATTTGTTCACAGATGCTTCTTTCTATCCTCGAAGAACTTGTTCCTACCGTTTCTCATATTCTTAATCACTCCCTTGTAACCAGTTCCTTTCCTACAGCGTGGAAAATGGCCCATGTCATTCCTTTACCCAAAACTTCTAACCCCTGTTCCTTTTCTGAATTTAGACCCATCTCCATCCTACCTATCCTGTCCAAAGTCCTAGAAGCCATTGTTTCCAAACAACTGTCCTTGTACTTGGCCCAAAATAACCTACTTAATCGTTTTCAATCCGGTTTCCGTCCTGGACATAGTACTGTCACTGCACTTCTCAAGGTTACTGACGACATCAGGTTTGCTACTGATAATAAACAAGTAACTGTGCTAACCCTGTTAGACTTCAGTAGCGCTTTTAACTGTGTCGACTTTGATATACTCCTGGGAGTCCTGCGCTCTCTTAACGTATCTCCTCTAGTAACGGAATGGTTTGATTCGTATTTGCGCAGTCGTCAGCAGTGTATTCGTTCCGATTATGTTACATCAGAATGGTGCGAGCTTACTGCTGGTGTACCGCAAGGTGGCGTCCTTTCACCTCTCCTGTTTTCAATTTTTATTAACTCCATCACTGAAACGTTATCTTCTTCCTACCATCTCTATGCAGACGATTTGCAAATATATAGTCATTTTCCAGTAAATCAGGTGGAAACAGCCTTACTAGAGTTAAACCATGACCTCTCTAATATATTTAATTGGGCAAAATCATATGGTCTGCTTGTTAACCCAAATAAGTCACAAATCATGTTTATTGGCAGTAGATATATGCTTAACGTGCTTAATAATATGTCGGTACCTCCTGTGTGCTATAATGGGATCCCTTTAATATTTACTGAAAAAGCAAAAAATTTTGGGGTTATATTTGATAGCAACTTCTCTTGGGCTGCTCATATCAATGAGATTAGCCGTAGAGTACACGGTGCATTTCACTCCCTAAAGCAACTCCAGAATTTTCTACCCTTTAAAACTAAAATCACTCTCGCTCAATCCCTTCTTCTTCCTCTTATTGACTATGCTGATGTCTGTTTCGTTGATATCACCGAGGAACTCTTAAACAAACTCGAACGACTTCAAAACTTGGGTATCCGCTTCATCTATGGTTTGCGCAAATTCGATCACGTGTCCCACTTTCGCTCTGAGTTAAAATGGCTCCCTATTCGCCTTCGTCGCAATTATAATATCCTCTCTCGCCTTTATAATATTATTAAGAGCCCACTGTCCCCTTCTTATTTACGTGATCGCTTTCAATACCTGTATTCTCAAGACAAGCCCCAACGTCCTTCTAACATGTTCTTGTTAAAAACTCCTGTACATAACACTGGGGCTTACAGCAAATCATTTAATGTTACAGCAATTGGACTGTGGAACTCATTACCGCACAGTATTCGTAACTGTCCCACCAAGAGCCTTTTCAAGAAAAAGCTAAAAGAGCACTACCTCTCACTGTCATAGTAAATAGGTAAGTTTATGTATACTTTATATGTATTATAGGTAAGTAAGTGTAAGTAAGTATATTATAATTATGTATGTATATTTTGTTTATATATATATATATATATATAAATATATTATTTAGGATATATCTTTTGTAGTACACGTATGTATGATTGCTTATTTTAATAAAATTTCCCTTTCCCGCTTAGGTTTGCTGGAAGAAATCTCTTTTTAGAGATAAGCTCGCCTGTGTACATATCTTTTAATGTATTATATGTTTTAACTGCTTTTCTGTGTACATTAAAGAATAAAGAATAAAGAAAGCTTCAAATAACCATCTCCCTCAAAAACAAGAACCTTTGTTTTGTGTCATATTTTAAATTATTTTTGGCCCTTTCAGTGGAACCCTGAATTTAAGTTACCAATTATAATCAAGTCAAAAAAATTTCGTTCAGTTGCCGTTATTTGTTTTGCCCTAATTTCCTTGCAGTTTCATACAGATAAAAATAGTTATTTGTGCAACAAGAGAGCAAAGATTTTTTTTGTTGCGAGTGCCGAGGTTGAATCCCTAAGGGCAAGCGAAGGATTCTATAATTCTCCGTTAGAATCCTGTGTGTAGTGAGCGATTCAAAGGCACAAGAAACAGAATAAATTTGCTCTCGTGTTACACATACAACTTTTCACCTCACTAGTGAGAAAACACAGATGTCAAGACACCATCTTTTCGAACGAACTTATAGGAATTCAATGGTCTTTTTCTTTAAACAATACACCATATAAAAATATTGCACATAAAATAAAATGCAAGGAGAGTTAATTGAATCCCAAAAGCCGCGAAAAACGTGTAAATCTTTGATAAACCGATCGAAAACGCAAAACAACCATCACGCGGGCGTTTTACTCTATCTATCCGTTTCCGATAGAAGTTCATTTGTTTATACCACTGATGAAGTCTAGCAACACCTCAGAATAAGGAATACAAATAGAAGCCTGACTAAAATAAGAACTGGGCATTAGCCATTGTACTCATCTAACGTAAATTACTCCTGTGTACGAGTGAATGAAACGACGAATCGCACTTACTTTATATTTTTTCCTGCCCCGCGTTCCGAAATAGAATTATTTCGCTAAAATCGATTACGAAAGTATGAAGTGAATGGCTTATGATCCATTGTAATTCTATTACGGACCGCAGGGCTGGTGTGTCACTAGATTGAACCAAACAAATGTCAGATGGATGTAATTTGGATGTATTTTAAAAATTATAATTCCATCAAATTAAATATGTCTCATCATTGTATCGTTGTGTTGTAATATCGTTCGTTGCGTGCATCACATCTTAATTTGGTGGCATCGAATTGTCTAATGCATTTTGCGAAAGTTTACAGCTTCACCGAGAGAAATTAAATATTTTGGTGCTCTTCCTCTCAAAATTCGTGAAAGTGTGATTTATTATTGTTTGTGTTGATTGTTTTTTTAACATTGTAATAAAATGTCTTGTACGATTGAAGGCTGTAAATCGCATACAGGAAGAAAAAAAAACAACAATGAAGCAATATCATTTCATCGGTGAGTTCTGATAGTTTTTATGTTAATAAGTTGCAGGATCATACCTAAAACTCAGTAACAATAATAGTAGTTCTTGTAAATCATACTCGTGTTCAATTCTACACCGATATTTGCCTGTTTTATATAGATTTTCTGCCGACTATTAGAGGTTATGTTTTTTTGCATAGTGATGTACTAAAGTCCGTGTGGCAAACTATCGAACATTGGTTCCCGCGGCACGGCAGCCGTGCATAAAGGATAATACCGCAGATTAATTGCAGCGTGAGTTAAAGGAAAAATAATGCCGAATAAATATCGCTATATTTTTTTGTTACAGATTTCCAAAAAGGGAAGAATTAAAAAGTGAATGGCTTAGACGAATAATTAGACCAAATTGGGCAATTAAAAAAAGCAGTCATATTTGTTCGAAACACTTTACGCCGGATTCTTTTGGACCAAACGAAAATTTAAAATGGAGACGGTTAAAAGCAGATGCTTTACCGACGTTATATTTACCAGATACAGACACATTGGTAACCTTTAAATGATTATGTATAATTGCATTATTAATCTTGTTTGTAGGTACGTGCTTGTACTATACTATATTGACTCGATAATTTTTAAATTTTGGGCAACAGCACCAGTACCTATGGATGTCTGTGGTGTAGAACAGTGCATACTTCTATGTTCGCAAATCGTTCTGAAAGGTCTGTTCAGAACTTGTACGTTACTTCCGTGATCGACTTCACGAAGAAATTCCGCAGATCAAGACATTTTCGTACTTGGTTGACAATAAAAGTACTTTGACAGGGTAGTTCTATCGTGAAATGAATTTTGGGAATGCTTATTGACTTGAACTGCGCATAATTTGATTTCTTATTACAGGTTATTAGGTATTTTAATCGTTCATTATTTGTTATTAGTTGTTATTCAAAATAAGTTGATGTTTATTTGATAGAAATAATAAAAAAAATGAAATTACCTCTGTAGTAATTGCGCTCTCATCGCTCATCATTGACATAATATTATTATTACGAATCCTATAAGTCTATGATTATTATGATTTCTATTGTTGCGATTAATTCCTTCCTCCTTGATTGAACAAAGACGCGACATCAACGAACATCTATTTGATTGAGTTAAGAGGCGACTTAAAAAGTATCCACTTAAATAGTTTACGGTTGTATCTCTGATACAAGCTACAGCATTTTTTGTACTAGAAACAAGCACAATTTTGGACTTAACTTATGTACTTACCTGCCTACGATATAGTAATTTGTACTTAATAAAAAATATTATGCTAAACGAAAGATATCCTTTCATTAATTCCTTATTTACACAATATAACATGTGTTCCACTGGGGTAGACAGAGACCACTTTGCTATTAATTCTCTTGGCCTCCTTCCAAAGCAAGAGGATGTCACCAGAGAGGTTGGTGCCTCCTGCATTCTCTTTTTTTCACACTTTGATACGATATAATGTGTGGTAAGCAGATTGGTCGTGGTTCATTTCGATTTGGTTTATTTATCGTAGTCAAAATCGACATTGTTACATCACTAGCAAAGCAACGAACTAGTGACAACCTACCTAATTAAGAAAAAACTAATACATATCCATCTCTCTCTAACGCACTAGAATGTCGCAACAAAATCAAGGATAGGTGTCTTTCTCCGCGTATTATTTTAGCCAGGCTTCTATTTGTATTCCTTATTCTGAGAGCAACACAATACCATACACATTGGGAGGCCATACACAGGATTTTGAGAAGTTCACCTTGTCTATGGTATCCGACAAGCTGTGGGGCTGTGTATAGCCTCCCAAAGTGTATAGAATTTATATAAATTGAAAGAGATAGTTGCCATGCTGATGTTTACTGTCTCTCTTTCTCTTGAGTAAAGGATATGGAGTTTTTGAACAATTCGCGGCGTTCTTAATTTAAAACACTTTTCTTCACTGTTTAAAACCAGTCAGCAAAAGTCGATGTTGCTCACTGTTTTTAAACAACAAAGGTGTGCTTTTTAGGCTAGTGAGGTGAAAATGATCTTTTCTTATTTAGTCTCTAAAAGAAATGATAAGGTATCTCGTCAAATGCTTACTACGAATTAGATAGACAGACATTCTAACAGAACAATACAATTTATTTAGGATCATTTATTACATTTTTCTCTTTTGTGGACAGTTAAATATGATTATTCTATTATTTTATGTTATTTATAACTATCACTTTAGATACGTTTAGTTTTTATTGTGTTATTTGATGAATATTTTTTCATTTGTTTTATCAAACTATGGGTATAATTATTATGGGTATATTCTCAAACCTACGTGCAGCACATATTTCAGATATTTTTTATGCCCTTAATTTTCATTTTATCAAATAAACGAAAAAAAGCTCGAGATATTTAAAATTTTCTACCAAATTTCATTGTTGGGCTATAGAGCTTTGGCCGGACATAATTCTTAACTTTTTATCTTTTTTGCCTAAGTTGGTGTCAAAAGAGAAGATTTTCGTTCGAATATGTAGGTAGTTTGTTTGCTTCTTCGATTAATATCTAGGTATATCCTTTAATCTTTCGATACGCTCGAAAGTAAAAAGTAATGGTTCCACCTTTACTGTTTTAGTTTCGACCATAATTAATGCATTCTCATAAAGGTAGAGACAAAAAACAGCACAGATTGCAGACATCGTCACTTTGACACGTGTTTCCATAATTTATCTTATCGTAGGGCTATCCTTATGGGCACACAGACCCACGAAAAAGGCTCAGATTTTTGTAAAGTCAACTGTATTTCAACTTGAGTTAGAGTTTCGGGGTTGATACTTCATTAGACTTTACGAAGTGGAGAATATTGTAGAGTTGTTTATGAACACTTATTTTAACTGAGGATTTCAGTTGCTGTTCCAAAAAATTATGGTAAAACATTAAAGGCGTATAAGTCGATCAGAAATAAACAAGAAATCTATCAATACAATTGTTTCGTAAAAATTATTATAATACTTTTTGCACTGAAGTTTTCTTGCCATTTTTGAATATAATAGGTAATTTTTAACCTTTGCCTTTTGTAAGTTTCGTTTTTCTATCGAAAGATTCGAAAGCAAATAAAGTCTGCCAATGGATTTATTGTGCTGGACGGGTAATAAAAAAGTTGCTAAGGTAGGCTATTGCGCCTCTTCCAAGCGTACATCTGAAAAGTACTCCATTGATAAAGTTATATGTTTAAAAATTATAAAAAATATATATGTTGTTAGTTAACTTTAACTATAAAGAACTATAAATAATTTCATTTAGGAAATAATTCTCACGTATAAGAAACAGCATGAAAATATTGTTCAAAGTTTATATAGTAAAATTAAGTAAAATTGGTTATTTCTTTGAAACCATCACGGTATTTGTGTGGTAGTTGCACTAAAATACAAGGAACAATTTGCTTAGAAAAATCATTTATGCAATTTTTTTCCGTCCATCGCGTCCATGTGAAAAGTATTATTTTTTCCTATTTTGCGCTATCCGGAGACCCACGTTGTATTGTAATGCAGTGCGCGCTGGTATGAACGTTACTTCAATATAGTTTCTGTCGATATTTATTACCTGCCTCTTAATGATTTATAGTGATACACATAGGTACTCCTTACCCGAATGAATCCTATGTTTCTTACTATAAAAGTTCTGAATTGGAAACTTGCAGCGAAAATCATCAGCCCAAAGAGAGTTCGCCCAAGTAAACCTTTGTTACTTGGTATAGTTTTAAAGTTTTAAAAGACTACAAAACTTTAAATTTAAAACCATATTTCCAAATTAAACTTTGTATATCTACCATCCTAAAATTATCTCTAGGATTGCAAAATTCAGCATCGCTTAACCTCGAAAATACACAGAAAATTATTTTCGGTTCACACAAAAAATCACTAAAAATAACACACGTAATCGGTTCCATATTCAAAAGTTAGTCGCATCCCTTTCTCTTTGTGGTCGTAAAGAAACGATTAGAGCCATCCGTCGATCATCACTTTGCTTCGAAACATGCTGTGCTTGTACAATCTTCGTTGAGATGCTGTACCAAGCAATACTATTCCTTATGTGCTAGGAACAAAAGTCATTGTAGCTGCAAATAGCTGGTATATCTAGTGGCAGATCGCTCCCTCAATGACGGCGACTATCCCGCCGGGCGTGTTTGAAATTTTGAATTTGGTACTCTCATCCGGAATGTTGTTACCGAGTAGCGGTTATTTGTTCTTCTGACAGGCGGCTCGTTACTGATTTTGACTATGTCTAATGCTGTGTCTCCACTTCAGTGAACATTCGCCTGTGAAACGACCAGTGATTAGTTGATCACCGATAAATGACCCCTCTGTATTATGACAATTTTGGAATTTGAAGTTTACAGCGACAATTCTTGAATATATGAGTTTTAGCGGAAGTTGACAAACGTTTGTTAACTAGAAAATACTCGTAGTATGTTGTGGTAACGAAAAATGTAGTTTGTATTTACATTATGACAATCATATAGGGAAACTAACAAAAAAAAAAATAAACGATATAAGATATTAATTGAGTGGTCATCAATAGAATCAAGTAGCCAATTACATTGTAATATTTCTTATGTTAAAATATTGGTTATGAAAATATTATCGGTGTTGGAAAAAAGCCGCCACGGCATTACTAAGAGTGTAAACGTGCCTTTAAATGCTTATTAGAAAAGTTTGTGTGATTTTCGCCGAAGTAATAAAGTAACGAAACAAATAAAGGTAAATTCTCATTAAATGTAGACGAAATATCCATAGAAGAAACGCCCTTTGTTTATGGAAATATATAAGGTGCTCAATTGAGCACCTTATAATTTATCCCCCTTCTACATCTACACCCGCAACCCCATTGATGATAGTTGCGTTCGCAATGACAATCACAAAAAAACTGGTCCATAGGTTTCCATTCATAGCCCACACACAACCTTCAATCACCTTTGACATACTACTGGCTGGAATTCTCACGGGCTCAAAAAAACAAACACTTTATTTCGAGTGTTTGAAAAATATCAATCATTCTTTAAACAAATCCTTGTATTAGTAACGGTTATGTGTGAAAATAAACAAAGAAGCATATTTCATACGCTAACCGACTCAGGCGCCACACGGCACATTTATTTTTAACCGGTTTAAGTGTTTTTATTTTTATTTAATGGAAGCTTTTGTCGAAAAATTTCATGTGAGAACTAATGGTTAGTACTTGATTGTTTTCAGTAATTTAAGTTTTATGGTATTTTCAACCGTGTGTAGGGGTGATAGCGGGTTGTTATGTTGATGTTTATTCAGATATATGTATTTTCGAATATGTTACGTTCTTAATTGTTATTTAGCTTTTGATCGCGGCTTCGCTCGCGTGGAAGTGTCTTCAACAGTTTTCGGCTCGGTGGATATTTTATCAACACGTCTTATGGTCTATATATTGACCAGGGTCACTACAATAATAATAAAGAAAACTGCATCCAAATCCGATGATTGGTTCTCGTGTTAAGGTGGATGATCCAAGGCAATCTTCATACAAACTTGTGGGAACCAATAACGACGACAGAAGTATTATTATTTAATTCTGTTACCTTTTTCACACGTTCCATCAACTTTACACCCGCGAATAATCAGTTTTTTTACAAACAAACTTTTTTTAGAACCTAATTTTGCTATTTAAAACTTTTTTAATCCAATGTATGAAAGTTTTAAATTGCAAAATTAGACTGTTAAAACATTTTGTTTTTAAGGAAAACTGAATATTCGTGAGTGTAAAATTATTTGAACGTGCAGAGAAAAGTAACAGAACGAAACTGTACTTCTGTTTTCGTCGTTATTGGTTCTCACAAGTTTTTTATAAAAAGTACCTTGGACCATCCACCTTAAAACAGTAAATACAGACGACAAAAATTCAAAAAATTTTAGTTTTGACCTCAATAAAAATCTAACCAATTTCATTTAAAATTTCTAAAAATATTCAAAGTAGAGAATGACTTTTATAACTTTAATAATACGTATATATAGATATTGCGTATACAATATTACGTATAGATTACAATATTGTCGCGTGTTACATGTACGAATACATTTTTTTAAGGTTAAACGTCAGTCGCTTTGCGCAAAGTGAATAACTTAACTTTGTTTTTCTTGTTTAGGAGTTAAAAATTTAATAACTTATGGTATGTGGCAAGTGACGCCAATAATTCAGTAAGTATTAGTGAGTATAAAATAACAGGCATCCTTAGATTTTAAAGTTATTGAAGATATTTACGGGATTATACATATACAACAAAAAAATCAATTTTTTATACTGACCTATATCGTAAATGAGTATTTGAAGCACTTGCTCGATAAAAATACGATTACGCATTAAAAAAGATGTACGCACAAAATAACGATATTCTACTATGGAATTTAATTTATTAAAACCATTTTCCATTTGTTCTCATAGCCGAGCTGTCGATCGGTCAGAAAATAACTTTTAGAGGATAGAGTTAAGGCGCCTCTTCCCAGCGTCATCCGAAAATAACTCTATTGATAAAGTTATAAACAACAACTTTATTTTAGGAAATCATTATCGCGTATAAGAAACAGCATAAAAATATGTTTCAAAGTCAAGCTGTTTTTGACTAAAATTAAGTAAAATTGGGTTCTTTGAAATCACTTATGGTATGGTTCTTGCAATAAAATACAAGGAAAATATTGCTTAGAAATATCATTTATGTTTTTTTTCCGTCGGCTGCGTCCATGTGACAAGTATAATTTTCTCTTATTTTGCGTTTTTCGGAGACCCAGCGACGCAACGACGACGACGTCGTAACGTGCTGATATGAACGTTATTTGAATACAGTTACTATCGATATTTACACCAATAGAGGTCGACTCAAGGTTGTTGGTGACTACCTGCCACTTAATGATACACATGGGTACACGAAAAATATTATGAAGATTTTCCTTTTTTAGCAGAACCCTAAAAATAAAACAAAAGTAACATACCTATCTGAAACGATACGACTCATCGGAAGCCCGTCTTCGGCTGCGCTCGATATTATTTCGAAAGACAAGCAAACAGACGCACCGTCTTTTGTATACATTTTCTATTATAATTTTGGATGTGTTTGTAATAAGTAGCCGACGATTAAAGTGCTTTGAAGAATTCATTATCGTTTCGTACTTTTTATTCACGAGATCTTGCAAAATATTGCCTCGTAATTTCTGAATCATTTTACACGAACAGTTTTCAATTCGGCTTGAGAAGAAAGTCCTGCTGACCCCTATCCACTTAATGAAGATTCGATAGAAAAAAGTCAGTCAGTGGATTTCACTTCGATGTAACATTAAAAATATAACAAAAACAAAATTTTAGGATTTTTATTATTCCAATGGTAGGGTGGTAGGGGGTCAACCTGTTTCGTGGGGTCATGTGTATCGTCATACAAATATACGATTTTTAGGGTATGCATGCATGTCCCACAGTATTTTTATTAGATATTCCAATGATAAGAGGTCAACCTGTTTCATGGGGTCATCCCTATCGTCATACAAATACACGATTTTTAGGTTATGCGTGCATGTCCCACAGTGTTTTTATTATTCCAATGATAAGAGGTCAACCTGTTTCATGGCGTCATCCGTATCGTCATACAAATACACGATTTTTAGGGTATGCATGCATGTCCCACAGTGTTTTTATTATTACAATGTTAAGAGGTCAACCTGTTTCATGGGGTCATCCGTATCGTCATACAAATACACAATTTTTAGGGTACGCATGCAGCAATCATGTCTCACAGTGTTTTTATTATCCCAATGATAGGGGGCCAACTTGTATCGTGGAGTCATCCATATCGTCATACAAATACAAGATTTTTAGGATACAGCGTTTTTTAGGGTTCCGTATCCGAAGGGTAACCAACGGGACCCTGTTACTAAGACTTCGCTGTCCATCTGTCTGTCCGTCTGTCACCACGCTGTATCTCATGAACCGTGATAGTTGCAGTTGAAATTTTCCCAGATAATGTTATTTCTGTTGCTGCTATAACAAAAAATACAAAAAAAACAGAATAATATAAATATTTAAGCGGGCTCCCATATAACAGACATGTTTTTTTTTGCCGTTTTTATAGATAATGGTACGGAACCCTTCGTGCGCGAGTTCGACTCGCACTTGGCCGTTTTTTTTTACCTTTCAGCAAGTGGGAGTATGTAAATCTGCCGTCCTTACCGTAGGTGCAGTAAGTCGAGATTTTTGAGGTATTATTTAACCATGATTAAACTTTACTTGTAGGTAGTTGTTCCACTGGTTTATTTACACTTGACACCCGACCAATTTTGGTTAATATATTACCCATTATCAAGGGATGAATGGTGAAATTACGGAAACGGTCGTGAGTTAAGTGTAAAATAAATCAGTGAAACAAGTAAAAGTGCATTTTAATCATGATGTTTTCCAAGTTTCAAAAAATGCCGACAATCGCAAGTATTAATTATATTTTACGTTATAATATCATGTGCCAAATATCACCATCATCAACATTCTAAGCTACAATTATGTTTCAATGCGCTTTATTTTACGGAATCCGATCAGTGACTATTTTCGTGAAACAGGTCGACCGCGGAACGGCGGTCAAAAAAACTTGCTTTTTATGATAGCAATTGAAACTAACATACCGTCACCTTTTTTCAGTAGCCCATACTTGCTCGAAGCAGAGCATTTTTCAGTCACTTACGTTTGTTTATAAAACACATGTCTTAATCACAGGAAAGTGTTGCGAATATTGTGAAACGTAAACAATGATGGCGTTACTCAGAACAATATGTGTGGTGGAATTTATGAGCCCGTACACAGTCTTGTTTCGCGGTAATAGCGATCTTTTATTTAGCGACACCAGCGCCCGTAGCACAGTTTATAATCGCGCACGACTCCAATCCGGGGCTTGCAGGAACTCTTGTGCTGATGGTTACTACGCTGACCGGGGAACCTGTGCCAAGTGTTATTTGTCATGCCGCACTTGTAGTGGACCTAGAAGGGATCAGTGTGCATCTTGTCCATCTGGCTGGAGGTTGGCTGCTGGGGAGTGTCATCCAGAGTGTCCAAGTGCGAGGAGCGTGACACGATGTTTTTGTGATTAAACAGGTGCAGCAAGCCTATAAGTTTAAAGAAAACCAAGTCGTTTTGTATATAATTATAGTCACCGTAGCGGGCCCCGACTAAGTTTTAAATTTAATATTGCTATGAAAAAAGCACTTTACTCAAATAATTACAAACATTTATTATGGAATTATCTGATTTCAGAAAATGTACCCGAACAGTCGCTTTTATTTATTAGAACGGCAATGAGAGCTACATTATAATTCGTATCCCATAGCTTAACTTCAAAAATATATTTTTTAATTTTTTTATAGAATATGCGCCATTTTAGGACATAGTTTTCGTTATTTTGAAATATAAATTAACAATTATTTTTCATTATTTTTAAAGAATTGTCGGTTATGACGTCACTTGAAATATAAGACATTATGCTGATTGTGATGTGCGATTGCTTATAAAAAAGTGGTCTGTCTCTGTCTGTCTACTCATCTGTCATCCATCTGTCAAATCAGTCGGCAGGAAATTTTTATAAATTTATCAAAGAACACATTTTTAAACAGCCAAGTGACGTCTCACGAAGGCAAAGTTGCAGCTTTTTCGTCAAAATATTCATATATTTTTAAACAAAAAGTTAAAAAATACGGCTTATTAAAGCTTAATCTCGAAATGGTTTTCGAATTAACACACCTTAACATAATTTAATCTAAGCGAATTGGGCATTTTGCCAATAGATTTTTATATGTGCCCGATACCGTAACCGACCGCAAGTAACAAACGTGTGTGAAACAGTAAATTCAGGACAGACTGTATGTTTACATGTTTACCTTAGGTTCTGGGAATGGATCGCGGATGACTTGTGATGTTTGATAGACACGGCGATGAATATTTGTGTGAGAATCGCTTGACGGGTTAATTAATTAACGATGATTGGCTAATGCGCTTCTAATAATGTGCGTGCAACTTCCAGGTAGAATGTGTAGGTGATTTTAGGATGAACGCCACCGTTTGTTCAGTGCAAAAGTAGGTATAAATATCCTGGTTTTCGGGGTAAAAAGGTAAACCCGGACAAAAATCGGTCAAGCGCGAGTGAGACTTGGGCCCCGAGGGTTCCTTATATACGACTAAGTTTAAAAGACAAACTTTTTCCACTTGCAGTTATGAACGACCAATTTAACTTGACCCTAACGATCTACTCAACGTATTAAAAGGGTCTAGTTAAGTTCGTCATTAGTAACTTCTTAAAGAACTAAATGTGATATTAATAAAACTCGTGTGAGCTGACTACATACTAAATTATTATTACATGCGGCTTCAACACTCACGTGTGTCACTAAATGTAGGCATTTTTCTGATTTTCCCTGTAAATATGCTATAAGTTCTAACATGTGAACGAAACTTCAAGTTTCATAGTCAGGTGGAAGTGCCCCTTAGATTTACATAGTGAGCAAAGTAAGGTACAAAATTGGTCATGTAAAGGGAAATTAATTACTTTTTTTTAGCATTGAGTTAGAAGTCTTATTTTGTACAGCACCACGAGGCCGTAGACTTCTGTAAGAGATATATCAGTTTCAATTTGATATCTCTTATGGAGCCCGAGCAAAAGTGTTTTGACATACGGATATACAGACAGACAGACACAGACGGACATTAAAGTGAACCTATAAGGGTTCCGTTTTTCATTTAGAGCAACGGAACCTTAAAAAACCAATAGAGGCTTAGTTAGACTAAGCTCCTACCAAGGAACTCCTCTAATTTACGACAAATTCTCCAATACAGTTCAGTTACAAATCACCGTTCGAGCCTGTAATTCGAGCAATGCGCGCGCGCATTCCTTTCGGCTGTCAAACGCCGCTTCTGTCGCATTCCGGATAAATTACACCAATTAGTTCCAAAATCTACCGCAATATGTTTTGTAGCTATGTATCTTTTTTTTATCCACTTTCCCCCGATTTTAATTTTTCAGGGACCTTTTTTTTTATTTTTCTTTTGTATTTTTTTATTATTACATTTATTTCCTTCATTAAGTATACTTTTTACATTGTTTATTATGGTAATTTTTTTTTACTTATTGTTAAGTTGAAATAGAAGTTTCGGTGTTGTTCCGTCTTTTTGCTTATCCGTTCTCCTTTTACTGTCATTTTATATTGATTGTTTACGAAACTGGGGTACTAGCATGAACTTGGTATCGATTTGATAAATAAAAATGTAACTCTTATTTCATTGCAATAAGGGTTATCCTTTAGAATTTATCGATTCTATTTGTCAAATTTATCTAATCGACGCGTATTCTTTTCGCTGTGAGGTCTGTCTTTGATGGAAAGTAAATAAAAAAAGTACATTAAAGTACATAACATTTTTACGCGGGCTTAGTATACAGGTTGTGGAGATGAAATTGCGGAAGCCGGAAACTGGCGATAGAACTCGTCCATATGAACTACTCATCGTGAAAAAAACCGAGAAAAAGAAACAGGAATCTCATACATATTGATCGGGTAGCTATGTCAATTTTCTATGGAACAGCTGATTTTTTTTTTCGCGATTCGAGTGTTGCCTCCGTAGTAAAAATTGTTCGTATGGATGAGTACTGCCACCAGTTTCCGGCTTCCGCAACTTCTTAACACACAGTATAACGATGATGACGTATTGGAAAATGTTTATTTAGATTTCTCTATGAATTAAATGAAACATAATCTTGAAGCGTACAACTCGTATTGTGTTTATGAGAGAATTTGTTTGTTATTGATTTTTCCATCTTGGTGCGTTAGCATTATACCAATATTTATCTTGTATTTTTTCATGTCGTTAAATTTTTGGACAACCCTGTGAACGCTCCCGAAGGAATCACTTGATTTATATCCCGGGCAGGTCGTCACTTCCCGCCCCGTATCATATTTTGTAAATTCCGCTTCAAAAATATGGAGAACACTTATTATTATTTTTATGTTTGATACATTCAGAACAAAGTATCCTTACTATTCCAAAAATAAGTTATTTTTCACTTGCAAATTTGAAAGAAATACATTTTACAAAGAAAATTATTCGTTGTTTTTAGGGTTCCGTACCCAAAGGGTAACCAACGGGACCCTATTACTAAAACTCCGCTGTCCGTCTGTCTGTCCGTCTGTCACCAGGCTGTATCTCATGAACCGTGATAGTTAGACAGTTGATCACAGATGATGTATTTCTGTTGCCGCTATAACAACAAATACTAAAAAACAGAATAAAATAAATATGTATGGGATACAACAGACATGTTTTTTTGCCTTTTTTTTATAATGGTACGGAACCCTTCGTGCGCGAGTCCAACTTGCACTTGGCCGTTTTTTTTTTTTGTTATTTCTTCTCAAACAAATAATAATTGGAAATCATTCGTACACCAAGAAATATGCCGGAAAATGTGGAAAAGTGGTGTAACAGCACCGATTCAAAAAGTTTGACCCCCAAAAAGTAGATTTCATTGAAAAAATATAGGTATACTATTTGAAAAATTCCTTCTTTAACGTGTTCCCTAGACTCCCAAAAACATTTGGCAGCATTGACTTTTGCGTTACCTCCGAAAATAAGATAGTTAGGGAGGTTCAAATCCCCCCAAAGTGTCCCAAAAAGTAGCTGTCGTAAAAAAAAACTAAAATTATTATTTTACCTCGGAAATAGATTCTAGAGGGTTCTTTTGGATTGCTGATCACGAATCTGAAGTCCTGATTGGGGAATTTCATATTCCAGTATGAAATTCTTGCCATTTTTGGATGAAAATTCCAAAGTCTAAATTTCAAAAATTAAATGTGAATATCAAATTGTAGATATTAAAGAGCTGATTGTAAAACTATACACCTTAACTATATTCACTGGCACTGATTTTGAGTAATTTTTGAAAACTACAAAAAACTACTGTCCTACAACTTTTCCACATTTTACACTTTTTCCCGGCTTATTTACTGGATTATCATTAATATTTCGTTGAAAAAATGTACAGTTTTGAAATAGCTGTTTGAACTTAATGTTTCCACGTTTCCACTAAAAAAAGCTACTGTTCCACAACTTTTCCACATTTGACACTTTTTCCCGGCTTATTTACTGGACTATCATTAATATTTCGTTGAAAAAATGTACAGTTTTGAAATAGCTGTTTGAACTCAATGTTTCCACATTTCCACTAAAAAAAGCTACTGTTCCACAACTTTTCCACATTTGACACTTTTTCCCGGCTTATTTACTGGACTATCATTAATATTTCGTTGAAAAAATGTACAGTTTTGAAATAGCTGTTTGAACTCAATGTTTCCACATTTCCACTAAAAAAAGCTACTGTTCCACAACTTTTCCACATTTTACACTTTTTCCCGGCTTATTTACTGGACTATCATTAATATTTCGTTGAAAAAATGTACGGTTTTGAAATAGCTGTTTGAACTCAATGTTTCCACATTTCCACTAAAAATGCTACTGTTCCACAACTTTTCCACATTTGACACTTTTTCCCGGCTTATTTACTGGACTATCATTAATATTTCGTTGAAAAAATGTACAGTTTTGAAATAGCTGTTTGAACTCAATGTTACCACATTTCCACTAAAAAAAGCTACTGTTCTACAACTTTTCCACATTTGACACTTTTTCCCGGCTTATTTACTGGACTATCATTAATATTTCGTTGAAAAAATGTACGGTTTTGAAATAGCTGTTTGAACTCAATGTTTCCACATTTCCACTAAAAAAAGCTACTGTTCCACAACTTTTGCACATTTGACACCTTTTCCCGGCTTATTTACTGGACTATCAGTAATTATAAACGCGGTGTAGGAACCACGGACGCTATTGACGCTCTGGTTGATGACGTGGTTTGCAGTCTTAATAATGAAAAAAAAGTGGCAGCTCTGTTCCTAGATCTCAGCTCAGCTTTTGATTTAGTTGATGATGAGATTCTGTTGTCCAAACTGGAGCATTACGGCATCAGAGGAAATATCTTGAAACTTATAACATCTTATTTGGAAAACAGAAAGCAATTTGTTGAGATTAAAACTATCGAGGATCAGCAGGAAAGGGTTATTAAATCAGGGACGGTAATGATTACTAAGGGTGTTCCCCAAGGTTCCATTTTGGGGCCTATCTTTTTTGTCCTTTTCACTAACGACCTAATAAACCACACCATGAAGTCTGTGCCAGAAATCAAACTCGTGGTTTTCGCAGATGACACAAATGCTGTAATTTCCTCTGATGATTTAGACGATCTTAGTAAAAAATCAAATAAGGCATTAATGGTTTTTAATAACTGGTTCCAAATTAATGTAATGAAGCTAAACACTTCCAAAAACAAGTGCAATGTTGTTTAGATCAACCTCTGGCAATAAGGATACCATAAATATTGGGATGGGGAATAACACAATTACTCTGGTTGAGGACGTTACATTTCTGGGGATCCATATAGACTCATTGCTAAGTTGGAAGCGGGAGTTGAGTGCAGTTGAGAGTTCAATTAGCTCAGCATGCTATGCTCTTAGAAGCCTACGAGAAGAAGTTAGTCTAAAGGAATTAAAAACAGTATATTACGCCCTTGTAGAATCGCGACTTAGGTATAGCATTCAATTTTGGGGAAATGGATACCAGTATAATATGAATAAAGGCTTCGTATTACAAAAAAGAGCGATCCGTACAATGGTTAGAATTCCTCAAACTGAGTCATGCAGAAATTATTTCATCCAGTTATGTATTCTCACTGCTCCCAGTTTGTACATATTAGTTCTTCTCTCAAATTTAATCAAAAACATAAATAAGTATTAGACTCTGGAAGAACAAAAAAAACGACTAGACTCCCGACGCAAGGACATAAAACAGCCAATACACCCAGGTTGCAAATCGCAAATCATGCAACAAGATTTCAATCCGTTTTTTTATTTAACAAGTTGCCTACAGACCTTAAAATAATAACAAGTCATGCCTTGTTTAAGAATAAGCTGAAACAGTTCTTGTTGGAGAAATGTTTTTATTCAGTGAGTGACATGTAGGTAACTTGTAACTTAGTATAACTAAGATTGTTGTTTTATTTAATATATTTTATATCTGTAATTAGAATTATGAATAAGTTGTAATTTAGCCTATAAGTACGTAGTATTAAGTATAATTTACATATTCAAATGCAATATATTTTTGTTAATTAATTAAATAAATGAATGAATGAATGAATGAATTTCGTTGAAAAAATGTACAGTTTTGAAATAGCTGTTTGAACTCAATGTTTAAACATTTCCACTACAAAAAAACTACTGTTCCACAACTTTTCCACATTTGACACTTTTTCCCGGCTTATTTACTGGACTATCATTAATATTTCGTTGAAAAAATGTACAGTTTCAAAATAGCTGTTTGAACTTAATGTTTCTACATTTCCACTACAAAAAGCTAGTGTTCCACAACTTTTCCACATTTGACACTTTTTCCCGGCTTATTTACATTATCATTAATATTATTATTATCATTAATATTTCGTTGAAAAAATGTACAGTTTTGAAATAGCTTTGAACTCTATGTTTAAACATTTCCACTACAAAAAACTACTGTTCCACAACTTTTCCACATTTTACACTTTTTCCTGGCTTATTTTACTGGACTATCATTAATATTTCGTTGAAAAAATGTACAGTTTCGAAATAGCTGTTGAACTCAATGTTTCAACAATTATTTTGTCTTACTAACGGACATACAGCTCCTCAATTATTCAGAAGTCGTATTTATCAAAAATGTAGGTGGATAACCTTTTAGCAGGTGTTCAGCTTTTCCCGGAATAAAACGCGTCATTAGGTAAATGAACAAGGACCATTCGTCAGTGGTTTTTAAAACTGGTTTCCATTATTTAAAAATAATATTAAAATGGAAGCATTATATTGTGTGTTGCAAAAATACAAAGGACATTAAATAAATACCCATCCGCATCTCTAATACCCACTGAATTGAACTTGCATTATATAAAAGGGAGTAAGCTTAGGGTGTGGCTTGTCACCATGACGAAATACGTAGTAATACTTTATATTCTCTGACGAAACCATGTCGCCAAGCAACTTGCGTGTTCCGACATGACGTCACGGAAAGTACACGTAGGTACTTTGTGATAATTTCAACGGACCTCTGTGACAGACGGCCTGACATAGGACAGACAGATAGCGGAGGCTAAGAGGGCCCCATTTAGCAACCTCGGGTACGGAACCCTAAGAAAACGATACCTGGAGAGTAAATGATAAGCTTTCTAACAATCCGTTTCCACTTTAAGTGAGCTGTTCGTAATTAAGTGCTCACGAGATTTATTTTTTCGCGGGAAGTTTCAGGATTTATTTGTTTGACATTTAGTGTAATTCCCTGCAATGAATAAAAATATAAAAATAAATAACCACCCACTACTCCGGTATCTTGTAGCTGCACTAAAATTTCATTTCGTTTTAATTTTAGGTAACTTTTATGTTTTTAGATCTGTCATTTGTAATGTTATTATTTTGTGTTTATGTTAAAAAGTAGTTTTTGATTAATTAGCAATTGTTTTATACATTACTTTCAGTAATATTAGAATGAAATGCCCTTTCTTAACATAAACTTTTGAGTAGATTAAATATCTACCTATACAATATTAAGGCAATCCAGAACAAAACTGACTACTATATGAGTTTTGAACTCGATACACGTCAACGTATGCGTAAAATATTTATATGAGAAACAGCACAGCGCCCCTAGCGGTTAACGAGAGGAACCAAAATTTCTCATACAAAATATTTTCGTGTATCGAGTGCAAAACTCATGGTAAGCCTAGAGTGGCCTAGACCACAGGAAGATTTTCCTCTATGGCTTAGACCAGGGATGGAGAAACTAAGGCCCGCGGGCCATGTCCGGTCCGCGACTATCAAATAAAAATCAAGTGAAGTTTTCGTATTGTTAGAAATTTCGCAGCTAACTTGAAAGTTTAATTTAATTGCAATTTGCGATTCCTTCCTTACTTTAATAGTTATTTTGTAATATTGCATAATAAATCAGTGTTTCAGAAAATACATACTAATATTTTTATTTCAGTAAATAATATAGCCAAAAATGCGGCAACTTGGCCCGCCATATATTTCGTTAGTAAATTGGCACGCAAAGGAAAAAGTGTCCCCATCCCTGGCCTAGACTAACCAATTAGATTAGGGTTACGTATTAGTATTTGAACTTTAATAGTTTTTGTGCTCTTTAGTTCAAGCGGAGAAATATATCTAAAAATCATTAACTTGTTGTGGATATAATGTCGCAGGTAAATTGTCAAAACCATGAACTTTATAATAACGTTAGGTTAGGTTGGTTAAAAAAAAAACTTAACAAAAAGCTACCGACATTTAATATTGACAGTGAAAATTTGAGAATTTTTTATTCGAGCGTCTACAAAATTAAAGTTCATCCGTTATTATGTACACTAGATGGCGATAAGTATTAATATATATTTTTTAAGTATAGTACGGAATTTCGTCTCGCACTTGACCGGATTCTCTATTAATTTATGTTTACCTCAAAGGATTCTATTTTTTAAAGTACATTTAATTCCAACTGTTTACTGTCCAGAATATATTTTTAGTAGATCGTTACTGCCGCTTCAGTAGAGGCTCAGTTAACGCGTAACGAGCCTTGCGACACAAATCACCATTAGCGTGCGCGACGGACCGCGCAGCTCTGAAACCGACCTGAACCTGTAAGATATTGGAAGCAGAAAACTTGTTTTTAAAAAAACAATTATATTTTTATTTAGATTATTACAAGAGTTCTCACTGTGGAGACTGGAATTAGAATGAATATAATAATAGGGAGTTTGGGTTTTATACCCTTACTCTTATCGCTTATGACTAACAGAATGTTCTGACTAACTTAACTAACTTAGTGACTAAGAGATTACAATTTGAGAAAGTAGAAGATAGTAAATGTTATCTTCGACGGAAGTTGTTATCGTCAGTTTAAGGTCTAATATTAATGACTAATGCTAATAGAGGTATGTTATGACTAGTTGTGTAGGGTACGTAACACCTCCCCTCTTAGAACAAAGTTGGGGCGTGTTTGCCGGAACTTTGAGGACTTTTCTTGATTGTAACTTCGTCTTCATCTTCAGAAATGCATGACGTGTCCGTCATGTTTAAGGTCGTCATCGGGACGGCTATGTGTTGTTTGCGAGTGGATCTGTCAAAACAGTTGTTAAATATTTGTATACATCCATTTTGATGGTTATGTCCTTTGAAGTAGTTAAAGAAGCTTGAAGGGCAGCATTTGTATATGCAGAATATTAGCATAATAATTCCCAGGAATATGCTAAGTACTGAAAATTTTGAGCTATGTTTGCTTAGAAATGATGCTTCATTTTCTTTCAGTCGTTGAGAATAGGTTTTGATTTCTTCTTTAATTGTGTGCAATGAATCTAGTGGAACGTTATTGATCTTCATATGTATCATTTCTGGTGGTTCCAAATCAAGGATTTCTGGAACACAATTATCTTCAATATCTACAGTAATTATTGGATGAGTAATGTTGACCGACTTTTCTTCTTCAGCATTCAGAGTAATAAACGTTGTATAAAATTTACATCCAGGATCTAGAGATATGATTCCCGTGCCAGCTATTTCATTATGGGTGATTTTGTTTCCACATTCTATGGCATATGTGGTTTTGTGGTGTAGTAAAAATATCCATTTGTTATTCTTCAATGGCTGGAACGTATTGACTTGAGCGGCGATTGTAGTTACTTCACACATTTCGGGTAATTCTTTGCTGCTTGTCATCAGAATAGCCATTTCACAGGTTGGCCTGGTATTGTAGTGATATATTGGTTGATCTTTACAGACCCTTGCTTCTGTTGCAAATGTTTTGCAATTTTCCATAGAGCTCATAACAACGTACTGTTGTTGTGAAGAACTTGTGGCAAGGTAGGTTTGCTCAGGAAGGATAACGGAATAGAGAGAGGAGTTCGGATGTCTTATAGGGATTGGATAGATACGATATAAGGTGAATTTATCGTTTTTAACCAAAGGGAATTCGAGAATATATATTAATTTATTCATGTATATATATGATGTTATTGTTGAGGACTCTAGTATTTGATGGATATTTTGCATAGTTACAGGGGCTACTAGATTTCTATTAATTCTGTCTGGGCTAGAAGATAAAAGTTCTTTATATAATCTTACCGTAGAAATGATCGAGGGATGAACTGCACCCGATTTAATAAACAAAATGCTTGTAATAATGTCATCGATTTCTTTTTCCAGTGTCATAACGGCTTCGAGGATTTGAATTGATACTGATGAAATTTCTTCTGATATTGTTAGGTTAAATATTATTTTACTAGATGTATTAAAATATGAACTGATTTTTCTTAGATTTTCGTTTATTACTATTTCATCGTAAGAGATTTTATATATAGTTTCATTGAAGTTAGTAACTGTTGAGGATATTATTTGTAACTGCTGTTTTAATATGTCATTAGTACTGATCTGTTGGTTTTCTAAGAGATCAATACAGTCATTGTATCTTTTTGCATCTTTTGCATCTGGGGTACCTATTAACCATTTGAGAACGGAACCCAGAGCGTCGAATAATTCTCTTTTAAAACGTTTGTTATTAGTATAAAAGTTTATTTCGTTTAATCTTGAATCTATTTGATCGATATTGATTTTTATGAAAGAATTCGTGGTTGCTATGTTTGGTGTTGTAGTATACTTTATGGCTAAATTGCGATAGTTCGATATAAGACGCTTTAAGGAATCTCTCGATTGGAATAGGACTTCAAGGTTTCGATATATAATTAGTTTCCATGAGCCTTCAGAGATAAGCAGTTCTCCTTCGTGTTCGTAATAGAGTCCAGAGTTTGATGGAAGTGATTCTATATGAGTATCTCCATCAACTAATGTTGTGGAGTACCTGAAATTATTAATTAATACAGAATATATTTTTAATCGACTTGTATAATTTATATAAGAGAATATAGAATATTAATTTGATTATCGAGCATACTATGAAACTTATATATGGATTATTGATTGTTTCATAGAAATTATTCGTTTTATTATCAGAAGGATTAGGATATGCCAGTATTTGTTGGGATACCCTGAAATTTAATAAGATTTAACTTTCTAAAAATACTTTAATACTACATGATTGAGTTTTTAGTCATGCAATGGTCTTAGCCGATTAGCATGCACTACATAATTTCGTCCTGTTTTATTGATAACATAATTTTCATTGAACCCTATTCTTGTGATATTATAAGGTCCTTCCCATTTGTGATCTAAGTTATTTGGATTAGGTATTTGGAGCATAACTTTGTCACCTATATTGAATTTAGCTACATTCTTTATGGATTTGTCATAACGTTCCTTGGCTTTATCTTTCATGGACTCTACGTTGCGTTTAGCTATTTCTCGAGTTATTTTTAATCTTTCATTGAAATCGTTAAGATAATCGTTAGTTGTATATTCACGGATGTCTTTTGCAGAGTAAAGTGAATGGGGTTTGTATCCAAAAAGTAGTTCGTGAGGAGTAAAACCAGTTGATTGATTTATAGAGGTATTGTGACACATAATAGCAAGAGGGACTATTTGATCCCAGTTTGAGTTTCTTCTTTTATGATATATGCGAATATGATCTCTAAGGACGGCATGAAAACGTTCTAACGATCCATTTGTTTGAGGATGGTAGGCAGTACTCAAAGTATGATTGCAACCTAATTGTTTCATTAAGTGTTTCAGTATATTATTTACAAATTCTCCACCTTGGTCAGAATGGAACCGTTTGGGAACACCAAAGTGTTGACAAAAGATTAAAAGAGTTTTAGCTATGGTGACTGGCTGTTTGTCAGGAATTGGGTAAGCTTGAACAAATCGGGTTAAATCATCTTGTAAAGTTAGAATGTATTTATTGAAGTCACCTGTTATGTCAGAATAAGAAACTAAATCAATAGTCACGCGTTCGAAAGGTTCACTAGATGATGTCGTTATAACCATCGGGGCTTTATAAGTTTTTCTTTGTATTTTACTCCGTTGGCAATCTAAACAGTTGTCTATGTATTTCTTGATGTCATCAGTCATGCCTTTCCAGAAGTATTCTGACCGTATTTTCCTCGTAGTTTCGATAATGCCTCGATGACCAGATAAGGGTTCATCGTGAAAACTTTTGAGAATTTCGGGTATTTGTTCTTGAGATGGATATTTAACAGTATTTTGACAAATTGTTATTTCACATTCATATGTGTCAGCTAAATATGCAGTTATATGTAATTGTTCGTTTCCTTGCAATTTACAAGTGGGATCATTCTTAAGGTCAGGAATACAAAGAGTTTTAACGTCATTTTTTTGAAGATAATTTAATAGAGTTTTGAAATAACTTTCGGAGTCCCATGAATCATAGTGTTTTGGTCTTGAGTATCCAAAAACTATGTTTTGTTTGTTATCTGATATTAGAAGATCATTGTCATATAGGGATTTACATTTTTCTAAATAGGGATCGACTTGAGAGCACAAGCTAATAGCTTCGTTGAATAAATCATTTTTATCAGAGAGTTCGCAGGAAGTGGGGATAAAGATATTTTTGTGACGAGAATCTAAGAGGCGATCTGGTGAAATCTTAAGATTTGGTGTGTCAAAGTTGTAAGAGCTATTGTCAGAAAAATGTTCATAATTGGCTTGTAAATAATGGTCAGGAGTTTCTTGATTTGTGCTATCGTCATTTGTAAGATCGATATTTGTCGTAGAAATAGGGGGTCTTGAGAGTGCGTCAGCGTTGGTATTGTTCTTTCCTGGTTTATAGACTATTTTGTATTGAAAACCAGCGAGTTTGAACTGCCATCTGGCAAGACGGCTACCTGGGTCTGTGATTTTCATATAATAGCTTAGTGGTTGATGATCTGTGACTATTGTGAAGTTTTGACCGAATAAATAAGGTCGAAAGTGTTTAACTGCCCATACAATGGCTAACATTTCTCGTTCCGTTGTAGAATAATTAGTTTCAGCTTTGTTTAAAGTCCTTGATGCATAGGCTATGGGCAAGTCTTTACCTATTTCGCCTTGTGAAAGAATCGCGCCAATAGAATGTAGTGAAGCGTCCGTTGTTAATATGAACTCTTTTGTGAAGTCTGGATATTGAAGTATTGGGGGGTTAGTAAGGAGATGTTTGCATTTGTTGAAAGAGTCTTCTTGTGTTTGACCCCATATGAAAGGAACTTCCTTCTTTAAAAGGCTAGTAAGGGGTTTTGTTATTTGACTGAAGTTTTCTATGAATCTTCTGTAGTATCCGGCTAGACCTAAGAAGCTTTTGATGTCCTTACAATTCTTTGGAGTTGGGAAATTTTTGACAGCTTCAATTTTTGCAGGATTTGGTTTTACGCCTTCGTTTGAGATAATATGCCCGAGATAAGCGACTTCACGTCGTAAAAATTCACATTTGTCTGGTTGAACCTTGAGTTCATATTTCTTAAGTCTGGAAAATACTTCATGAAGTTTTTCTTCATGTTCTTGGAGACTTGATGCAAAAATTACTATGTCATCTAAATACACAAAACACCGTTCTCCTTGAATCCCCATTAGAACAGAATCCATGGTGCGTTGAAATGTAGCTGGAGCGTTTTTGAGACCGAAAGGCATTCTTTTATATTCGTAATGACCATAGGGGGTTGTGAATGCAGTTTTAGGAATGTCAGCTGGATTAACTTCTAATTGATGGAATCCTGATGCTAAATCTAATGTTGTAAAGTATTGGGAATGACCAAGTTTGTCTAGAATGTCTGTGATGTTTGGTAAGGGATAGCTATCACCTATTGTTATGTCATTAAGTTTACGATAATCTATTACAAGACGCCATTTTTGTTTCCCTGAGGCATCTAGTTTCTTTGGAACAACCCAAAGGGGGCTACTCCATGGTGAACAACTGGGTTGTATGATATCTTCATCTAACATTTTCTGTACTTGATTTTTTACTTCTTGTTCATGAACTCTTGGGAATCGATATGTTTTTGCATGAATCGGGATGTCAGTAGTCGTGCGAATATGATGTTTCGAATGATTACTAAATGATAAATGGTCTCCTTCTATATAAAAGATGTCTGAGTATTCGGAAATTATCTTGTGTATTGAATTCTTTTCCTCATTGTTCAAATGTTCATCTCTGATTAGGTTGAGTACTTTCTCCTGTCTGTCTGATAAGCTAGTGAGTTGTTTGTCTGACTCAGAAGGATGTTCATTAAGATTATGTATTTGTTGTTCGCTAAATGAGTCAACATCAATGTTTGGAATGTCTATTATTTTGTCTACTTTGTTGGCGTTTACACAAGTAGTTAGGAATGAGTTGTTTTCGACATGGACTAAAGCATGAGGAATGATAACACCAGTGGTTAAGAATTGTTGATTTACAATAGCTACTCCGGATTTAATAGACTTTGTTGTACATTTGATTACTGTTTCGGATCTTTTATTCAAGGTTTGTTTTCCTTGAAGTTTTTCTTGTTTTTCTTCAAGGGAATGGAGTTTATATGTTTTATTATGAACACGCATTGTTTTTGACTGGACATAGATGTAGACATTGTTTTTGGAAAGAAAATCATTCCCTAGAATGCCATCAGCTTTAATGTTTAAGTTAGCTACGTGAAATTTGAACTTTGGAAGGTCGTCTAGAGATAAGTTGGCTGTACCGAAACTGCGAGTTGATGATTGTGTGCTGGAGATACCTACAATAGATACTACGTCGTTTTGGTTTATTTGTGAGGAGCCTATTTTATCTTTTCGGACTATTGAAATTCCGGCTCCAGTATCTACCAGGAAAATAACGGGTTTGCCTTCGATATGGAAAGTACAATGAAGTAGATTTACTGGTGGTACATCGTTTAAAGAAGATATATTGTATGATTGAATTGGGGATCGAGATTTCTGGGAATTGAGTTCTGACTGAGATTTTGTTTTGGGTTTGGATTTAGGCTTTGACTTAGATTTTGACTTGGATTTCGAAGATTTAGTGATATAATTGAAATCACGGTTTTGGGGCTGATTACCCTGTCCGTGGATTTCATTTTTTGATTTAAGAGATTCAGAGGATTTAGAGTGATCATGAGTTTGGGGCTGGCTACCCTGTCCATAGATTTGATTTCGAGATTTAAGAGATTCAGTGGATTTAAGAGATTCGGTAGTATTCGAGAAATCGGGAGTTTGAGTGGAAGCGTCTCTAAATTCAGTTTGCGTAGAAGCGTCTTTAAGTTGTCTCCGATAGACTGGTTTATTCATTTCTAAAGACGTATTACGTTTTTGTACCTCATGTATTTGATTTACTGAATTTAGTTTTGGTGGTGTATTTACCACTCGAATTGGGAATTCTCTGTCATGGGATATGCTTGAGTCTGGGTGATTGAGCAAGAGGCTAAAGCGGTTTCCGAGGAGTTGCTCATCTCGTCGGTCGCTGGCGAGTTTAAATGATTAACGTTTTTCGGTGGAGCAGGTAGAGCGCGTTGATTTTGGTTATCTCGAAGATTATTATTGAACGCTCTCTTACGACAATCGGCAATTAAGTGCCCAGGTTTTTTGCAATAGTTGCACGTTTTTTGTTGCACTTGATTTGTGTTCGATGTTCCCTGCATTTGATTTGGGACGTTTGGGACTGTGTAACGGTTTGAATAGGTACTTGAATTATAAGATTTTTGTACAGGTTTTACAAGGTCTTTTGCATAGTGCTCAACGTGTTTAGGAGTTCTAGGTGGGGTTTGTTTGAACAGTGTTTGTCTTGCACTGTTCATTGCGCGTATTTGATCTTCTTGGATAGCAAACCGCCCTGCTTCGGATAGCGTTGTAAAACCTTTAGTACGGAGCATTGTACCGATGTCGGGATAATTTAGTCCTATCTCGAACACTCTTAGAGCAGTTTCTTCAGTCGCCTTCATTCTACCTATCAACGAGTTGTCGTCAATTTCCGCGTTTAATTTTTCAATAATTTTTCCGCGACACAGATCTACTCTATGTAGATATTCGGTGATAGTTTCGGTTGCGAATTGGAACATTGATTGTAATTCAAGATTTAGGTGAGATATCGTCTTGACATTGGAAAATTTTTCGATAAGGAATGATCGAAGGTCTCCCCAAGAAGCATACTGTTTACTATGCACATCCGATGCGTTTGTACCCACGATATTGTTTAGGGCATAGATTAAAAGGATTCGTTTCTGATTTTCTGATGCTAGTGAAAATGCTGAATCACATGATCTCGCGAATTTGTATACTTGACCGGGTTGATTTGTATCAAAATTTGGTATTAATTTTAGAAGCGTATTTATTTCTAGCGCCATTTCAGAATTTAAGTTAGGGTAGATTTCGTTTTTAATTTCTAAGGGCATGAGTTTCGTAGAGATATGCGATTTGAGATTTATATATAATATGTGAATATAAGCACAGTGATATAATGGAAACACAGATAATATGGAACACAGTAAAATAGAATAACACAATAACACAGGAATAGAAAACACAATGAAATGGAAATGGAATACACAGAGGAATAGAGCAAACAAGTTTAGCCACTTACCAACATAATAATATTATTTTAATTTGCATGGTTTCGGCAAATCTTTATTAAAGCCCTCCGGGCACCGTCCAGGTCCTTTTGGCGATGTTTGTCCTAGGTCCTGATCGTTTCGATTTGACTATATCCTACCGACTGCGCCAATGTAAGATATTGGAAGCAGAAAACTTGTTTTTAAAAAAACAATTATATTTTTATTTAGATTATTACAAGAGTTCTCACTGTGGAGACTGGAATTAGAATGAATATAATAATAGGGAGTTTGGGTTTTATACCCTTACTCTTATCGCTTATGACTAACAGAATGTTCTGACTAACTTAACTAACTTAGTGACTAAGAGATTACAATTTGAGAAAGTAGAAGATAGTAAATGTTATCTTCGACGGAAGTTGTTATCGTCAGTTTAAGGTCTAATATTAATGACTAATGCTAATAGAGGTATGTTATGACTAGTTGTGTAGGGTACGTAACATGTAACCGAACGTGTTGCATTTCAGGGTTTTATTGGATTTTCCTAAGATTTCTCTTTATAAATTATCTGACCGCCTCTGTGGTGTAGTTGTACTAATCCAGAGGTCACATGTTAAATCCTTTAGGGCCAAATGTGTGTTTGATCTGCGACTCTGTGTGTAAATACCAGAGATTCGGTGTAGACTAACCTTATTTTAAGCGTCCTCTCTTTTTCTTTCTTTATCGAAAAGACAAGTACAGAACGCTTAAATTAAGTTTAGTCCTGTCAAATTTGTTAAGATATGCTACACCGAATCGACACCATTGCCTACTAATGGATACTCTAAGGTGAATACATACTGTAACTGCAATTTGGATACGGCGTGTAGGGCACGCATTATCATTGCTTGGAAACCACAAAATTAACTCCGAGGTGTCGACATAACCTTATATGGTTACCTGGACCCCACCAGGGGTCGGTCGCCTCGAGGGAAGCCAGTTCTGGGAATCTAAAAAGGCTGACTTGGGTGAATCACATAAAATGATTTGAAAGTAGGATGGAGTCAGAGCTTTTTTACGCGTGCAAAAGAGAAGGCATTAGAACAGAATCATAATATGATTCATTCAATGCGGCCTTTTTAGAGGACCTGTACACCTAGCTGGTCTAAATAGCAATAAGGTATGAGAAACGGACAGCATAAGGCGATATTGTAGCCGGTTCTGAAGGCTTTAATTTTAGTTTTAGTGCTGTCAAAACTAGAATTATTCCAAAGTAATTTAGATTCTGTTCCTAGCATATAAGGACTATTTAACAAAAAACAATATTTAGTTTTGACAGCACTAAAACAAAAATTAAAGCCTTCAGAATCGGCTTTATTGGCAGACTAAAAATATATCGAGTAGTGAATCTTAGAAAAACACTCTGTTTCAAACTCACGCACACAGATGCGTGCTCTACACGCCGTCTAAGCAAAGTTCGGGGGAGTCTATACAAATCTCGGCAAATACATTTCTTATAAGTACGTTCCTGTAATAAAAGACCAACAAAACAAATGTATTTTTTTTAGAGATCTAATTTCTTCCAATGAACCCTCAAAAGTCTGGCGTTGTTGATGGCCAGGTAGAACTGTGTGCTCTTTGTGTTATGTATACGTATATAACAATAAAAAATAGAATGCTGCGGTGGTTAGGGCATATAGAGGAAGAAGGTAAAGTGACGAAAGAAATTTATGGTGCACATAAAGCTCGACCGGACCGCCCTATAACTTGTTGGAAGTAAACCTCTATTCTTTTTATTTCTCACGATAGATAAACAAGGGTACGCAAAAATTCCCTGCTTTTCATCTCCATCCCCTTATTCTGAAGCTCTTATAAAACAGCTGACATTGCATAACGGCCACGCTAACAGAATCGCGAGCCAGATGGACCTGCTCCGAGAATAGCCGGACTTGGCAACATCAGTCAATCAGCAATCACAACAGTGTGAAACTGTGACAGCCCCTGGCATCCCTTCCTAGAACAAAGAGCTGATGCAGTTTCTATAGAATGACATTTGCGGCCTTTGTTATGCTTTTATTGTTTTCGGAAAAGTACCTATTCTCATAATCGGAATTAAACTTTTTACTGCTTTTTCTGCTTGTGAAACTGTCGGGGTCAATGTGGTTCTGTTATATTCCTCCATCAAGCCGTTTGAGATACATATTGTTTTTAGCTTTTTATTAATAATTTCAATTAAGACTGTACATGAGCCTAGAGCATGAACAATTATATTCGAACATATTCGAGGATTCTTTTGAGGAAATTCCGACTCTTCTTATATTGAAAAAAATATATTTGAGTTATTGATATTTTATCTAGGGATGCTACTTATAAACAATGTAGGTATTAAGATTTATAAGTTTGTCAAAAAAAAATGTCTTCCGCCCTCTTTTTTTTAGTTTTCAAAGTTTCGTTTCAAGAACGCGATTAAGAGATCAACTTGATTTTTTTTTTCATAAAATAGGTAATATAAATATCGCATTCCACTTTATTTTTTATTTTTTTCCCTACAAAATATTTCAGTACTAGCTAAAAACACCAATTTGTTGTTTCGCTGCGTGATCGTTAGTTTTACGCTTCCAAGTAAGAGGCCAATGAGCCAACATCTAAACACCTATATCAAAAGCAAATAAGGTCTTTGCCATTGGACTTATTGTGCTGGACGGATAGTAAAAAAAGTTGCTAGGATATGCCATCCTCTTAAGTAATGAATACAACTTTTCATTATTTTGAGCATAGATCCGTTATAAATGGATATACTCACGTCTGTCCAAAGGGGTTGTCACGGACAAAAATCTCCATCTCCACAACTTAAACCATGCTATGCTGCCAATAAAAAACAATTTAGTCATAAAACAAATGTAACACGTCCATTTCGTTCATCGCAATTCAATTTTAGGCTGTTCTATCTAGAACCTCTGGTGTAGACTAGGATTGAACCTAGGTCTGGAAATAGAATTTGAAAATATATAATTTTTCTGCTTCAATGAATCGCTGCGCATAATCTTCACGTTTTGTGATTTCTTCGTCCCAATACTGGGAATAAACTTGAAAGGTGAGCTCGTTTATACGGTTCCATTGATAACAAGGAACCCTTATAGTTTCGCTATGACCGTCTGTCCGTCTGTCTGTCTGTCTGCAGCTTAGCTCAAAGACTCTTAGTACTAGAAAGCTGTAATTTGGCATGGATATACATATTAATCACGCCAACAAATCGGTAAATTTCAATCGTGAAAGAAAATTTTTGTAGCTACACCTCAAGTTCTGTGGTGGGGTTAACTTATTTTATCTCGTTAATCCCATGGTGTGCGTGTCATTGATAAGTCTTTTAAAAATACTGTGGGTATGTGAAAACCATTCTTCGGTTCAAGGATCTGTTTGCGAAATATTAAGCTTTAAAGTGCTAATTTTTGTTAGAGTCAGTGTCCTCCCTGCCAGCTAAACAACCGTTTTAGATAAGTGAAAAAATGCACGGCAGTAATATATATTTCAATGCATGTGCTCGTAAAGGCCCACTTTTTATGCATCAAAACCGAACAGAAAGTCGATTATTTTGCCCTAGGGCTTTATTATTATTATTATTTTTTTTTTTTTTTAATGGTTGGCTAACCTGCAGCCTTTCTTGTGTACCATAAATGTCATACTTTTTTTTTACTGTTTAACGGCTCTGGATACAGTCCTTTTGAGCCAATTACAATTTAAAGTTCACAGAATTATAATTTGTTTTATTTCCTCACACTACGCATTGAAAAACGTAGTATGATACACGGGCGTAAGAGCAATAAATTACTCGGTTACGTTTAAAACACTCGCTACGCTCGTGTTTTAAATCGTCCTCGTAATTTATTCCTTTGCGCCCTTGTAGCATAAACTACTATTATAACGAAGTTAAAAGGAAAACTATCACAGCTAAGTATAGGCTTTACAAATTAACGAGTAATAATCGGCCAAATTCCTACAAATTCCATTGAAAATTAAGAAGTTGTAAGTTGTGTAAAACAGGTGGTAAATATAACTTTATGAACCTTCTAAGTCCGCATATTATGACGGGCAACTACGGAACCATACACTGCGCGTAGCCCGACACGCACTTGACCGGTCTTTACGGCAATATACCTGTTTTTTTTGCAAATAGGTAGGTTTTTATTAGTTTCCGTTTGTCCAACACGTCTGTCAAATAGCTTGTTAACGAGGTACGCAGCGAATGCTGACACCTCATTCATGATCAAAGGAGATTCCTGTCTAATTCGTTACAGAGCTTTTGCTTTGAATACCTATTCGTACGTCTATTTGCCATCTCTTCACTGCCTTTATTTAGATCTGAGAGTTTTCTGCATGGCCAATAAAGAAACTGTGTGTAAGTACCAAGATTGTTAATAGGTATCCCAAACTAAGCACATCTGTTTAAGTATCAAATATACAACAATATGTTAAAATTAAATAAAGTAGACTATTTTATTGCAGATAACTACTATATAATATACCTATACTAACAGCACATCAAGTCATGTTCCGCATTTCAGTATACACATAACCTTCGTAGTTATTTTGTTATTTATAACAACCCAGAAATCTTCCCCCCAAATTGTGCCCCCTTATCGACACAGTGAGTGACCTTTTGATATGCAGTTAGTATTTTTGATGGGACTCTATAGTAAGTTTGCATTTTAAGTATTTTCATAATGCAGGTTTGCCTTGAAAAGGCAGCTTTATTTTTTTACGACTATAGATAGACGTATATATAGATAGACGACTATAAATAAATAGATAGACAGGCTTATATGCACGTTCGTGTGTGACATGCATTTGCTTGCAACTTGCAATGCATTATGTAACACAATTTTTCCATCAAATGAAAAACATCATGAGCAAGAATAATAAACAATATGTAGATCATTTCAAAAGAATTCTGGGTACTATTACTTTGTTAGTTTTTTGTTTTGAAATTGAACAAATAACTTTCAGAAGCTAAAAAGAAAAATTATACATGACCTACCTCCCAAGAGACAAAGTTGAAGAGTTTAGGCACACTCCAAGTAGGTATTTCAAGATTGAAATCGAGATATCTAATAACAACACATTTGTTTGTGTTGTGTGTGGCAGTTTGTAGCTTGGTCAGGGCGCGTAAATCAAAGGTGTCTCATCTCATACACTCCGTCACACGTGGCACCACATGTTGTATGTTGCTTTCGGGGATTTAGGGTTACTGTATCGTTTATTTTATTAAAAACATCATCAGATAAATGTATCCTTGTGCGAAGGGGCTGCCGACTTTAGAAAAAAAAACATTTCTTACCGGAATAAATAATAATGTCGTATTCAATTAAATGCCCAGAATTGGAATAAACTATTTTTTAATAGCAAACTTGCAATAAACGGTTTTTTAACTTAATTTAAATTCCAACGTATAGTAAGGATATTATTATTGTATCAAAATAGCAAATTCCACAATTCCCATAGCTTTATTTTACAACATTAAAATCATCATCATCATCATTATCATCATCATCATCATCGTCATCATCATAATCATCATCGACCTCCTCCTGCTCATCATTATCATAATCATCATCAGCATCATCATCATCATCATCACCATCATCACCATCATCATCATCATTATCATTATTATTGACAATTATAATGAGTTTATATTAAGAAAGATTGTAAATAGGTAGTCTAGGCTTTATAAGTTTTTATGTGATGACCTGTCATGTCATGTACTTTTATATTATATATGTCAATGTCTATTTATTTTAATTAAGATACTAAACTGATGCCGGGTCCAGGTCGGACCCGAAATATAGCTTGATATAACAGTATTTATATTTAAATTATCATATATATCAGAACCTATTTATATTAAAAACAAAAAACATTTAAAGCTTGCACAGTGTATTTAATTTTAAAACATTAATTTTTAAAAGGTTTTTTAATTTTTTTTTCAGAAAGTATACGCCATTTTAGGACATACCTACTTTAATTTTTTTGGTATATAAATTGATCTTTAATTTTTTATGATATTTAAAAGAATTGTCCAATATGACGTGACTTGAGAATTTAAGACATTAAACTGATTGTGATTGTGTGATTGCTTATAAAAAAGTGGTCTGTCTCTGTCTGTCTACTCATCTGTTATCCATGTGTCAAATCAGTCGGAAGCAAATTATTATAAATTTATCTTGATAGCAAAGGGCACATTTCTAAACAGCCATTTCTCAAGTGACGTCACACGAAGGCAAATGAAAGTTGCAGCTTTTTCGTAAAAATGTACATCATCATGAGGTTTTTTAGACCAAAAGTTCTAAAATACGGCATATTAAACCTAAATTTCGAAATGGTTTTCGAATTAACAGACCTTAACATAATTTAAGCGAATTATGGAATTTAAGCAAATTATGGAATCGAAACAAAACACTTAAATTTAAAATTGAAAAAAAAAATGAAATCCTAATTTACAGAAACCAATGGGCACTCTGCGATGGCAGCTTATACAATACATAGCTAATAAGGTTTTGTTGGATAACTATTGAGTGAATTTTGAATTTCAGTGTTATGTTTCGATTAATTATAAAAAAGCGGGTTTTTCAATATCCGGCTACGAAACTTGCTCTAAACTTTGTGAGTGGAGAAGCGGGTCGTCGACTTTAGATTGCGTGTAATGCAGATCAAAGCTCTTCTTTTATAAATAAATATGTTTGCAAAATGAGGAATTTTATAAAGACAACAAAAACAAAACGATTTCTTTTTTGTTTCATATAACACTGGAACGTCCAATTTTCACTTAGATTATTCTGTATTCCTGTTTTAAGGCGGCGTTGATTTTATGCAAAATTTTTTGTTTATATAAATACACAGCACAGCTTTTTTGGCCGCCTTTGCCCCACAGAGTACATAATTATGTGCTGAAATGTGGTATAAAAGACCCCATGAAAATAAAGAAATATGTTGACTTTGTTTGGCTGTCAAATGAATATTTCTAGATATATGGAATCCGTACGTTTTTTACAGTGTATATTTGACAGAATTCAAGAAAAGAAAAAGATGAGAATAAGTATCAACCCTACGCTCTGCAACCGGAGCACGGTGGCGCGGGCGCATGCGCTTAGATTTATGTCGCTCAATCAATGCGGATTTATTGCCGAGGAAGCGGCCCTCCTTTTGTTCCCGATTGCTTTATATTTAGATAACATCGCATTATAATTGGCCTGCTACCTGCCTGGTAGAGCTGAACTGTGCTTAAAACGATTTGCTTAATTGCTTCTAGATAAACTTTTCATGAAGCAATGAATTCATTGTACGATGTTTACCACAAAAATAATTATTTTAAATGAATGCATTATTATTTTAAGACATACGGACATATTGAATTTATTATTTTGATTATACAGAAACAAGATAAATTTAGCTTCCTACATAAATGAAGGTTCTTTTTCAAGGATGGGGAAATATATTTAGTGGAGGGCCATATAAAATAATTACTTAAAACATCTAGGTGGGTCAAATGAATTTATTTTTAAATTTGTGGATATATTAATAAGTTGCAATATTCCGTTAAACACTCTTACCATGCTATTCAAAATGCAGACTCAAGCACCGCCCGCCCTCCCGCATAAATCGAAAGCAAAAAACAGTCGAGCGGTTGGGCGGACTACACATCCCGAGGATGCCTCGTTTAGAGGCGAAACACGTATCGATAAGTTTTCTTGCTTGTTATTTAAGATTACTTTATTTTGTGTTCGTACTGCTTGCATTGCTTGTGCATGTTTTATGCGGGAGGGCGGGCGGTGCTTGAATCTGCATTTTGAACAGCATGGTAAGAGTGTTTAGCGGAATATTGCAAATTATTAATATATCCACAAATTCATGATGGACTTCCGCAAAGTATTTTTCATCAAATTTCAATTTATTTTAATTAAATTTTTAATCGTACTCGGTCTACAATTACAATACAACAGTATTCTAAGAGTAGAACACATTCATAATCAGATACACTCTTTACATACCTACAATTTTAAAAGTGAATGGTTAGATTTTATTGTTTACTTTGTAGAGTTCAGAGTGATGAAATCATCAAACGCTGTCATACGAAGCGTGTGACTTTCATAGTTGGCAATCGTCAAGTCGCAAGTTTCGATGCAACCGGAGCGAAACCGACACCTTGACACGTACCTACCATACTTTCCATTTACCAGCTTACACACAAACCTCCCATAAATCTTAATATTACCAACATAAAGTTGAATCTTTCTTGGACTAAGTGCAAATATAAAGGTGACAGCTCAGTAGCATACCTAACAGATTTATTGCTCGGCATAGGCATAGGAATTTGATGAAGATAATTAGGACTGGCTAATTATATGCTGATGGATGGAAAATATAACCTTTGATATTTGGTCGTGAACATCTAAACAGTTGCTGCTGTAGGTGAATTAATATATTGACTAGCCCTTTGCTCCACTGGCGAGAAATTTTACGCTTTCTTCTCTGACATGGTCAAGACTTTTTGTGCGTTTGGCGGTTTATCTCTTGTCTAAGCAAGGCCTCACCCGTAAATGATCACTGCACAAAATATTGAAACCTGAATGCAAATCTGCCGATCGAGCTTGCACCAAGTTTTTCCGAATTTGTTTACTTGTGATTTGCTAACGGTGAAGGAAAACCTGCATACAAATTGGAATCATCCATAAAAGAACGGTTTTGGTAAGGGTGCACAGTTGAAAACACCTCTAACACCCCTTCGGGATATATGTTGTGACAATATATTTTATATCTATAGGTGGTAAAAAATTTGTGTCTGTTCAGTGAATATTTTTGCAAATTAGTATTGTACTAAGATGAAAAATACAATTTTTAGAATTTTCTGCCTGTTTGTGTGTCGGTAGCGGTAGGTATGTTCCGTTTAAACTCGAGAACACTCAACGGATTTTGATGCGGTTTTCTAAATTTTCATTGTAGTGACCCTGGGGTGTTCCTATCCCATTTATAGGGGTGTTGATAAAATGACCGCGAAGACGAAAATTGCGAGCGAAGCTAGTTCTACACGTAAGTTTTTCAAAGCGTCTAACACTTTTTAATTTTACTTCGACAATTTTATTCAACAATTGACTTACGTAAATGTTAACAATAGCACAGATAATACACAATAGATAGAAATAATCATAAATTTATATTTATAATGCTGAAATAATGGTACTACATCCGCTTTGGTGCATGTAGTAGGAAACAATAAATTTATTCGTTGAAATAGAACTGGCTTTTCAGTTTCTTCCAATTTATCTTAAAGACAATAACGTGTCTCGTTTTTGAGTGAAGTATGTATTTCACATATCTTCGTTTTTATCAAGAGAGAGGTAAAAAACACAATTTATGGATTTCAAGTGGCACGCAGAAAAACATAAATTTTTTGAAGTATTTAAGTTATAGTATATTCGGTAATATAGCATGGCCATCTTGAAATTTTCGTCACTTTTTGAATTTTTCTCTTTATGACATCTAACAACTCTATTTGGCATCAACTCTAGCAATGTTTTTTATCGTTCTTATTGAAAACAGTTGATTACAATGCCCCAGGCCTATTTATTTTATGACTCATTTGTTTCACACCTCTGCAATGTTATTAGACATTAAAGATAAAGCTGGGAATTAATATAGAGATATTTTATTGACGTCTATAGTTAATTCTTCTTACTTTACTAATTAAGTAGTTTCTTGCGTTCTGCTTTATCCCTTCTATCAAGATAGCAAAAGTTCGCAGTCAGATCAACGTGAAAAGCACCTAGCTCTAGCTGGGCTTCATTGTTCTTTGTGTGGTCTCTACGGAAGGACTTGTCTATACCCATTCCTTGGTCTATCCCAATAATGCTCGTTAGTTCTTCGGCAGATATGATCAGCCACTTCATCCTTGAGGTTTCTAAGTGGTCATTTATGCCATCACTGTGAAATACAGAAGAAAGCATCACCACAAAGTACTTGTGATTTCTAGTGGTTACGGAAATAAAACAAAACGTTCTGAAAATACATTCTATCTGCTAACACTTTGATATCTGTCCATCGATTCTCGAAACTACTCCAGAGCACTAAACCCTGGAAGCTTAGCTGTCGTCTCTACGAAAGTATAACTTTCATCACTTGTCTTATTTATAATCCCTTGTGACGACGTGCGATGAAATGATTACCGCCGCCATTTTGGACGCCGATCGGTTTCCCGCCATTTACCACAATTAGTTGAGTGAGATGTCCGCCGTAGAGAGGACTGCTCCAGGATTTTATGAGCGTCGTTATTCTTCTATTATTTCTAACGTAAAATTTGAAATAAAAGTATAATTTTGATTTGTTATCATGTTGATGTGTTTTTCAAAGTGCAACAGTGTGTGTTATGGTTTTTGATGGCGGTGTAAATCTGGTAGTTGATGATAGATGCTAAGCACTTTCAGTGATGTTTTAGTTGTAAAAGTTCTAGAAAGAATTTTTGGACCTTCTAGTGCTATGAATAAGGTTTGTATTGTTGAATTTCAAACAATATAAGTAGTTCTGACTTTTATTTAGGTAAAAAAATACCAAGTATTTTTGTATCACATTCTGTGTTTTTCATCTTTGATTAGTTTTTTTACTATTTTACGTTTAGTTACACCATTAAAAACCATAGCTCAATTCCTCGGAATGTTGTGGTAAGGAGGCCACTTTAAAGGAGGCTCCTTTAAGGAGGCCTTAATTTCAATCTGTAAGTGGCATACTTAGCAAATTGAGCTAAAACGTGTCATTATACCGGATACTACTACTCGCAATCCATATATTCTTGCTGCAAGTACATTTTATTAGATTATGATTTCAAATATTACCATTGAAAGAACCGTTTATCTCCAGGGATCCTTGCTGGTAGTCAAAATAGCCGCCTCCAGTACCCACAGTTGGAGCGTCGCGAGCATGACCCTCCTCCCACCGTGCTTCCTCCGCTACACGCACAGCCAATCAGAGACGTGAGTTCTTATAACAGTTCTTGCAATCCACGACGACTAATTTGCTTTACTTGTGCTAAGTCATGTATATGCGTACAAGACAATTAGACAAATGGCCCAACCAATAATCGCTTCTGTCAAAAGGTAATAAAGTCTTCGCCATTTGTCTAATTCCCATAGCAATATTTATTAATTTTTTTTCACAGAATTTTCTCCATTTTGATACATAGTTCTCATTATTTTGGTATATAAATTAACTATTATTTTTTAAGATTTTTTAAAGAATGGTTATGACGTCACTTGACAATTTTAGACATGTATAAATAGTGATTGTGGTACCTATGTGATTGCTTATAAAAACCCGGTCTGTCTCTGTCTGTCTACACATCGTCATCCATCTGTCAAATCAGTCGGCAGCAATTTTTTATAAATTTATCTTGATAGCAAAGGACACACTTCTAAACAGCCATTTCTCAAGTGACGTCACACGAAAGAAAATGGAAGTTGCAGCTTTTTCGTAAAAATATTCATCATTATTAGGTTTTTTAGACCACATGTTCGAAAATAAGGTTTTTTAAACCTAAATCTCGAAATGGTTTTCGAATTAACACACCTTAACATAATTTAATGTAAGCGAATTGTCTCAGCTTATTAGACGGTTAGACGCACAGCCCTGTTCATTGCCCTGTGTACGTGCCAAGTGTTGCCAGACACACTGTAATTACAGTAGACCTACTGTAATTTAACACGATCTACTGTACGCTGTAGTACTTAATAAAATTACAGTGTATGGAGACACTGTAATTTTCTAATGCCAAAAGTCACATAAGTTAGTTGAAAATGGCGAAAAATATGAAAATGAACGAATTCTACTGTAATTTGGTCCCGAACACTGTAATTTTGAGCCCTCAACACTGTAATATCAGTTTTCTCATCTGGCAACAATCTGCCAACTAGAACGCATGTTTACAAAAGCTAAAACATTTCAGTCCCATGCCCGTTCATATCAAGTCAGTGTTTGTTTTAAAAAATATCTTAACAAAACCTAATAGATTTTAGTTTAACATTTGACCCACTTTGTAAATTGTTTTATGTAAATATTAATTTGTCCTGCAAATGCCTTAATTATATAATGGTCTTTATTTTATTTTTCCTTTTAGCCTCTTTGTACTGCACGCTGATAAGTTGGCTACTTTGTACGTTTTTTGTCAGTAAGTACGTAGGTGTACTTAAGTAAGCTATACAAAGTGCAATAATAATAATTGATGTAAATTGGGATGAGCAATTGAACTGAGTTCGGATCACTTCCGTCGAGGTAACACCTATAAATTCTTGAGTTTAAAAGACTTTCGTAAATTGCATAATGCATTTTGAGTACTTGAACCAATACAAAATAAGGATTGTTAATATGACTATATGACAAATCTTTGTAAAAAGTCTAATGTGATACGATCAGAATGGTACCATAACGCATTAGGGTTTGTGATCAATTTAGCCAATAAGTATATACAATAGCTTCGTAACGGGACACCTGACGCTAGAACATTGAAGATCATATTGAAGAAAATATATTTGATTTATCGATCTTTTATCTAGGGATTCCACCTATAAACGATGTCTTAAGATTTATACTTTTGTCCAAAAAAAAATGTTTTCCACCCTCTTTTTTTTTGGTTTTCAAACGCTTGTTTCAAAGACGCGGTTAAGAGATCAACTTGTTTTTTTTTATAAATTAGACAATAGAAATATGAAGCGATGTTACCTAAATCCAATATTTTTTCCCAACAAAATATTTCAGTATTAGCTAAAAACACACCAATTTGTTGTTTCGCTGCGTGATCACTAGTATTACGCGTCCAAGAACAAGAGGCCGAAGAGCCAACATATAATCGCCTCTATGAAAGCAAATAAGATCTTTGCCATAAGACTTATTGTGCTGGACGGGTAATAAAAAAGTTGCTAGGGTATGCCATCCTCTCTTATTGTGTCGCTTATCTTCAGCCAGTATTTTGTTTCTTATGAGTTCGACTCCTGAAATGGAGTATAAGAAAAAGGTTTATCGTATTTTTTTTTCATTTATCACAGAACTCGCTCTGCGGTCGCTCTGCCTACTCCCCCCTGGATGCACTCAATGAGAGCACGTGTCGGGATTATGGAGCTCCAACAGCACCACCTCCACCTCAGCCACCGACAATCAGGCTGGTAAGTCTCTTATTAGGGTCCCGTACATCATCATCAAATTAATTCTTATAGGATCATTTGGTTATCCGTCTGTCTATCTGTGTATCAAGGCTATTTCTTAGAAACGGTTTGTGGAATCCGGTTAAAATTATTGTAAATTTTTAACAGTTTTAACCTACACATGCAGACAGAGCACATCCGCGTAGCTACAAGAGAAACGGAATGGCGTCGTAGCATTTCGCGGCCATTTTGGACAGTTGTCGCCCGCAGACGTACCATAATGTCAATAATAATGACAATATCTAGTAAAATTGCATGTGTACGGGATATTTGACGTTTCGTTACGCCAATTCACTTTAATTTTTAGTCTAAAATTACGTTTTGTACACAAATAGTTTCCAATTTTGATTATTGATTTTCACAAAAACTACGAATCTCCGCGGAAAAAGAAAAGCACTTTGTTATAAAAATTATGTACAATTAAATAAAGGACGCACGATATAAATACCAACCCATAAATTCATGAATTTGTCTGACAGAGGCTCAGAACAATTTCATAAATGGACGAAGGATGAAAAGTGCTTAAATTGCGATGCGCCTGAACTGAATCGGTATTAATATACCGATCTTAGCTGACGTTTGTTACTAACATCAGTCGTTAAACAAGTATCTAAGACAGTAACTCCCTAATTCAAATTACAGAGGACCTCCAATATTGAGGACCAATATTCACAGGTTTATTTTTTCCAAGAGTCGGTAGTTACGTCGAATACGTAGGGGATGACATCCCTGAAACCTTCATAAAAGCTCATTTGTCTCAGGCAACATCACAAAACGTGACCCTTCATCCCGCGGTTTCTCGCTGCACGGCGTCTTTGGAACTGGCGGCTCTCTGGAGGAGCTTCCACGAGCTCGGAACGGAAATGATAGTGACGAAGGCCGGCCGCCGCATGTTCCCCGCCCTGCAAGCCAGGCTGGCTGGCCTCTCGCCCACCGCTGAGTATCTGCTACTCGTGGACTTTGTGCCGCTCGATGATAAGCGGTACCGGTATGCTTTTCACAGGTAAGTGCTGCTCTTAGTGGTTTTTAATTCTGTAGTTGAATTTATTTATTTTATTCTTAATGCACACAGACAACTTAATTCTAAATTACATGATAAAAGTTATGTACGATGACGTGCTTATCTCAATAATTAGATTTCTTGAATGAATTGTTTATTTTTCTAAAAACATTACTTAAAACCATTACAATTTTGCCAAACCACTATCGCGGTTTGTCGGCAAGCTCTTAATTTTAATTATGTACTATTCACACTATACACAAACACTTTTTGTAGAAGTAGCTAACAAGTAAATAAAGAGAAAAAAAAAAGAAAAACTATATTATACGACATATTTAAGTCTTAAATAAAAGTAAGCGCTTGAGTTTATTTTTAAAACTAGATTTCGTTACATTATTAACACAGAAGTCTGTTGGGAAGCTTTTATAAATTTTAGGTAGCATAATAATGCCCATACGGGATCCGTATCTTGTGTGCCCATACGGGATCTTCCAGCAAACCAAGGGTGATAAAGATCGTTAAAATACATATGTTGGTATTCCAGTTCAAGTTGGGTGGTGGCCGGGAAGGCCGACCCTGTCTCGCCTCCGCGCATTCACGTGCATCCTGACTCCCCTGCGTCTGGTACCCACTGGATGCGCCAGCTCGTCTCCTTCGACAAGTTGAAGCTCACTAACAACCAGCTTGATGATAATGGACACGTAAGTTTACTGTCCCTTTTAGTTTATCAAGCCTAGAAAGCCTAGAAAGTCTGAGAACTGAAATCTTAACGGAGCATAATTGAAATACAGCTACACCAATTAAGCTGGAACAAAATGATAATAAAAATCTAGATGCCATATTTGACCAAACAATTCATGTGTATGGTGCCCACAAGCAAACTGTTCAACAATAGTATGTAGTAGTTCTTTTTGGGTTCCTAATATGGGTTAAAAGCATACACAAGCTCTCCTAAAAGTCAACGTCATCCTTTGGAAGGCCTTTAGGATTATGACCAACAAGAAAATTAAATTATGACCTCACTCAGAAGATACAAATTTTGACTATCAACCGAACACTCACGGAACCTGTCAGGGTTTCTAAGCTTTATAGGACTGTGAATAACCGTTGCTGTTGATGAAATTTTGTAAATAAATATTGAATATTGACTTTTTGTCTTTTAAATGATTATAATTACTTAAAAAAACAGTTAAAGAAAATTTTTTGTGAGATATATTTCAGGCAATTCGGTCCCGAAATCAGTCACAATAAAGTAAAAAAAAAAATTGAAATTTTGTAAAAGCAAAAGCCAAAAAATCGAAACTCTAAGAAATAAATACAATTTATTTTTAATAATTTAATCAGGGCACGGTCATCACATCAATGTTAGTGCTGTTGCACTTCGCATATACATACATCCTATACTAGAGTTAAACAAATCTTCTTCTCCAAAGACTGCTACCTCATCGTGACTTCACGGGCAAATCTTTTCAGAAGCTGCCTTATTTTTTACATTTATAAAGGTTTATTTAGTCACTCCAATTACCTTTCAAAGGTCAATATGAGATAAGATACTTTACAGAGGTTCATTCTTCTTGGGCCCTCTGTTGTCTTATGCCATTAATCTTACAACTCTCAACCTGCAGATAATCCTGAACTCGATGCACCGCTACCAGCCGCGGCTGCACGTTGTGTACCTTCCGGGCGAAGGGCAGCCGGCAGCGTCTGGCACCGTGCCGTACCGTACCTTCGTGTTCCCGGAGACCGGCTTCACTGCCGTCACTGCCTACCAGAATCATAGGGTCAGTAGTTTTATCTATCGTATACATTGTCTCGACATGGATCCCCGAGGGTCTGACAAAAGTGTTCCCGAGTCACAGTCCACACAAGTACGCCACATTTCACCAACAATTATACGTCCAACCCCCATCACGCTGGGGCATGGTAAGCCCTATCGCCGTACTTCGGCCACAAATAAGAACACTCAGCTTCACGTGGCTTCTGAAGCACGTAGGGTGAAAACAAAGGTGCCCCAACAGGATTTGAAACTTCTGGATTATTCTGGAGCGAGACTTTTAAACCAAGAGACCACAGTGGCGGTCATCGTATGTCTTTCCTTATTGTGCTGCGAGAACTCCGAAAAGACAGGAACAGGCAAGCCGGGCTCTGTGCTTTTTACAACTACTCTGAGGACGCGTGCAGGGACTCCTGCTGACGCAAGCGACACTCCTCTCCATTTTGTTGACAGTGAATTTCATCTAATAAAGCTCTCCGAGGCATGCAGATTGTGCCCCTACGAATTAAGCTTGCGAGGTTCAGAATAGTAAGCCAAAATTCGATCATCTATCCCATCGATCTTATGACGTTTCATCCAGCCAGAACCAATCTCATCAGCGGGGCCGAGTGTTTGTCTCGCCAAAAATTTTTATCTCATGTATTATATGTATTGTGTATCTTTGTGTATAATATATAAGATGCAATGTATGTTTGCTTATAAAGTTATATTTACCTAAACGAGTTACGCTTTGACCAAAAGAAGCTGACAGTCACAATTTTGTTTCTTTTATTTTTGACATATAATTATATAGGTAAATATACAAGATGACTTTTTGATCATCATCCAAATTCATACTGGTGGCTTGGTAAGTGATCAGTATCTTGGATCAGTAACAATTTTGGTGAAATTCGTAAAATGAAATTTCGACTCCCCATAGTGATTCACTCGGGACTGGAACTGAATTTATATGGGAAGCCGAAATTTCATTATACGAATTTCACAAAAATTGTTACTGATCCAAGATACTGATCACTTATCAAGCCTCCAGTATGAATTTGGACGATGATCAAAAAGTCACCTTGTATATAAATGAGACATAATTATTATAAGGTATCACAATAGAGTCCAAGATATATTTCGGGCTCCACTGGGCCTGGCATCAGTTGGAGTAATAATGGTGACAGGATGACAGATAATATTTACAAAATGACAATGAGAATAATAAAAAAATATATATAATGTATATAATAAATATATATATATTAAAAATGTTATTAAAAACAGGAAAAACTACTTTCTTAGAAACTAAACTTTTGGATTAAAGTGAGGATGACATGTGCATGTGGGTGGGATAGAGACAGAAGGTGTTTGTGTGCGTGTGGGAGGATTTGTGTGGTGGATTAAAAGAAATCATTATTATGTTATAATTCGTACAGACTTTTTCAAGCTGTACCAAACATTATGTATGTTCTCAGAACAATTATACATCAATGGCTATGTTATTTTATTACATATAAAATTAAGACATCATGATCGCTTGCTCTGAGTAGGATCGATAACAATTTTACACATTGGTGTCGATTCGGCACAACACAACTGACAAGACTAACCTTATTTTGTGCGTCCCGTCTTTGTCTTTTCGGTACAAAAAGAAAAGGACAGAACACTTAAATTAAGTTTAGTCCTATCAATTATATCAAATTGTGTTACGCCGAATCGGTGTTACTGTATTGGTTTTAAGTTTCCGTCAGAAATCAGAAAAGACGCACGTTGTCGGTCTGTGACATACAGATGCAGAAATGGGTGTCGGGACCACGGAAAATATTCAATGATAAAATTTATTTACAGTAGTACAAACACTTTATTTGTAAATCAAGTAGGTATTCGTAATAGTAGTTTATGCTACAAGGGCGAAAAGGAATAAATTACGAGGACGATTTAAAACACGAGCGTAGCGAGTGTTTTAAACGTAACCGAGTAATTTATTGCTTTTACGCCCGTGTATCATACTACGTTTTTCAATGCATAGAGTGAGGAAATGAAAACAAATATAATCTTGTGAACTTTAAATTATAATTGGCTCAAAAGGACTGTATCCAGAGCCGTTAAACAGTGGAAAAAAAGTATAACATCTATGGTACACAGGAAAGTCTCCAGGTTAGCCAACCATTGTAAATAAATAAAAAAAAAAAAATAATAATAAAGCCCTAGGGCAAAATAATCGACTTTTTGTTCGGTTTTGATGCATAAAAAGTGGGCCTTTACGAGCACATGCATTGAAAAATCTTTTAAAGTCTAGTTTAGAAAAGTGAAGAAAGGCTTCTTAATAATTTTGTTAAATTCTTTGATATCTTATATTTATTAAAGAACCAAAGCCACAATTGATAAAAATTTAAGTTGACGAAATGTTTCTATGTCTTTCAGATAACACAACTGAAAATAGCTAGCAACCCATTCGCCAAAGGCTTCAGAGACTGTGATCCTGACGACTGGTGAGTTTCTTCAATATGTAAATATAAAGGACAACACATTCTACCGTTGGTATTGGTACTTGCTCTATGTTCTACCGATTAAACTTAACTTATGTTTTTCCAAAAACAAACCTACAGAGTAATCATTGCCCGCAACTTTTAGATAATACTTTAGGGTAAGACCGTAAACGAGTCTGAGGGCTTGACGCTGCGTGAAAATATATGTGTGAAAGCGACCTTATTTTTGTAAATTCGTTTGAAAATTAATTTCGTTGGGTATGTAATAGTTATACTTAATATACTTATAAGATGATTCGTAAAGGTCTATAAAATATGAAATTCACATCTCGGTATTTTATTTACAAAGCAATGTTTTGACCGAAGTCTTCGTCTTCACGACTCCATGAATCATTAGAGATATTAAAGAGACGTTTTATTTACAAAGAATATTTTCATGGGTTACAGGAGATGCACATTTCAACAGTTGGAGACAATTTATTTTTACGACTCGTCCATAGAGTAAAGAGTTAGGTGACAGTTATGGCGGACGGCGCGTTTCCCGCCAAACGGTTTTCCGTCGAAATAAAAACGTCACATCGGGGTAAACGGGACATGGATATTTGTGATCTCTAATTTATTGTGGTTAGAGACGAAAGTAGACGTCTCTCGAAATACGAGGTGTTCTCTGAAGAATAACGAGCGGATATATTACAAACGTCGAGGTTTAATTTTCCATGTTTGTCGCCACTTGTGATCAATTTGAGATGTCGTGTTGTGACGTGATTATGATTTGCTGGTTTGAATGGATTTCAGCTGCATCTTTATTGACTGATCTATCTTTGCAGCCTGTAGTTTTGAGAAGATGATTGATGATTGTCTATGGTCGCCTTTTCTGTAAAGATTCCCGGCTAATAATAATTTTACTGATAGTGAGCTGTGACTACCACCACCCCCTTGCCATGATTAAGCAATGCCGTTGTGTTCTGCATAACCTTATGAGAATCCATAACAGGGTAGGCAGTTCTGGAAGTGCCTAGATAGATTAATTAAATTCTTGCCTTCTTTCTTTGATTCTATACAGCATAATTTAAAATTGCGGTTCTTTCTATCATTTGACGCAGACTTTGGAAAGTACCCATTTTACGCACTTTAACTAACTCCAATAAAATTAGATTTTATTACCTATTTTGACTCGTAACAGTTTCCTAAAACGCATTTAATTTGGTTCTTATGATATTCATAGAACTGAGGTACTGTTTTATGGTTTTGGTTAAGGCGCTACGGGAAAAAAATTTACACTTTTAGAACTTGCATATCTACTTCAGTAAAGAATGTTTTATTTTGATAAAATAGTACATTAATTTTTGAAATATTTTTCTAGGGATTTGTTAAACAGAAACGCGATTAGAGAAATTCGAAATGAGGTCTTTTTCGACACCAATTCTTGATGAGTTTGACATTTTTGAACGACATATTTTGGACTGCAATAATATTTTATTACATGGCTTTTAACAATATCTAGGATCTGGTTAAACAAAATTGTGATAGCAACTTTAGTATATTTTATATTAATAAAAAAACTGATATTTTGCTACTTTTCCTCGAATTTGTCTATCTCGCCTTAAGAGTTTTTTTGCATATGGAGTAACAGGAACGTTAAAACTTTTACATCTCGCCTAAAGCAGCCTATTTGCATTCGTTTTGGTATTTTAGTATCAAATAATCCGTTATTTGAAGCAGATACTTACTAAATTGATAAAACTTGTTCTATACTATCTACAATTCAATATCATGGACTATAAATTCAAAAGGCAACAAAAAAAAATAAAAAAATAAAATGCTTTTAAGATATATTTCCCTGCCAATTAAAGCCAGACATAAACATAAAAGTATAGTACCTAGTTTCATCAGCGCTTGCGCATGTAAAGTAGCAATGTTTTGTTTACACTTTGCTTACGAGCCACACAAGATGCCTCATTGGCGTGCCGTTTGTTTATCACCATCGTACGAGTAAATCTTGGGTCCATCAACAAGAATGGCTGTTTACTGGTCCATGTGAACATAGCCTTACTTTAGGTGTATACTGAAATGAACTTTAATTTTTTTAAACTCACTAAAGAAAGACACAATTTAAGGATATCAACCGTTTTCGTTTATCGAATAATGCAGTTTCATGTAAATGCTGCGAATTAAAAAAAAATGGCCACAGATATAAGTTTTTAATAACATTTATTTTTCACAAATGCTTGCAAAAAGCCTGAAACTTTATTTTGGGCTGAATTACACGAATTCTTCTGAACAAAAAAAAAAGAATCTCATGATAATAATTTAGCACCAAAAAACTGCGAAAGCAAATAAACTTTCCAAGTAATAAATAACTCAACATCTCAATTTCATTCTCAACCATATGGCACAAAAACTTTAATCGCCGCACATGCGTAAACAGTTTTGGGAGCAGCCACGAAAAAAATATCATAAAGTATATTTTTTGTATCTCTTCTTCCTGTTATAATCAATTAATAATCCGTGGAGTGTCAGATAGATGTGGCCCTAGCTCCATTTGTCGTTGCCTGTCAAAATAAGGAATTAACACGCACCCTGTAATATGACCCCGCCTACTGGGCGGGCGCAAGTTTGTACTTATCTTTGTAAATCATTAATAATCTTGATAGTGATGAAGAAACTAATGATATTTACCAAGAGTCCGAAAATATGTTTGTTCAGGATGCTTCCTTTTTTAATTATCAAAGAGATGTTAAAATTACAAACAATATTAATTCATTTAAAGAGTCGCTTGCATTTTTTTTTTCAAACCACTCTTACACCGCGCTGTGCTGTGCAATAATATGGACTATTTGTGTTACTTATAACGTTTATATTCGACAATTCCCGTAATATTTTATTAATCGGTGCCTTAGTTAATTATTATCACTATACAACGTGTAACAGAAAGGTGTAACCATATTTGAAGAGCTTTTTCCGTCAATGGTATAAAACAACTTTTACTAATGCAACAAAACCTGTATCTCGAAAAAAAAAAAATTACTGTTACATAGAAAAATGCAATGCTGCTCGGCCGAAATGTATGAAAGGGCAGTTTTTTTTTGAGATTTCAGGGTTGGCTCCATAGTAAAAGTTGTTCTATGCCATTGACTGAATAGGCTCTTCAAATATGGTTACACCTTTCTGTTACACCTTGTATAGACTCCAATTATTATTAAAAAAATTACAAAGTTAGACTTTCTTTAATTCAGTCTCTGTTCTTATTAAATTCTCTTCTATTTTCGCAGCCCACCAGAACAGAGTCAGCAACGCGTTGTCGCGCGACGCCGCGACGCGCCCGTTCCTGAGCCTCACGTGCAGATCTCGCAGCCCTACGCTGCCGAGCCCAGCGCCTGCGGTCCACTTTACGCAACGCATGCGCACTGTGTGCGGTAAGTTCCTATATAACACCAAAAAAAAAATGTCATGTAGCTTGCCAAGACTCGCAAGCTTATAACGCTTTCTCTGTTAAAAAGTTATCAGATCTCAGCTTATCCTGTATATCACCTTGCTTTTGTCAAGTAAATAATTTAACCACGACATTCATTCAATAACCAATTTCCACTTGACATTTGACAACAAACAGCCTTGGAATTAAGTCTCCCTACCACTTAGGTACTTCACTTGGGATGTAAATTAGGCTATCACGGCATAAGTGCTTTCTTAGTCTACTCAGCCAAATAGTTAATACTGCGCATGTGTAGACGTAGTATATAAATAATAATTAAAAATGCATGTATATTCCTGTTACATTCCGAATCTAATAGGAATGTAGGTGATGTTGGGTTTGTAAAAATTGAATAAATCGGATTAATTTTTTTTTTCTTTTAGATACCAACCACACACCGGCCACAACGGCGCCTATAGTGCGTACTACACGCACAGATAGCCTGGTTTAGTTCAACTACAAGCATAGAGTTCGGTATAAAGACAAGCGAGATAAAACCGTGAAAGTATACACCTAGTTAGAGTGCTAGCATTTCCTGAAACTACGTCACCAGACGATCAATACAACCATATTTCCTAGAAATAACACATAAGCAACTAAAAAATATATATATTTGCATACAAACACAAATGAAGTTTAGGTATTTCCAATTTGTTACTTTTCTTTAAAGTACTTAGATATGATTAGTATAATGTAAGGGTTTCAGTAAATGCTAACAAGTACTTACTTAATGGGGTTTCTGAGAATGTACTTAATTTATAACAAAATCCAAAAAAAGAAACCAAAGAGTTATTGAGAAATAAATAAAGTGTGTTATTTATTATAAACTGTTGGGAAACAATTTTAGATAATTTAAGCAATAACATAAGAATAGTACGTGCCATATAAATGTAACGTGCCTTTTGGAAGATTTATTGTGTAGATATAATATTTTGGAACCGTATTCACTCTTGGAGGCTGTGATGCGAGATTATAAAATTTTGGAACTGTTTGTCTATTAAAAATTTACAATATTTTACCTATTGTGCCATATTCAACCAAAGGTCTTTACAAGATTATTGTTTAAACATAAGATATTTTAGATTAAGAAATCTTTTTGGATGTGTAATTATGTATTTATATAAATATATTAAATGAGTAATTTTTTTAATTTTCTGTTCTGATGATTTTCTTCTTGAATGTGAGAATCCTTGAATTTTTGTCTAAAATTTTTACTTTTTACATAAGAAAGAAGGCATACTGCATTTGCTGAGGAAGTTGTTCTTTCTGAGGGGCTTTAAAGTGTGCTTTTTCCGACACTGTGTAGGTCATGACATGGTTTACTGTTGCCGTGCCTGGTTCTTCATGATCAATCAATATTTTCGAAGTAACGGTCTCCTCTAATTCTTCACCAACTAATTCAGGCTCGGAGTCGGCGATCTCTTCAACTGAAATGATAGCAGCTGGTATTGGTTCAAATTCAGCGCAAAACTGGGGATAGTATTCAGGCATGGGCGTGTAAGACATGGGAAGCTCATAGAAGTTAGGTCTTGGCGAAACAGGTGGCATTGCATAGTTTTGTTGAGGACGATGGTGATGGTGCTGATGGACTGGTGGTGCAACCATCTGCGTTTCAATATGGTGGTGGTGGGGATATTGGTGGGTAGGGTGATTAGCTGGACTTTTGTTTATCTGCTCTGGTTGGTATTGTTGGACTGGCACGGCATTCTGTTGACCAATAAGTGTATCTTGTTCAGGTTTCTGGATAGAATATACATAGTACGTGTCATCGTTATTGACATTTTCTACGGTAGTTTTACCATCTTCTTGAAGAGATACAAAAGAAACTTCAACAGTTTTGTTTTTCGGTTCACAAGCATCTTTTAGTATATCTGCTAAATCTTCGGTTTGTTTGTTAGCAGCAGTAGCAAGATCTGTGAGAACTTCTGTGTCAGGAGTGAATTCGATTCCGAATTTGTCAGCAATCTGCTGAGCAGACATCATTTTTTCGATAGCAATGTTCTGATATTCGTTGTTATTTTTGATGTGATTTAATAAACGCATAAGAAATTTGGTACTGTCAATGGGAGACTCAGCTGATCTTTTCTCTCTTAGTTCATTTTTATCGTCACCATGTTTGACGCAATCCAAAGCAAAAGACATCAAGTTCGCCATTTCACTTTGCATCATCGTACATATGGTGTTGGCGACTTCTTTAATATCTTTTAATTGTTCTTCTGGTGATTTCTGACTGTTTGTGACTTGATTCATCATTGACGTGGATGGAGATGGGTAAAAATTTCCCCCAAAGAAAGTTTTAAAGAAATCATCTTTTACTGTGGGGTCCATTTCTAAAGGTTTGATTTTCTCTGAGTCCTGAGGGAGTGCCTCATTGTGTATGTCTTGAATAGATGCTGTATTTACTTTATCTTTATCTTCGCAAAATATGAAGGAGCCCTGAAAAAAAGTAAAAATGTACTATAATAAAAGAAAAAGAATTTCTAGGATGATGTAATTTTTTATATTAATTTACCTGGATTAACAATCCAATACACAGGTATAGAAGCGCCATGGTGACTGCTAATGGCACCTGTCCATCACTCGTTTTATATAACATCCTTTATCATACTTATTAAGAAATAATTTCACTTCTGAGTTGCAGCAAAACATAACATGTTGTCTACCTATGATAAGTACACCTTTAATATAGCGTATCATGTGCCTTATGAAATTGATTACGCAATTAAAAGAAAACGTTCCCAGATAACATTACTAGTTCGGTGATAGTGATAGCATAATTCACATGAAAGCACATGACATGACTGACGTCCTTCACAGCCGCAACAGTTGCCGTGACCGAACTCGTTCGGAAGAATCATCAGTTCGGTGATACAAAACAGCATAATGAATAACCTGGTACCTCATAGACTTTGCTATGATCTCACAAACCTGATTAAATCGCGCAAACATCGAGAGTATAGCTTAGCTCACGTAAACTGCGTGAAACGTGTACTGTTAGCTGTAGTTCACGTTGTGAACCGAACATAGAGGAGATTTTCCTCCATGGAACCGAAGTACGAGTACGAAAAGTCATAGCAGATAAGCTAAGTTAGCTTAGCTCGGTGTGGCTTGCGTTTACAGTTTAGTCATTCAAAAAGGCTGTATTTCCTCTTTCTAAGATTCCTACTTGGGTATACTTCAGGGCAGGGGTGTGTCTTAAAACGGTTTTTTTATTTGTAGTTAATTTTATTACTTAAATTTACTTGTAACTTGTAATGTTTTCACAGTTAGTAATGTTTATACGTTCCTCTATTCATTTAACTGTAAACTAGTTGAAATGGTCTTACCAGACTGTGCTGAAATTGGTACCTAATATAAGATAACACTGGAATCCTGAGTATTAGGGTGTGTCGATTTTCCACTTTTTTCAAAATTCATATTATAATAGTGAAATTATTTTGCAAGGATCTATGAAAAGCTCAAACAATAAAATGTAAAATATTGGACGACATCCTCTGCTCGCTCATTTGATTCAAAGTTTAACAAAATGTATGGAAAAAGAAAAAAAAAATCGTCTCTAATATCTTTTGTATATTTTTTTTGTTCTAGCCTTATGCAAGTTTGTCATAAAAAAAATTTAAATAATATTCGTCTCTTAACATGTCTCAGAAGAAATAAAAACTGTGTAAAATCACAGAATACCTATCCCATTTGAGTTTTTTTTTTCGCACGTTCTCATAAAACAACACAATTTTATGAACTATTTTTAGTTATTTACATACATAAATTAAAAAAATACAATAAATATTTAAGAAGAAAAAATTTTTGTTAACTCCCATTTTGTAAAACTTTGAATCAAATGAGCGAGCGGAAGATGCTGTCCAATATTTTAATTTTTGCAAGTTTTTTTGTGACACATAGTAGTAGAGAGGAAGGCAAAAAGGGAAAAGGACATTTAGGCCCATCGGATTGACAGTAGATCTCGTTTGAATGTTCACTTTGTGACACAATGAACAACACTTGTACTGGTTTGTAGAGAAATCTTGTTCTGGTACAATTCTACAGGGAATCGATGACGCCATACGGCGGCGTGTTCAAATTGGTATATCTAATAGTACGCCGTAGGACGCTGTCCAGCGTCTCTGTCCTTCAACGTGTTACTAATGCACATCGAGGCATAGACTAGTTTAAGTAATAGGGCGTGAGTTTTTATTGCCGCAGTTTGGGCACAAAAACACGCTTTTTAAGGGCATGGGCATACAAGTTTGTTTTACCTCAGTGTTTTCCTTTACCGTTCAGCAAGTAGAGTAAATACAAATATTCAATAGTTAATTTCCGAAAACTCACTGGTTAGTGCGTGCTCGATGATGATATTCATATTACAAACTTCCCAACTAACAAATTAATGTTGTATAATGATCAAATAAACGTTTTACATTTTCAGCAGATCTTAAAAGATTGTTCGCATAAACATATCTATAAACGTTAATAAAATGCGATTTTCGCCCCAATTACACGACGTTAATGTCGTTTAGTAGTTGAATAGAAGTCAGCCAATGACCGTTTAACGTTATATAGAAGTTAAATAGAAGTATAACGACCAACTTTTCAGTTTGATACTGGTTATGCTGAGACCCTTGTGTGACCAATTAGCTGTTATAATGACGTTCCGAAATCAACGACAACCGTGACTTGTTTTGACTCTGCATTAAATTGTGATCGTAACGCTATCAAAAAATAACAAGTAATTTTCATGATTATGAAAAACATAATATAAGATAGATTACTTAAATGCAATAACAAATGTGTAATAATTGTAGAGAAATAGCGTGTTGACCTTCAGGGAACTTTAGTTTTATGACGATGTATATATGTGATTTTGTGAAATTTTTAACGCTCTCCTCTATTATTTTGTAATTTAATTATTTTAGTTAATTATAGTAAAGCTCCAGCCATCTTGTTTAAGTTACATGGTGACCTTTATAAAACAATTAGATAACAAAAAGGTCGCATAGACGTTTTCTTAAAACCACGACGCACATACGGCAAAATGGCATATTTAGGGGGTCAAAAATATCTTACAACTTTTAACTAAATTTTCTACTTAGTACATAGCTCTAGGTACATGTTTTAAAAGAAAATAGTCGTACCATATTTTTTTCATTTTTGTAAATTTTTTGCCAAATTTCTAAATAATATAAGACAGTCGCAATCCGCATGTGGCTGTGTGTTCACTCATAACTTCCAAATTTTTGAATTAATTTCAATGCGGTTTTCACTATAATTTAGAAAATTTCATAAAGATGGTCTGTATGTATAACACACTAGCTTTTGTTTGCGGATTCACCTGCCTAGATATTGTTTTTATGACTGACTTGAGAAACAAAGCTCATTCTGATTACCTGTGAACAAATGCACATATTTAAAAAAAGTTAGATTTAAATAAACATATTATTAAAAGATGAATATATAAGATAAACAAGTACACAAACAGGAATTAAGTGGATATTTTTTTAATTTCAAACTTGAAAGTGGTCATTACTAGTTTAAAGGGATTGCCCAAACATAAATATGTTTTTTTAATATATTTGTAGGTTTAAAAATTAATTTATTCATATTTATTTATTTAGACATACCTGATGCTGCAGTTTCAATGTTAAAAAGCACCAAAAACTACGTGAGAATTATCAAAACACGACTTTACCTCATAAAGTTTCGGTGGCAAAATTATTTAGTACATGATTGATCGAGTTCCTGGGAGGCGCTAGGTGCCTTTTTTATTAGAAATATATATGGAATATGGACGGAGCCATACGTATCAATAATATGGTGTCATTGACATCTATTCCGGTTTGTGTTACATTTATTTAAAAAAATATATTTTTGTCCTCCTAATTATGGCATTTTGCTGTATGTGCGACGCCTCGGGCCATTACAGTCAATTTTAGGGTTCCTAATTACTTACATAAGATCTAATAAACATTGCTTTATGAAAAACATGAACAGAGAACAAAGAGTGCCTTTTATTTGGATCCATATTTTTTTATAAATTTTTCATATTATATGTACAAATAAAATTAGGGATGGTTTTATTAAAGTGTGGGCTTTACCTTTAAATTATTCAAAAGTCTTTTTAGAGTTATATAAGCGTTGTAGTTCAACGTTTTAGTTGCACACAAATATTAGTTAGTCTACAATACGATAAAAATAGTTTTGTAATATAAATGTCATGCACTAACGTTTATCCCACGGTTATGTTATATAAAAGTTATGTTGAGGTTTTGCACAGAAACGTTTATACAACCAATACGTTGTCCAATAAACATTATGGCTGACACCATTATTTGACATCGTATAAATTAGTCTTAAAACGTCACGCGACTAAAACGTTGTAAGATAAACGTCTATACAATGTGATAGTTAGCTAAATACCACTATATAACTGTTACACAACTATAAGGCTGGAATTATACGACGCTTTTGCTAGTTGGGTTATCACCCACAAAAAAATATGATTTGGTTTTGTCTTTTTGTGCCAAAATTTACCTACGTTCTACGTTGTGCAACGGTTTGGAGACATTAAAACCTTTTAGACACTAGATACATTTTATCAAATAAGTAATTGTCCACTTGATGAACGGAGTTAGACCCAGGCCACCCTGTCAATACGGCTGGGTGGTCTTGAAATTCGCAAAATCCCTCCCTGCGTTCCTGTCCTTAATCCTCAGCATACGGGTCTTCTTTGGTAACATACATAATAAGCCGGTCACTCGGTAACGTCGAGATCTCGGGCTTGGATAGAGCTAAGAGCGCATGGATAGCAGCTTACCCTAACGAAAATCTTCCGATCACACGGTCCTCACAGACGCTCTGCGACGAGTCCCTTTGTCGGCAGGTGAAATAATACCTTTTGGATACCACCTATAACCCAGGAGACAAAGCTTGTGTTCTGGCCTCGGGCATTTGTCGCAATAGTAGCAAGCGGCCTGATGAGATGACTTTGTTGGCATGGAAAAATAGCAAGCCGCTTGTGCGGAACGTGACGTGTGCTGATACACTCGGTGACCTGAGCCAAGGCAGGTGTGGCTGCGGAACGTCACGAAAGAATTCCGCAGATTAAGGCATTTACGTATTTAGTAATTGACACTAAAAGTACTGACAGGAAAGTTATTTTGTGAAAACAACTTTAAGAGAAGCTTATTGACTTGATCTGCGCAAAGAAGGATAATTTGATTTCTTTTGAGAGATTATTTCGTTTTTTAATCGTTCATTATGTGTTATTTTATTAGTCATTATCATTCAAGATAAATTAATACTTATTCGAGAGGAATAAAAAAAAACTTAAAAACCTTATGCTAAAATATGCGCGCACTGTCATCAGGAAGATTTATTCTTTATGGTTTTCTATGTGATTCACATCTAATGCCACAACATGCAGTAACGGATTACTTAAAATAGTACAAAGAATAGCAAGAATATTTCTTCAAGCAAGCTTCTACCCCAAGCAAGATTTCTAAGACAGTGAAAAGAGACAATGTATCATCGTATATGTGGTGCAACGGGCGTAAATGGAAATAAGTTTTTTGCAAAAGTTACTGGTCCAAAATGGTATCAAGAAAAAAACGACTTATCTCCTGGTGGGGAGGGTGGTCCAGTGGCGTGCACAGAACTTTTTTCCGGAAAAGCAATCAGAAGGTCAAGTACGACAATAAAAAAAATATGAAAATTATTTAATAACACTTTAAAAAAATGTACCAAAAAAAGTTACCGGTGCCAAAGTTTGCAGCTGGATTCTTAGTAAATCTCCATCCGCTTTTCAATGACAAATTACGTCCCAAACGCTAAGAATAAAATGCCTAAACTGTATTGACAGGTGGTGAGAACTATCGCCGTACTTCGACCAACAGCTTGACACGCCTTCCGACGTACGCATATCGCACCATGCACCATGGGGATTAAAAAATAATCTGGGTAAACAAGTAAACTACACGGCCACGGAGGCACTCAACTCGGACGAACTGACCTGGAATAATAATTATTAGATCAGGTTAATTTGTGTTGTAGCGTGTTACACGAGATTTTATACATTTAGATTTTACCCGTGTAAGAAAACGTTTGTATATCTTCTCATTTTACTTTTTGTGTTTCCTTCTTTTGTACTTATTATCTATGGATTTTCTCAAAATTCAAACTATGAAAGAATGGTGAAGTAAGGGTTAGAAAAGAAATGTCAGAAATAACAACTAATATTTTATCGAAGAAATAATTTTAAAATGCTGAATTGTTTAGAAAATTAATCGAAACGGAGTATTCGAAAATTGTTTTCCAAGAAGTTAACTAAGTTAAATTTTAGAAACGGACGGCAGGTAACGTTTTGATATTATTTGTTTTGTTACTTGGTAGCCTTGTTTATACTTAGGGATAAACCTATTTAAGATGTGCATTTCTACATTGCAGCGTGCTGCCGTCCTTTAATTCATTAATTTTAATTGAAAGATCGAGTGCGAAGGAAGAAAGTTGTTCGAAGACATCTGGACCGTTTTGTCCTATATAAAGGATGTACAGGAGGTTCAAGACGAGTAAGATAAGTACTCATGGTGCAAGATAATGTAAATAATAACATTTAGCCGAATTTAAGAATTGTCCTATATAAAGGACATTACAAAATATATTTTGAGAAAATTCAGGATTGAATTTCGATGTAAATATTATTTAGATTATTCAATTTTTTTTAAACTTAACATCTATCTTTATTTTATACTAGTAGAGTTGTTTCTTTTTTTTTTAATTCTGAAGGAGAATTTTCTTTTTTTTTTGTGTCATAAAGGTTTTCTTAATTTTTTACTTAATAAATTAAGTGGCGCTCAACGTTTCTTTTGTTTATACATTCTGTAGCGTAAATCCAAAATTAAGTCGAACCAGAAGTAGTAATCTCGTAACATATTTGGCGCATGCAACGTGGGGCTTGGTGGCTGTATAAACAAAAGAAATATTAGAATAGAACTGTACATTTGAAAGGTTATTTGTACATCTTTCTTTAAACAATGGCTACAATGAACTTTAAACATTTGTTGAAAGACGAACTAAAACATGAATTATTGATTCGAGGAATAAATGAATATGATACTGTAGAAGAAATGAGAAGAAAATTAGCCCAGCTAAAGAAAGATGACAAATTAGAAATAGAAAAACAGTATTGTGATAATTTAGACATTGACTCAGAATGTATCACGTGTAGTTCCAAGATTACTGACATAAAAAATTTGTTAGAAATATCTAACAATGAATTGTCACTGTTGAACAGGTTAAAATCCCGAACTTTACACGTTCAAGCTAGGCTAAGTCATTTATTGACAGAAGACCCCATGATTTGCGATAGGATTACCCTTTTGAAGAATGATTGTGAGACGATTTTGCAATCCCTTTCGGTGAACCAAGGATCGGTTGACATTTCTAATAACGATACAGAAACCAACAAGATGATTGATAATCTTGAGAATACAACTCGAGGGCCTTTTTCGAATGTCCATTCTCATGAAGCATGTAGCAAAGAAACGGTAAAAGTTTTTGTGGATGTGAGCAGGTCTATAGACAACTGGAATTTAAAATTTTCCGGTAGAAACAGCCAAATGGGTGTGATTGCATTTACAAAAAAAGTTGATGAGATCAGAGCATGCAAAGGTTTGACTGAAAAGGACTTATTGAATGGAGCGTATGATTTGTTTGAAGGGGACGCACTAGAGTGGTTTAGATTTTATGGACGACAGTGTGAAAGTTGGAGCTCGTTAGTAGAAAAGCTAAAAGAAGAGTATCTACCGATTTCCTATGATAGGAAGACTTTAAAAGAAATTTACGTACGTACACAACACGAACAAGAGAGTGCTTGCGCGTTTATTTTCGTTATGATGACATATTTTGATAGGTTGACTAGCCCACTTCCAGAACAAGAAAAGGTAGAAATAGTAAAAGGTAACTTAGCACCTTACTATAAGTCCAAGACTTTCGCAGAAAAGTTTCAAAGCTTGGACGAGTTAAGAAAAAAATGCAAGGTTTTAGAAGACTTAAAAGCAGAGTGCGCAGCCCATGTGAACCCTCCAATTAGAAAAGAAAATATTCTTCATAGAGATCTTTGCTATGCATTCGAAAGTGAAGTTAGAGCTAAAAATAAAGAAAATAATGTCACTGAGTTGACAAACGAAAGAAATAATAGTAGGGTTTCATGTTATAAATGTAAAGCTAAAGGTCATAAACCGGAAGAATGTAAATTCAATAAAAGAGTATACTGTTATGGTTGTGGGAATGATGGTGTCATTCGCCGCAATTGTGAACGGTGTAGGCCTGAGAAATGTTTAAACTCAGCCGAAGCCTCGAAAGGAGATCCAACTTAAATGTGACAGAATTTAACAATATAAATAATAGAATAGTACAGAATAAGACGTTACAGAAAACTACTAAAGAAGAATGGTTGGATTGGCTATCTCATGTTTAAAACTTTTTAAACTCGAAAATAATAAATGAGGTATATTTTAACCCAAAACAGGGCGAATCTAGGCCATTCCTAAAAATAAACATCCTAGGCAAAGAGTGTATGGCCCTGTTAGATTCGGGAGCTGTTTGTTCCGTTTTGAACACATTTGCTTTTAGAAAACTTCAAAATTTTGGTGCTCAATTAAACAGTACTGAACTAACGCCTGTATATACTGCCAACGGTACACAATGCATGAGCAAAGGTTCCACCGATTTGCTTGTTGAGTACAAAGATTCATTTAAAGTGGTAAGATTTTTAATAATAGACGAAATCAAAACTCCTGTTATCCTAGGAATTGATTTCTGGAAAATGTTCAAAATAACTACAGAAGTAACAAAATTATTATCGATAGATTCTTTGTCGAATAATAATTGTTTTGTAGCACCTACGTCAATCGTACATTCAAAAGATGATTTATCAGAAGATCAGAAACGGTTAATTGAAGAAAAAATCAAGATGTTTCAGACTTTAAAAGCTGATGTGGGCCTAAGCAAAACAACACTGGTTAAACACACTATCAATACTGGTGATTCCCTCCCAGTTCGGAAAAGAATCACCCATTCTCTCCAGCTATGTTAGAACTTATCCATAAGGAATTAGACAAAATGATGTCCCTTAATGTAGTCGAGCCATCAAATTCTCCATGGAATAGCCCACTCGTAATCGTCAGAAAAGCTAACGGTGAACCCAGAGTATGTTTGGACTGTCGCAAACTCAATAACATTACTAAGTTTGACAGCTACCCTCTTCCAAATATCAATTCTATTCTTAGTGGACTTCGTGGAGCTCAATATATGACGTCATTAGATTTGAAATCTGCTTACTGGCAAATAGAATTAGAACAAGAAAGCAAAGAGAAAACAGCTTTTTCAGTTCCCAAAAGAGGACTTTTCCAATTTTGCAGAATGTGCTTTGGACTGTCAACAGCAGCCCAAACTTTACAAAGACTTATGGACAAATTATTCGGGCCCGAGTTCCAGAACTCAGATTTATCTTATTCAGTGTTTATTTATCTGGACGATATTATCTTAATATCTAAAACATTTGATGAACATGTAGAATTATTAGACAAAGTGTTTAAGAAGTTAAAAGAAGCTAATCTCACGATTAACACAGAAAAATCTCATTTCTGTCGGGATCAGTTAAATTACTTGGGATACACAGTTGATAAACATGGACTTAGAACCAACCTCGATAAAGTAGCAGCTATTACAAATTTAAATCCGCCTAAAACAGCTAGAGAGGTAAAGAGATTCTTAGGAATGGTAGGTTGGTATCGACGTTTCATTCCAAATTTTTCAACTATTGCGTCCCCTCTTAATGAACTAACTAGCAAGAAGAAATTGAAATTTGAGTGGACAGAAGAAGCCCAGAAAGCATTTGAACAACTAAAAAACCATCTTGTTACTTCACCCGTGTTAACTTGTCCAGATTTTACGAAAGAATTCTTCATACAATGCGATGCTAGTGACAAAGGCTTAGGGAGTGTGTTGACTCAGTTGATAAATGGAGAAGAAAAGGTAATTGCGTACGCCTCGAGAAGCCTTAATAATGCGGAAAAGAACTATTCCGTCACAGAAAAAGAATGTTTAGCGGCACTTTTTAGCATCGAAAAGTTTCGAGGGTACATTGAAGGGACACATTTTACTGTGATAACGGATCATGCTTCTCTGAAATGGCTTTATAGTATAAAATCACCAAGTGGCAGGTTGGCAAGGTGGGCCATGAGGCTCATAAAGTTCGATTTTGATATCGAACATAGAAAAGGACATTTACATGTTGTCCCTGATGCTCTAAGTAGGTTAGAAATGGCAGAACTCGTAGTTAATTTTCCTACAGGAGATAAATGGTACGATGATGTATGTGAGGATTCTACCAATTTTCCCCATAAATATCCAAAATTTACTGTAAGTGAAGGAAAATTATACAAATACATCCGTAGTCGTTATGGCTTAGAATCTGATACTTCCTGGAAACTTGTAGTTCCAGCATCAGAAAGGTTAGAAATATTAAAGAAAAACCATGACGAGCCAACTGCAGGTCATTTCGGCGTGCAAAAAACTCTAAAACGTATTGCTTTACGATACTATTGGCCAAAGTTATTAGTAGATGTTAAAAAATTTGTTCGTAATTGTGAAACATGCTTAGCGAATAAATCAACAAACAAAGCAAAACCTGGTCTAATGGGTCAACCTAAACTGGTAGACAAACCATTTCAGACTATTTCGGTCGACTTGCACGGTCCTATGCCTCGATCAAAAAATGGTAACACATTTATCTTGGTCATATGTGATTATTTCTCGAAATATACTTTTATTTTCCCATTACGCCGAGCAACTACTTCAACTATAGTTAAAAAATGGAAGAGGAAGTATTTTTAGTACATGGCGTCCCAAAAACTGTGATTTGTGACAACGGTAGTGTGTTCACATCAAAAGATTTTAAGGAATTTATAAATAAATATAATATCCCAAATCTATTCTACACATCTATTTATACCCCTCAAGTCAATCCTGTCGAAAGGGTTAATAGAGTGGTAGGGGACGCGATTTCATGTTTCCTTCAAAAGGAACACACTAAATGGGACAAACATCTAAGAAGTATTCAGTGTGCTATAAATAATAGTGTACATGAGGCCACTAAAGCAACTCCGTACTTCCTGGTCCATGGTAGGGAAATAATCTTAGATGGAGTTTTTCATAAAAGTTCTCGGCTAAATGAATTAGAGTTGGTCTTTCCAGACAGAAGTAAATATTCAGAAACTCTTAAAGAGCTTCAGTCTGTTTTCGAAAAGACGAAAGAATATTTGAAGAATGCTTACGAACGTAGTAAGAAAGTTTATAATTTAAGAAGAAGACCATTAGAATTGAAAGAAGGTCAGGTAGTCTGGAAGAAAAACTATGTTTTGTCTAAAGCAGGAGAACACTTTGCTAGTAAATTAGCTCCTAGAAATATAAAATGTATTGTTCAAGAACGTGTGAGTCCATTGACTTATCGTTTAGTAGATGTGAATGGGCGTTTGATAGGATTAACGCACATTAAAGATATTGTACATGTAACGCCTTAATTAATATTTGAAATACTATGTACAACTATTCAAAAATTAGGCTAAACATATACCAGGTATACTTGTTACTAAGTGATGGCAACAGTATATGAATATTAGTACTCGCTTGCATTCTATACATGTTTACCTTTTAATAATCTAGAACTTATATCTGTTTGCCATAGACTTTTTGTTCAAACAAATCTTTTCAGAATTGTTTTCACTTTAAAGAAGGGGGCGATGTTACACGAGATTTTATACATTTAGATTTTACCCGTGTAAGAAAACGTTTGTATATCTTCTCATTTTACTTTTTGTGTTTCCTTCTTTTGTACTTATTATCTATGGATTTTCTCAAAATTCAAACTATGAAAGAATGGTGAAGTAAGGGTTAGAAAAGAAATGTCAGAAATAACAACTAATATTTTATCGAAGAAATAATTTTAAAATGCTGAATTGTTTAGAAAATTAATCGAAACGGAGTATTCGAAAATTGTTTTCCAAGAAGTTAACTAAGTTAAATTTTAGAAACGGACGGCAGGTAACGTTTTGATATTATTTGTTTTGTTACTTGGTAGCCTTGTTTATACTTAGGGATAAACCTATTTAAGATGTGCATTTCTACATTGCAGCGTGCTGCCGTCCTTTAATTCATTAATTTTAATTGAAAGATCGAGTGCGAAGGAAGAAAGTTGTTCGAAGACATCTGGACCGTTTTGTCCTATATAAAGGATGTACAGGAGGTTCAAGACGAGTAAGATAAGTACTCATGGTGCAAGATAATGTAAATAATAACATTTAGCCGAATTTAAGAATTGTCCTATATAAAGGACATTACAAAATATATTTTGAGAAAATTCAGGATTGAATTTCGATGTAAATATTATTTAGATTATTCAATTTTTTTTAAACTTAACATCTATCTTTATTTTATACTAGTAGAGTTGTTTCTTTTTTTTTTAATTCTGAAGGAGAATATTCTTTTTTTTTTTTGTCATAAAGGTTTTCTTAATTTTTTACTTAATAAATTAAGTGGCGCTCAACGTTTCTTTTGTTTATACATTCTGTAGCGTAAATCCAAAATTAAGTCGAACCAGAAGTAGTAATCTCGTAACAAGCGTATTTTAAACCCCAAACTCTAGCTTAGAACTTCAAGAAAACATTGATGAAATTCTAGACTATTTCAATTTTCAGCAATTGACTCCAATTATCAATCAGTACATCCCAAAGTTGCCTGCAATCATTTTAAAAGAGATGACTTTAATTATGTAAAAGTTGAACATGAAGGCAAAAGGTACTAAATAGCTAGAAGTATCCACTTAAATAATTTGCGGTTGAATCTCAGACACAACCCGCTACTTTTTTGTATGGGGACCACCATTGTTTTTTTTTCAACTTTATTAGATATTTTATGTAAAGAATTCAAGTAGATTTAAACTTGCTTGTAAAGAAGCTTTGATAAAACTAAAATAACTTTTTTTTAAATTCTCTAACTAATTTAAATAATTTAGATAAACATAAAAAAAAAACAAAATTGTAAAACTATTATTATTTTTAATGTAAATTAATATGTATTTTGTTAACATTTAGTTTATAAGGCGAGATAAATTAATCATTTGCATGCTGTGATTTCTTTAATAAGTTAAAAGTTAAGCATTTAATTAAGTTTGAATTGTGTTTGTATTTAAGGCTTACTAACTACTAAAAATAATAATAAAGAAAATCTAAATCTAAAATCTATACAGGCCTTAGTGAAACGTATTCTGTAACCATAACGGCTGAAACTTTAGACCCCTGTGACGGTCAGACAGATGGACGGACAGACAGATAGAGAACGGAGGCTAGTGTTAGGGTTCCGTTTGGTACCCTTAATTCAGGCATGGTACCCAAAAAACGGTACTATTGATGTTTAATTTAAAAGTAACAACCCATATGTTACCTGTTGATACTAAGAGCAATTACATTCATATTTGGAATATAATGAATCTATATTAAATTACTATTGTATGCTTATAAGCAAACAAATATTTATATTATATAGGTAATAGGGTGTTCACGTTCAGTGAGTCTATTAGCACAAACGACAAAAGAGTCAAACCTAAGTGAGTGAGCAGGATAAACGTTATATGTCTTGCTTACTCTTATAAATTTATCCCTGTCGTCGTTTGACAAAGACGAGACGAGTGAGCCACGACCGGTTTTTCTTCTAAACCCACTGACTGTTTAGCTTTGAAAAAGGAACCGTTTAATTTTTTGACACTATTTTATTACGTATCTATTTTTTTAAATATTGTTGCTCAGCTTCAATTTTAAAAATCAGTCTATCTAGAAATGGCGGGAATGACACTTTTTCCAAAACTTTGATTATGTTATGCCCTAAAAGTACCTGAATTTGACTAATGTTTTTGGGAACCTTAATTATATTTTTGAAAGAACTTTACCTGCAAACCTAAATAACTCTTTACTACATAAGAAGCTTTGAAAATGTTTTTTTTTTTATAAAGAACTTAAATTAAGGGTCGGTTGCGCCAAACATGCTCTCGCATTTGGACAATTTACCTTATTAAAACGAAATATTTTTAACGAATAAAATTTTTGTAAGTAGTTAAGAAGTTGAACTACATTATAATTTTTCAAATTTGACACAAGTATCACAATCATCGAGAAAAAAAATTGGAAAGATCAGTAAAATCACGGAAAATGTAATTTGGCTTTGGAACTAGCATGATCAGTCTACTGATCTAACCACAAAATAAAATATTTTTTTATACAGTAAAGAAATGAAAGTAGACTTAACATATTTTTATTATTTTTTATTTCCTTTCGTTATTTTAAAAGAAATACTCAAACATTCTACATTTTTCCTGTACAGAAAATTTACGCAAAAAGAATTTGAATGTTTGTGTATTTCTGTTTAAATAACGAAAGGAAAAACGGATTAAAATATTAAATGGAAAAGGTACTTTGATCTCTTTACGCAAAAAAAAAAACATTTCAATTTGGAACAAAAAAACATGTTTTTATTCTGTTTGCAACGCCAAATTACATTTTTTGTGATTTTAGTGATCTTTCCGATTTTTTTTCTCGATGATTGTGATACTTGTGTCAAATCTGAAAAATTATATTGTAGTTCAACTTCTTAACTACTAAGACAAATTTTGTTTGTTAAAAATATTTTGTCTTAATATGCTAAATTGTCCAAACGCGAGAGCATGTTTGGCGCAACCAACCCTTAAGATACAGCGGGCTGATGCGGAAAAAAAAACATTTTTGTTATTCAAGTGTCTGGTAATAATAAAAGCATTATACGTTTACATAACATTTATTTCTGTTTATCATACCTTCATGCCTAATACAAAATAATAATTTATCTTTATAACTTAAATAAATAATATTGTTAATTATGCGTAGTATTGTGGCTGTATATATTCAGAAGGTGAAGAGTAGGCTAGTGCAGCAGATGAATATGGTGCTGTATAAGAAGATGTAGGAGCTGCATATGAAGATACGGGAGCTGGATATGAAGATACAGGAGCTGCATATGAAGATACGGGAGCTGAATATGAAGATACAGGAGCTGCATATGAAGATACAGGAGCTGCATATGACGTTACTGAGCTAGAATATGTCGCCAAAGAGCTGGGATATGAGGATGCAGAGCAAGGATACGACGATACCGGGCTTGCGTACGTAGACGTGGGTCTAGAATATGATGGTGGCGATGCTTGGTGTGTGTAAGACGGAGTAATTTGGTGCGAAGGTGTTTCTAACGATTTTGGTTGATATTTAGAGGGTGGAGATTGAGAAGAGAGAGACTGAGGTGGAGAAGCGGACAGTAGGCAAGGTCTGAAATAAGAAGAAGGAGCAGCAGAGTCTGACTCAGGGGCAGAGTAAGCGTAATTGTATTCAAATGGCCTAGAAGAAAATGACTGTTGAGTGGGAGGGTATGAAGGTGGTGGTGGATAAGGAGAAGCATTTGAGTATGATGGGGGGGGAGGAGGAGAGTTTTGTGGTGGACAAAAGTATTGCTGGTTGTAGAATGATTCATACGTTGATGGCGGAGGGTTTGATTGTGCTACTTGGTTTGAGACTCCTGAATATCCATAATCCGTTGATTGTACTCCAATTTCTAAAGCTTGAGGGTATGAGTTTGAAGTGGTACTTGAAGGGCTGTATGTAGTTTGAGATGATGTATACGTATATTGAGATGAAGGGGAAGGTGGTGGTTGGCTGAACGATGGTCCATATGGTGATTGTGGTGCATATGGGGATTGTGTTTCGTATGATGTCACAGAACTCGTCGCAGGCGGTGGTAGCGGCTGACTATACGATGTTTGTGGTGCATATGAGTATGATGTTTCGTATGATGGTACTGAACTCGTCGTTAGTGATGTAGGCGGTTGACTATACGTTGATTGTGATGCATATGGGTAGGATGTTTCGTATGATGACACTGAACTTGTCGGGTAGTCGCTGGTAGAAGCTGGTGGAATTGGATAATGTGATGGCGATGAACTCGTCGACTTAGACTTGAAACTTGAAAGAAATGCTGTAAAAAAACGAACATTGTGTTACGAACCTTGAATAACCTTTGATCCAATTAATATTGATAACGCTTTCTATTCTTTCACGCTTCATTGTTTGTTAATGAGGGTACTTACGTGAAGAATACAGTGTGTTTATCATTTGGTTCATCCTTTCGTTGAGGGAGGCCAGCTGGAAATTAAATTAGAGTTGAATTATTTAAAATACTTAAGTTTACTTAGGTTGAGTTTATAAATCACCAATAAGACAAAATTTAGGGCCAAAGTAAAACGTTTAGTAACGTACGTTTCATATAAGACTATCTGTCAGTTTATCTGATGATTGATAAACTCACCTGTGTATCACCTAACACCTTACCTGCGATTGGTGTAAGTCATGGCAAGTTGCTGTCACATAACTTATCCCAAGTATAAGTGCGCTTAGTCGTAATAAGAGTTTTAACATATTGTTAAGTGTGCGCGCAATACTGTTTTTTAATAGCTTAAATAAAACTAAACAAAACACCTACAAGAGGTTTGCTTGTAGAACTAATTGCATCTCCGTGAAATAATTTATCCTCTTCCATTATATAAAAATCTGTAGACAGATATTGAAATCTTCTCAAGATAAGAAGTTACCAATATTTTTAATGTGTGATCGATAAGGATACGATTAAATTCAGTTTCAACTTGATAGGGAATGTTCCGATTAGTTTTATGTTAATTCAATACGTAGAAACATTACTACACTATTATAATCGTAATCAAATCCAGAACAATTGCATAATAATAGATCACTGACTGATAAGCACCAAACGAAACCTGCAAAACAAAGAACGTTAACATTTTTGGATTATTATAGGCATCTATCTAAAAGAAACATGAAATAGTCGATTTCTTTTTCATAAATAAGTGAAGTTTATAAAACTAGCACCTCAAAGGTGTATTTATAAAACTAAGCGCCTACGAGAAATGAATAAGCAAAAGATACGTTTATGAAGCTTCAATGTTTCCACAGGCACATTGTTTTTTTTTTATCAATACACCTACCATTAATGTCAATCCCAGTTTTTTGTGCTATACCAAATTTTCCTAAAGGTTATGTGTCACTTATTACCCCTACTGCTAAACAATTTAAGTGGGCATACATAATGTAATAGTGTATTATTACGGTTGGGAAAACTGAATTGTGACCCACCAGAGTACCTTGTCACATTATAACTGCCACGTGTCAACAAGTTAATGTGTCAGAAGGTTGAATCTTTACTACGACAATGTTCCCAAGTGGGTATAATAATTTATTCGGAGGTTATAATAATAATTTAGTTCACCCGACCGTAAACATATTAACATATTTTACTTTTTCTACTTTATCTACGGCGTATTATATACTTCTATTCTTGGTTAATTAAGTCTTCAGTGACATTACTATCCGCCGAACTATTCTTTTCGTTTTTTTCTTTTATACACCACTTCGCCGTGAAAATCTCTACAGCTAGCAAAATTAAGGACAAGAAAACACCCAGAGACGTAAGCCCTATCAGCAGTGCCACGTCTCCAAATTTGACCCTCTCAGCGAGTAATGACGTTCTGCAAGCGTCAGGTTTAATTTGCCAATGCGACAGAAGTCTTTTAACTATTCCTGCTTCATGGATTCTCCGACCGGCTACCCGATAAATTTCGGTGTATTGAGAACGTTTTGCACTGAGAAGCCAAGTTATAGTCTGAAATAAAAAAATATAAGGGTTCGATTTAAATCACTTTTCAGTACCAGCAATAAAAAAAGCAGCAGCTTGTGTCGGAGATACAACCGTGAATTATTTAAGTGGATACTTGTTATGTCACTTCTATTAAATTACAGATAAAATAAATTGTGGCCATAGATAATATCTACCTTCAGAACGGTAGTGACCTAAATCATTTTTTTTATAAATTGAGTTATAGTCATAAACTGACTCTAAACGAAACGCTTCATTGACATATTATTAAAACAAGGACCGTTTCAGAGTATAAAAAGATAATCCCATACTTCGGTCTCTTTTACTCCGCCTAATCCTCCCGCCTCACTTCAGTTTGAAAAGGACTCGATCAGTGTTGCGTCACGAGTGAAGTGCTACGAGTTTATTATTGTGTTGGTATAAAGCCGAATAAGTCGATATAGGACTAAAGTTAAGATAAGCAAGTAATAATATCTTTATTTAAGTAAGGACCCATTTCGTACTTGGGTCTATTCATTGGCAAAAAATGTTTTCTTAGGTAGGGCTTACTTTTAGTTGAGTCCCTGAGCGACTGATATTATTTAAAAAATAATGATATAATCATAATTAGGTCACTTTTTTAATCAACTTATTTTAATGCCTACTGATTATTTAAGTAATAGGTCTGTATTTGAATAAATTAGTGTGTTAGTTGTTTTTTAATTGTAAGATAAAGCCGCATTAATAATAATTTTGTAAGACTTATCTTGACATTTTCTAAACATTCAATAAAAAAGCATTAATGAGCCACTTTATAATATTTCAGAGAAGAAAAAGAGAGAAAAATGAAGATAAGAGCGGACTTAATGTTCGAAAAACTAAAACTATCATTAAACGACAGCAATTTAAGAGTGCCCCTCCAGAAATAATAAAAAAAATATTTTTATGTGGTATGTCATTGATGAATAATAATAATATTTTTATTTTTTTTATTTTTTTTTATTTACATATATTTTTATTATTTAAACAAAATAAAACTTAAATAATATTAAAACCTATGCCTATAAAATACTATAACATTAAAAAGCTAAACTAACTTTAAATTATTTTTTTTTATTTTTTTATTTACATATATTTTTACTATATATTTATAGGTCACTGGTAAGTGTGACGGCGCCACAGTATCTGCGCATGTGGCGTCCCAAACCAGCGGCCGTCCATTTTTCCATGGAACGAGCGTCATTCCGTCGGGCCTTCTCCCATCGACGCGTGCCAAACCGTTTGGCTCTGGGATTGCTGGTACGCCGGCGCTGGCAAGAGTCCGACGGATGACACCGTTTAGTGTGGCATGGCACGAAAGCCGACCTGCGCTGCGTTGGCATGACAAGCCGTGGTGGCCAAAATGGTCGACGTTTTCGCCGCAACGGCAGCGATGTGAATCGTTTGTCTTCGTTCCTAGTCTCAGGCTGACAGCCAAGGTTAGAGTGGTTCTGTCCAGGAGTGTCCCAATATTAGCAGAAGGAAGTGCGTTCAACCAATATCCAGATTCTGGTTCACTTGTTGCCAAGAGACGGGCTCGCTCTGCAGGGTTAACAGCAGTTTCCATAAGGTACTTATGAACCTTTCTGCAAAGCGGCCCATCCCATAGCTTTTGTGATGCCATCGGGAAATTTTCACTCCGCCCGGCTGTGGCTGACCAGCCGTCCCTAGCCTCGGCTAAGCACGAGACCTCTACGTCACCTAGTGACGGGTTAATTATTCTACAATAGAGGTCAAGCATACTATGGGCCGAAGACAGGAACGCCAGCAGTGCTACGCTGGATGGTTTGCGGATACCCAGGCCTCCAATTCGGATTGGAAGCATGGCTGGGCCCAAGCGCGGTCATTTAGGGGGCAATTTAGAATTTCAGTCAAAGTTGTCCGTAACATTTTGTCTAATAGATCTAAAATGGTAGTATATTTCCAAAAAGCTGTACAGCGTAGCACATAAGTAAATTTTGGAACAAAAAGGCAGTATCTAATAATAAACATTGGCATGTGAGGGTTAATTTCTTTTAGGCGGACTGATGATTCCTCAAATTTAGAGATTTGATTGCTTACAAAACTAGGAATGGAATCATCTAGGTTCTAGGAAGGTGCGGGCCACGTGCACCGCCGCCTCACAGCCTCCCCTGGTGCCAAAGCCTAGTTGAACGGGTTGAAATTTACTTGAAAGGTCTTGTAGGATATGTTTGCAGCAGATCTTTGAGACCACGCGGCGGATGGTGTTACCTACTGCGATCGGCCCGATGCCTCCATCTTTTTTTATTAAAGCACATTAATTTGCTCCGAAAAGAATATCAAATATTATTATTACATACGGCTTGAACACTCACGTGTGATTGTTGTTGACTATATGCCAACCGTTTCACCGATACAATTTCGGCATTATCAAGGCGAGTGTCGTTCTTAGGACGACGACGCGGCGTTCACCGTCGTTGTCAAACGGGCACTGGCGGCCGCCGATCGGCGAGCTGCACGCATTGCTCGTGCGCTGAGCGTTGGCTGCGTCGTCGATAGGGGTGGGATGGTGGATGCACTTGATTCCTTTGATTGTTCCAATTGTTTGTTATTAGGGGCGGTTATTAAACAAAACGAACTCACAACATCGTCACTGTCACTGGGCACTGTTCTAAAGTTGCTCGATCCATCGAGAACCGGTTTCCAAGACGGAGCCAGCTGCCAACCATGATCCCTGTTGAAGTTGGGATTACGACTTATCTCGATGGCTTCGTGTATTTTGCGAGGAATGGTATATTTCTCCTTCACTAATACTGTAGCCTTGTCGAAACGGATGAAGTGGGTCGTATCCGAACTTAGTGCATGTTCAGCTACTGCTGACCCGTTAATGTCCAGTTTCTTCATGGATCGAATATGTTCAGTCAGTCTTGTGGACACGTTGCGCTTGGTTTCTCCTATGTAGCTTTTTCCACAATCGCACGGGACTTTATAAACTCCAGGTGTGTTGAGAGGGTCTCGGTCCTTTGGGGATCTCAGCCAGTTCCGTAGTTTGGTGGGGGCTCGGAAGATAGTCTTCACACTGTACTTCCGGCGAAGCAGGTGTCCAATCCTATCAGTTACGCCTCTCACAAAGGGCAAGTAGATCGGAGCCCTCTCAACAACGGATGGACGATGGTGGGTTGATGGAGTCGCAAGCCGGTTACTCTGTCTCCAATTATACCCATTGGCCTCCAGTACGTGTCTTACGTGGGTCAATTCAGCATCCACATACTGTGGGTCACATAACCGCAACGCACGATTTATTAAAGTACGAGGCACTGACGCAAGGTGAGAAGGGTGGTGATGAGAATCTGCTTTCAAGTAATGATCCGTGTGTGTGGGCTTCCTGTAAACGGTATGCGCCAAACGACCGTTGGGTCCACGAATGATTAAGACGTCCAGAAATGCTAACCTGCCATCCCTCTCACACTCAACCGTAAAGGAAATTTTTGGATGGATGTTATTCAAATGTTCTGTCAATCCAGCTAACTTGTTTTTATTGACTACCGCGAAAACATCATCCACGTACCGCCACCAGTATCTCGGTTTATCACGCGCACTCTGCAGCGCTTTCTCCTCAAACCACTCCATAAAGATGTTCGCTACTACAGGTGCAATAGGTGAACCCATAGCCACTCCGTCTACTTGTAAGTAAAAGTCTCCGCGCCAGACAAAATAACCACTACGTAAACAAAACTCTATGCAACTCATGTACTCAGTGGGTATGTCATTGCCGTTTAACAGATTTGCAATAACGGTGATCGACTCGTCGACTGGTACATTGGTGAACAGAGATGTTACATCAAAACTCACCATTATTTCATCTTCTTGCAAGGTTACCTCTTCCACAAGCTGAACAAAATGGGTGGAGTCTCTCACATAACTCGCAGTCCTCCCCATCATTGGATAAAGCAACTTGACCAAAAACACACGTGAGTGTTCAAGCCGTATGTAATAATAATTTAGTATGTCAGCTCACGCGAGTTTTAATAATATTATAATATCAAATATGTCGGCGCACACCTTACTGGACAACATTAGATTCACAAGGCACGTCAAATCCTCTAAGAGGGCTCAGTCGGCATCACCTGTGGTTCCACAAATTAGATCTTTGAAGTGTTATGCGGTACGTTTGTCCATCAATTCCGGCAGCCGATCCGTTCCTAAAGCCGATGGAGGCGGATGCTTTGACTCCAGTGCGGATAATGTTTCCGGCGTGTCTGGGGCGACGGCGTCACTGAAAAAAAGGAGCTGAGCGGCTCCTTTGACATCTCCATCTCCATCGCATTTTTGACTCGACTCTTTGCGTTAAATTGTAAGTAGGAAAGCTTATACTTTTCGAATTAATTTGTGTAAATGATAAATCAGTAGGATAATTACAGTTATCTTTGATATTTTGAGTCAGCGAGCCGCTCCTTCCTCTGCCTCTTCGAACGTGCAATGTGCGGTATGAGAAAGTCAGAAATTCTTCCCAGCTTAGTTTGTCATTTTTATTTAAAATATTACGAATGCATGTCCGGAGAGAGGATGCTATAGTACGAGTATTTCTTACATTCACTTGAGCAGATTTTTAATAACTATTCTAGAAAGTAAAAAATGTTTTTTTTTCGAAAGTGGCAGCACTTTCGCACACTGTAACACGTTAAGAACAACTTAATAATAAATTTAGTTTTGTTATGTTTCTGTGTTATTGTTTAAGTTTGTTTGTTATTTAAGTCTTGCTAGTAGTGTCTGTTTAGATTAAACTGCTATAATGTGATAATCATGATTCAAATAAGACTGAAAACATTACATAAGATACATTACTAAAATTATTTTACTGGTGCCCACTGACCGTAATTATTGTTATTTTTGTTTGTCTTGAGTATCAGAAGTACTTTTTATGTTTACGAGATATTTTATAAATTGATTTAACGACTTTTAATTTCTCAAATAAAGAGCAAGAAAATAAATAAGCTTTGTGTCTCAAAAATATACTGCTTATTTATTATTAGTCAGCACTATCTACTATTCTGTCAATAAATAATAAAATATTCTTAGATCTAAATGGTCCTAAACAAACTAAACAAAATGGTCTTTAAATAAATATATTGTTCAGTATAATAAATACTCAATTTTGAACTATCTAAAACTTATTTTTTTTTTAAATAGTAAGATCGCCTAATGCGTATTATTTTAATACGGAAATAGTAGATAATAAACAAAACCATGTCAAGAAAATGAAATAGTTTGCTTTTTATGAGTCAATATTGAAATATTGACGATTTATTGTAAAAGTTACAAGACTTCCAATCTTTCTTGATCGTTTCCCAGAAACTTGAGTTTTTGAGTCAAGTCACTATCATTCTGAAGGTGCATGAAGGTGCATGAATGCATTCTGAAGGTTATCATGTCAGTGATGGCAGCGCATTCACCTGCGAGTTAATTTCAAAGTTAGTATTATTCCCATCAAATAAGCATATCATGAATAATAACTAATAACAAAAAATAAATGATTAAAAAGCTTTTTAATCTCTATACAGAAATCAAATTACCTTTCGATAAAAAGACGTTCCGAAGGTGACGTACAAAATTTGAACAAAATAAAATAACTCTATACAAGAGGCGAACTAAAAATATATATCTTGAAAAAAATTACTTTCCAATCACATGATGATTTTGAGCTGACGTGTTTGTTGCCATTACGAAACATGTGTCGGGCGGTATTGCATATTGAAATAAGAAGACTTACTTGAGGTATAGTGTCCACATGGGAGAGCTTGCATAGTTGATCGTCAGAAAAAGTCCTCAAAAGTGGATAGATGTTTTGATATTCGGAATGGAACGCTGTGGAACCTTTCTGGATCATATTAATCCCTTGTTCAATCGGCTGATAAAAGTTTGCTGTCAACTTCTTCTCCTTTAAGTATTCCATTTCGGTCCAGTTGGAGTTTCTCTGTCAAACAATAGTTTTCTAATAAGGTCCTGGCATATTCCTCAAAAACAAATATGCTAATTGAATTGAACTTCTAAAAGAAGTACATCATTAGATAAAGACTTTGGGAAATTTAAGCATTGATAGAAACTAAATAGGTATGTTTATAAAAACAAAATACTAAAATCCTTTGTATGAAATTTTATACCAATATTTACAGTTTGACTAGGATTTTTAGGAAATAAACTTTACATAATTATTTACAATGCAAAGATCATCTCTGTGGTTTATAGGGGTTCGAATACTAGACCACTAATCCGATTTCACAGATTTTAATCCCCTAGGGGCACATTTATCTTCGGTCTGCGTACTTTCAAAGGTATTGTCCATATTTGAGCCCGAAGTACGGCGAAAGGACTCACAACCCATCACGAGAGTGGACTGTGACTTGAATTCAACAGTTCATATTTGGAGAGACTTCTGACATCCCCTTGGGGATTCATGTCGTAAAAATATTATGTATATATTACGGTTAATGTTAGGTTTGATAATAAACTGAAGATTAGCCTGCTAATCTTAAGATCTACCAGTAGCAATGCCAGTAAAAGCATAGAGAAAGATTAAAAAATAGAATAATATTTCAACAAAAAGTTAAAAATAGGTACGACGACGAGCAAAGCGAAGCGATCGAGAAGAAGGGTGGTAGGTTAACATGTAAATAAAGAAAGCGAGCCGCATAAAGCGGAGCGGACCGAAGTAACCCCTCTTATTTTGACAGAATTCATGATATACGCAAAAATACTTCTTGTTTATCACTTCGCTATTTTTATCTTTTTGTTGAATTATTACTTTATTATTTAATCTTTTCGTTTGTTTTTGGTCCTAGCCAGCTAATCTTAAAATGATCATCAAACCTAATATGAGCCGTATGAGGCCCAAAACATACATCGAACATGACGTAGCGTAAATAGTCCAAGTCTTCGGAAGCGATCGCGTATCTAGAATCAGCGAGGGCTCGAAGGGTCTGTGGGCCACTTTTTCCTGCGCTCATGAGAGCAGATACTATAGCTGAAGTGTAGTAGGCGTGAATCAGCATGGCCCAGAGCGACAGTACAGTGAAGGTCCATCTTCCTGATGCTCCTTCAGGGACAGCGCTTGCATCTGGATTTCAAAACGAAAGAATAATAATAAAATTCAGACTGCTTTATGACCTATTTGTGTAGGAAATTTCAAGTGCCTTATAGGTTTTCCTTATTGATTTGAATAACAAAAATAAATTTGCCGGGTTATTTCTGGACCTCAGTTCCGCCTTCGGCAGATCCTGATATTTTATTGCAAAAATTAAAATTATGGTATTAGGGGTAAAACATTTCAACTATTTAAATCTTACCTACAAAATAGAAAACAGTATGTTGAAAACAAAACGATAGAGGAGAAACGGGAAAAACATTTCAAATCCAGGAATTATCACAAGAGGAGTCCCACAAGGCTTCATTTTGGGACACTCAGTATTAATTATAGTCTTTACAAATGACTTGATAAAATATGTTACAAAACATGTGCCAGATATTAAACTGGTCGTATTCACAGACGATACAAATGCCGTTACCTCCTCTGCAAAAGAGAAGTTAATAAGAGTTAAAAACGGTATATCATGCACTCGTGGAGTCGAGACTTAGGTATAGCATTAAGTTTTGGGGCAACAGTTGGCAATGGCAAGAGCATTAATTATCCAAAAAAGGGCAATAAGAACGATTTTATAGCTCAACCAAACGGATTCATGTATTTTTGCTCCTAGCCTATATGTTCTTTTTCTTCTGTCTGATTTTGTCAACATTCTACCTAAGCTTGAGAACAAAGGCTACCAGGAGAAGCGAGTTAGTTCCCGCTGCAAAAATCTTTTCTCATCAGCTTTTTCTCCAAAATTGTAAATTGCCAAGCATATCATACGCTGCCAGTCCATTGTCTTATACAACAGATTACCCATGGAGTTAAAAATCATAACTAGGCATGCTAAATTCAAAAAGGACCTTTAAACAGGTTTTATTGAAGAGGTGCCTGTACTCTATTGACAATTTGTAATATGATAAGATTCTTAATTTAAAGGTAATTTTATGATTTTCACAAATAATTTTGACATTTTATTTATTTCGTGATGTTTTCTATGAATCGTTTTTGATCTACATAACTTATTTCTTATTGTACTTAGTTATCTGTGTTTTTAGTTTTAAGTTTTAGATTTAGAAAATTCAAATACAGCGTTTATTGTTTCATGAATAAATATTGATGACGATGATTTCATGGTGAGCTAATTTGTATGAAACTGATAATGTAAAGGGCAATATTATTTCGCGTTGATTTATAAACCTGATTCTTTAACAGCACCATGACGTTATAGACTTCTGTAGGAAGTATTAGTTTTGACTTGATATCTAGCACGGGGCCCGAGAAAAATGGTCTTGACTTGATAAACAGATAGACGGAAAAAAGTGAAGCTATAACGGTTTACTCTTATATTTTGAGGTACGAAACCGTAAAAATACTAAACTTTCCTTTCGCCCGCAGCTCCACCCACATTTATTCAATATTTACCCCGTTTTCTGCTTGGTAGTTATTTTATTAACACCTTTTATAGCCTATATTATGTTGATTAGGGTCACCACGATAATAATAAAGAAAACCGTATCCTAATCCGTCGAGTGGTTCTCGGGTCGATGGGATGCACTAGCCTAGGAAGTAAGGGAGTGTATAAGCACACAAGGCGTCAACAAATTTATTCAGAGATGTCTGCAAAATTTACAGTATTCTGAAATGTTCAAATTGCTGGTAGTACGCAACGGTATGGTTGCTCATAACATCATAGGTTTGTCTTGCAAAATTAAAGTCAATTTTAGTCAAAGTTTTAGAGCAGCTTACCCTGTTGTAAGAAAGTAGCTAACACAGTATAAAAGGCACCATCGCGTTCAATCGGAGCCCTCGAAGTAAGTCGCTGAATGAGTACCAGGATGACAGCAGTGACAAGGCAGGCCCACCACACTCCAGAACTGAAGGGCTCCACAAACATATTGTTGCTGCTCTCACGCTCCGCCAGATAAGTGAAACCAACCCTACGAGATGTGACAGTTTACTTGTAATACGTACGAGAAAATAATTTATCAAGCGTGCAAATAGATTCCGTCAGTGTATTGGGTAATGGGTATATGACCCATTTGCTTAAACTGTAAGATTACTGATACTGTAATACATTTTATTCTTTTATGCAATAAAGGATCATAAAGGATCTTGAATTGAATTGAATTTAACCCGTCGGATATATCTAACCCGTGTCCAATAAGTTCGAATACAAATCTTTTTTCATTCATCACCATTACGTATTTATATTTAGAATGTTGAGATATTTGAAATTTGATGTCATATATTTTCATAAATAAACAACAAAAGTATAAAAGGCCAAATATTTCTAGTATTGATTTAATCCAATATGAAGCACTTACGTGACGCGGTTGTTACGAAATTTCTCAAAGGCGACAGTTCGGGTGCGATTTTTAGGATGTTAAAATTCTTCGGGATAAAACGTAATTTTGTTTACACTACTACCACACGTTACAAGGAAACATCCTCGTTGGAGGATAGGAAGAGATCTGGCCGGCCACGTTCAGTAAGGACAGCTAGCGTATTGAAAGTGGTAAGAGAACGAATTCGGCGTAAACATCATCGCTCTGTGCGAAAACTTGCTGCAGATTTGAAGATATCCAGAGGATCGGCGCACAACATATTGAAAGTAGACCTCGGGTGTCATGCTTACAAAAAACGCAAAGTCCATGGTATTTCCGAAGCGACCAAAAAAAAGAGATTAGATCGATCGAAACTGTTTCTTGCTTGGCACGCAAGGGACGAGTTTGTTTTTTCTGACGAGAAACTTTTCGTTTTAGAACAACCTCACAACTCGCAAAATAACCGCTTGTGGGCAGCAAGGTTAAAGGACATCCCGGAGAGTGAGAGGAGTGTCCCAAGGTTCCAGGGTGCGCCGTTGGTGATGGTACGGGGAGCAGTTTGCAAAAGAGGCAAACTTCCTTTGATATTCATTGATAAAGGAGTTAAAATCAATGCTCAGTATTATAAATCGGAAGTATTGGAGAAAATTGTTGAGCCAAGCTTGAAAAGATTGTATGGAGATGATTATTACATCTTTCAACAAGATGGAGCCCCATCGCACACGGCGAAAGCAGTTCAAGAGTGGTGCGTGGCGAATTTGACCAATTTCTTAAAGAAAACTGAGTGGCCTCCCAGCTCACCAGACTTGAACGTATTGGATTATTTTGTATGGTCGTACATGCCATCAAAACTGAACGACTACAAAATCACAAATATGGACCATTTCAAAAAATTTATTCAGAAGATTTGGGATGAAATACCAATGGAAACGGTGCGTGCTGCGTGCGACGGGTTTGAAAAACATTTGAAGCTAGTAGTAAAGGTTAAAGGCGGAGTCATTCCAAAACATTTACTGTAAATATTAGGCATATTTATGGTACTTTAAAAATATAATACATTTTACTAAGAAATCTGTCGATTTATTTATTTAATGGCACTTTTAAAGTGTATCCAAACTTATTGGACACGGTGTAGGTACGCGGAACTTCCCTCCCGCAAAATTTTTACGCATCTTTGTGAGTGAACAAAATTACCGAGATATTTCCGACAGGTTGTATCTTTTCATTTTTCTTTAAAGCAGTATAAGTTTAAGCAGTATTTTTTTAAAAAATAATGTTATGGAAGCCTTTAATATTCTTAATAAATAACCTCTACAAAGAGAGCATGGTACTGAACGTACGTCAACTTTATATTCACAAAGCTGTCATCAATACACATAAACATATTTCAGGATGTATTGATTTCCCAACTATAATGACCAGAAGGGTTTATAGGATTCCTATCAGTAGAACACATACAACCTTTGCACAACGTCTACCACCTTACTTACCCCGATATATTTACAATAAAATTACTCTAGTCTGCCCTACTAAAACTAAAACCCTTACTGTATTCGAAGTTAAAAAACTGATAAAAAAATGGTTATTAACTTGTTCCTACGAAGAAACAGAAAATCTCCTGGAACACCAACAGTAGGCAGGTTATATCCCATTCCACTCCCTGTTCCTTGCCTTCCTATCCTCTTCTCTCCTCTTTTATAATCGTATAAATTCTATCTAACTACCACTTACATAAACACACTAAACAGAATTTATTTATCTTGTAGTATAAATATTTAGATTGTCTTTTAGAATTGTTTTTAAATACTTGCATGTTGATACTCGTATTAGATTTTATTTAATTTTACTTTTACTTAATTTTACCTTTTTAGTTAAAAATTTCAGGTACCTATGTGAAATGTAATTATTCCAGCCACAAAGGGCGTCGAGCCAAACAGTACATAAATACTGGTAAACGAGTCACCTGGCTCTCAAGTGCCAAGCCTTAGCTTAGTTTGAGAACCGCCGTATAAATTGTACTTAGTTAAGACTTTTTATGGAAATAAAGGAATTTTTACTTTTACTTTAATTATGTCAAAAACCAAATTTTGCTCAGATTTCCTCTTCCCTTCTGCTTTTTAAGATTAAACATCAGACGCTCGGTACAAAATGCACAACTCAACTTTGTTTTTTTTGTTAAGAAATTAAAAGTGAAAAAGATAGTAGTCTGTGGCAATTCACGCCAATAGTTCAGTATAAGTTTGATTTATGAATCAATAGCTTGAAATTTAATGTACAATTAGGCATCATTCTGTCGAAGCAAACTCAAAACAGCATTTTAAGCTTGTTAGGACAAAATCGCAACTAATTGTACATTTTATTTTAAACTGTTGATTTATAAACCTAACTTATACTGAACTTTTGTTTTGAACTGTCACAGACTAATATCTTTTTCACTTTTAACTTCTTAACAAGACAAACAAAATTTAGTTGTGCACTTTGTACCAAACGACTGACGTTTAACCTTAAACTATACACTTTACCATAGAAATAAATTTTGAATGTAATCAAGCAATGGCTTATTCTATCGACTTGATGTGGTACATGATCTTGTATACACAGAGGTTTAGGTGGTAGATGGTTTTGCACAGAAGTATGGGTCACACGCATAATGCTAAGGGTTACTATAAGTGTTGATTTAAATTACCTAAATGGCCACAATGGCACTACATACTCCAATACCTTTGCCCGGTCGTGCAAAAGTCTCAAAATAGATCCACTTAAATCAGCCTCGCCGTCTCTCACCATCGTGAACATACTTGAGTTACCATCTTCTGTCGCCCATTTCAAAGCTGGCATCAAAATGTGTCTAGAAAGAAAATCATTATATTATGATGTTTTGAACTGGCAAAGTAGAATTTTCTCAGTAAATAACAGATGATTACTTGATTCGACGCGACGGTTGCATTATATTAGTTGTGACGTTTAGTTTGTAACGAGAGTCTTGAGTCAGAAATCAGTTTTTGTGATTGATAACTAAGAATTGAAGAATTTATTTATGCAATTTATGGACGTAACATACACAATTTTATTGCAACAATTCAAAAAATTCAACTCAACTAAGTAATTTAACTAAAAAAATCAACTAAGTAGGTAGTAGATACTTGTAGTCAACGCGTTGAGATCGGGCAACAAGGGGAAAATCTAAACTTTAGAAGACTGAGAAATGTGCGCAAATGACTCTCATTGTGGATGAAATAAGTTGCTAAGCATTGGCTGTGAAACCCTAAAAAATGTCGGCTTGCCGACCAAGTACCCTTCGTAAAAAAAAATTCAAACCCTTTTTATCTGTTAATTTTATCTACAAGAGTAGCTCATATGGTTCCAGTCGAGCTATACTTTTTGGCATGATATTGTATGTACGTACACACGTTTGTATGCTACATCAGTGTTTTAACTTACGAAGCATTAAGAGTTTCTGTTATGAGAATAGCGGCATTGTATGGACAACGTATTGCTGGGTCCAGCTCAGGTCTGCTGATATCCGTCAGGTACTCCAAGAATGTGCCGTTGTAGAGACCTTGCGCGAAGTGACCCAGCTGTAACAAATAACAATGAAAAATAATACTGTATAAGAGCCAATTAAACTAACAAGATATAAACTTTAATCCTTAATGCTCTGCTACTATATAAGACACCAAAAAATTACGAATGTATGATAAAAAATCAATCAACTGGCGTTTTTAGAAAATTTATATGATAACGGAATTAAATATAGTAATAAAAAAATAAAATAAAATACTAATAAAACATACACTTTATATATGTTTTATATTTTTTGTCTCATTTTATTAAATTGCTGTATTTCCTATGCAACTACTATTTTTATAATTCACTAGCTGCTGTTGCCCGTGACTTCATACGCGTGGATTTTCAATATATGTATATATATATGTATTTTAAATAACGTATTTTAATTAACATTGTCGACACTTGGTGAATATCAAAGTCCCTATTTTCTAGGACTGCCAAATCTACCAATCCTGGTTATCAAACCTCACCTCAGTTCAATCGACGGTTTGTAATTCTTCCATACTGGCAAAAGTAACAATACCACGTTAATATTTTTCTGACCTCGAAAAATTAAATAACTACTTTGTCCCGAAGAGAATCCACTCGCACTCACCAACAAAAATACACCCACACAGACTAATGTCCAGAAAAACAACATTTGAGAGAAAGATGTTATGAAAACCGGTCACACACAACACGCCAAAGGATCCCTGTCAGACAGTTGTAAAAAAGAAAAACAAAATCGGTTAGATATGCGAAAAATAAATTATATACGCAAAAGCCAAGTTCAATAAATACCTGCAGATGCGTAGGACAGAAAAGACATGACAGGCTGGCAAACAACATTTATTTTACCGGCGTGGCAATCTTCAGAGAATATTTTTTCAAGTTTTCTCTACGCCGGATCCTTTCCGTTTCATATTTCAATTGGAATCCGTTTGACCAGGTCCAGGATGCCCAAGGATGAAGGGTAGCTCCTTCTCGTGGATGAATGTAGATGTCTTTCAAGTGCACTTCATCTTTCTCTTGTGATGTGAGCAGCAATGAGTGTTGGTCTAGCAAGGAAAACAAAAATAATTTAATAGCATTCGTTTATTGGCTCATTAAAGACCTGTATTTTTTTTAAATAAACATCAGATGTGTATCCATGGCTTAAAATTCAAACATTTTTATGCACCCACTTTATTACAATAATTTTATTTAATTATCAAAATTGGAATTTTTAGGTCTCAACAAAACATTCTAAAGAACATTACAACATGAATCCCTGAGGGGATGTCAGAGGTGTATATACCCAATTAATTTGCACTCTGAAATGCAAGTCACAGTCCACACCTGGTACACCCGCTTTTCAACGAAGATTATAACGTAACAAACGTGATGTGTGGTGACTGATGACAGTCACACATCACGGTAGGACTCACGTCCTACCGGGCACAAATAGTCCAACAGCTTGAAGTGCCTTCCAAACACAAATTAATGTGTACCGCGGGGATTGAACCCACAACTTCTGGGTTAGCAGGCGAGTGCTATACCTCTCGACCACAGAAGCGGTCAAATATTCTAGTTAAATGTTTATTGGGAGCATGAAGGTTTAAACTTTTACGGAGATCAATGCAGGTGATATAATAATCAAACCAGTCTGTCTAGAGACTTTCGACGGAAGGATGACGATACTAGGCAACTTCCAGCAACCAATCTTCCTGTTCCTCTTCTCAAGGCATAGTGCCGGAACACGAGGAGTCGCTTAGCGGCATGAGGGTGGTGATTACTGATGACTAGTCAAGACCGAAGTCTACTATCAGTAAAGAGGTAGAAAACGACGTTTTTGCAGATGGTGCCAATATGCGGTGACCTTATGTTATGATATAGGTTTAAGTATACCTGTTTATATCCCGTTAGTCGCCTTTTACAATATTAACGAGAAGACATGGAGTTCAATATTCTTTTTCATCACATTATATTTGAAAAAACGACAATTGGCTTTAGAGGATAGCGGGAGCCAAAGTGAATTTTATTCCCATGGGAGTTTGTGCTTTCTCTTTTCTGATTGGTTCGCGTTTGTGCTTCTGATAAATTAGCGTCATTTAACCAAAGAAATTCATCACATAATTTATGAAGAAGTTACTGGTCGGTTAGGCTTTGGCATTTGAAACATTGTAAAAAAAAAACTATATTTGTTTCTTTCTTTTGATTCCTTTTTTCTCAGAAATTTTCACTTTCTTTTTCTCATAGGTAGTGGTGAAAAATAGTGTGTATCACTTGAAGCCAAGATATTTTGTTCTCAAGATATTGAATTCCTCGCTACACTCAGGATTCTTCTTTAGAATATTTCGCTTCGCCCTGAATTCAAACGCCCTCTACGTACAAAATATTACTTAGGCCCGTTGTAAGACAAATTACTATAATGTGACGTTGCCATACGCCACATGACATAATATACAACCGTACAATTTAATTACTAATACTAAACTAAAACCCTTCTACTAAAGGGGTAGGTAGACACCATCAATATTTATCGACTACCAATCCTCACACACCTCTCCCGCTCATTTCATTTCATTAAACACGTCATAATATCTGATAATGGTGTTTGTGACTTGGCCTTTCAACATGTGGTCATCGGCCAATTCAATGGTATACATCATTTTTAACTAGTTAATGTTCTACGTTTCATTTGCGTTCCTGTGTATATACATTTTATTCCCTTCGTATAATTTTGTTTCCTTAAAATACGTGCATAATTGTCTAAGTCAAAGGTGTGCCAACCGGTAAATGAAATTCATTTACACGGCCCCTTTGTATAGACAGGGATATGAATACTCTATTGATTTGTAATTTAGATTCAAGAATTGGGAATCCAATTTACCTCTACAAATTCGTTACTTTTTTGAGGTCAATTACATTTTGTGAAAGGCAAACGAACTATTTTTCAGACACGAAGGCTAATCGATTCAGTTGGTCTTTACTGTCTTTTACGGTCTTTACGATCTTTACTGATTAATTCGAATATAATACAAAAAAAGGTTTTTTTAAAACCACTAAATGATATTTTATTTGAGCATATATTCTAGGTTAATTATTAAAATTTGGTGATATTGCTCACAGAAAGTATAATTATATATGAAAGCGGATCCACTTGGGATTCACGATGAAAAGAACTAACCATAGACTCTCGTGATATAAAACATAATTTTAAAAAAATGGTGCAGCCTGACGCCGTACCTTATGCGACCTAAAATTATCAAGAAAATTGTTAAAAGCATGAGAGCATGTAGGTAATTGAGAATTTGACGAAAAATTGTCACTACCCGACGAATGTTCAAAATCTGACGGCAGGTCAACTCCGGCTTTATGTTACGCACTACCGTATGTGCATTGGACACCCATGTCGATAAATAAACAACGATTCAATTTTCCTTGGAAAAATTAGTTTTTTTTTTGTTTTTTGTCTCTCAAGAGTGAAAGCTACTCTACACATGATAATGACAGAATGACAATGATTTACAAGAAATTTACAGCACTATCATGTTATTTGTTCTGATGGACAAAATTAAAAAAAATCATCCATCCTTCCAACAGCCTAGTTCGTCCACTGCTGGACAGAAGCCTTTCCAGGACTTTGCCACTCCTGGCGGTCATCCTGGAAAAATTGCCCATACTCACACACGCTGAGCAGGCGGGTTGGTGAGCGCGGTGCCAAATTTTAATAAGAAATAAAGCCACATTTATATTTGACAGTGCTGAGAACTTATTTGAACCTATGGGCACCTATTTTACAGCACATTTTTTGCACGTTTATATTTTATTGGACACCTTGTAAAAGTTGCATAAATCACCTACACATCGTATATTCGTAGTACACCATTTTTGAAAATTCGAAATAGCAAAGGTCAAAATTTCTAAACGATTTTATAGATATTAATCAATTCTTATTTTGAAACAGCATAAAATATTTACGAACTTATATAAAATGATGTAAGTATAGGTAGCAGTAATATGTATTTTATCTATACTTACTCTCCCATACAAGGTAATTAGAACATCAAAAGCGGTTTTATAAGTACCTACAAATTAAAATTAAACTAAAACAGTACTCAAAGAAATTCAATAAAATAGTTAAATTGACGCAAAAGACTCAAAATAATTACTATATAAAAATATCAAATAACAAATCTAGGTCTAGCTGGAAAGTTATCAATAAATCAAAATCAAATTTTCCAAAACATCCTATCAATAAAATTGTTGCAGAAGGTAAAACGTAGACGCAACCCTCTGATATTGCAAATGCCTTTAACAATTTTTTTGCTGATAAGACTCAAAATGCTCAACTTGTAACGCCTAACCAACATAATATATCCCAAAACTCAGTAAGTTCAATGTTTATGGCACCAACTGCACGAAGCGACATCTTGAAAGTAATCAAAACACTAAAAAATAAAAACAGTGTTGGATAAGACGACATACACACAAAAGTTGTAAAATACGTAGCAGAATTTATATCGGGACATCTCAGCCATATTATAAATCTTTGCATTTCTAATGGGACCTATCCAGACCGTTTAAAACCGGTTATCGTTAAACCAGTTTACAAAAAAGATGACAGGCTCAATATGAAATTCTACCGTCCAGTTGTTATGGTCTGTATATTCTCCAAAATATTTGAGAATATTATCTATATTGCTTCAGAGACTTACTTAAACAAATTCAATATTTTGATAAATGAACAAAATGTATTTAGGAAAAAAAGAACAATAAATATGGCAATATATGACTTACTTGATAAAGTTATGAGGAATGTTGACGAAAAAAACCCAATTTGTGCTGTCTACATGGATCTGACAAAAGCTTTTGACTTCGTTAATCATGGTATACTATTACAAAGACTCAATTCTTATGGTGTAAGAGGAAATGTATTATGTCTTATAGAATCTTATTTAAAAAACAGAGTTCAATACACAGAAATTTCCAGAATATGCCCCCAGACTCAGAGGGAAATAAAATACGTGTCAGGTACTAGACAAATTACTTGCGGGGTACCACAAGGCAGTGTATAAGGGCCATTATTGTTTTTACTATATATTAACGAACTGCCAAATAGTGTTTCTCATCCAATGGTGTTGTTCGCAGATGATAGCACAATAATAATAAAATGTAATAATTTTGATAACTTTGAAAATGATATAAATGATGCATTAAAGGAAATAATGGACTGGCTGAACAGAAATGTTTTAATAGCAAATCTTAAAAACTAAAACGATGACATTTTGTCAACGTGTAAATAAAACCCCAAATTTAAATATTAATTATGGTTCAAAAACAGTAGAAGAAGTTAAAGCGACACGATTTTTAGGATTAATTATTGACAACAACCTTACATGGAAAGTTCAGGCAAAAGAAGTATGTAAAAGATTCGGCAGATCAGCATTTCTTCTGTATAAACTGTCGCATATCATAAGCAAGGATGTAATATTAACGGCTTGCCATGGGCTCGTAGCATCAGTTTTACGGTATGGAATTATATTCTGGGGCCACTCTACAGAGAAAGAAACCGTCTTCAAAGCCCAAAAACGGTGCATACGATCAATGTGTGGCCTTAAACAAACAGACAGCTGTGAGCCAATGTTCAAATCACTCAAAATTCTCACCGTGCCTTCTCTTTACATATACGAAGTCGCAATTTTTGTAAAAACGAATCCTGAATTGTTTGTTAAAGTCTCCGATTCGCACCACTCAGAGGTTAGGATACAATACAGGCACCAGTTACGCCTGAGAAGTTCGACAACTGCTCTAATGAATAAGAGTATATTTTGTATGGCGCCAAAAATATTTAACAAGATTCCTAATTTTATTAAAGATTTAAATTTAATACAATTTAAGAATAAATTGTCTAAATTACTTATAAAAAAATGCTACTATAGGATCGAAATGTTTTTAAATGATACAACAATTTAATATTTAATTAAATTTAACTTTGTATTAATTCAAATTTTTTGCATGAGCATGTGCCATTCAATACTTATTTAAAATATTTGTATACCTTAGCGGTAGAACATAGCGTTCATTACATAACCCATAATGTATCACCACCTAAGTATAATTTTATATTTAGTTTAAAATACCTATGTTCACAAATAAAGCTTTCTGATTTTTGATTTCTGATTTACATTGTTTGTCCGATTTTATAATATTACATTATTACACCACAATTCTGCGCTGTGATTTATTATAGCACCGCTTTTCAAGCCTCGTCTGTGTCTCTCGTCCTTGCTTCTGATTGGTCTCAGGCTTGTACAAATACAAAATCCATGGTCTCGGGTAGCAATACCGTATCATGACGAGTATCAAGGCAATATCACGTTATTTTTTCCGTGAAATTGTTAGTAAAAAATATTATAAATAAGGTCCACGAAGACGATATTTTTGATGGTCGTAGATAGTGTAGTTATCTATAGATAACTAGACATACGTACATAGACATTGGGACACTTTGCAGTCTATTACAAAACTCACTCTCATTTCGTAAACAAGCACTTTGTCTGACATTTTGTCACAGTTGCACAAAATACTATTGAAGCAAGTAAGCATCACGATTTGTACTTTGCCTGTACAACACTTTTATCGCATTATCTCCTTTTTAAGTAGGTACAAAGATCTATAGAAAAAACTTGAAGAGATCTTATTTTAAACCTTTTGATTTTATGTCAAATATTACCATTCACTATTTCCGAAATTTCGATGGTACCGTTGCCAGGAACCACTGAACGTGTTTGTTCTCTCTGAATACAAGGATCCATGAATACAACATCGGCGTCATAGCGAACGCGATCAAAAAAAGGGGGGACCTCTTCGCTTATCACCAACCATTTGTACCATATGGAGAAATGGTTTCGATGCACCTGGGAAAATACAGTGATGTATTCTTTATTGTACACAGAAACACGAAAACAGACAGTTAGAATAAAATTGTACATTTGGGTGAGCTTATCTTTAATAAGAGATTTCTTACAGCAAACTATTGAAAAAACAGGAAATATTTATATATTCAGATTCAGCTACTCAGGTGAAACGTTGAAAACATTATATTACAATTAACTCCAATGAAAAAAAAAATATTCCCAATCGGTATAAATATTTGTGCTTAATCATCATATTATATTAATTATTATCCATCCGTTCATCCATCCATCAGCTTCATCCTCACTGCTGGGCATGGGCCTTTCCAAGATTTCTCCACTGTTGGCGGTCCTCCTGGACGAAATGCCCATACTCACTCACGCTGGGCAGGCGGGCTGGAGAGCGCGGTGCCGAAACCCTCGCATCAGTGACGCCACTGCCCGTCACCAGTTTGTTTTATAAAAAGGCTGGCAATTAGGGATGGGATTTATTGTCATTAATCGGTCCCAGGCATGGTTGGACCACCTGGTTGTGCCTGAGAGCTGTCCTCCTACTCTCCTCCGAATAACTTCGGGGGTGTTTGCGAGTTAGATAGTTGTACCTCCACAGTCGAGCTCGGCATCAGCTCTACCACTTTGAACCCGCTTATTAATTAATGATCAATCACTTAAGCTAATCGTTTTCAAATTAAGTTATCAATACAAACTTTTTGTAAGGTGAAACTGTTGTGATCATTTATATATAGAACTCCTTGCAGCTGATGGTTCACCGACCCAAGAATGTAAGGATCACAAGAGAACGCGGCCTTCATGCCATGACTCGAAAATATACGAATTAACTTGATTTGTTCTGAAAATAAAATAAAAATGTGTATATGAAAGAAACTTCTAAAACTATTCTCTCCAGATTATCTTGAAAGAAACACAGAACAAGTACTTTTTTAAAGGCAATATCGAAGCGATGTGTATAAATATAAGATAATGGTGTCGATTACTAACCTTATTTTGAGCGTGTCTTTTCGAAAGAAAAAGACAGACGGCGTAAATTAAGTTTAGTTATGTCAAATAAGTGAAATCGTATTTCACCGAATCGACACCAATGTTTCATATTTATAAATTGCGTATTATGTTATTTAAGGCTGGAGATAAGCCTAAAACATGAACAATGCCAGAATTTCGAATGTTCATTTGAAAAAATTAGAACTCTCGTTTTATTGAAAAAAATCATTTGATTTTTTGGTCATATAATAAGGGAAAGTCTAATAAAAAATGACTCAATATAAAAATATAAATTTCAACCCAACAATTCTTGTAAGCAACACTTTAAAACTAAAACATTGACTTGTTTTTTTTGTTCATAAAATAGGTAATACAAAAAAAAGAACCTACTAAAATCAAAATATTTATGTTTGCCTATAAAACATTTCAGTATAAGCTAAGTTAAGAACCCTCCAATTTGTTGTTTCAATGCCCGATTAATAGTATTACCCATAGACTAAGGATATACGATGGTATTACCCGTCCAAGACGATAGGCCAATGAGCCAACCAATAATCACCTCTTTCAACAGTCAGGTCTTTGCCATTGGCCTTATTGTGTATGCTAGCCTATGCCTTCTACTTTCAGTACTACTTCATATAAATTAAAATAATCAAACAACTAAATATGCACTACTGACTGAGAAAAAACAAAAGCTCTTTCCCGCCCCTGTTTTTTTTTCTAATTCTTCCATCTTTTGGAAGGCAAAGGGAACTTACCCCATACAGCCATGTCTAAATAACCTAAATCATGACTTTTTATTTATTGTATATTACCTCTCTTTAAAGTCACTGTATATATTCTTGAGCATCATCTGAAGCATCTGTCCTATCAGTTCATGCTAATATGATAGTATCTTACCGCACATAATATTGAGTTTCAAAAAGTTTGTTTATGAAGTTGTTCAGTGTATCTGGCTGTATAGCCTATTACCGTAGTCTTAGAAGAAGTAACACTTTTATGCACTAGAGCAGCTTTTTTTGTCCACGGACCCCTTAGGAAATCCAGCACAATTTTAAGGACCCCCTTAATTAAAAAGTAGCAATAAATTTCAGACCATTTATTTTAGTTCTACAAATTAAAAAAATATATACTTTTTCATATAAAATACGTTAATGAGAAGGTTGGTCCTGCTTTTTGCAACTGAATTAGTGATATTTGAGTTTATATTACTACTGAGTTGTAGCATAGTTACTATGGTTGTAGTCTCAAATCGGATTCCACTTTTAATCTATTTCTGTATTTGTTTTTAGTATACACAAGAGCAGAGAATGCCTTTTCACAGAGGTATGTCGTTGAGAAAACCAGTAAATGTCTCAGTCCATAGATTAGGCTGCGGACCCCATACATATGCTCGGGGACCCCCAGGGGTCCGCGGACCACAGGTTAACAAAACGCTGCACTGGAGCATAAAACGTAGTTTTAGTCCGCTTGTAGCAAGCATAAACCTGTACGCTTTAGAGCATGAGAAGTGAAAAAACAATTTTTGGCCACTATTGATTGGGTTGAAACATTTATGAGGTTCTTATAATTTTAATACACAGGAACGGATTGCAATGGATTTTGTTATTATGTGCAGCTCTAGAATCAAGCTGCTGATAACCTGAAAAACTACTTACCAGAATATGGCCAGCAAGCCAAAATTATTATGTTTCCTACTATTTTAAACTTGAAGAATGCGACTATTGCCGTGATCAGCATGACGTTAGCAGCAATCACTTCACAGTTCACAGTTGTGTCTGGTACTCAATGACATGAAATATTAGGTTAATAGTTTCAGTTCTTGATAGTTAAATCGAAGTACAGTTGGAAACATCACTTGAAAGTCTATTTATTATTTATTTCATTCCTACAACCGAGGGTGCTGGAAATATGATAATCCCATCAAAAACATAAAATGTGCAAAAATGTAGTCTCGCAACGCAATAAACGTTCCAACGTAAAAAGTTGTGAGATCTTTGTAAAGCCAAGTCAGTCATTTCAGTTTGTATGGAAGCACCTATTTATTTTAGTTAGTATGGAAGCAACTGTTCAACAAATTTGTCATAAATTCTTTCCTAATTAGATACGTACCAACATTTAGTGACTGTATAAATATTAGATATATTTATTTCTATAATAAATATGGTAACTTCGTAATAGCACACCAACGTAATTTTACCCTATATTAATTTATTAGCGTTTTGAGAAGATAATATTTCCACGCAGCAGCGCTTTATTTGTGCTGTGCGATTGCCAAGTCATACTTTAAAATAAAACAACAATTAATAAATATAAGGGTTCCTTGCTCAAAAGGTACCGATTCGTTTGTCAGGCGCTTGATGTTGCTATGGCATCTATATTATTGTTATTTATCCTAATGATTTTAGGGTTTTGTACTCGTATTGTGTGGTGGTATGGAACCCTTCATGAGCGATTCTCATTCGCACTTGCTCAATTTTATTTTTCAATTTTACTTTCTCTAGTTTCGGAGATAATGGGGGGACAAACATCTCTTTACAATTTTTCGAAAACTTGTTATCTAGGGGTAGAGGTAGGTTCAGTAAGTATTCTTGGTAACTGTAATTTCAGACTTCTAGCTTTACTCACAACAAAGATAAAGTGCTGTGAGTTGCTTCGAGAAAAGGATGGTAGTTACGGCCGTTCTGCGTTTTTGCTTGCACTGCGAGCCCAGATATTTAGATTCATTTAATTTTTTTATTGAAATACAGACGATTCGGCACTTAGATAAGTATCGATTACCAAGATTTTCTTGATTCAGATACTGACCCTGAGATATTTGAAACTCCCAAGTAAAAAAACAATACAGTTTTTTTTTTACAGAAAAATGTTTGAAATATTTTTTATAGCACACCGTGCGTAAAATTTTCATGCGGCATTTTCCGCACTTGTGCTATAAAAAATTATACGAAACTCGTGCGAGAAACTTTTTCTCGACTCGTGTGATTGCAGCACTCGCCTTCGGCTCGTGCCGCAAACTCACACTCGTCAGAAAACGTTTCATCGCTCTCGTATCGTAATGTACTATCAAATTATTGGTTAAAAATTCATTGTGAAATATTTAGATGCCTATTTTTACGTTTTAAAAAGCGTGCAAGACATATATGTACAGTGGAGACCGCATCAAGTAAGACACATTGGACTTTGTACCTATCTTATATTCTTCTCTGTAGGGGCTAATATCGTACTGCAAGTGTATAGCTTGATGTGGTCTCCACTGTACAACATTACCTATGCCCAAAACAGGCCATTGCTACTGCTACACCAATAATGCTAGTAAGAATTACGCAGTTTAATGTGCTATGGCTAAAATTTCAATGAACTGAAGTAACAGGCAGTGACAATAGTTATAAATATTCATTAAATAATATATTTATTTATTTTGTTTAAAGTAGTACCGTGAACTTTTGTATTCAGCTGTCAGCGCAATTTGCATACAAAATCAACATTTACAATTAGGGCGGCGTGGCGCTGAATTTGAAATTACAGACTCGAAGTAAAATAATGGTTTTCATAGTTCTCTAAAATTTACTTACCTAGTAATTACTTATATATTTAAGGACACTTTTCGGTAATAACAACACAATCATAATGGTATACGTTTATTGTACAATAAATATCAGCGTATTAGTGATTAGGTAATAAATAATTTAATAAAATAATTCACAACTTCGTAGTACTTGTCATATCATAAAATTATTACGGCCAATTTTCTACAGAAAACACTGTTATAACAGGAAAAAAACAAACTGGCATTCATTATACATCATTCAGATAACGGCAGGTGCTACAAAATATAAATCTTGCGATAGATATGCTTAGATATCTAAAAACTATCTAGTAGTAAGAGCATGGACATTTAGGCAAAGGGGGTGGCGCACAGCACTTTGGCGGAGGTGGAGGGGGGAGTGGCTTAGCATCTAAAGAACATGGTACTGGGGGAGTTAAGAGGAACGCGTTCATTGGAACCGGTGGAGGAATACCACAGGGAGGTGGAGGAACACCACAGGAAGCCGGCGGTGGAGCATACGGTGGAGGGTAGGCTGGTGGCGCGGCGTACTGAGACAGAAGCTGTGGCGCTGGAGCTTGCATGGTCATCATCATAGGTGGCAACGCAGGCGGTGGCGGCCTATATGCGCATGGAGCTGGCGGTGGCTGCATCATGCGTGATGGAGGTGGAGGCAAATACATTTGCGGAGGGGGTGCAGGTAGATACATTGGTGGAGGTGGGGCAGGTAGATACATTGGCGGAGATTGAATAGACATATACATAGGTGGTGGCAGCGGTGGTGGTGACGGTGGCAACCCATAACATGGCGATGGCGGCGGTGGTAGAGAATAACAGGGCGAAGGAGGAGGTAAATATACTGGTGTAGGAAGTTGAGGTGCATAGAGACACGGCAGTGGTGGCGGCGGTGGCGGCAACGGCGGTGCGGCTGCAGGAGCCAGTAAAATTGTTGGTGGTGGAGGTGGTGGTGACTTGCATAACAGCTTTTCTTCTTTGGCTGTCAAACAAAAACGTATTAGAACGACCGATTAAAGTGAGAAGTATTTTTAATAAATAATATCGTTTTTACTTGCTCACCTAATAGTTTTGTTTCCAAAAGCGGCTTCAATAACCTGTAAATCATGAGGAATAATTTTATTTTCGGTTAAAAACTTTTAATCATCAACCCCAAAATAGCACGCTACTTACGCTGCTAAGACGGATTTTTTGCATTCTTTCATGTCCTTTAGCGCTTCTAGCTGCAATGAAAGAAATAAGTACAATTTTTTTAAGCTAAACTTGTAAATACTGTGTGTCATCTTTGAATATCTTCAATACATTTCCTTACCAAACACAGTCCTTTTTCTTCACACGCCATTACGCAAGTTGAGGTCATTAATAGGACCCCTAGGGAGGACCAAATAATTGTATGTCCCCCCATTATCACCAAGACTTCTATTCCTAGTAAAATGACAACTGATTATGAGTTGATAGTTTTGTTTGTATGATATTTAAAGAGTGTGCTCTGATATTCCGTCTGATTTTCGAAATACGATAAAGCATCTCGTAATGAGTATTGCAGCAGATGAAAAATCATGTCTTCCATTCCTATGATAAGATGGACGTGCTGATAAATGGACTGTTATTTTTTATTTATACACTAATTTCTTAATTCATGGTGATAAATAATATCACGTGCATTATAATATGTTATGTTTCGATTTTTTAATCTGATTTGTTTTTATCTTTATATTTAAATTAGAAAACACGAGAGCCTTAACCCTTTCAATTTTCATTATTGCTTAAGCAACGGATCAGGTCAAAATCTTATTGTCCATATTTACGAGGATTTAAATCTACCTAAAAAGAAATAAATAATGTTTTATGCGACCTTTATTCCCTTTACGCTTGGATTTTTCTCATTATTCATACAAAAGGTAAAAACTGAATGTGAAGTCAACAGCTTAATTTCTTTATGTTTTTTTTTCATAAATATTATTTAGTGACATCTAACTAAGTCTCTCTCTATGCAGCCCAAACAGCAACATTTGATGAAACACCACAATAATTTTAGCTGTCAGAATATCTTGAATATTGCCTCGTTTTTACGCAAAGTTTTGCAAGTTCCATCATTTTTATCTACACTGAAAATAAAAAAGAGAGAAATACAGACATCGTTCATGGAAGTTTACCTGAAAACATTTCACAAATTCGGCGCTTTTTGAATATCTCGCCACCTTGCACCTCTTGTTGAGAGATGAGTCGGAGTGCGGTGTGATATATATATATATATTTATGTGTGCAAAGTTTAATTGAGATCAAAGCCATCAGGACGTCACAAACACCTTTATACGGTCCACTTTAAGGCGCCTCTTTCCAGCGTCATCCGAAAATTACTCCATTAAAGTTATTTCTCTAAAACGGTATGTTTCAAAATTATGAAAAAAATATATATTGTTATTTAAACTATAAAAACCGACTTCCTTTTATGAAATTACTTTCGTGTATAAGAAACAGCATGAAAATATTGTTCAACGTCAAGCTGTTTTACATTAAAATTAAGTAAAATTGGTTATTTCTTCGAAACCATTTCATAAGAAAATTATTTTTAGATTTTTTTCTGTCCACCGCGTCCATGTAAAAAGTATTATTTTCTCCCATTGACGTAAAAGTTTTCTCCTATTTTGAGCTATCTGGAGACCCAGCGTCACCGTAATGAAGTGCGAGTATCAATGCGTTATTTCAATATAGTTTCTGTCAATATTTGTACCGACACAGATCGACTCAAGGTCGTTTGCGTCTACCTGCCCCTTAAACAAGCATCTAAGTAAGTCTATATACAAAAACACAAACTAAAAGAGAAGAATAACCCAAAAACACACTCAGACTCTTACTATCAGGCCAAAGAACAAAAGGTTGAGATGTAACATTAAGAGATAAACATTTATAACACGGTATATCTATAATGTGTGTTTGCACGACGTTTTATATTATTTGACCCAATGATATTAGAAGAAAATGTAGATAGGTTATAGGCGATCCGCGAGTGGCACGTTAAAACTTGGCTAATTTCCCAATCTGATCTCAGTATAGCGTCGGCGTCAGCGCATGTCGGGACGACGCACAGCAACATATATGTATTATAGGTCTTGTCTCTTTTTCGCTCGCGATAATTATGACTTCTACGTGTCAATGTGACATTGCAATACTACGTTATTGACTGAAGTAATTTATGTTGTGTGCCGTTTTAGAATTTCCATTCTTGTGTAGGTAACCTATCTCCACTTTCTTCTAATACCGTTGACTCCAACCATTCCGAGTTACCTTTGTCCCTCCCCTACCTCAAAACCTATCAGACCTACAAAATTGCAATTTGCGTGCATCTTAAGGTTACACGTCAGTTGCTTAGGGCAAAGTGCATAACTTAACCTCGTTTTTCTCGTTTAGAAGTTAAAAATTAAAAAAACCTTTTGCTATGTGGCAATTGATGCCAATAGTTCAGTTGGTAAAGCATGATTTTGAAATTTTATGCACAATTAGTCATGATTTTGTCAAAACAGCATTTTAATTTGGTTTTGAAAAGAGAATGACTTATTGTGTGTACAATTCCAAACTCTTGCTCTATAAACCTCACTAATACTGAACTATTGCCGTCACAATTGCCACAGACCAAAATGCTTTTCAATTTTTTATTGCGTAACAAGGAAAACAAAGTGAAGTTATGCCCTTTGGGCTAAGCGACTGACGCTTAACCTTAAGGTACATTTTCACTATGAAAACTTGCCAAGCATTGAACATTTTCAGAAACAAGGACGCTAACAAATTTTCTTTCCTGCAATTATGACTAAAGGAACCTCCATATAGTCTAAGAGCTAGCGACCAAATCGGTCATGTGGCTTCAGCTGTATTGAAACTCCGTTAGCTACTTCCCTGAACAACCTTTTCCAAAAATCTTCGTGCTGGCAGGCCGCGAGCGGTGGGTGCGGGTGTAGTGTGGAGGGGAAAGAAAACAAAAAAAAATTAGGGTTCAGCGACTTTAATTTTTTTTTCAAACAGTTGCTCTGTACTCTGTATTTACAAAATTAAAATTCTGATATGCGGACCAGTTACAGGCGTTCACAACATTCATAGTTAAATTATAAACATAAAGCAAACATACAATTTGAAGCAAGAATAAAAAAATCAATATGCCTATAATAATATATAAACAAATTTACATACATACCTAAACCTTTAACCTAATAACTAACTTAAAATTATACAAAATATATACAAAACATGACTGAAAGACAAAACAAAACCATACCGAAGAAGGTCTTAGCAAACTATTCCTAACTATTCTTAAGGGGCTTAGTATCGCCAAATGGGTACTTTCTAAAGTCTATTGCTCGTTTATGGCCCAAACAATAATATTGAAAAAAATGTTTTATGAATTGACAACTCTAAGACAACATATGCAACATTTTTCTTTTTCATACCACCAAAACTTCTATATGAAAAAAAAAAAAATCAACCGAATGGTGTTTTTTGGCTTAAATTCCCTACTGCTCCTAAGCGGCGTGGCTAATTTAATTTATTTATGCTTTGATAAATAGATACACTTGATAGTTATAAACATAACATAGGATTACTCAATCGAACAATCACGTCCACGTGAAACTATTTCGCCCTATCAAGGACGCATCGAGCGTCGTAACAGCCACTAAGCATTGCGCGCTTATATGAACGTTATTTTTAATGTCGTTTCTGTCGAGATTCGTACCGACAAACATCGAGCTGCTAATTTGGCGACAGTAATCGCCTTAAGTTTGTTATTACGTCATATTGCCTCATTTTTATCTAAGATCTTCGCAGCAGCGACGAAAAAAATACAAATATACATTGTAAACAATTTTAGGTCTTGTGAAATAAAACACTGGCTTAAATTCCCAGAACCATGGCAAAAGAAAGTGATGAAACTGTTTCTGATAAATTAAAACCTTTATATTCATAAACTCGTTTGTAAAGATGACGAACGTGCGTCACCGCCCAGATACAATTTAGGTAAAATTTTAGTTCGTTGGATTGAGGTGTATAACATTTACCATTTGTGGGATTTGTGAAGGGAAGTTGCGACTATGTGGAATCTCTTTACTGTAAGCTACATAAAGCTTAATAAGTACCAGGATGGCGATTCCAGCGTGTGCGCAAAAATTGCGAAAACAGAAAAATAAATCACATCCGTAGAAAACCCCTTCTAAAATCACTCGAAATCTGCCGTAGCAAATTTTTTCGCACTTGCCCGTATGGCAGTCCGGTGTTTAACTTCAAATTGCACGTTTTAGTTTTTATAGCATCATCTGGGGGCACGGCAGTGCCCCCGCCGAGTCTCGCAAAAAAACGCGGAACGGCCGTACCATCCTTTTCTCGAAGCAACTCACGGCACTTTCAACCCCCCTGTATCATTTTTATGCAATTTGTTTTTGATCCTCCATAAGTGTTTTAGTCGTATTGTGTTCGTTTACTTATGGGATACTTTATTTTCCGTTGTTGAAATATGATGTTTACTTTTTAAACTTAACCGTTTTGTAACACAACGTACGGGTCCTTAAAATAGAAAAATAGACGATCACATTTATTGGCCAAATAAATATATATATACGTAAATATATAGATAAACGTAAGATAAGAGGCCCTTTGAGTACGGAATCTTAATTTATTACAGTAATCTTATCTTATTCGTTACTTTGTAAGGCAAACTTACTATTTATAAAGGTATGTTTAAGGTTTTTTAAAGTGGTAATATTAGTGGTAATTTATTGGTGTATTATTTTTTTAGTCTCAAACACTTTTTTTATTGTTATTTTCATTAAGTTAAAAGTAAGTTTATGTGTCCCTTTTTATATTAAATGACAATATCAATACATATATAATAAAACTGAACGAGACCGTGTCAGTATAAGGAATATGTTTAGAAAAATGTAACGGTATTGTAAATAATTTATCCATTTAGATATCAAAACAGAAATTTTAGTTTGTCTGTGCATGCACCACGCAAAACTACTGGGCGGATTTTCAAAAGTTTTGGTGTGGTGATGTTGTGGTATGATAATTTAGTATTATCAATATACAACCGTGTAACAGAAAGGTGTAACCATATTTGAAGAGCTTATTCATTCAATGGTATAAAACGACTTTTACTATGGAACAAACACTGTATCTCGAAAAAAAATAACTGTTTCATAGAAAAATGCAATGCCGCTCGGCCGAAATGTATGGAAGCCATGGAAGGGCAGATATTTTTTGATATTTCAGTGTTGGCTCCATACTAAAAGTTGTTCTATACCATTGACTGAATAAGCTCTTCAAATATGGTTACACCTTTCTGTTACACGTTGTATAGGATTATGTATATATATTTTTTCCCTAGGAACGGTCACTTCTCACAGATCAATTTAAGATTCTGTCAAAAGCAAGCAAAGTAAAGCCATCACGGTGTAACGTTGAAAATAAATAAAATTCTATAAATGTTGCTTTCAAAGTACCTGAAATAAGACAGAGCAAAACACACGTAAAATGTCACAAGACAATAAACATAAATTAAACATTATTACTTATACTTTAATATGCAGGAAATTGTCTGTCTGTCTCTTTGTTTGTCCAGGCTAATCTCTCAAACAACTGAACCAAATTAAACTTGTTTAAACTTAAATCTTTGTATGTTCTTCTTCTCTGTGTACACGAGTATGATTACTTCGTTTATGTTACTTTTTCCTATTGTGATAGTTCTGCTGTCAGAAAAAGCTCACCAATGTGCATCTTTTTTAATTGTAATCTTGTTTATGTTTATATTTCCGTGTGTGCACAATAAAGAATAAAGAACCAATTTTTTCGGGACTTTTATTGGCATTTAGAGGACCTTTGAAAAAGTGATAAGACATCTTTAAGGCGATATGTAAAAGTTTTAGCGTTCCTGTTACTCCATATGCGAAAAAACCCTCAGTGCGAGAGGGACGGATTCGTGGAAAAGTAGCAAAAAGTCGGGTTTTTATTAATATAAAATGTACTAAAAATGCTATCAAAATTTCGTTTAACCAGGTTTTAGATACTGTTAAAACCCATCTAATAAAATATAATTGCAGTCTATATGTCATTCTAAATTGTCAAACCAGGAGAATTTTTGTCGATAAAGACCTCATTTCAATAAATATTTCTAACGAGCCGAAATTTTCCAATCGCGTTTCTGTTTTAACAGATCCCTAGAGAAAGATTCCAAAAATAATAAACTATTTTATCAAAATTATACATTGTTTACAGAAGTAGATATAGAAGTTCTAAAAGTGTAGATTTTTTTTCTGTAGCGCCTTAAATTTTGACATATTATTATGCCACTTTTGCCATCTGTCACTTTTAGTTCTCGAAGGATCTGAAACTTGACAGGCACGCACTTTGCTGTTTGAAGCATGCGTCAGTGACAGTCCACGTCGCTTGCACCATTTGTTCTCTATTATGTTTTGTGGAATGTCTGATTAGAGGAGTTTTCAGGAAAATGGGACGGGCTATTGAATGAAGGCAGCAAACTGATTAACGAGCTACAGGAAAGTCTTATAACTCGCTGTTTAAGATATTTTAAAGATATCGTTTTGTCTATCGGTGGTAATCCTCTGCCAAACAATGAATAGCCTGAACCAAGAGAATGGATGGCCGAAAACAAAAAAAAGAAATTGCGGAAACTCTTCGAGATGTTGTGCTTGCACTGAGCAGCGAAAATTTTTGACTTTATTTGTGATAGCGCCACCAACATTTTAGGGGAAATGTTTTTCTTGGATGCATCAAAAACATCTGGCACTGAAAAAACATCATTATACAACAATACCTATTTATTATATTGTTATAATTTTTCATTGTTTTGTTTATTTTTCTTCTTACAAGTACTTTATAATTTATAATTGAATATAAATTCTTCTCATATATTTATAATTACACATAAATTCTTCTCATATAGTTTATACCGACACGCCGCGTAAATAACATCGTGGAAACAAGTAGTAATAAAAAAAAACGGCTAAGTGCGAGTCAGTACCTATCGCGTACTCAGGTTCCGTATTGCGGATGATAAATTTAATGTTGTCATTTTTTTGCGTGAATTTCTCAACCGCTTTATTATTCCTGTAATTATTACACAAACACATGTCATATCACCATAATTTTTTTCATATTTTTCGGTCCACCAGTTTTAGAGATAAGGGGGGTGACATACATTTTTTACGGTTTTTCAAGGATTTCTCGAAATAGATGCAATTAAATTTATCTACCCAATATATTTTTACAATCAAATTTTTAACACCTACAATTTGATACCCATATTGTATTTTTATATATTTTTTTTATTTAACTTTTTTTTTAAATTTCTCATCTGTGCTCAATTTTTTTTTATCGCTATGGTTTTCCTGTAATTAGCCAGTATTCCTGTAATTGGCCAGTTATGATCTATAACTGTCATTTTTTTCATATTTATCGGTCTATCAGTTTCGGAAATATGGGGGGAGACAATATTTTTGTGGTTTTTTAATGATTTTTCGAATTCATTGCCCGTAAATATAAGAAATGTATATATTTTTACAATCCACTTTTTAATTTCTACAATTTGATTTCCATATTGTATTTTTAGGATAATATTTTTTATTTTTCTCACTTTCGTTTCGGAAATATTTTGAAAAATTTTAAATTTTTCATATTTTTTTTACACCGTGATATGTTCGCAAGTTAATGCTATTTTGTGCCAAACTTCATGTCTTCATATTTAACGGTGCTAAAGTTATAAGGCTGTGACATACGGATGGACGGACGAACGGACAACGGAGTCTTACCATAAAGGTTCCTTTTATATCTTTTAGGTACTACGGAACCCTAATATCATGTTTATTTATGTCATCTGAGATTTTACAATAGCGTATTGACTTGTGTTAAATAACGTGGTTTATCTTTGGTTTGATAACAACTTATTGTAATACGGCATAATTATAATCTGTTACATAAGTAAGTCAATAAAAACCCTGATAAACAGTTCGCCAGGTCAAATGGTCTTATATAATTTTGAATAATGGGTGTGTGGTTAACCAATGGATTGCTGTATAGGCCAAGAAGCTTAACAGTGACTTGTTTAATATTATTTGTGAGTAAATCCTATGACATTGGACTGATAATAAACAGGCAGATTGTTAAAACCCTCCATTTTGTAATTAATTAAAAATGAACACTTAAATTCAAAATTTGCTCCATTATTAAACAAAACCTTAAAACATTATGTATTGTATAAACTGTCATTGTGGTTTCCATTGGTATTAGTAAATTAGATTTTCACGTTTTAAATATAAATGTTTTAAAAACCAATGGAAATTTTGTGATGTCAGTATAAACAATACCTATAGGTATTAAGGTTTTGTGGGATATTAATTCAGCAAATTTTGAATTTAAGTGTTCAGTTTTGATTAATTACATAAGGCGGGTTTTTTACAATTCGCTTGCTAAACGCCTCTTAACTAATATTTATGTTAGTTTTTCCAGTGCACCGGCAGACGTGGCCTTACTAGTGTGCACACGTGTTTTTATGATGACATTGCAGTAATTTCTGTAGTGTTATGGTTTGGACGCCTCGACTATTTATCTAAAGGTCGCGGATTTAAATTCCATAGAGACTTGATTTGTGTTCGGTCTGCGTGCTTCGGAAGGCGTAATTAACTGTTGGTCCATATTATGCCAGAAGTACGGCAATACGGCACTTCTCACCGCTTTGAGTAATAACCGTCGGTGAAACGAGGGTGTTTGAGCGTGGGCTGCAACTTACAGTTTACAGTCCATGCTCAGAAACTCCTTTGACGCCCTGTGAGGATGTCATGCCGTGAGGATAAATTTAAATTGCAGAAGTAGGTGTTTACATAAATGAATTATAATCTGGTCATATTACAAGCAGTTCTTCAAAAAATAATATTTTATCATTCAAGGTAAATGCATCAGCTGGCATTAATCTGGGTCTCTTCGCGGGAGACAACAAAAAGAACTCAAATCCAGTCATCGTAAGGAAGTATTCCCACCATGCCCCAGTAGTCATCAACATCCACCCAGGATTGAAATCATCACAAATGACTCCACTTGCTTCATTGCCAACACCATATTTAGCACGGAAAGCAGAAATGTCACCTCGCTCTATATCTAGAAGATCTATAAGTTTGCTACCTCCGAGGCTCCCGATTCTTCCTTCCCCTCTACCGTTAATACCAAAACTTCCACTTTTGCCTTCACCTCTTCCTTTATTACCCCTCTTACCTCTCTTTCCTATTGTATCACCTTTGCCTTTTTTTAGCCCCCTTTTAAAAAGTCGAAAATTACCAGGCGTATGTCTAGGCTCAAAGGGATCAAAACCGCTTAATTTACCAATATTAGGGAAGAAACAATCAATCTTGAAAAGAACACTACCATCTGGAACAAAACATATAAATTTGCCAATAAAGTGGAAAACTAGCTTTAAATCTAATATTCTTGAAACACTTTTAGATATGAAAAGACGGGGTTTATTGTCAACAGCTGATTTTATTAAATTAAATAACCTTTTATTATAGAAACAAATTGTTTAGTATAATTATAAAGATTTGTGTTGAATGGCTATTTATTGTGATTTTGGACGAATGAATAATTGTATTTTTTGAAGAGTATATTCGGTTGATTCTGTAGATGGCGTGTCCCGATGCTTAGCCTAGACTTAAATTAAATTAAATGGCTCCAGATACATTTCAAATATACGTCATAAACACTTTGACTTGGATTACATTTGCTTATTATTCTAGACATTTTAAATGGTTAACTTTATGTTAATTTAAAAGTACGTCGTCCTTATTTTATTTTATTTTACTTTACCTACAGATACAATATAACTTATTTTATGCTGTGTTTTTAGATTGGTATATTTAGTAAGTTGAGTATAGTTCGAAGACCCATTTAAAGAGATAAAAAGTAAAATTGAATTACTTAAACAATAAATATAATATGCCACTATCACGTATATAACTAAGTACAAAATAGTATCACTAGATGCTATTTATTTACATGTCAAATATTTAACAAAATGTATTACATGTACTACTTATAACTTTTAACAAATATTGTCTCATTAAATACAAAATCTCTTGAACGTTGGTAAAAGATTGTTTTCTAAATAAAAACACGTATTAGAAAGGCTAGATAGACTATTTAGCAAAAGTTTTACACGAGTTTACTATCCTTAGCATGAGCCACGATTACGTTGAAGGCTTTGACGAAGCGGTCCTTCATCTTGGAGAAGAACTTGAAAAGGGGGTACATCATTGGCCGGTCTTCGGGCCTCGACGTGAAGCAATGGCGTTCGCTGTACTGAGGCCTCAACAGCGACTGACCCACAAGAAGACTTGCCTGGAAAAATAAATAAGTCATAGAATTATCTATAACATTTTTAGATAGAAAACTGACAACATAAAGAATTAAATGGTTTTTACTAACAAGAACATCAATCTGAAACGTTTTAATAAGTGATATATTTTTATATATATATAAATATATGTGATATATAAAAAATAAAATTATATATAAATTGTATCAAATTCCACTGAAGCCGACTGTATGTCGAAATATATCTGGAAATTATTATTTTAATAAGTGTTTTTATATAAATATATAATACAAACTGATATATTTTTTCTGGTTGTAAAACTTTTTTGGTAATATTTATTTGATTTCTCTAGTTATAGTTAAATATTACAAAATATATTAAAAAGTAAAAACATAAAAATCAAACCTCTGCAGTTATTATCATAACAATTGTAACAAATATTGTCAACATCACCGGAATTTTTAAATTCATTTTCGTAGTAATATTTAACAAAGAGGTAGAAAACTATACTTCCAGCATAACAGGTACTAACTAACCACTCCATGATTTTAGGATAAAATATGTAAAAGTATAATCAGATAAAGACTATCGCAACGGATCTGAACACGTAATATTAACAAATTATTACTGCATTATTGAAAATTGACGCAATTAATTATCAACGTTATTGACCTTGCACTGTTGTCACAATCAAAATGAAGTAGGCCGTCTTCAAGAATCGATAAAATGATGATGCAGCAACACTGGTTGTGGAAGCAATGTCGGCATACGTGCTGTTTCCACTTAGTGAATCGATGATTTTAAAATATAGTGTCCATAGAGTGGATAAGATGTATCGGTACGTGGCGATAACAGTTTTCGTGTTGGTGGTTGGTATCTGCAATCTATGAAACGTTGAAATTTTAATCCTTCACAGTGAAGATCTGGTGAAGTGAATAGTGAGTGTGAAATGTTAAAATCTACATGGTTGTGAAATATTTCAGGTTGGATTGAGGGCGGTAAATGCTTTGCCGCCATTGAGACTAACCATCGACTGCGGATCGGAAGAGGAAAAGGTGGGTTAAAATTACTTGTTTGGGGAATTGGTTGAATTAAACCATAGTTCTTTAACTTGAAAATGTCATCCTCTGTTACAGGATTTAACATTAAGAAAATCAGTTATTGCACCAAAAACATCAATTTTATTCGAAAATGATCGATTTAACGTTAAATCTTTTTGTAAACTTATTCATTACTCCATACCTAAGGCTATCAAAGATGGGAAGTTTATCCTTAGAGAATCGGATATGGATCAAAGCCAATTTGGTGATACATTGAGGCCTGTCACTGTTACGCCTCCGAAAGGGTTTTCCTTACCCAAATTGCCTCGGTTCAGGCTTTCTAAGCTGCGAGTTCCAGAGATAAATGTTCCAAGATTAACACCACCCCTGGGTGCTACCAGAAGTGGTTCTCTAGGACCACCAAGAATTGGAAAGTCAATGACCTTCTCAAACTTCCGAGAGTCAGTGGTAGATGACTCAAGTGTGGAGAGAATGGAAAAATTCAAAAAGGGCGTTCAAAAGATGCTGCACGTAGTGAAAGTTTTGGGACAAGTTGACAAATATTTATCGGAGAGGACGAGAATAGTGGTGGATAAATTATCGAAAACTTTTGCTGACTAAGAGATAAGCAATAAACTAGATAACGTACGATAGATATTTATGTAAATTTTTTAATATAATTATTTTATTTTAAATATACACAAATAACACAATACACTTGAAAAAAACCAAGATATATTTCAGGCCCCACTAAGCCCGGAATCAGTTTGAATAATAATGATAATATAAAATGAAAAATATATAAAAGATACTTAATTAAAATTTATTTAATTTAATATAAGTTCATACATCTGAAATATCTCTTTTAATTTTTTATCAGTTGCTAAATAAAACAATATTTATTAGGAAACAAACAAGGATATACAGTTTCTTTTGTTAAATGGACTTAGTCCTCTTTAATTTTACTGTACGACCATTTTAATATAATTATTAAGTTACATAAGAAAACATCGTGACTTTCTAAAGTTCAAATACCTATTTATCGAGCTATAATTATTTTATGTGCAGTTATTGTTAATAATTTTGTATTTGTATCGTATTTAATAATTAACTAGGCCTATTAAGAAACAGGTAGATCAAATTAATAATAAAACCGGCAAAGTGCGAGTCGAGTCTTGCTCTTTTAGGTTTCCATACGTATGAACAATTATTTAAAACTAGATGTTTATTTAATTTTAGGTAATGCTCTAATTCTGTCAGACATAAAAACTGCAAAATTAAGTTGGTTGAGTATTCGGGGACGTAACCCTAAAACTACATTATAAATTGGCGTTTTTAGTATTTGTTATTTAAATATAACATATGTTACATAATATACAGAAATTTCAAATTCCTAACTGCTTTGACCTTTAAGATAGACCCGCAACGCAAATGGTCCAGAAATGGCAACTTTGATAGCCCCCTAATTCTTTACTTTTCAAGATATAACAAAATTAAAAATATATTTATACTCAACTAGACAATGACACCCCACACGCTAGAGTAAGAAAAATTTCCAAAAAGTTGCGTTTTTTAACCGTTATTTGTTTAAGTCCTATATTTAGGACGGCAATACATAAGTTTCAAATTTGGTCAGATTGGTCAGGCACCACCAATTTAGTGCCTTATTTTTTTGTGGTCTTTGATGTTGCTTTGCATCTATAAGGTTGTTATTTACGACCATATTTTTAGGGTTTCGTACCCATATTGTTTGATGCCACGGAACTCTTTGTGCGCGAGTTAAACTCGCACTTGGTATATTTTGTACATAAATTGTTTAACATTGTAACATCACAATTCTGTTGTGTGATTGGCCAAATTTATTATAACACCGCTAGAAAACCAATCACAAGCGATAACGGTCTGTCTTAATTTTTATAGAGCCACGCCCTCTTTACTCTTCTCTCTTCTGATTGGCTTAAGGCATCTACTTATTCAATGGGCTCAGGTATCATGCCGAGTGTTCTTTTTCTCATTTTTCATAAAAATGTTTTTGATGGTCGTAGATAAAGTATTGTGTGCAACTAAACATATTATGGGACATTCGTGCAAGTCTATAGTGAAACTCACTTCGTTCGTTTTGTAATCGTGTCCCGATGTTTCATATTATGTCACAGTTGCACAAAATACTATTACATGATGATGTACGGAACTAGGGTTGCCAGACGTCCCGTATTTCCCGGGACGTCCCGTATTTCTGGCATAATTTTAAACGTCCCGCCGAGACAGAATCTGTCCCGTATTTCAACATTATTCGATTAATATTAGGCACCGCGTCCCGCATGACCGAATTATTTCAATATATTTTAAATTATTAAAAAAAACCTGGAAATTGCAACATTGTTTGATGACCAAAGTATAGGTGCAATTGAAAAGTTGAAGAAAATAATGGAAGCGTTTTCCAGGAATGAAATCCCTAACATTTTTATAATTATTTAGTTTATCTTCAGTATCCCTTGTTCCAATTGCTTTGCAGAGAAGATTTTTTCGCAGATGGCATGAAATGGACTGACGTGCGCAACAAATCTACCCCGGATTTCATAAAATATGAAAAATGAAACAAAGACATATTTTAAAATATAACTAGCAATAAAAGCACCTAAAAATAAGAACGTAAAAGACATGTTTTTTATTTGTCCCGGGGAAAAATTTCAAACCCCGTTTTTTTGCCTTATTTAGCATTTGTCCCTTACAGAATCAAAAAATATCTGGCAACCCTATACGGAACCCAAAAAAAAGGCTTGCCTGGCTGACTGAATCATCAACGCACAGTCTAAACGGCTAAGGATAGTAGTATAATAACAGGTTGACAGAGGGTTAATAAAACTTATGGTTAAATATCAGTCGCTTGGTACAAAGTGCAGAACTTAACTTTGTTGTTCTTGTTAGTAAGTTAAAAGTGAAAAAGATATCGGTCTATTGCAGTTCACGCCAAAAGTCTAGTATAAGCTAGGTTTATGAATCAACAGCTTGAAATTGATAGCACAATTAGTCATGATTTTGTCGAAACAAACTTGAAACAGCATTTTGAGCTTGTTTGGACAAAATCGTGACTAATTGTTTATTTTATTCCAAACAATTGATTTATAAACCTAAGTTATACTAATCTATTGGCGTGAATTGCAGTAGACCAATATCTTTTTCACTTTTAACTTCTTAACAAGAAGAACAAAGTTAAGTCGTGCACTTTGTCACCGAACGACTGATGCAGTTAGCAGTAAGCATTCATTGAAAAAGAATTTTTAGAAATTAAGCCCGTAAGACGTAATGTCTGTTTTAGAAAACTCGATAATAGTTATTTTGAAATAGTTATAACTCAGACCAAATAAAAAACATCTTGTCTGAGGGTTATTAGTAAAAAGATTTATAACAACAAGTTCCCCAAATGTAGCCTTAATAATTTTTTTTATTAACCGCAGAAAATATGTTGAAATGGTTAATATGGTTAATACCCTCAGGTTACCTAGAAAGGGAACACCTGTAATATTACAATCACGTCATGCCTACTAAGTAAGATAGTAAATATTTAAAATGTGTAATATCGTTAATACCCTGAGGTTACCTAGAACGGAAACACCTGTAAGATTACAATCACGTAATGCCTACTAAGGAAGATAGTAAATATTTAAAATGGTTCCTTTCCTTAATACCCTCAAGTTACCTAGAAAGGGAACACCTGTAATATTACAATCACGTCATGCCTACTATGGAAGATAGTAAATATTTAAAATGGTTAAGCTGACAAATTCAAGGTGTAACAGAAAGGTGTAACCATATTTAAAGAGCTTATTTAGTCAATGGTTTAGAACAACTTTTACTATGGAACAAACCTGTATATCGAAAAAAAAAATTACTCGCTTCATAGGAAAATGCAATGCCGCTCGTCCGAAATGTATGGAAGGGCAGATTTTTTTTTTGTGATTTCGGGGTTGACTCCATATCCATATTAAAAGTTTTTCTATTCCATTGACTGAATAAGCTCTTCAAATATGGTTACACCTTTCTGTTATACGTTGTATATATTAAAAGGTCTAAAATTTATATCAGGTTTTCTAAGCTTATACTTAATTGAAAAATTGGAATTGGGAAAATATACGATTAAGATATTTATCGACATAAGATATTTGTTGTGTTTTGTGAGTTTTGTGATACCTTAGAAAGCCGGTACAAATAAATATGGACAAAATGACATTTATTTATGTAGCCAAAGTCATACTAAAGACTCGGAGAGTGTCCAAGTATCAAGGCTTAATGACACTTCTGTAAAATTCATGAATAATTTTTTTCGTGTTCAATTGCAAGCCCACCCTCGAGTCAGTTACTGTGGGTGGTCAATATTTTATTTTGTTTAATTAGCAAATGTGTCAGTGATCCGTAATACGAGTATTAATCTCTTACCAAGCTTCCAATATGAATTTAGCTGTAAAAAGAACTCAGCAATGTACTGTGCAGGACAGCAATAATTTGGTGATATTTTGGGTCAGTGAGCTGTCACATGATCTTCTTCACTTTTTTATTCTTCATTTTATTCTGGAGTCAACAATATAAAACGCAGCTCAGTTTTTTTGCTTTGAATAAAGTGTGAAACTTCCTCAAGTTGGGAACATAATAATGAAAACTTCATTCTGCAAGAAAAGCCGGGTGAAAGTATAATACAGGGCCATGACAACAATCGTTGAATCAGAATTCAATCTGATGTACATATTTTGAATAACGAAACTGCATAAATATTAAATTAGAATATATAAGTAAATTTTACTTTGGATTGCACTTTAGTGCAAGGACGTACCCTTTGATTTCCGCGTGTGGTTTGCTGATCCAGGTAAAAAATATTTTTAGAGCATTATAAAATAAATAAGTCACAACAATAATTTTTATTTTGAAAATTTTACTTTATCGTGATTGAGTGGGATCCTGAACTCAAGCCTTCATATCTAAGCAAGCTATGGCAGGCCAATACATATAATACTAGCTTTTTCCTGCACTGATTTAGTTTGCATTCTTTCGGGATAAAAATTTGCCTACGTAACTCTCTGGCCCATAAACTATCTCTATGCCAAAATTCACATCAATCCGTTGCTCCATTACTGCGTGAAAGAAGGACAAACAAACAAACCAACAAACACACTTTCGCATTTATAATAGGGGTACAGATATCATTACGACATAAATCCTCAAAGGTGTCAGAGGTTTTTTCCGAGTGTGAACTGTGAAACATTTCTATCGCCTATCGCCGTTCTTCGTGCACAAATGCACGCTTTTTAGTGCGTGCAAGTTTCTTCACAATGTTTTTCTTCACTGTTCAGCAAGTAATAGACAATACAATCATTGGTATATGCCCGACTGGGGATCGATCCTGGGTCTCAAGATTGAGAGGACAGCATTTTACCACTTGAGCTACCGCCGCTATAGGCCAAGATTTCGCAAAACCAGCCGGTTCCTGGCGTGCATTTAGGACAAGAACATTAGGGCTAGTTCCAACACATCTGTATAGAAGCATGTCAAGGAAGTTTAGAGGAGATTTTTCAGTAATAGCAAAATTTTATATTTTTCATACGGTTTATCTAAATAAAAAAATATATATTTGAGATTAACGAGTGTTGAATTTTCGAAAAAAGTGCTTTTTTCGATTTTTTAATACGCTCAATATATTTATACAACTAATTTTGCATGTGGTTACGCCTAAGAATGCCTCCAACACCGCAAGAACATTCGTTTGTGAAAGTGACCCAAGAGACACCAAAAGCTCTCGGAGATGACGATATTGTCATCACTGGGATGTCGGGATTGTTTCCTACTTGCAACAATGTGAAGGAGTTCGGTGAAAAACTTTACAGCAAGGTAAAATTTTGCAGGCCAAAGTACTAGATTCATATAAGTTATTTCTTATCAGGCTGTAAGTATCATATTATCTTCTTTTATTCAATATACTCTTACGTGATGTAACGTATGTCTGGATGTACGCCCATAACTTTACAATCAACGGTCATCGGGCAAATTTTTGTGCAGTGTTTTATTACTTGAAAATTAAATAAAATGAAAAATCAATGAAAATTAAAAATGACAATGAAAAATACTTCATTTAAAAGTTAGGATAACATTCAGAGCAGCTATGACCCTTAAGCTAAGCAAGCTTGAAAATTGAGGGCTTTAACTACGATATTCCACAAAGTGATCCACTCAGGTACTAAAGCTCGAAACAAGTTAATGAGACTAAAATACAAAACTACCTACTACATGTTATACAAAATTATACAAATATGCCTCAAACAAATATTTATAACATGCTACATAGTTAATAGAAAATAATAAGTACTTAGAATCAAACGCTGCTACAATAAGTATAGATAATAGGGTTACGTTATGTTGTATTATATGTGTATTACCTACATAAACTTAAGTAAATTATTTATAATGAATAAATAAATACTTTATGAACGTAATGTTATTTAAAATATTTTTTCATTTGGATTTAATATTTGTTTGTATTGTATTTACTTATTTGTTATAGTATATCTTTCAATATCAGGGTATCAAAGGAGCTAAACTGTTACAAAATCTACCGGAGAAACATTGCAAAAAGCCATAAATAAGCATAGACTAAGTATACATAGTCTATTATATAGGAGGCGAGGATAATTTTCAGAACGATCAGAATCTAAAGAAACTAAATACGTTTAAATTACGTAATATACATAATTTGAAACATTTAAATTAATGATCTAGATAGATTTTGTCTTGAGTATCCTCAGTTACAGTTTAGATATTTAGTCAATGACTTTTACATACTGTTTAAACCTGGACAATCTACATCATTTGTCTACCGTATGATTTGCAGGAAAATATGGTAAAAACCGACAAGGTGCGCTGGAAGTATAACCACCCAGAACTGACGGAGTACTGTGGGAATGTGCCAGGTCTCGAGAAGTTCGATGCCCAGTTTTTTATGGTGCACTACAGACTCTCTAACAGTATGGACGCCATGTCCAGGAAACTTCTGGAACACGCCTACCAAGCCATTTTTGATGCTGGTAACTATGCCGACTCTTTTTTTAATATCTACATGTCTCTGCGCCCTACCTTGACAAAACAGAATGCAATTCCATTTGTTACAGACCACTAGGAATTTGAAACTTAACAATGTTCCGATTTCAAGTGGATATGATATTAATCGTAGATTGTATAACCAGCTGTTTTACAAAACTAATAGTTGTTTACAAACAGCCTCTATTACGAAAAACAGCTAAATTATTGCAAAGCTTAGCAAAATTCAAGGGATAAAATTCTATTTTCCAGGAATATCTCCTAATGAGCTTTCTGACAAGCGAGTTGGAGTTTACATAGGCACCTGCCTCACTGAAACTGAAAAAGTTTGTGCCTATTCCCACGTGGGCATTGGCATTGTAGGGTAAGTTTATATTTTTTCTTTTATTAAGATTCTCCTGCAAACATCTTATTCATCATTGAGTCATTAATCTGAACTATGTTTTAAAATTAAATACACTGCAAAAGCTGTTTTTTGTTTTAATATAAATAGGTAATGATAGATATGATAATTTAAATATAAATACTTTTATCTCAAGATATATTTCGGGTCCGACCTGGACCCGGCATCAGACGAGTATCTTAATTTTAATTAAGATACTAATCTGAACTATGTAACTCGTTTAATGTGGCCTCTTTAAGAGAAGTAACTACCTGTGGGGTACGTTGATGCATTAATTATATTTAGCGAGATTGTTTATCTGTGTTTCTTGTCCTTCTGAGATTGTGATCTGAATCGAATCCTTGTATTTAAAACGGTAAATTTACATCCACATCACCCTTTTTAATTTGTTTTTTAGTAATTTTCTTTTTATATTTATAGTCTTTAATTTTCTGTACCTACATACAGTTTTGTTTTGTTTATTTATTAAAAAGGTAATTAAATCTGGCTTTTATTTTTCGCATGTATAAATTTGTAATTTTTTTCCGCTAAACATTTGTGTTTCTTATTATCTCAATTTTGTCGGACAGTGGTCCTTTTGCGTGTTGCTGCTGGCCGGCCGGTTTGAAGTGTGAGACAGTGCAAATGTCTTGTCGCTATGCACAGGCGGATTCTTTTTGGACTAAAATATTACTAGATATGATTAAATAAAATGTTAACGTGGCTAATGATAATTTACGGGCGAGTGAAAGTAAAATGGTGGAAAGAAAAGTGAATACAGAAAAAGAAAGTGACAGTCCTTTAGGCCGCCAAATTGTAAAGCAATAAGAGCGTTGGTTTCTACACTTATGTATGGAAGTGAATGTTGTGTATTGTATGGCAATCAAAATAAAGTGAATGCGTTGAAAATGTGTTCCTTCTGATTAGAAAAGTATCGATTTAGACTTAGGATCGTTAGTACGGTCAATGGTGTACTCGTAGTAGCACAGAATAAAATCCTAGTAGTAAAGAAAGAAATTAATCGTTTAGGCACATAGAAAGAATGGATGAAATAATAGTAACGAAAGATTTATTATATATGTATCGAACAGAAGTGGAAGCTTAACTAGACTGCAGTAGAAAAATGTGTATATATGCTGATAAAATAACTAGAGAAAGATAAAATAAAAAGCTACCAGAATATTCATTTTGCAGTATTACGTACGTTTTTCTATAGGCCTGATTTGTGTATAAGCCTTATCTCATACCAATATAAGCCATGTACAAGTTCCATTATATTTATTAACATAACTAAGACAGGGGTTTTCAAAGTGGGGGGCGTGCCACCTAGGGGGAGCGCAGAGACCTACAAAGTGGGGCGCGAGCCACCTGTGTAGTTAGTAGTTAGAACCTTATTATAGATTAAAAAGAAACAACGTCTGTACTCAACGCATATATATTTGTGTGAAAGGGGATTTTCTGCTGTTGTAATGATACAACCAAGTAAAGAAATAAACAAGATATTGGTAGTGATTTGTGCTGTGCTATTTCTGTGGTTATGTCGAGAATCAGAAACCACATAAAAACTATGCAAAGTTCATCGATCACATTCGAATAAGAGGTATTACCAAATTAAGTAGCTTTTGTATGATCTTTGTGTAACTTTAATAAGCAGTAAAAAAAAATGTCATTGTGTTATAGAACAGTTTTTTTTTTCTAACCTGACAGTAACCTTAGATTATCTGGGCAGGGGATGCGGAAATTTCTTTTGGTAAAAGAGGGACGCGACATACATAAGTAAGGGAACCCCTGATCTAAGACATCGTCGGGCGAAAGGAAATGGATAAACAAACAATCAAAATGAAACATATAAAATAAATGAAAAATTGTCTGTTTCCAGGTGTAACCGAGCCATGTTCTCGAACCGTATTTCCTATTGTTTAAATACAAATGGCCCTTCAATGACGATTGACGCCGCTTGCTCCGGGTCTATGGTGTGTATGGAGAGGGCTTATGAAGCGATAAAACGTGGCGACTGTGATACTGCTATCGTTGGAGCTGCTAATATCCATTTACATCCACAATCCTGCATACATTATGGAAGGTTTGGCCTTAATATTAGAGATCGCATTACAGTTAAGAAAATCCGGAAATAACTTTCTTGAAAAATTAAATGGACAGACTTGTTGGGTGGCAAACAATAAAATCTTTAATATACATTATTCGTGGTCACTCAAAGGTCTGTGTCTTAAAGCATTTACCAAGTCTGTGTCAATCTGTCAGTCAATACATTTCTTTCAAATAATAAAAAAAAAATGTGAAGTGGATATTTTTGTAGTAGAAGATTATTAAATTGTGTAAAGTCGTTGCGAAAGATTGAAAACAAACAAAACATTAAATTTTCTTTTTGTATTTTTTTCTTTATATTACTCAATTTAAAAATTAAGTTTATACTTTACAAGCAACACTCTTTTTGTTTATTTTTTGAATATTATTTAAATTTAAACATCAATGCAAGCTGCTCTTACTGTGTTATTTAAAATTAACGAGCATAAATAAAGCCTCATTGCATAAAGGACAGTGGGCAAATTCGTTCCAAGCGCCGCCAAGATCAAGACATATCTTAAATGAAGGTACGTAAGAAAACCTCAAACAATTACAGAACCCTATCAAAATCTATCTGAGAGATTTCGAGATATGAGTAATTATGTTTTACAACCTCCCGTTCTTCAGTTCTTGTAATTAATACCGGGCCCGGACAAGAGTTTTTGCAAATGTAAAAATCTTAACTAATACATTTTATTTTAGTTTTTTATTTTGATGGGGTTCTGCTTGCTTGAGGACTACATTTTGTCCTTTTATTTACCATAAATCTTATTCTTGGCGGTGCTTGGACTAACTCAAGTCAACTCACCAACTCAACCAACCAACCAACAAGTTTGCCCACTTACGGTCATTTAAGATGTTTTTCAATTACACCACACCCTGCTTTGAAAAGTTGTTCAAAGCAGGGTGAGCATAGTTACAGTAAATGTTATAATTCTACTAACTCATTAAATAATGTTCAATTCATAGAGTTCAATTCTACTATAAAGTCGCCGTCAATAGAAATTGTGGACTATGTAAACAAACCGTTTTCTCAATTTTTCTCAAGGTTCTGTCACGGAGTCTCACTGAACATTATTCCAAATCACGAAGCATCAAGTCTTACCAGACATTCACTGTATTTCATCATGAAATATTCAATAATCACCAGTTAATTACGGAAAATCATAGAATCGATAGTCAATTCTGTACTGCGTCGAGATTGCTGTCATATTTTTTTCTCATCGAATCTGTATTGTCATTGAAAATTAGTGATGTACGAATATATTTGAATATAAATCTATTTTATTCGTGATGCTATTTTATTCCGTCATTTTTTTTTGACAGCGTTACTTCATAATCTTTGACATAAACGTGTGTGTGATTCTATCGAGAGCTTTGTGATCGATTTGACCAGCGATTCATCAGAATATTTTAGCGATAAATCAAATAAAGAAAATTAATTAAGCACCTAACATATTTTAATCACATACTTACCCATCTCTAGATAGTTCACCTATTCATAGACAAAGACAACATGGCGCTTTGTTTACATAGTCCACAATTTCTATTGACGGCTACTTTATGTAAAAATATGACGTGCTCAAAGTCAGGTGTTATGGTGTTTTGTGCCGAAATCAAAAAATAAAGCTGACTTTGTTTTACAGAATGATGAAAATTAACTCAGACGGCAAAACGAAGTGTTTCGATCAGCATGCTGACGGGCAGTCTCCATCGGAATGTATAAGCATCATATTTTTGCAAAAAGCTAAGAACGCAAAAAGGTAAATTAATCGAAATTATTATTGTGTTTAATATTCCAAATAATATTTGTGCCAAACGGGACACTGCCGCGTAATCATCTAAGAAACTGTACTATTGTATTATAGTAAAACTAATCAGATGAAATTTGGCTAACATATCGTGAGTAGGCGTTTTGTAGTAATTATGAAACTAAACCACGAATGTTTTAGTAATAGATTTTATACATACGTACGTCGGTCTCCCAGAGGGGTAAGCAGAGACTACAGATTTCCATCTGCTATGATCTTGACACACCTCTTTCGTCTCTTCCACATCCATCAATCTAGTTATACAAGCTCTTCAATTCCGGGTACTTTGATATTGCCCTTCTATATTATTCTTCTATATCTCGCCAATTTGGTCAGCATCCGTCCTTCTAGGGCGGCCTGGTCAAGCTCTACCTTCGACTTGCGCACCATAAATTTCTTTTGTCACTCTACTTTTATTCATTGTTGATTGATTGATTGATTGTTGTTGTTTTGTTTTGACTATATATAAAGCTACAAAACGGTAACTCACTGACTCACTCATTGACATGGTTGTTTAGTTGGAAGGAGTCGTTTGGGGTGGTAGTGTTGTATGTATGGAATGTCGGGTGTCTAATTGTGAGTGGGGAAAAATCTCGACATTTGACATTTTTTGACATTTGACATGGTTTTTTGACATTTTAGTGAGGCGGGTCGTTGTATGGGATTTTATATGGGAGTTTTGAAAAATTCCGCGAGTGAGTAGGCGAGCCCGAAGGGCGAGCCTACGAACGAGCACGAACGAGCACGAACGAGCACGAACGAGCACGAACGAGCACGAACGAGCACGAACGAGCACGAACGAGCACGAACGAGCACGAACGAGCACGAACGAGCACGAACGAGCACGAACGAGCACGAACGAGCACGAACGAGCACGAACGAGCACGAACGAACACGAACGAGCACGAACGAGCACGAACGAGCACGAACGAGCACGAACGAGCACGAACGAGCACGAACGAGCACGAACGAGCACGAACGAGCACGAACGAGCACGAACGAGCACGAACGAGCACGAACGAGCACGAACGAGCACGCGAGCGCGAAGCGCGAGCGGGTGAAGTTCGTAGTGATGTACCTGGGTACTAGGGATGGGAAAAATTGACATATTTGACACTATTGACAGAACGAGCCCGCGAGCGCGAAGCGCGAGCGTGCGCAGTTCCTAGGGATGTCCCCGGTCACTAGGGATGGGAAAAATTGACATTTTTGACATTATTGACAGAAAGTTCGCCGGAAGTCCCCGGTCACTAGGGATGGGAATTTTTTTTTTTCTAAAATTTGTTACAAAAAAAATTTGTTTTGGCCATATCTTCGGAACGGAAGGTGGTACAACCCTAGGGGTCGGACCATAGGGTGACAACAAGTTTTTTTTTTTTTCAAATGTCAAAACTTTAACGGCCCGTATCTCCGAGACGGCTTGAGTTAGACCCATGTTGATGGGTGTCTAAGAAAAGGTTTCGCTGAGATCTAGCCCCCCCCCCGGTGTCAAAACTTTAACGGCCCGTAATTCCCAAACGGCTGGAACTAGACCCATGTTTATGGTACTCTAAGAAAAGGGCTCGACGAGATCTTTCTGAAAATAAAATTAAAAAAAAAAAGTCGAAAAAAAACATTTTTTACGAAAACTTTGGTCGGCCATATCTCCCGAACCGTAAGTCCTAGCGAGAAAAATTTGACATTTGACAGAATTTGACATTTTTTTGACAGGTCCAAAAAAGTGCTCCGATTCGCTTGAAACTCGGTATCAAGGGGCAGGTGGGGTCGGTGATTACGAATCCACTGTCAAATTGGACACTTTTTGACAACCGACAGGGATTTTGACACTTTTTCGAAAAAAAAAATGGATTGGACATTTTTTCGGATCTAATGGCGAGGCCGAAGGCCGAGCCTTCAAGTGTTTTTCGGCCGAGCACGATACCGCGGCTACCAGAGTCATATCTGATGTCATTCTAGGGAGGCCGAAGGCCGACCCCGGAGGACGATTCCTACGAGGCCTCCGGCTTCGCCTCGTAGGAATCGTCTGGAGGCCAAACAGTACCAAGCGGCGAGGCCGATGAACGAACATACGAGGCTGAAGGCCGAGTATGTGAGTTCATGAGGCCGAGTTCACTTAACCCCGGGGGCATTACAAGACAGTTTCTTTTGGATCTATCTCGCAAACGTTTGAGCTTGGGCTTAGCGGGATTCGACTCCGTTGAAGTTGGTTCCAACACATTTCGACCGTTTACATTTTGGACTTTTGACAGCTGTCAGAGTACACAATAGCAAACAATTAGTCCATTTCTATTGAATCAAAGTTACCACACGTATTTTAACGCGCTATTACGGTTACGACGATGACAATTTTGAAAACTGATCATGACCGATGACTTTTTTTCCCACCCGATCATGACCGATGACATTTCGTGATACAATTGACTTCTGCCCATTACTTGAATGTCGTCTGATCACCTGTTTCAATTCAATTTCAAACGTGTTTTTAACTCGATACCTTGTCCTGTCACGTTAACGAAAAAGTTACAACAACAACTAAATGCAACAAAACACCACGCAAAACACTAGTCCTCTCTATATAAATAAAGTTAGTTTTATATTTTTATTAATAAAATTATTAATAAAACTAAAATAGCTCGCAACATTGCCAAAATAAAAAATCTAGATATTATTGAAACCAATCTGAGAAAATATTTCTGAGTGCTGTACATGGTTCCTATTCGTCAAACGAGGAAAAAAAGTGTGTTTGAAGACCTCATTTCAACAATTATTTCCATCGGGGAAAATTTAGCCAAACAAAGATCAAAACATTGTTTTCCAAAAACAAAACCCTAGATTATAAATGTAGTCAAAATGCATTCACCAGAAATGTATAACAATTTTCTGTGTTTTCACGAGATACACAGAAAAGAAGCATCCATATTTTTTTTACATATCGCCTTAAGTGCACAGCCGGAAAAAACTCCCCAACGTATTAAAAAAAAACTCATTTTGACGCATGAGTGAGCATGTTTGTTTGTTTATATTTTTGAAAACCATACTTGACTTTCAATTAATCTTTTTGAAGTGGACACTTCTTTGCTTGCAACTTGTAAAGAGAGGCATGTTCCGTTAGAGAAACTTGTACGTCACTTTCGGAACTTACCTTTTTAACGGGACACCTGACGCTAGAACATCAACAACACCAGGTTTTCAAGGGTTCATTGGAAGAAACTAGGTCTCTCTTCATATTGAAGAAAATATATTTGATTTATCAATCTTTACCTAGGGATTCCACCTATAAACAATGTTTTAAGATTTATACTTTTGCCAAAAAAAATGTTTTTCCACCCTCTTTTTTTTTGGTTTTCAAAGACGCGGTTTTTTTATAAAACTTGATTTTTGATTTTTTTGATTTTTGATTTTGAACTTGATTTTTTTTTTATAAAATAGGCAATAGAAATATGAAGGGATGTTACCTCAATCCAATATTTTTTTCCCTAGCTAAAAACACACCAATTTGTTGTTTCGCTGCGTGATCACTAGTATTACGCGTCCAAGAACAAGAGGCTAAAGAGCCAACATATAATCGCCTCTATGAAAAGCAAATAAGGTCTTTGCCATTGGACTTATTGTGCTGTACGGGTAATAAAAAAAGTTGCTAGGGTATGCCATCATTTTGATTTCTGATTAGGTTACTACGTTTTTAATCGTTTATTATTTATTTGTTAAAAGTGGTATATTAGTGATATATTATGATAAGTTAATAGTTATTTGATCGGATAAAAATAAAAAACATAAGCGGATTTGCTGCCATATTAATAATGCTATCTACGGCAGCCATTGACCTATGTGATTGAGTAATAAAGTCTACATAAGAAATATTTACTTACACAATTTAATACACTTAAATATAAACAATTTAATACACAACCCGCTGCTTTTTAAAAATTCAATTTAAAATTTTTAATTTTGGGGATGCATAAAGTTATAAAAATCAAATTGTTAGTTTTCAAAAAACCGGCCAAGTGTGAGTCGGGCCTCGCTCTTTTAGGGTTCCGTACATATGACTTAGATCTTCAAACTAGATATTTATTGAATTTTAGGTAATGCTCTAATTCTGTCAGACATAAAAACTGCAAAATTAAGTTGGTTTAGTAGTAACCCTAAAACTACATTAAAAATCGGCATTTTTAGTATTTTTTGTTTAAATACAAGATATGGTGTATACAGAAATTTCAAATTCCTAACTGATTTGGCCTTTGATATAGACTTCATGACGAAAATGGTTTAAAAATGGCAACTTTGATAGGCCCCCATTTCTTTATTTTTCAAAATAAAAAGAATAAAAATATATTTGTACTCTATATAATGAGCTCTAGACAATGACACCCCACATGCTATGGTAAGAAAATCAATTTTTTTTTCTGCTCCATTTTCATGTATGAGGAGGCATTTTGAAAAATAATTAAATTACATTTTAAATTCAAAATTCGGTTTAGGGTTAACATTTTACACAACATGTAAAAATTTCAGTTTTCTATCTCATTCCGTCTAAGAGCTAGAGACCCGTGACATACGGACATACAGACGGACAGCTGAGTGACATGAATAGAGCTCCGATTTGCTCTTTGGGTACGGAACCCTAAAAACATTATCCGACTTGTGAATATTATTTATCTTTCATTTGCTTTGTATGAAAAAACAAGTTTTAAATATCTTCAAAGTCAAAAAAGAACTTCAAATTCAGGGTAGCCTTTACTTTTTTTTAACACGCTAGTTAGGTTCTACTATAATTTCTTTCCAGAATATACGCAACGGTTTGCAAAGCAAAGACTGAGTTCAGTCATCTGGACAGTGGCCATTTCGATAGATACGGCCCTTACCGTGAGCCAGGGGTTTTGTCCACATTCTACACCAACTTTTACAAGGACACAGAGATAAGTCCATCCGAAGTGGAGTACGTTGAAGCTTATGGTTCAGGTAATTTAAGAAAGCAAACTGTTAATTTACTGGGTGTTAAAATAAGGTTGAGGAAGCCGGAAACCGGTAATAGTACTTGTTCACACAAAAATCTTTAACTATGGAACTGACACTCAAATCGCAAAAAAAACAGCTGTTCAATAGAAAAGATACATATGATTACGATTACAAACTTGCTTTCAATCGGAAACAAAGGAGATGGTCAGTTCCCCATAAGCAAAATGCCTTAAGAGTGTACACAAATATATTGTGGTCAATGATAAAGAACAAATTCAAAATAACACGGTTTGACTATCCATTTAAAACGGACACCATTTTATAATAACTTTTTATGATAAATCGTTTTTATTTTGAGGTTATTTTCATATGGCATTGCGAAAATAAACTTAAGCGCGTTTGAAACGTTCATAGTTGTAACAATGTTTCACGATGATTCTGATATATTTAAAAGGGTCATGCTCAAATGTCAGTCGTAATGTAATCTCTATCAGAATCCAGAAGAAAAGCATGAATCGTGAAATAAAAAGCTGTGACTGCCGATTGCGTCACGCATGACTCTATCAAAGCACGCTGGAAGCGTAGTTTGTGGACTATTTGGTAGATGGCGCCCTTTCGTTTCGTTGGTGTTCGCTCTCATGACTGGCTGCGACATTAAGTACTTATATTATTTTAATATGTGTGTCCGTGTTATTATGAAAGTGAAACTAGCTACGAATAATTCTAACAGAAATTATAGCATAAATTTATTTCATGTACGCGGTTAAGGCATATTCTGACCATCTCCTTTAAAAGCATAAATATTTAAAATAATTCCTCGGGCCAGGATTTGAACCTGCGACCTCCTGCTTACATGACAGGCGCGCTACCGACTGCGCTACTGAGGTTCGTATCTAGAACTGGAACAAATTAAATGAGCGATGCGTGAAATCATATAACGCCCTCAAGAGCGTTCAGTATGTGTATTACAAGCTGGTATATCGAGTAGTTACAAATAATTCGATGTACAAGTATGGTGGAAAAATTCGTCGTCCCAGATACGAACCTTGGTAGCGCAGTCGGTAGCGCACCTGTCATGTAAGCAATAAGTCACAGGGTAAAATCTTCGGCATAGGAATTTTTTCAAAATACTACTGAGGTTCGTATCTAGAACTGGAACAAATTTTTCTGTTCAGAATGAGCGAGGCGTGAAATCATATAACGCCCTCAAGAGCGTTCAGTATGTGTATTACAAGCTGGTATATCGAGTAGTTACAAATAATTCGATGTACAAGTATGGTGGAAAAATTCGTCGTCCCAGATACGAACCTTGGTAGCGCAGTCGGTAGCGCACCTGTCATGTAAGCAATAAGTCACAGGGTAAAATCTTCGCCATAGGAATTTTTTCAAAATACTACTGAGGTTCGTATCTGGAACTGGAACAAATTTTTCTGTTCAGAATGAGCGAGGCGTGAATTCATATAACGCCCTCAAGAGCGTTCAGTATGTGTATTACAAGCTGGTATACCGAGTAGTTACAAATAATTCGATGTACAAGTATGGTGGAAAAATTCGTCGTCCCAGATACGAACCTTGGTAGCGCAGTCGGTAGCGCACCTGTCATGTAAGCAATAAGTCACAGGGTAAAATCTTCGCCATAGGAATTTTTTCAAAATACTACTGAGGTTCGTATCTGGAACTGGAACAAATTTTTCTGTTCAGAATGAGCGAGGCGTGAAATCATATAACGCCCTCAAGAGCGCTCAGTATGTGTATTACAAGCTGGTATATCGAGTAGTTACAAATAATTCGATGTACAAGTATGGTGGAAAAATTCGTCGTTCCAGATACGAACCTTGGTAGCGCAGTCGGTAGCGCACCTGTCATGTAAGCAATAAGTCACAGGGTAAAATCTTCGCCATAGAAATTTTTTCAAAATATTTGTGCTTTTAAATTTGTTTCTGATTGATTGCAAGTTTGTAAGGCACTCTAATAATAATCAGAATAATAGGAGCTGTGATCCAATTGATGAAACAATTTACATTTTTGCGGTTGGCAGGTAGGTATTCACACACATACTTGTACTAAATTTAACAGCAGGTTATTTAATACAGCATTTCCCGAAGCTGACAAGGCAGAACTCAAAGCAATCGAAGAAGTTTTCTGCAATAATCGGCAAGACCCATTATTTATTGGCAGTGTCATGTCAAATATGGGATACAGCCAAGCTTCCACTACGATTGCTGGTATTACCAAGGTGAGATATAGTCTAATTTAGAGAACAGTAGGGTCTCGCTATAATCTGGATAGGCAAAAAACAGGCCATTGCATTACCGAGCCATCCGGTTTGTGGTCTGCAATATTTTAGTCATAATATTGTGTGCCATGTTTAATCTTAGTTTCATCAATTAATTATGGAAAAATAAGAGTGAGACAAACAAGACAGACAATACATACAAAAGACATATGTATTATTGTAAAGAAATATTGTAAAGAATTACAAACATGTAAGAAATCTGAGCGTTTGACATGAAGTAAAAAAAGGAAGTTATATTTTTATTGTAAAAGTCTGTAATGCTCTTCGGCTTATAATTTTCCCTCATTTCAAAAACACTGTCCCCAAAGCGACGGAGAATCATAATCTCGTGACTATCAAACTCGTTATTTTCACCTTATTTCAAAAGCAGTTTCCATTGCTTCTGAATTTCCCGCACCACCGCCCGGGTATTACAGTGATCACCGAATAAGTGGGAGTCCTAGTATCAAGGCCCTACTTTACAATATAGAGAAGAACAGGCCTGTAAAAAGTTCTACTCGGCAAATTTTCTGCGTGTTTTAGGTTTGCCTAGCGTATCATACGGGCAAGATTCCGGCCAATCTGAACTGCCAGAACCCAAGAGAGGACATAGAAGCGTTACGAGAAGGACGCATGCGCGTCGTGACTGAACACAAGCCCTTCACCCGCCTATACACGGCTATCAACAGTTTATCGCTGACAGGAATCAATGGACACATTCTTCTGCGAGGTCAATATAAGCCAAAGGTACTTTGTGCTGGTGTTTTGCACTATCGTTGAGGTAGAAGTCATAAGTTTTCATAAATTACACTTCACATGCCTAGATCTTAATATCTAGCCTCCTTATATTCTACCTATACATATTATGTACGAAGTATGCAATGTTTTTCAACGGTGTAATTCTGTTCCAAATTTTTGACACAGTTTCCCAATTTTATCAGTCATGCATGCATCACAAGCTTGTAGTGTCTTTACAAAAAGTTTACGAGGACTCGTGTTAAAGGCCAAACAAACAATCATAATATGCAATTTATTAAATTAATATCGTGTATCTTTAAAGGGGGGTACTTTTTTATAAGCATCTTATGAGCAGCTCATTAAATTTACAATAAAATCTTCTACTTAAATAGTCAATAAAAAGCTATCTCCTAAGTAAATTATTATTAATAACGGCTTCTACTTTCACGTATAATTAATATTCACTATGTACTAAATTTTTCACCATTACTATTTCGGCATTTTCAAGGCGACTGACGACGTGGCCATAACCATCGTTATAAAATGAACACTGTTATAATAATAATTTAGTATGTCAGTTCACGCGAGTTTTAATGTCTCTCAAATCTTATATTTTATATAAAAAGTATGATTTCAGAATCTCTCAAAATATGTATCGAAAATCCCATATTTGCTAACGGCATCTGGAAGACAGGAATCAGCAGTGAATAGAATATTCGACCATCTAAAATCAAATCCAATAGACCCTGAAGAAATAGCTATGTGTCATAATATTCATAAAGCCCGTGTGTCTAAGCACTTAGCTAGAGGAATGATCATTTTAAGTAAGTAGTCGTTTCAAATAATGGAAGAAAGCATTAGTAGAGAAATCAAAAACATATTTTCTTTACAGAATCCAATGACGTAAACGAAACTATGTGCATTCGACAAAAGGTAGACTACTACGATGATGCTAAGCGTCCCCTGTGGTTTATTTACAGTGGTATGGGTTCCCAATGGAATGGCATGGGTACACAGCTTTTGCAAATACCTATTTTTGCTGCTGCAATAAAACGGTACCATATGTTGCGAAAATAATCGGATACACAAACGACAGTAGCAAAATGTAGTAAAAGCTTTCATTCCTATTTTGCAGTTGCCATGAAGTTCTGAAACTGAAAGGAGTTGATCTTATGTACATCCTAACATCAGATGACCAAACAATTTACGAAAACATTTTAAACAGTTTTGTAGGAATTGCTGCAGTCCAAATAGGACTCACTGACATACTTCTCGACATGGGATTAGTACCCGATAATATCATTGGTAAATGGAGTTTGAAATATCATAAATGTGACATTACAAGAATCTACGTTGACAGATATTTTATTACAGGACACAGCGTGGGAGAATTGGGATGCGCTTATGCAGATGGTTGTTTGTCAGCCGAAGAAATGATATTGTCGGCGTACTATCGTGGATTGGTATCGATACAAACACCACTAATTCATGGGTCGTTAGCTGCCGTTGGAATTGGATATGAACAGGTAAAAAACTAAAATTATCTATATAACATTTTGTATAAAACTTGAAGAAGTTCGATTCAACTAATATAGCTGTTTGTTAAAGGTTGTAGGAATGTGTCCTCCAGAAGTTGACGTGGCTTGCCACAACTCTCCAGATTCTAGTACTATCTCTGGTCCGTCAGACGTAATGCGTGATTTCGTCGCCAAGCTGATGTCTCAAGGGATTTTCGCAAAAGAAGTTCCGTGTTCTAACATTGCGTATCACTCGCGGTACATTAAAGATGCCGGTAAGTATATACAAAATGTTATTATTTGTGACTTACTTAGATCGAAAGTAATTTTCTCTCTTTACAGGACCTGGTCTATTGAACTTTTTACAGGATGTAATAAAAAACCCTAAAGCTCGTAGTAGACGGTGGCTTTCAACCTCGGTTCCACAATCAAGGTGGAATGATACCTCTGCCAAGAATTGCTCGGCACAATATCTCACAAACAATTTATTGGTAAAATAAACTTTTTATTTAACATACATACATACATATACTTACGCCTGTCTCCAAGAGACGTAAGTGGGTACTACAGATTTTCATCTGCTACGGTCCTGACACACCTCTTTTACCTCTTCCACGTCCATCAATCTAGTCACACAAATTCATCTATTCTGGGTACTTTGACATTGCCCTTTTTCAATAGGTCGCCAATTGGTCAGCATACGTCCTTTTAGGGCGGCCTGGTCGAGCTCTACCTTCGACTTGCGTACCATAAAACTTCTTTCGTTACTCTACTTTCATTAATTTAATGAACAACAAGCCTTAATTAAATGTAGCTAAATTAAGAAGATGTGATTAATTTTCACAGAGCCCTGTATTGTTCGAAGAAACAGCTCGAATGATTCCAAAAAACGCAGTCCTGCTTGAAATAGCTCCTCATGGCTTATTACAAGCAATACTTAAAAGATATTTACCTGATACTTGCACAAGCATACCACTCACCAGAAGAGGGCATACTGATAACGTTTTGTTTCTCCTTGAAGCGTTAGGAGAGTAAGTAAATACTAGTACTTGTTTATGACTAAAACCAAGTACCATCACAATGAGTCTTTAAAAAAATCGATTTTGTTTGCAGTCTATACATGTCAGGATACAATCCAGACCTTAGTATTTTGTACCCAAAAGTTGAATTTCCTGTATCGACAGAAACAAGATCATTGTCACATCTCATAGAATGGGTGCACACGGAAAAATGGTCAGTTGGCTATTAGTTAAATAAAGCTATATGGATAATATTGTGCTTTCTTTTGATAAAATAAATTATATTTCAGGACATTACCTGTCTACGTTACAGCTGATAGAGCACATGCTGTTGCTTATGATGTAACATTATCTACGCACGATGATGAGCATAGCTATTTGGGGGGTCACATTATTGATGGTAGGTATAAGGATTTATTATTATCGAATTGAATGAATCTAGCTATCCCGATCAAAAATAGTTATTGAGGTGAGCCGTTTTGCAATTATCAGGATTTATTATTGTTTTTATTGATCGAAATATTATCGTGATCAAAAAATCTGTGACATAATAATATGTGTGAATTTTTTTTTTAAATTAGTCAATAGTAAAAGTACTATTTTTATTTAAGTTTCTTGTTTATTAAAAGCATAAAAGGTAAAATTATATTTAAAAACAATGTGTAAAATTATTTTATAGATGAAACAGTCTTCCCTTCCGCGGGTGCTCTAGTATTTGTATGGGATACTCTTGCAATGTCGATGGATAGCCCTCGGCGTGAAGTATCTGTTACGTTCCGTGAAGTACACTTTCATAATATGCCAACGCTTTCTGATAATCGATTGCTAAGATTTAGCGTAGAAATTGAAAGGGGAACCGGAAAGTTCGAGGCAAGTATTTGGTAGGGTATATTTTCATTGAAGTATGATTCTGTTTATCTATCTTGGGTTACAAATGCATTCCTTTTTAGATGTACAACGAAAACGTACTTGTGACTACCGGGTATATTTTGGCAACTGACCCAGATCCATCAGGATTGTATCATAAATCTGTAAAAGCTAGTGAAATGAATCTTACTACCAACGATGTTTATAGAATACTTTATGAAAAAGGATATGGATACAGGTAATTATTTTTGTTGCAGTTTCTAGAAAATGTTGGTCTTATCCTAGCCTAAAATCAATTTATTTACACCTGTCCCTAGAAGAGTAGGAAGAGACCGCAAATCTCTATCTGCTATGATACTGACATAACTTTTTTGCTTTTTTTAACATTAATAAATTGAGTAAAAGAAGCAATGAAAAATATTAGCAATGTCGATCCACTGACCTCTAGTGTACAACCACTGACCTCCATACTATAACCACTGGACTGGCTGTCCGGTAAAATTACAGCTTAACACTGTGTCGATTTGAAGTGCCCCACCGGTGATGTTCCCAGGAACCATTTTTGACGTTTAAGTGTATGTACGCAGCTTTGAAATTGTTAAAATATTCTGATATTCACCTACGACGTCATTAAGTTTACTTATTTTAATTATATTGTGACTGATGCCGGGCCCGAATGGCCCGAAATATAGGTATATCTCACAAAAAAATTATTTTACGTTGTTTTATTTTATTCTTATCACTTATTTTTAGCACAAATGTCAAGTAGTAATTAAATGTAAAAATGATCAGAAATGTTGTTTTACAATACAATAATGATCAATGTCCAAAACATTCAGCATTTTTGCAGCGGAAACTAATATTTTTCTTATTATAATATTAGCATCTATTTATTTTCAACGAAATCTCAAGAGAGTGCGCAAATTCTTCGGCAATGAATGAACAATAATATTTTGTGAAATTTGACATTGATAGATGCAGCGTTCTGGATAGGACATTCAGCGTTTTAACTACTAAGACATATTTCACAGTGCTATCACTATCACAGTGACTATCAGCGTTGTTGCTGTGGAAAGGAATATTTCTTTTTAACTGACTTCAAAAAGGAGGCGGTTCTCAATTCGACTGTATGTCTTTTTTTTTTGGCTTTGTTACTCCATAACTCCGTCATTTCTGAACATTATAGTCGCACCAAAGCGTAACATTTTTCTTTTCAAATGTTTGACTGTGTATTGGGGTGCGTAGTTTTAATGCTAGTTTTAATGCTGTAAGCTCCATTCGGAACGCGGTGTGAGTTGGTAAGTTTTATGCAGTTTCTGAACGGTTGGTTAACCTGTCAAAACAAAAAAAAAAACAAACCGTCATTTCTTTTTCGCGCTAATTACCGGTGTGATTTGTTGAGCTCAAGAAACTGTGCTGTGAGACATTATCAATAAAACAGAGGTTTTTAATATAAAATATAAGTATTTTTAATATAAGTTGTGTAATTTTTTTGTAAAAAAAATAATATAATTGCGTATTTAAAAGTATCTATATTTTATTCCGAAGTGACATTTATGAGTAGGTCATAATCAAAAAAAAACATTACTACAATGATCCAACCAAAACGCAACATTACTACAATGATCCCAACAAAACGCAACATTATCAAGCAGTTGCACCAAAAAGTAACATAAATTTCTTTTAATTGAATCTCCAGGATATAAAAAACAAAACTTCTGAGTTTTTATTTACCCAATGGATGTATCTTTATTTTATGTCAATTAATTCCCCTTGTGGAGTAGAACTAGCTCTGATGACCATGATGTGATCAAACTTCGCCAATTTCTGTAAAATCACATAAGAACGTGATGTAACGTTTTGGTGTGGACCTCCACACTTGGAGATTATCAGAATACCCACCTGACCTTCGATCCTGGCTTCATCACCATAGAACTCCTCAACGGATGACAGCACATAACTTTGGATTGCGGCAATCAGTTTGTGTTAGGGTGCTCATTGCAGGGCATTTCGTGAAAATTGCCAGTGTACCCACCTGACCTTCGATCTTGGCTTCATCACCGTAGAACTCTTCAACGAATGACAGCACATAACTCGAGATTGCGGTAATCATGTTGTGTTAGGGTGCTGATAGCAGGAAGCTACTCAAACATGGCTACTTATACTTACTTGAACTTCGTTTCATTTTAACACCACGTTTGCAAGAACTACCCACACTTCACAATTTAACCCAGCAACACTAAAAAATGTGAAATAAAATAAACTTTTAACAAAAAAATAGCAACCGACTTCAATAGTAACAGCAATCATTCACTAAAAAGTTAATAATAATTCTATAAAGACCAATGGTACCGAAGCAACACTTTTGCTGACTTCTTTCTTCCTGAAAAAATATGTTATCTAGAAGTCGGCGTATTTCCTATGATATAGCAACATAAAAACCAATATAAGAGCGCTGACTTCTAGATAACATATTGTTTCAGGAAGAAAGAAGTCAGCAAAAGTGTTGCTTCGGTACCATTGGTCTTTATAGAATTATTATTAACTTTTTGGTGAATGACTGCTGTTACTATTGAAGTCGGTTGCTATTTTTTTGTTAAAAGTTTATTTTTAATATACCTCTTGACTGACAGTGTTCTAGTGTATGATACCTAGACGAAATGATTGAGATTCAAAAGTGCTACCAAAGAGAACAATAAAAAAAATTTTGCACATTCATCGTTCTATACTTGTACCCTCTATATAATTTGGGCTGATGAATGGGACGGTTCATCTATTGTGTTATAATAGGGTCATTAAATCAGAACACGTGTTTACACAAAAAAAATAAACGGAGTAAAAGGTCTTGATAAATTCTAATGTATACACGTGTTCATTACACCTGAACCCATTAGTGAATGTTTTCAAAATGTAATATTCTTTTACTATTTCGTAAATGTGTGGTTAGTTTTATTTTTGTGCTTTTTGGCGATGGCTGGCCTTTTTAATTGCTAGTTTTTGCTAGTTTCGAGTCAAATTCTAACATAGTAATTCAGACGCCGTTTATTCATCACGCACGGTACAATTTTAATAAGGAACATCAAGTTTTTATTTAAAAAATACTACAGAAAAGCAGTGGCTTGAGAGATGGTTGTTTTAGTATCAATTTTTAGTGAGTTTGACCGTTTTGTTCGACGGAAATAGTATTCTGACACTCTCAATCAAAAGGCCGAAAGCCGAGCCACGATTCCTCATATTATCCCCGCCTTCTTATTTTATCTTGTAGAAAACTGTATCTTCGATTGTCTACATTTTTAAATTGTATTCTGAACTCTCTGTTATGAACTTGTTGTATGAATAATGTTCCCGGCATAAAATAAACAGGGCTGGCTGGGTGCAAACTGGTGTGTTTTATACGGTCAGCAAAAACATTTCAATTTTTCTGAAAGAAAATCACTTCTATGAATAACAAGTAGTAGGCCTCTACTATGTTCGATAGAGCGTATCAAAATTTGCCTAAAAATATATGGTTTGCTTGTTCGATAATTGTTCTAACGTTAAGCCTGATTCGTTTTTTTTTTTAAGTCGATTCACCGTCGATTATAGGGCATGATTAAATATAGTAATATAACATATAAGTACGAGCACTAAAGCCGGCTAACTATGAACATTTTCAGATTCTTGAGTTCGAACTTATACAACGGATATCAATTTAATTGAAGATTAATTAATTATGTTCAAAAAAATGGATGCGGAATCGATTTCTTCAAATAAATCGTTCTTCGATAAAATCAGGCTGACTCACGTTACTACTAATATACCTTGATAAGCTCTATCGAAAATAATAGGCCCACTACTAATAGACCATACGTGTACTATACACAAGGTTTATCCAAAAATATGTCTTCTTTTTAAAAACACTATTTTGACTAGCAACGGTAACCTACCGACTATAAAAGTAGTTTTTGTTGTCAAAATTTTTCCAAGAAAAGTAAGTGCGTTGCTCTGCCACGCTGTGTTAATTTTTTTTTTTTCACATTTTTTCATAAATCATTCCAATAAAATTTATATTGTTGGAATTTAGATGAATGCGGCTTTCTAAATATATTTTTTTTATGTCGATATCTTTACTAATTTGAAATTTATCGACATTTCTTGTTTTTTTTTATTCGTAATATTTCATATTTTGTGGCGTATTTCTTTTTTTTTCTATGAATAGGTGTTTTTTATATACCAGAAAATGATTGGCCATCCTTTATTTATCTGAAAATTACACCACGTTTGCCTTAATAGGTTTAAATGAGCAGATATGAGGCTCAAAAGAGGGCGCAGCTTCGAAAAACTTCCGAAACTTCCCCGCCATCTAGCCCCCCCCTCCCCCCCAGCAGAGTGTCTCCCGCTGTATCCCGGACGTTTTCTACTTCAGTACACCTAAGTAACAAGTATGCCAAGTTTCATGCTTTAATGACGAAAATATTGGTTCCCATACATTGGGTTGCTATAAATCTTCCACTACTGTTATTTTTTATAAGGGAGCCCTTTCTGTATCCTCTAAGTGATCACGTTTATTTACACCTAGTATATTAGTTGGATACACTGACTATCTGTTAAAATAAGTAATTTCTTACGTAGTGAGTTTAAATTTTACCAATTTAAATTTCAGTGGCGAATTTAGATGTATTCAAAGACAAAATGCAGAAATTACCCATGCGTTAATTTCGTGGCAAGACAACTGGGTGATACTTCTCGATGGATTGATCCAAATGAACACATTGCGTAGAGACAAGAAAGTTTTGGAGCAGCCTCGTTACATCCATCGCCTTCATATCAATATCAAAGAACACAAACGAGCTATAGCCTGTTCACCTCATAAAGGGACAAATGCTCTCGAAGCTAATATTTTTGAAGATCAGAGTGCCACGAGGTATAGTTTCGTATTGATTAAACCAGGAATAACGATGATTCAAATTGATGAAATTAATATAATTGTACTATTTTTTAGATGCGGAGGAGTAGTAACAGAAAATATCATGTTTAAAATTAAACCACCAAAACAACGTCAGGCGATTATTTTGAAGTCGATGAAATTTGTGCCATTTATTAACGAAGAAAAAATTAATGTGAGTAAATATCACAAAAAATAAAGTCTTTTAAAAATTATTGGCAAAGTATAACCTAAATCATGATTTTAGGTTACCGCAGCTGTTAATATATTTCTTCAAATAGTAGCAGAAAATACTGTAACTGAGATAATTAATGCAGTAGATTTGACCAAAGAAAGCAAGGAATTATCAATAAAAAATATACTTATGAAAGCACAATCAGACCATCCCGATATAAAACTCAACATAATAACTATAAAGAAAAAAGAAATATTAGATAACAAATCCAAAGTTTCTAACTGTCATTTAATTCTGCTTGGAAAACTTGTATTGACTGAAATTGTAAGTACAGAATATAAAACCATGAATTTTTTCAGATATATTACCGTTGTAAAATTACTTAAATCTAGCTTTTTTCAGATGAAAGATGATTTGAGTGAAGCGATTGGGCCTGATACTTTTGTAGTTGTCATAGAAGATTTAACCAGTTCAAATTCAATGTACCGAGAAGTAGCTTCAGCTAAAACATCGTACGGTAAACTTGTGCTAGGACGATGGAGACCAAAATCAGATATAAATATTTCATCCTCTGTTGTGTCTGTGACTTCTGAAAAAGAACTTCCATTCCTTCAAACAACGAGGAACAATCTACAATCTAATAACCGTCTTGTTATTCTTACTCATTATCCACTAATGGATGAAATAAAAGGTAAATGAACAGATCTGAAAAATTAATCAATGTTTACAAGTAAACAATCTTATAAAAAGGACATATAATAAACATTGAATTATTTCAGAATTGGTGAAAAAATGGAGAAAAGAATCGCAAGGAAATAAAATATTTGTGGCTATAGTAGATCACACATGCTCACAGAATATGCAAGTAAAAAATTGGCCTAGTTTTGAACTTGCGTTTAATGTACTAAAACAGGTAAAATAATATAAAATTTTTAACATTCTTACTTATTGTTGACGCATCCTCAATTTACTAAGTTTTTAATAAGTTTGTCATCGATAGTTATATTACAACCAAAATATATCAACTAACCATTCAGTAAAAAGCTTTTGATGCTTAGGAATTGCTATTAAGATTATTATTTACACTTTTATTGTAAAATCCAGATAAGTAACTCAAAAATTGTGAAAATTGACAGTGGGAAACTTTGTATGGGAGTCGGTCCAAGCACCGCCACAATCAAGATGTATGACGAATAAAGGAAAATTATGTGCTCCTTTTGCAAGCAGAAGCCTATCAAAATCTATCCAAGAGATTTCGAGATATGACAAAATTATTTTTTACAACCTCAATAATATATTTATATACAATCGCATGCTCGTTCTTCGGCCTTGGGATACTTGGTTCGGCCTTTGGCCTCGGAAGTATGAAGTGCGTTCAACCTTCGGCTGCGCAAGTGTGATGTGATCCCATGCAAAAAAGGTTAGGCTGTGCAAAAATACCCCTACAAAATTCCCATATAAACAGGTTTCATGATGTGCCTGAAAAAACAGGGCGTAACCAACTCAACCTTCTTTTGCCTCACTAGAGTAAAAAAAAAAAACAAAAAAGAACAAAACAAAAATGCTTTGAGAATACTCCCATACATTTATGTTGACGACCTGTGATACCAAAATCCCATACGAAAAAGGGAAAATATAAAAAAAAAAATTAAATGTCGAGATTCGTCCCTTGGAATGAATTGCTTGACATTTCACCCATTCATAACTTTAATGTAGCTTCACTCTTTCCACCTAAACTTACTATCTCAATGAGTCTGTGAACGTTTTGTAATTCCCAAAAAAAAAGCAATTAAAAACTAGTCATAGCTTGAAATTATTTGATAGATTTTGATGGGCTTTTGCTTGCTTGGGGACTAACACAAGATTATGTTCTTGATCTTGGCGGCCGCCGCGGCGCTTGGACCGAATTTGCCCACTGTCAATTTGCGAATGTATATTAGATTTAAAAAAAGTTAAAACATTGTTTTCTGAACAAAATTTGGCTTTAATAATTTTTTCCATTAAAATACCTTAACACTAAATGGGAAGGTAAAAAAATGTAAATCTTATGTAGCCATTTTTGAGATTTATGATGAAGATTTATGAGAAGATGACTTGAATGATGTCAAACTCGTACTGAACCCTTTGTCTCACATGCGCGTGGGACTATTGGATTTTGGTTCCATAATTTACGTTGTCAGTTTATTATTTACGGTGTTTTTATTTTAAAGTTTTATACTGGGTAAAACTGTCTGTTAGCAGTGATACTGAGGAAAATAAGACTCCATCTGCTATTCTGGAAACAGAAACGAAAATGACGAACAATCTTTTATCACCAAAATCAATGGAATTTTACGACATATGCTAGTTTAGATAAATTAATGTGTAAATACTTTAAACTAGAATCTAAAACATTCGTGTGAAAGGCTTCATCTACGCCTCAGTGTTAAAAATCACACTCGTGTTTGTTTAAAACCCATGTTGTGCACCAGTTTCATAAGATACTATTATTTGACAGGGTATTTGGGGCGGTGATTACTTAGTACAGAGCATCAATTCAGGAAAAGTTCGTCGCGGTATTACATTGTGCAGTGCCGAAATAGGAAATCTGAAATCACTACACTGGGTCAAGGCACCAGAACCAAATCTGAAAGAAATTGCTGTGACGGTAACATTTTAAATGATTTTAAAAGTTAAGGGAACTACATATTTATAGCATTTTACCATTAGTACATCATATAAACATATAAATATTTGCACTTTGCATGATGCAATCATTTCATTCATGCCACAATTTTTGTTTATACAGCGAAGATACTAACCTCAAATTTTAAATATCTACTTTTAGGTTCATTATGCAGGTCTGAGCTTCAACGATGCAAAAAAAGCTACTGGTGATATTTCTTTGAAACATAACGAAGTTTATGAGCAACAATATGGAATGGATTTCAGTGGGTTGACTGCAAAGTAAGTTGCTTGTTGTAGAACAAACTAGTAATTAAGTAAATAAAACGAAACTAAATAAATAAACATACCTTAGGGGTGAACGTGTCATGGGTGTGGTACATGGTGGGGCAGTGGCAACCAGTGTGACAGCAGAACCTGCAATGTTGTGGCCAGTTCCGGAACACTGGACTCTAGAAGACGCTGCCACAGTACCATTGCCCTACGTGCACGCCTTTTATTGCCTTGTAAGTTCAATATACTCGTAACATTTTCTACAAATAATGTGAATTCTTTGTTATAACAAAATTATCAAGAGTTTTTAGAAAATTAAATTATATTTTTACAGGGTATCAAATGTAAACTGATACGTGATATGAGCGTACTCGTCCATGGTGGAACCGGAGCACTAGGACAAGCAGCAATATCTATTGCATTAGCAAATGGTTGTCGAGTCTTTACAACCGTAAGCGATACCAAAAAGAAACTCTTTCTACGAAAAATATTCCCAGAATTATCAGGTAAACGTCATGACAACTAGTTTTAAATAGAAAAGATCCAAGTTAAATGCATAACCATCTAAATTTTGTTTACAGATGATCATATTGGAAATTCACGAAACCTGTCATTTGCAGACATGGTTTTAGGAGCTACAAAAGGAGAGGGTTGCGACATTGTAATAAGTTGTGTGAAAGCAGCACAACTCAAGAATGTAACATCTTACCATAATTTAAAATCTGTATAAAAAAATCTAGAAAATATTTCTTTAACCACGTTCGTAACGATTTTTAGGTTACAATGAATTGCTGCAAAGCTTCAGGAACTACTTTAGATACACATCAAGTACACTCTTGCGAAGATTTTGCATATGGGATGTATCAAATGACAAAGTCACGGTCTTACGCATCTATTGACTTTGCAGACATATTTACAAATGAGAATTATATGGAAATGGAAGTAAGTCTTATAAGAAGATTGATTTTGTAAATAATGAGGGTGGTGCAAGTTGTAAAGTATTTTGTCTGCTTGTAGAAGTTGCAATCGATGGTGAGTGAAGGCATAGCACGAGGTTACGTGCGTCCACTAAGTCGCGTGACATATAACGCGCTTGAAGTTGGACGTGCGATGCACTTACTGGCAGCTAGTCGCCACAGGGGACGAGTTCTTCTTCGCTTAAGTGGAGAAATACAGCCTGCTAGTGCTAGGTAACTAAATTAGAGCAAATGGAATGTCCAAAATGTTTCACAGTTGATCATTTCTACAGTACGCTTTATTGTTTCAGGATGACTGTTTCTTCTACTAGCTGTCATCTTGTGTTAACTAACACCGCAGATGATTTGCTGGCAATGCATCTCATTGACACACTTATCTTTCGTGGTTCAACAATGATCATGCTGCATATTCAGCAAAATAAGGATCAATCTGCCAATGAATACATACAGCACAAACTGAAGTAATTTTTATTTTTTTTATTTTCAATAATGTACACAATACAATAAAATTCCTGATTGTACACGACACGAAAAACTAAATGAAACGACAATTTTAAAGAATAAAACAGGGTATAATTGGCGGTCTTATAACTAAAAAGCGATCTCTTCCAGACAACCTTTGGATGGAGGAACTCTTATAAGAAAAGGTGTAAAGGCGATGTACATAATAAATAGATAAAATTTTAATGTGTTATAAAAATAATATATGTATACAAAAATATACAAGGTGTTGATTTGGTTAGCAACTTCCAACAGAGAGTAGATTATACTCACGATACTGATGATGAAAAAAAAAACTTTTATTTTTTTCGAAAATTGGCTAATGATATTTCGAGGGCAACAAAAAACTTCTAGTGTATGACAGACAAAATGAAATTCACTCAGCATTGGCGAGTGGCAGCGGTGTAGTGAGAAGCACCCGAGTAGGTAGTACTCCACGCCGGTGTTACCGTTTATCAAGGTAATCTTAGGACATATGAAAGGATGTAACTCGTTCTTCAAGTGGTGTTGTTTTTTTATTCATTTTTTTTAAATAAGCATCATGGATACTAATATTCACGCAAGTTGTAGACTAAACGTACATCTTATATGTATAACCATACCCTATAGATAAATAATAAACTGGGTGTTAAGATGAAGTTGCAGAAGGTGGAAACTGGCGATAGTATTCATCCATAGGAACAACTTGTACTATAAACCAACACTCGAATCGCGAAAAAAAAATCCGCTTCATTCCATTGAAAATTTACAAAGCTATTTGACCAAAACAAAAACAACCGACTTTTCTTTCTCGATTTCTTAATATTTTTTTCACGAAAAGTTTTTCTTATTTACGCATACTATCACCAGTTTCCGGCTTTTTGAACTTCATCTTAACACCCTGTTTATTTAAAAATAAATAAGTATGAGTATAAAAGGAACAGGTAGAAATATAAAGATAATACGATAAAGGGTTAAACAGAATTTTGAACACTTGTCAGGATGGATGGACTTAATTGATGTTATTTAAGTATAATAGATATATTATATACTTTTATATTAAACATTCTCATCATATTGGCTGTATGTGACTTCTTTTCATTGATGAAATTTTTTCGTTGAAACTACAAGTACAAATGTGACACCAAGAGGTTTTTGATATTTTTGATTGCAGAATGTGGAAAAAAGATGGGGTAAAAGTAAAAGTAACATTTAAAAATCTTGTAGAGGCCGAGCAAGTTCAGGCGTTGTTACAAGATTGCAATAATTTGGGCCATACGGAAGGTGTTTATGTCGTTCTAGCTGATATTTTTGACAAATCAACTGAAGCTAAATTGAGATCAATGTTGGCTGATTTAGATGATGCTTCAAGAAAATTATGTCCAACTATTAAGTAAGTACAAAGATACAAAACAAAAACACTCCATTACCTTTTTATACATCACAAATATATGTTTTAACAACAATACTGCACCAATCACTTTGAAACAAATATATAGTTGAGGAGTAATGCTACGCCCAGAATGTGTCAAAAAATTGATTTCATTACATTTTTCGATAAAAGAAAAATATAGAAATTTACCTACTTCCAAACTATACACATTGATCTAATATCTGAATCTGATCTAAATATAAAGCATGCCTAGAATCCTTACCCCTATTATGAATGCGAAAGTGTGTTTGTTGGTTTGTCCTTCTTTCACGCAGCAACGAAGAAACGGATCGATGTGATTTTATTTATTTATTTATTTATTTACAATCCCCTATCATCTATCTTTACAGGATGCATCCTAATGCGATAGAAAAGGTAACATTAATAACAAAATTATACAATAATATGAGATACAAATACACGATTTTTAAACTTATAACTGTTACTTAATAGATTAATACTTAGTATGGCCTTTGTGAACTCGCTCACGCTACAATTAAACAAATCATCCCGTCCGGATCCAGCCACCGCGTTTAGGGACCGCAGGGCGCGTGTGAGCGGCACCCTCTGCAGCAGGTTGGTGCGTGCGCGTGGCACCGCCAGCAGTGCCGGCATCCACCAGTCCATCCGGTACACACAGTCGAAGCTGCTCGAGGATGGCCGGATTGTGCACCTCGCCTCGCAGTACGCGGAATAAATACGTGGCGAGGGACGTTTCTCTCCTCAATTCCAGTTTGCTATATCCCGCCATGCCTAACGCAAACAGTGTAGGATACAGCAAAGGGTATCCCGGATACACACCATACATCTTTAAATATATAAATCTTATAAACTTGTTTTGAATACGTTCTAACATTGCTTTATATTTAGCTTCACTCGGAGACCACACCATTGAGCTACCTTCCCAATGGCTCTTCACGATAGCTTCATACAAAGCTTTTAAAGCGCAGATATTCTTAAATCTATTTGCCTGGCGTAAGACAAACCCTAAATTCCTGAAAGCTTTTCTGCATACGTCCATAATGTGCTCTCGGAAGTTAAGATCAGCTGTGAAGCGAACGCCCAGATCTCTTACGTCCGTAACTCGCTGCAGCGGCTCCCCTCCAATTTGGTATTGCGTGTGTATTGGAGTGCGTGCGCGACTGAACGACATTAAACAACATTTGGCTACATTAAAGGGTAATTTATTCTTTTGACTCCACTCAACAATCTTGTCTATGTCGTGCTGAAGTTTCCTCTGATCCTCGCTATTTTTTACTTCCAGCACCAATTTTAGGTTATCCGCGAAAAGAAGACATGTCGACTCCTTGACTACCTCCGGTAGATCATTAACCATAATGATAAATTGGAGGTGCCCTAAGTTGCTCCCTTGACTGACTCCTGATCTCGTGTAGTAGGGCTCTGACCGATGTCCCCCACAGTCGACGTACTACCGCCTGTCCCGCAAGTAGCTTGCGAAGAAATAAAGCGTGTGCGGCGTGCAGCCCACGCCGGCCAACTTCGCGAGCAGAACGTCGTTATCGACCGTGTCAAAGGCCTTTCTGAAGTCACAGTAAGCGACGTCTACCTGTACTCCGGCATCTACCGCTGACACCAATCGTGACATCAAGTTCAGCCAGGTTTCCCTCTGTCCCCGCCCTGGACGGAAGCCGTGCTGTGCGTCAGACAACCGGCTACTTATTTGCACATATAAGCAGTGGTTTATTGCATAGAAATAGAATAAGGACCGGAGAGTGACGTTGGCTACTTTTTATTCCGGAAAAATGCATACTTAATCAGCGCGAGCGAAGCCGCGGGCAAAAGCTAGTATATTAAATATAAAAAAACATTATTTTCACCATATTTTTTTTTTCGAGTGAAACACGCACTCTTTGAAAGCGAGCGATACTTCGGTTGTCATTCTACTTAATGAAAAATGATGGGCTCAATGTTAGATACTAACTTAGGTACCAACCCTTCATTAAAATACATTTTCAACCTATGCATGGTTATTAGACCCTCTATTTATTTAATTTATTCAGACATAATCTTTTGTAGATATTTTGCTGTTATCAATAAAAACACTGATGTTGGACATGAAATCTGTCGCAAAAGGGCAACAGAGCGTTTGCCAGCGGTGATGATACGAGTACAGAAAATAAATACGGTTAGTGTTTCTTGTAATATTTATTTAAAAAAATGTATTTTAGGCCTTTTTTTTATCGTTGCTTTCTTTCATTGCATTGTATTAAATTTTTGCCTAAAAAATAACAGACATTCGTATAAACTTTTATGGCCATCAAGTGGGAGCCAGATGATGGTTACCGATGGCGAAGCAGACTAAAGCCCAGATAGAGCGACGACCTTAATAAGCTCTAGATTGGTCCGGGTTAGCACATGAACGCAATATGTGGGCTCTCGAAGGAGATGCCTTTGCCCAGCAGTGAGATATGGTAGAAGCAATTGAGGCTATGTAAAAAGAAAAAGAAAATGGCTGAAGTTTTGTGCATGAAACATTTATACTCCTGTTTTATTTAAGCCACCTTTTTTACATATGAATTTGTATGAATTTCCAGTTTGATGCGTTTATCGATGAAGTGAAGATAAGATCAGAAGAGAAAAATATTCTAGGTATACGAAGCGCAATGACAGCTATAGAACTTGGAATTTGCTCTTCAGAGACAATAATTTCAGCTTGTGCTCAGATGTTGCCAGAAGACTCTTTACTGGAAGCAGTATCAAAAATTACTGGTAAAATTCGCTGCATTTGATAGGATATTTCTATGATAGGACATATATTATGTCTACTTCCCAAATATTCCCAATTCAAAACCGCAGTAGGTTTTATAAATGTAGATCCTTCTCTTAGTGTATTACGTTATAATACGTTGTCATAATCTTTTTTAAGATACTAACTCATACTTTTTTAAACAGTCAATAAAATGTCTTTGCAGGAATTGTGATAAAAGCTGATTCAGATGACAATGCTACACTTGAGCAGCTGGGTTTAAATACAGAACATTCCCAAGAGTTTTGTAAGATATTACAAAAGTTCAACTTCGTTATTTTACTCAAGAAAGCTTTACTAATGACACTGAGAGAGTAAGTACATTAATTTAAAAAAATTATTTGAGTATGATTATGAATGTTTTTTATTTTTTTATTTTATGTTAAAGGTTGAAGGCCATGCAAAAGAGATATGAAAACTTGAAGACAGAAAAAGCTACGGGGTTAAACATTTTATATTCTACTGTTGATACCAATGAACTACTTGCCACGGCTGATCTAGTATTTATGCGTACAGCAGAACAAAAGTCTATTATGGTATGGATAAGAAATAATTAAAAAAAATATTAGAGTGAATTAGATAAATAAAAATTAATAAAATTAATTAGAGTTTATTTATTTATTTATTTATTTATTTATTTATTTATTTACTTTAATTAAAACGGACAACCCAATTACAATAATTAGTTATTTTGTCTTTTAAAACCATAACATTTATTACAGCGAGATGATGAATTTGACTGCAATGCAACCTACTTAGTTTTGATACCAGGCATGGAAGGTCATCACGGGAGATTTCAATTACTTTGTGAACGGCTAAAGTGTGCTGCCGTAGTCTTGCAACCAGGGCTTGATCATCCAAATGAAACCGTCACTGAAATGGCGGCAAGAATGGTTAAGGTAATAAATACTAGATATACTTCTTAAGTGATTGTATCCATAGAAAATAACGAGACAAATAACGGAACCTTTCGATCGACAGGTGATGCTGAAGAAAATTATGCCGAAACAAAAGTTTTACTTATTCGGATACTCGTTTGGCGTACTTGTTGCGCTAGAAATGGCTTCAATGTTAGAGGAGCAAGGTACGTTACTTTTTTATAACTTCTTACGTTATATTAAACATCAACAAATGTTAAAAGGATTCTTAAATATTGTGATATTTTTACGCAGGATTACAGGGTGTTGTTTTTTGCGCGGACGCCAGTCCAGATACGTTCCCCGCCGCGCTAGAGTCATGGCTAAGGGAAGCGGGTGCTACAGACGAGGTGCAGTTGCAAGAAGCGCTCGTGCAACATATGTATACGCTGATGGTAGGCAACAGCTCACAGCAACTTCAGCTCGAGCTGCAAGAAGCAGAGACTTGGCAAGACAAGGTGGAAGCCGGAGTGAAAGCACTACGCGACCGAGTACCACATTCAGTACAGTATGCACGAGCAATAGTCGAGGCTGCACACACGCGTATACATCAGGCACGTCAGTATGACTCACGTCGACTCAGTGAACGCCCGTTGAGGTCACATCTGGTAGTGCTTCGCTCATGTACGCAGCCGGAAGGTGTTGCCTCTGATCTCGGATTAGGGCGCTACACTTACAAAGGGAACTTTGAGAGCCCTTTAATAGTGTACGACCTAACCGCGAACCACGCACATGCACTCGACGACCCCCGCTGCTCCAACATTGTCAACAAGCATCTCGATCAAAGCATAATAGATGCATTTAATAAGAAAAATCTCTGTAACACCTACTTACGTAATGCCACTACCTATACGCAATTTTCCGCGGACTACGATTAAATTGTATTATTATTTAGTTGTAATTTTACTTTAAGAATTATTTTTATTTTTAATATTAAATTGCTTTTTAAAATTATGGTATTTCTCTATTGTTTAAAATTTTGGCGTTATATTTTACTTTTAAGACCTAAAATATTAGAAGTCAAAATTATAGATAACTGTAATTTTTTTTGGAGTTTTATTAAAGCATGCATTATTATGAAATATTCATTCACTTATCTGATAAAGTTGAAATTTTATACAAAAGAATACTGGACTATTTTTGATAGCTGGCTGTTTGCGAATGCGTATAACCGCAAATTTGAGACAAGATTTCTCGAAGGTATATTTTGTATAAAGTTGGTCTTTTATGATTTCTTATATCGATTATTTCGTAAACGCGTTTCTTGGGGATAACCCAAGAATGAAAGCTATATATTAGTTATACTGTGTGTTAAGGTGGGCCATACTGCTCAGCTGCCATGCTTTAGGTGTTTGTGATGTCCTGAGGGCTTTGATCTCAATGAAACTTTGCACATACCTATAAATATGTTTCCCTACCACCAACATGGCTCTCCGATCCATCTCTCATCAAGTGGTGCAAGATGGCGAGATATTCAAAATGCCCCGCATTTGTAAAATGGTTTCAGGTAAAAACTGTTTTCCATGAAACGGTAACTGCTTATTTATAGAAAAATGTATAAACTTAGTCTTCTTTACATGAGCGATGTCTGTATTTCTCTCTTTTTTATTTCCAGTATTGGTAAAAATTATACAACTTGCTTAACTTTGCGTAAAAACGAGGCAATATTCACGATATCCCGACAGCTATAATATTATGATTGTGTTTCATAAAATTTTGCTTTTTGGACTATATAGAGACGTATTAAGACGTCGTTAGATAATACTTATGAGAAATAAATATGAAGAAAATAAACTGTTGACTTCAAATTCAGTTTTTACCTTTTTTATCAATCTTTAGAAAAAAACAAGCGTAAAGGGGCCTCTTAAGCTGACGTTGCGGAAGCCGGTAACTGGCGATAGTACTCAACCATACGAACAACTTTCGGTGAACAAAAATTTAGAAATCGACCAAAAAAGCCCCTTAAAAAAATAATTGGCCAGCCCTATTCTTTTAAAATTTAAATCAGCTGCCCTCAACTATTGAACTTTGAATATTATAATACAGGCTGTGTAAAGAAATTTAAATTGATTTCTTAGTGTATAAATAGTCAAATGACTTTGTTCAATGAGCCAGTTTCAGGAGTTCTTTGTCCGGGGTTATTTTAATTAGCCAGTAAGAAAAATAATTATGGACTGGGTGATTGTTTAGTGGAATAACTTTTTGATTAGTGGAATAACTTGTGCAAAAGTGGACTTTGTAAGAGTTTGTGAATAAACTAAGACTGTGTCGAGTTCTGTAGTTCTTAAAATACTATAGACAAGATATTTTTTTTCTATACAGACAGGTACTAAGAAGTAAGTTAAAGCCAAACCTATCTAACGCAAACTTCTTTATAATGTTAAGTAACTAATAGCACATTAGGTATGAGTGAGTACTTAGTAACTAATCGGTAGGGGCACCAGAAAATTTTGAAAATCAAAGTCATTTTTAATACGTCTAATAAGTAAAGATTTTATTTTAACTAGGAGTTCGCGCCAAACTGTGAACTAACGATTCGATCTTGACCGATTTGAGTCATGTTCGAACTTAGAAATTATTTTTGTCTCGTTTACTCGCTTACCAATTTTCATGACAATCCGATCAACGATACTTAAGATATCGTACAAACGGCAGATAGTTTAAATAGACTCGGAAAACTTCGTTCGCTTCGCTCAATCGTTCGACTAAATATACCAGGTTTTTTTTTAAGTTTAGATATAAAGCAATTAATTAACTTTTCATAACTCTACCTTAAAACTTTACATTATATTAAACTATCCCCATGCGCTTCGATCTCAAGTTGATTTTTGTAATGAAATATAAGTATGTTGTATAACAGTTTTATAGATCAACTGTAACAACAAATTGTTAATAAAATCACGGGCATTTTGTGAATAAACAAAACATATTTTGGCTTATGTCGATTCTACTGTTATAGCGGGCTGAAAGGCAGTTTGATTTTTATAAAATACTTTATTTTTCTAAAAATTGTTATGTTATTGTAAAATTATCCTATCTTGTATTTTATCTATTTTAATAGTAAAAAATGTATTTATTATTATTTTTTCAAAAATCACCTCTGGGAGATAGGCGTAAGACAATGTTTGTATGTATGTATTACTTCTAAATATTATAAACGGAAATAAAATATATTGTTGACGCAAACATTCATGCAAATACAATATTTTTCAAAATTTTATTTTTATATATCCCTTTCAGGCCCCTCAAACACGATCGTGCATTTTCATTTCAAAAATTACCGCTGGTCGTCAAATCAACTTTACGGCTCCAGACCCGAGCGCAACGATAGTGCGTGAATTGGGCAATGCATTTATTATTACTTTTTGTATTATTTATTAGTCAGTTGGCCTTGGTGAGGCGTCAAAGATGGCGGCGTTTTTTGTCGATGAGAGCGGCACACGTAAGTTAACAAATTTCGTTTATTATCTAACTGTTGCGCCAAGCTTTTGATATTATTTAGTTGTTGTAATTACGGTACTTGCATTAAAATAGTTTTTGGCTGTTAATACTTGCAAATTTCCAGCTGATTCCTGTTTAAACATCAAAAGACACGATAGTGACGATTAGGTCTAACATCACTTTAGCCAGTCTTATGTAATGACTAATTTTGTTCAATTTTATCGTTATTTTAATAGGCAGAGAGCTGAATTCCGAGCTGGTACTGGAGTTACTTGGAGATGGCAATGATTCTGAAGTGGAAGGTGTGGGGAATGACGATGATAACTTGCCCCTTGAAAGATCATGCAGCCCTCGTGATGAAGTTCCACCAGCACCATCCCCAATACCACATTACCAGCCTCCGCCTCAACCTCGACGTAATGGGGCCCGCGCTGATGTAAGAAGAAGACTCTGGAGACAGGTACCTTTTAATCAAAAAGAACATAACTACCCGCAACGTGAACCATGTGCTATCAGATCTCCCCTACAATATTTTGAAGATTACTTCGATGATGAGTTTTTCGAGAAATGTGCTATGTCCACGAACAATTACTTCATGCGCAAAACTGGCCGTATTTTAAACACTAATACAGTGGAAATAAAACAGCTTGTGGGGATGCATTTAATTATGGGATGTATTCCTTACCCGAGGCTTTACATGTACTGGCGAGACGGTTTGCGATTGGAAATAGTAGCAAGCATCATGGGCAGAGAAAGGTTCAAGACTCTTCGTACAGCATTTCATGTTGTTGATAGTGATACTCCTCCGCCAGGGAATACAAACCAACTCTGGAAAGTACAACCGATACTCGAACAAGTCAAAAAAACTTGTGATGGACTAGAAAGACAGCCAGGATACTATTCCATTGACGAACAGATGATCCCGTTCAGTGGTCTGTGCCCTCGTGGACTCCGGCATGTTATCAAAACCAAACCTAGACCCCAAGGCTTGAAGGCATTTGTAACTACTACCGATGATGGTCTCATGATTGACTTTGAAGTATACAGAGGAGCTAACACCCCGATTGGTGACAGAGCTCTAGGAGTTGGAGCATCAATTGTACTGCACCTATCAAAATCTATCCCACCAGGAAGTTGTGTCTGTTTTGACAGATATTTCTCCTCAATACCTCTTATAGAAAAACTGAACAGCATCGGATTGCATGGGACTGGGACAATAATGATGAACCGGATACCTGAGCGAAGAAACATGGATTTTAAATTAGATCGTCGCATGGAGCGCGGTGAATCTCAACAGTTCGTGTGCGACGATGTCGTTGTCGTAAAATGGAAGGACAACAAGTCGGTCTTAGCTGCATCAAACTGCACATCTGCAGACGACTCAACTATGGTGCAGCGCTGGGATAAAAACAGAGGGGCTTACGTGAATATTCCCGCGCCCAACATCATCGCTAGCTACAACCAGCACATGGGTGGTGTGGACATTCTCGATCAATCAATTGAGTACTACCGCACTTTTATGAAAACCAGGAAATGGACGTTAAAAGTAATACTCCATTTCTTTGATCTAGCTGTATCCAATGCATGGCGTTTGTATAAACTGCAATGTAAAGCAGCTGCCGTTCCGAGTGGAAAAGTAATGGACTTGCTAGAATTTCGATTGCAAGTAGCTGATGGGCTTACAAACACTCCTATTCGTCCAAGAAGAACTAGCGTGAGTGATGATGAGTCTGCCCAAGAGCCAACCACTAGTTTGAAATACAGGCGAGCAAACCAACCCTCTCAAGCTAAAAGGTATGACGGCTATGACCACCTTCCGAGCTTTGAAGAGATTGATAATCCTCGCTCCTGTCAAATGGAGAATTGCAAAAGCCGATCAAAGATAAGGTGTGAAAAGTGCAAGGTGTACCTGTGCCTCTCAAGGAAACAAAACTGTTTCGCCGCCTATCATAAAAAATAAGAATAGTGTGACTATTTTAAAGACTGATTGAACCAGTTAGACTGATTATTATAAGATTTTTGTTTTTGTTTGATCTCAATTCAAGTTATTAGTACATCAGTAGAATTTTGTTTTTGTTATATCTTAATTAAAGTCTTTATTAATAACCCAAGTAATAAATGTTGATTTTGCAAAGCAATTAATTTAATTTCTAATAAACAACCACCTTAAAACCCTTAAACCTAAGAACGTCACGACTGTGCACTGGTACAGTTAAAGCCTGAACGTCACTATCGTGCATGGGTCATACAGCCTCGTGGGGGGGGGGGGAGGAATTTTTTCATAATTTTTTTCAGAACCTATTTAGGGATACCGTACATAATATCAGTGTGAAAATCGCAATTTCTAAAAAAAAAGTTTTGGGCCTGAAAGGGAAAATATATTAATTTACGGGATATTCACTTAAGTTGGAATAAAAATCGGAAATTTTGAACTACATATTTATAATGTTCCAGCCAAATCTAGATATTATTTATACTCTCCAGCCATTTTATATAATGTCTACCTAACTTAGACAAAGTGATTATTGGATCAGAATTAATCAAATAATCTAGCTATTATACATAATATCTAGTAAGACGTGGATAAAATAATAAAACACAATAAAATATTTCACCAAAAGTCAAATAATAGGCGCGACGACGAGCGAAGCGAGGAGGAGCGTGTTAGGTTTACATGTAATATAAAATAAGGAGCCGAGCAAAGCGGAGCGGAGCGAGGCGACGTCCCAAGTTTTGTAACTTAAAATTAAATTGCCACTAAAATATAACATTGTTGGCCTGAGAATTATTCAACTCAACTCAAAATTGTATTTCCAAGTCGCCGTTTTCAACAGTTTCATATGATAAGAAAAAAAAGCAAGTAGGATCGCATTTATTACTTTAGCCAATTCCAACTAGCTATTATGAATAATCTCTAGATAAAGTAATTGATTTATTACATTATTTACGCAGTTTAGCGAATATATATAATATCTAGCCATTATGTATAATCGCTATTTATTTACTTTGGCTTTAACATATACATATACTCATATAGCCTGTCTCCCGGACTACAGAGACTACAGATTTCCATCTGCTACGATCCTAGCACTTGAACTAAAATACTTATAGAAGGTAAAGGGAAAGGTCATTACATCAAATTTAGAGAAAACTAAAACTACTTATTTATTATATAAATAAAACTCGCGTGAGCTGACAGATTATTATTACATGCGGCTTGCGGCTGCCAGCGCCCGTTTGACAACGACGGTGAACGCTTTCCTAAGAACGACACTCGTCTTGATAATGCCGATTATGCAGAAAACGGTTGGCATATAGTCAACAACAATCACACGTGAGTGTTAAAGTCGCACGTAGTAATAATAGTAAACTATTAACTATAACTACATATTTTTTTAGGTTGCCTCCTTTTTCACCTTGCGTTTGGTGTTCTTGAATAGGTTATTAAAAATATCGTGGGGTTGTAAACACTATTTTTCGATTAAGGGATTCGTTTGCGAAATATTAAGCTTTAAATTGCAAATTTTTGTTAGAGTCAAGTGTTACCCCCTGCTAAACAGTTGTTTTTAGATATGTGAAAAAATTCACGGCAGTAGTTAATATAACAAAGTTAAAAGGAAAACTATCACAGCTATGTAGAATTTACAAGTAAAGGAGAAATATACTTTAGTACATTGAAAATTACTTAGATGAAGTTGTTAGCTGTGTAAAACAGGTAGTAAATATAAGTTTATGAACCTTCTAAGTCCGCATGTTGTGACGGGCAACTACGAAACCCTACATACACTGCGCGTGGCCCGACACGCACTTGGCCGGTTTTTTATTTTGGACTGGACCCTTTTACTAATCCTCCACTGTCTGTCTGTATGTTTGGCCGTCCAGCCGTCTGTCACAGGGTTTTACAGCTTTAGCCGTTATAAGACGCCAGAGTTAAAATGTTCACAGAGTATGTGTTACTATAACTTTTAACACGGCAAATAATAAATAATCAGCAAACTGAAACCCAAAAGGAATACAATTACACTCTTTTTTTTTACCTTATTTGTTTAAGGACTATCTTGTGATTTAAAATCACCTGTATTTGTCCAAGAACGAACGGTAAAACGTACAAGTTTTTAATTTGGTGATGTTCCTCAAAGTAAATTAGTAATAGGGTCCTTTGGGTACAGAACCCTAAAAAAGAAAATGGTTCCATACAAAGAGGGCGCTAAATGTTTGTCAGGCGCTACTGTTTTAGCAACTTGTTTTTTGTCGCCTTGATGTTATGTTTTAGGGTTTTGTCTGTACCATATGGAACTCTTTATGCGTGAGTCCGATTTGCAAGTGGCCAAAATGTTGAAAAATTAATCGAACCTGCTTATTTTGCAAAACAAAAGGTACTGTATGACACCACACCTTAAAAGTAATACTAAATAGTCACGTGCCAAATCAATGGAAACGCCTTATTTTTGTATTTTGGATCTATCAACCAGATCCGTGGCCTAGGTTCAGACCCCTGGCTGTTTTAACTGAAATTTGGTTTTTACTGGGAGAGAAAAAATACAAATTCAAAATTCAAATAGTTTATTTTGCAAAGTAGGTTTACTAGAACAATTCGTTTTTTTCTAGTTGAAAAAAATAGATTTTTCTTCACACCTATTCGAAAAACGACAATAGACTATTCCACAACCAATTTTTTTTTTATTATCTTGAATGAACTTTTCATAACTTAAACTTTGGTACTAGTTTTATTGTTATACGATAATAATTGACGAAATTAGAGCAGTTTAAAGTTCATATCTTTAATGCGCGGGAATAAACGATAAATCCCAGGAGCCACCCTGAAAGTGACGTCACACGACCTGTCCCAAGCTTGTGCCTGCGTTTGTACACAGGGAAACTACTACAGCACTCGGAATGAGCAGTCCGTAAAAATGTTTCTATCTAACTAAGCAGCAGTCTTATAAATATTGCGTTGTTCCAAAATCTCAATCAACAACGATATTTACACCTAAAAAAATATTTAAGATGATCATCATCAGGTGATAATTTTGTCAATCACTTTTTTAATGTCTTTTTTTGACATTAAAAGTTATGTCATGAAGAGTCGGGTCAAAAAGCCCAACAGTCTCAAAAAAGTCAGATATTTGAGTATCTCAACATTAAATCGAAAATACGAGTATTGTTTTTAGGGATCCGTACCTAAAAGGTACAAAAGGAACCTTTATGGTGAGACTCCGTTGTCCATCCGTCCGTATGTCACAGCCTCATAACTTTAGCACCGTTAAAGATAAATACATGAAAATGCCCACATATCACGGTGTTAAAAAATATGAAAAATTTGAATATGCAAAATTGTTCAAAATATTTCCAAAACAAAAGTGAGAAAAATAAAAAATATTATCTTAAAAATAAAATAAGGGTATCAAATTGTAGATATTAAAAAGTTGATTGTAAAAATATATACTTTTACTATATCTACCGGCACTGGTTTCTAGAAATATTTAAAAAACCACAAAAATATGTATGTCCCCGCCCCCTTATCTCCGAAACTGGTAGACCGAAAAATATGAAAAAAATGTCGTTAATAACTTGTCAATTACAGGAAAACTAAAGCGATAAAAAAAATTGAGCACAAATAAAAATATAAAAAATAAGTACAATAACTAAAAAAATATTCTATAAAAATACAATATGGGTATCATATTGTAGACCAGGTATTAAAAAGCTGATTGTAAAAGTATATTATTTGACTTTATTTAATTGTATCTATTTCGAGAAATCCTTGAAAAACCATGAAAAATTTGATGTCCCCCCCTTATCTCCAAAACTGGTGGACCAAAAACTATGAGAAAAATCATGGTAATATGTGTTTATCTAAATATTACAGAAAAAATAAAGAGGTTGAAAAATTCATGAAAAAAAATTACAAAATTAATTTTATTACAACAATACAGAACCCAAGGTACGCGAGTCTGAATTGCACTTTGCCGGTTTTTTTAATGTTTACGCATTTATTGCAAAATTATTAAATGACTTTCCCAAAAAGTCCTCTTTGTAAACCCTTTGATTTAAACTCCTAAAAACGAGAAACAAAGCGTAAAATCTGTAGAGCGTCCGCACACGGTAGAGTCGAATGGTCAAGTGGGCGACACGCTCATTTGGCGGGCCTTTGGCAGTACAATAATTTTACTTCAAACTTTGATTGTTAATATCTCTGTAAGTACTTGGTATTTTTCTATGATTTAAAATGTTTTATCCATGTAAAAATACATCTAACGCTATCGGCTTACCCATAAACATAAATAAGTTGGAGTGGATAAGTCTATTGGCTTAAGAGGTTAGCAGGAGTCAAAGTAAATTTTATTCCCATGGGAGTTTGCGCCTTCTCTCTTCTGATTGGTCCGCGTTCGTGCTTCTGATAGATTACCGACATTTAATCAAACAGGTCGAGCGCATAATTTATGAAGAAGTTACTGGCCGGTTAGGGTTATCTAGATACGATGTTATAATAATAATGCATGTTTCTACGTAACATAATTACTACTATTTATTAGTGTAGCAAAAACACAATTTCAATTGTGAGCGTTAGATTTAAAGAGGCCTATAGTTAACTAAATATTCTGTGAGCGTCTCCTATCTAAGAAAACGTACAAAAATAAGGCATGTAATAAACCAGAGAGCTAAGTAACCGTATTCTTGTAGCTTATAAAAATAGAAGTGGATACCAAAATTAATAGGTTGACATCTAATTCAGAGCCCTATAATATCTCCATTTTAGTTGCATTTTAATGTCGTTGTCGGAATCTTTTAACTATAGACGATTATCAAGTAATTATTTTAGCAAATGAATTTATATAGGGGAGTCCATTTTAAGGGGACTATTTTATAAAAAAAGAGAATTGAAGTTCTTTTAAAATATTTAGGCAGAAAATAATGTGAAACATACATTTAAAACTAAGCCTAAAGAAACTTCACATGAGCTCTTTTTTAAAGATAAAAAAAGGATCCATGAAATTCATATATTCTTTGTATTTGGGAAGACTTTATTTTTAAGGTTAAGGAAAGATATTTCCTCCCGAATAGAAGTGCATGAGAAAATATATTTCCCTTAGAGCTTCGCGTGCCTTTTACTGCATAGTGACCTAAAGTGAATTCTGCAACTGCTCCAGCGCTTCGGGAAGTGCAGCTTTTGGTGACCAGCCTCAGCTCCTACAGCTCGCACGGGTGCCTGTGCTTTATTACAGCGGGCGAGGGCTGCCCTCCTTCCGCGCCTTTAACTTTTTATGTACACTCTCGTTGTAATCACAAGACTGTCTGGAGTCAGGGTGCACTGATTAGGTTTTGGAACAGATTTGACATATTTTAACTAAGGCGCTGTGCCCACCTAAGGCGGATTGCCCACCTAAGTAACATGACGCGTGATCTGGCACGTAACTTTGCCACTCGTTTCAACATTCAAAGCAATTGTATGGAGTAGCGAGCGGCTAGCGCCCAATCGCTTGGCGTGGCATCGCACCACCTGACGTGCCACTCAGCATGTTACTAGTGACGCACTATAGTGGCGCAAACACGTAACTTGTAGTTACTCGTCTATGCAAAATATCGAGGGACGATCTACTATTTAATATTCAAGGAATTAAATTAGTTCAAGAAATGCCTTGTCTTTACGATTACAATAGGTCCAACTACAGTAATAGAAATGCACAAGATGCTGTTTGGCTTGAAATAGCAAGAAAACTTAGTTAATCAGGTAATATTTCGTATTCTCTTTTTATATGTTGTTATTTATACGATGTATAACGATGGATAACTAACGTATAGTATACGATGCAGAGAGATTGACTCATCATAGATAATAAAGATTCGTCTATGGATTGACTAAAATCTCTCAGGGTATCTTTTTAATTTCTTTATAACACACGTTATAACGTAGCGTTGTTCCACAAGTTTTCATATGTTTTCCCACACAGGATGCACCCAAAACCTTCTTACACCTTCTTAAACCTTCTTAGAGTCATGCTACATGCTACTTCAAAATCACGTTTCACCCAAAACTCCTTTGAAGGGGAGTCTGGTTCAGAATTAAATAAAAATTTTAATTTTGAACTTTCTGAAGTCCTAGAGAGCTGAAATTTGGTATGCAGGCTAGTATTAGCACACAAACAACAAGAAAATTAAGAAATCTGTAACTTTCACCCTCCAGTTCTATAAGAACATAACAGCTTTAGAACTTGCGAAGGCTATAATATAATTCGTATATTCAAACTAGCCAAGTCAGACCTTAGGCTTCAATATATTATCCTAAGTTATAAGAAGAAATTATATTTTAAGTTGTTATAAAATATTTTATGTTGTTATAAATAAATTTCAAGACTGACCATTAACTTAGCAACTTAGCACCCATTTAGATCTCAATTCTTTTGTCGTTGAAGTCAACAACTAAGGCATATATTATCATAATTTTGAATTTGGCTCTCATTTCACATTTATGTTTTTGATGGGATATCATCCCTTTTTGTAAAAAAAAAATTAGTAGGTATTCATGATAAAAATTAAAGTTTTATAAGCAGTAAGGATCCCCGTTTGGAACGCTAGTGAAGACAGTTAAATCTTCCCAGTTACGACATATACTCTACTATTAGTCTCACGCAACCTATTGGTTTGTTGTATATCATCAAACAAAGAATATGCAATCGAATGGAATAGGCAGCTTCCATCGGGAGCCATTGGAATATTTCGGTGTAAGGTGAGTGTGTCACCCACCAGTAACTCTATTGCACGACTCATTGTACAATACACGTATTACAAAAATAATTATTATATTAATAAAATAACCACAAATATTCAAAGTATGTTTCAAGAAAATCTATGAATTTCAAAGCAATAAGTTGCTACCTTATAGGTCATTTATCGAGAGACAACCAGACAGCAAGACGGTGCTCGCGCTTATTTATGACTCATGACAAAGCGCGAGTGCGGCACCATCTTGCTCATAAGTTATGAGCGCGGCTGCTGCACCTCGGGGACGTCCGCGTCAAGGTTTTATCGCACCGGTCCCCACCCCGCTGCTTGACATCCGAAGTACCTACTATTATTTAATTATTTATAAGTAATGATCTTACACTATTGATGTGCGCTAAAAATTTAAATAATAATTAATACTAAATCCCAGTTTATAACGTAATAAATACGAAAGTCTACGATACTCTTAGTTATAAGTACTAAAACTGATATGTTTGGATTAAGGGTGGTATTCCACTTGTTATATATTCACGTAAAGGCCTTAAAATCCACATAAAGACCGGCTGTCATCAATTTTGATGATTTCTGATTGCTGATTCTTACATTACAGGCGCTATGAGTAAGTGTTCCTAATAGAATCAATTAATTGAAAATTATAATAGATTGATAAAAATTTACTAGTTTCTTATTAATTCCTTTGTATACACCCAATTACCTATCTGGATGCCAAATTTGAACTTTCTAGGTCATCTGGAACTAGAGTTTTGATAGTATAGGTGCGTGAGTGATAAATTTGACGATTTTTGGACGTTAATATCTAAATGCCTGTTTGAGGTGTGTTTATGAAATTGGGAGAACATATGTATCTTGCATGTTTCAATATTTGAGCCAAATTTGACATGTTTATGTGAAATAGTTTTTGAGTTATGAGGGGGTCAAAAGTGGCTCCAAATGGTTCGTGTTATATTACACACAGTACCGCTCACCATTCTGTTACCTTGAACTTGGCTTAACACGCTACCGCGTGTCTATATTTGAGTATCGTTGATCGGAACGTCATGAAATTTGTTAGGCGAGTAAATGACAGTAAACAACAACATATAGCCATACACGGTTACGCGAAGGGTCGGCTAGCGGAAGAAACACTGCCGACACTTGTTGGTAATTTAAAACACAATTTGAAAAAAAGATTTTGGGGGCGCGTGCTAGGGGGCTGCCTCGCCCCCTAGCACGCGCTAGGTTTTTCGGAGCCATTTTTGACACGTCCGTGCGGCTGACAACCGACCTTGATAATTGTTCCACCATTAAAGTAAGAAAAATGTAAAAGAGAGTTCGGATATCATTACGCCACGTAATATGATCACGATGCCTGGGTACAGATAATTTTTAACAAAAAGAAGGGAAGAGTGGCCATAAATACCCCACGTGGCCAATTATAGCCCTTTTAGAGGGAAGTAATTGATCGTATATATCTGAAAACTTAACTTTTCGTCAGTAATGCGAAGAAATAAAAATGCAATACAGAATTTTTTTTAAATTGTTTAGTCAGAACAGATATTTTCCATTGCCACTTAGCTACACGATTGACTTACTAGTCAATACAAGCCACATTCGGTTTTCAAATTCACTCACCTCTCTAGGGCTGTAAATAAAATGTACAACCCGTATTTCGAGTTAGATGCAACCTACTTTCAGAACACCAATGATGCAAAATATTATAATTTTAGCATGGCACCAGTTCCTCAAGAGCACCAAGAGCCAGTGGAGGCGACAATCCCTAAAGCCCCTCGTCAAGATGGGGAGATGGTGGTCATCTCGGGGATGTCCGGTCTCTACCCCAACTCCCACAATGTACAGGACCTATCGAAGATTTTATACAATAAGGTATTTTAAACAATTTATAATTATCTCTTAGTCATCCATCACGCAACGATACTAAACAAATACTTAGGTAAACATATTTTTCAGTTATATTTGTATAATTTAATAGAGATGAAAGCGGAAATGAACAAACGAATTATTGAAAGACCCGTTAAGTCAATAACTGTCATCATTAACATTCTCGAATAAAACGATACTCGTAACCTTAATAAATGCTTGCATTTCAGGTTAATCCAGTAGATTGTGATAAGCCTCGATGGAATTATGATCATCCAGAATTAGCAAAACAACTGGGAAAAATCCCTGAACTAAAGACCTTTGATGCTCAATTCTTCAAGGTGCACTTTCGTCAATCTAACAACATGGATCCCATGAGTCGGAAGCTGCTGGAACAAACTTTTCAAGCTATTTACGATGCAGGTTGGTATAAGAAAATGCTGGCATATGAAAAATGCGTTCTTATTTTATTCCTCGATACACGCTAGCGACTGCGTGCAATATTTAATATGAGAAATTGTACAGTGCCGCAGAAAACTTTTAGACCAGAATGCATTTAATAAATTTAAACAGAAACTTCGGTCTCTCTGGGGACACTAGACTTGAGTTTTAGATCTTGGGCAAGAATGCCTACGGCTTCACCAAATAAACTTAACCAAAACATTAGGTCAAAGAACGAGACAATAATTTTTATTAGAAACGCATTTCGACCTTTCGCTCTTTTAGGTCAAAGACATAATAAATAAATTGGGTCTCAAACGCGGGTTGGTCTTCGGTCTCTTCAAAGACACTCTGTCCTAGAATTTGCTGGTATTTAATCATTGCATTGTTTTGTCTCCAGAACTGAAGCTTAAACATTTTCGCTAAACTACAAAGATACCTATTATTTTGGTCCTTACTTAATCAAGCCCCACTCCCAACTCCAATAGAATGAGAATATCATTAAAACTTTTTCCAGCTTTGATTTTGCAATATCATCCAGATTATTTTACTAAAATTGGGTTTTACTAAAATCACACGAAATCTAATAAATAATTTTAAACATGATATTATCGTTACAACAAATATATCCGATAGGATTTCAGAGGAGTTTCTGAGTGTGGTCTGTCACTGAGATAGTCAACACTCGTACACCCTCTTTTTACCATAAATTTTTACGTCCCAACGTGATAGAGGTTGAATTTATCACTTTATGCTTTTTAAAGCTTCATTTTTTTTATTAAATACAATTAATGATATTAAAACAATAAAATAAAAATTACCCACTGTATGCGGTACATAGTTTACTTTTTCTTTTATATATTTTTTTCTTTTATATTTTCTTCCATTCGACTCAATGGCTCCATACTGTGGGCCGCAATATATTGAGTAAATTTTCTTTTTATATTATAAAAATAAATAACTGTACTTAATAAATATATGATCAATACTCTCTCGACAACTTTTTGACAAGACTAAACAACCATAGCTCACTCAAGTTCACCCATGAAACATCCACTTAGACCATTACATGTTTGGATGTTGACATAACTTTGGAGGCAAACAATAATATCACTACATTTGTTCATTTCAAACCGACCAACAAACTTCAGTATTTACATTTCAATAGCTGCCATCCTCCTCATTTAAAAAAGTCCATACCATATTCATTATCACTCCGTGGCCATCGGATCTGCAATACACGAAATGCTCTAGATTCCTATCAAAACAATATACATACTGGTTAACTCAACAGAAACTACCCAAATAACTTCCTGACAAAACACATACATAACCGGCCCAGATTTCACAACCAAAACAACAGAACACAACGAAACACACAAAATCAACCACGTCTGATTACAACTTACTTCCATGGCAGCTACAAACTACAAAAACTGATCAAAGACTTCCTTCCAATCTTAACACACAATGACGAAACAAAAGATCTCCTACCACACAACACCCAAATATGCTACAGACAAAACCCAAACATCAAATCTCCACTCACTCACACAAAAAGCATCCCTTCTCAAAACACATACGTATCTCCTGGCACTTCACCATGCCGACGGCCACGATGCAAAACATGCGCAATTATTAACACAGCCACAGCCATCAACACACACCACACCAGAAACACATACCATGCACAACCTAACAGCACATGCAAAACATCCAACTGCATTTACATACTAGAATGCAGGCACTGTCCTGCATTCTACCTCGGCGAAACAAAAAACGCTCTCCACATCCGAATCAATCAACACCGACACACATGCGACTCTATTACAAACAACACTCTACCAATCCCCACCCACGCTCGACTTCATAACCATCCATTCAATAATTGCTTCACCGCACGAATCATCAAATCATTTTCACCTCCACTGACAGACACTCAACTACGGACATGGGAAGGATCATATATTTGGTCACTTGGTGCCCACTACGGTCCGGGTCTGAACAAGCAGCATTGATATTTACGAGCAGTCAACACGGGAAACAATGCAAACTTCTTCATAAGACCTTCTTCAATTCCCTATCCATCACTTTAGCTGTCATCATTATAAAAATAAAATATTTAATATCGTACCTATAATTTAAAATTATAAATTTTTAACTTTTATATCTATATAATTGTGTAACTGATGCCGACCACAACTAGTGGTCGAAATATATTATACCTATAATTATATTTTGTGTTTTCGTATATATATATATATATATATAATATATATTTAATCAAATATAAGACAAGAAAAGTCAATTATCATTTTATGTTGTACTTAATAAACAAATAAAGCTCTAAAAAGCATAAAGCGATGACGACTAAATATTGAAAACTACATTTTTTTTTATAATTTTGCAGGTGTGAGTCCTCAGCAACTTTCAGGTAGAAAAGTTGGCGTATATATTGGATCATGTTTTTCGGAAACGGAAAAGTCGTGTTTCTATGTAGCTAGTAGCCGAACTGGCTTTGGAATATCTGGGTAAGACAATTCGATGTGACATTGAAGGCAAAGCAAATCACTCAAGCAAACTAACAAAATAACCCATTAATGTTCTCTTTACATAGCTTAGGGAACTTACCTCGACAACATTTTCTCTTATATAAAGTATCTTATATAAAGCTTCTGCCCGCGGCTTTGCCCGCGCTGTTTTATTTTGCATTTTTCCAGGATAAAAAGTAGTCTTTGTCACTCTCCGGACCATAAACTCTCTATGCAAAAAATCACGTCGATCCGTTGCTACGTTGCTGTGTGAAAGAAGGACAAACCAACAAACCAACAACCAACAAACTGACAACCAACAAACCAACGACCAACAAACACACTTTCGCATTTTAAGTATGTAATGTACATCTTCGGAACATAACGCATAAAATTTTTGTTTAGTTTGGTGTGGTACGTGTTCTGAATCAGGATTCAAATATTTTAGTTTTGGCCTCATTACAATTTTAATAACCCTTTACTTCTTTGTTTGTCTCTCTGTTCCGATTTAACTCGGGAACCGCTGAACGGATTTGAATGCGGTTTCCTTTATTATTGTCTTAGTGAACATATAGCTATAAGGGGTGTTGACAAAATAACCAACGCGCTGAAATCTGTCGATAGTTGAAAGACACTTCAACGTGAGCGAAGCCGCGGCAAAAGGAAGTGACTAATATATCCATATTAAAATTACCAGCATAGAATAGGATATGCTTTAATGGATGTCATTTTTTTTTACAATAGATAGGTTTGGATTTCTTTGAGACCTACAAGAGTGAATGTACCGGTGCTATAGGCATCAAGCTCTTCCCTTACAATATTTTACAGTCCTGTCAAAACTAAACTTTCCTAATTGTAAATAGTTCATAATAATTAAGAACAGAAGCTAAATTACAAAGGAAAAAAATAATTAAGCTTGGACAGCATTGATACTAAAATTAAGGCTTTTAGAATCTTCCATATTATTACATATTCTAATAATTTGTAACAAAAAAATAATAAAAGAACATGCAGCTTCCATACAGGTAAGCTTGAAACAAGCTTATTTCTAATGTAATAAGAAATTCAAATATAAATTAGAATTTCAACGTGTTGAATTTAAAAAATATGAATTTTAAAATAATTTGGATTTCTAATTTAAAGAAACCAATGGAAACTTTACGATGGCAGCATACACAACACATAGGTAATAAGGTTTTATTGAAAAACTTTCGAGTGAATTTTGAATTTAAGTGTTCTGTTTCGATTAATTAGGAAAAGGCAGGTTTTTCACATTCCGGCTGCGAAACCGCTCTGAAGCCAAGGTAATAGTTTATTTTTTGTTTGATATCTTATAGCGTCTTTGATACGAGAACTTACAACGCGCAACGGGAGATTGTTACTTACACTATTATTTCAATATGAATGGTCACATTGTCCGTATCAATACTTACGAATATCATCAAGCCATCGTTATTGATACAGTTGGGTTAGTTTTTACTGAGAACTAATATCAATGTACCTAATATAATTTCTCAGCCAAACTTTTCTGTGATAATTTCAGACAATGACAACGACTTACTTACTGCTTTTTTATATCTGTATAAAAGAACTCATACAGAGAGTCTACCGCGATCCAAGTTCTTACCTTTTTTACAAAAAGGACACACGACGTTTCGAGGCCATAGAGGCATATCTCGTGGTCTACGGAAAAAAGGTAAAAAATTTGAATCGCCGTAGACCCAATTGAAATACTATGATGTGTATGAAACGCGAGAGTTTAAAGTTTTACATATAGAGAGGCATAAATTTAATTAATTATAATAATCTTTTAGTATGATTTGAAATATTTATAATGTCTTATTTTCGCAGATGCAGCAAGGCAATGTTTGCGAACCGTATCTCATACTGGCTGAACTTGAAAGGTCCCTCTATGTCTATTGACGCGGCTTGTGCAAGCTCTATGGTAGCTTTGGAGCGAGCCTACATGGCTATAAATACTGGACAGTGCGAAAGTGCCATTGTTGGAGGCAGCTACTTATGCCTTCACCCTCAGTCTTCAGTGCATCACGGAAGGTACAGTTATTTTGTCTATAGAGAAATAATCACTATCATTACTACAAAAACTAACGCAGTTTTTTTTAGGATAATGACCCTCTGCATGGACGGAAAAACAAAATCATTCGATAAGAATGCCGATGGCTGCGCAAGATCAGAAGCGATAAACGTCCTGTTTCTTCAAAAAGCCAAAGACGCAAAAAGGTATTAAAATATATATTTACTAGCTTTTGCCCGCGGCTTCACCCGCGTTGATTTGGTTTTGTGTGTTACTTTTTATAGAAAGTATTTAAATCTGGCTTGGAGTGTTTTTGTTACAATTATTTGATCTCCAGGTAAAGTCTCTTTGGCGGGGCCTATTACCTATTAGTTTTTTTTTAAACTTCATTAGAAGTTCTGCCCTCAGCTGTTAACACGACCAGGCTGCTAGGTGAGCTCACTCTCGAGCAGGCTACGTAAAACTGACCGTGAGAAAAGCAGTCCCCCCTAAGATCAATTCCTGCTGTTTTTAGTGACTGACCCTGAGACTTATTAATCGTCATTGCGAAAAGGAAAAAATGGAACCCTAATATGTCTGTCCGTCTGTTACAGACCATTTGCTCTGGCACACATACTTTCAAGAATTTTCATGTTCACTACATTAAATGTCAAAATCGATGTCATTTTCGTAATTAACGTCCAAAAAAACTACAAAAACTACACCCATATTGATATTTACACATTTCACCATTTCAAACCCATCGCACCCCAACAGGGGATGATGGTATTTCACTTCTACTACGTTGAATTTAGAAATCGTTGTTGTTTTCGTAATCAGCGATCCGATAAACCAAACATAAGATACCCATGTTGGTTTTCAGACTTGGTCAATCCATTTCTCCCTGGGCTTGAATTATGAAAAAACCAGAAACACATGTTTACTCATTTATGGATAGAAGTACTCCTGTGAAGTCCCGAATGAAATAGTCTAACTAATCTTGTTTCCCAACACAAACTCTGGACCCCCGTTTCAACCCCTTAGAGGTAGAATTTCAAAAAATCTTTTCTTATTCCTTATCTACATCACAAAGAAAAACTCTGTGCAAAATTTCAGCTTTCTATGTCCAATGGTTTGGGCTGTGCGTTGATGAGTCAGTGAATGAGTGAGTCAGTCAGGATTTCTCTTTTTATATATATGATTATATTTTATTAATAAGAGATATATCTTCTGATCATACCGAACAGATTAACTTCAGAAACTTACCCGCGGAAATCTAAATATATAAAAGAACAACCTGATTGACTGAGTGACTAACATATCAACGCACAGCCCAAACCGTTGGGTCTAGAGATACCAAATTTGGCAAGTAGGTTCCTTTAAAGGTCTAGGGGTGCAATAAGAAAGAATTTTTCAACATTCACCCCCTAAGAGGGTGAAACCGGGGTCCAAAGTTTGTAAGGGGAAACAAGAATAGTTAGACTATTTTATTCGAAACTTCACAGGAGTACTCTTTTAATAAATGAGTAAACATGTGTTTCAGGTTTTTTCAGAATTCAACCCCTAAAAGGGGAAAATGGGGTGATAAAGTCTGAAAATCAACATGGGTATCATTTATATGGTTTATCGGGTTGCTGATTACGAAAACAATAATGATTTTAAAACACAACCTGGTGGACGTGAAAAAGGCTTTTCAAAAATTCAACCCCTTTGGGTGTCGTTTTTATGGTTTTTTGGGACGTTTATTACAAAAATGGTTTCGATTTTCTTGAAAGTATGTGTGCCAGAGCAAATCGGCTATAACAGAAGGACAGACAGACAGAAATACAAGTGATCCTATTAGGGTTCTATATTTCCTTTTGAGGTATCTATCTATATATATATCCACAATCTATCTATCTATCTATCTATATCTATATATAAATGAATGAAGAAATATAATAAAATAATATGAAGAAAATCCAAACAAGAATAATTTTAGTAACTCGATTCACAGTTGTAATATATCCAAAGATATCGTTTTGAAACTACTTATGAAGCTAGACATACCCAAAGGAGCAGGAAGTGACGGTTTACCTACATCACATTTTTAGTAAAATGTGCTAACTCTTTAGCATTGCCACTAGCAATCATCTTCAACCGCTCTCTTAAAGACAATTCATTTCCTGACCGCTGGAAAATGGCGCATTTTATTCCAATTCACAAAAAGGACTCTAAACTGAACGTAGAGCATTACAGGGGCGTATTTATTCTCTGTACTCTTAGTAAAATAATTGAGAAAATAATTTATGAAAACATTTACCCGGTAATAATGCAAGCAGTTCCCAATGAACAACACGGGTTCGTTAAAAACCGCTCAACGACATCAAATTTAACTCTTTTTGTAAGCGATGTTCTTAATGGGATGAACACTGATGGACAGGTTGACATGATCTACACAGATTTTGAAAAGGCGTTCGATCGTGTGGATCACGTCATCCTTATCCGTAAATATACAGGAACTAGGGATACATGAGGACCTACTTAGATGGATAAAATCCTATGTTACTAACCGTAGGCAGGCCGTAGTTATTGGTGGGTATAAATCGGACTTTATTTCCATACCATCCGGTGTTCCCCAGGGATCGTTGTTGGGTCCATTGCTGTATGTTGCATACTTGTACGACATCAAAGAATGTTTTCATAATAGCAAATATCTACTTTATACAGACGATAAAAATATTTATTTAAACACCAAAAGCATTACTGATTGCATGGGCTTGCAAGATGACTTAAATAGGTTTTGTATCTACTATGAAACTAACCGTATAAATGTTAATATTTATAATTGTGTTCAAATTAGTTTCACAAGACGCTGAAATCCTATCAAGTTCGTTTACAAACTTAATGGTAATGTCCTCAATACTGCAAATACAGTCAAAGATCTTGGTGTCATTCTGGAGTATAAATTAACGTTTTCAGCACATATCGATTTCATTACTCGTAAGGCATTCACGAGTCTAGGATTTGTCATCCGCACTAGTAAACCTTTTACGGACATAAAATGCTTAAAAATTCTTTATTAGGCATACCTTATATAGTGTAGGCATCCACTAAAAAGGATTTTTCAAAATTTTCCCCCTAAAGGGGTGAAACGGGGGGTTCAAAGTTTGTATCGGGAAACAAGATTAGTTAGACTATTTAATTCGAGACTTCACATGAGTACTCCTATCCATAAATGAGTAAACATGTGTTTCAGGTTTTTTCAGAATTCAACCCCTAAAAGGGGGAAATGGGGTAACAAAGTCTGAAAATCAACAAGGGTATCGTTTGTATGGTTTATCGGGTCGCTGATAACGAAAACAACAACGATTTTAAAATCCAACGTGGTGGACGTGAAATACCATCATCCCCTGTTGGGGTGTGATGGGGTTGAAATGTTGAAATGTGTAAATATCAATATGGGTGTCGTTTTAATGGTTTTTTGGGAGGTTAATTACGAAAATGGCATCGATTTTGAAATTTAATATAGTGGACTTAAAAATTCTTGAAAGTATGTGTGCCAGAGCAAATCGGCTCTAACAGACGGACAGAGAGACAGCCATACAAGTGATCCTTTTAGGGTTCAATTTTTTTCCTTTTGAGGTATCTTTCTATCTTTATATCCACAATCTATCTATCTATCTATCTGTCTATCTATCTATCTATCTATCTATCTATATCTATATCTATTTATATCCCAGCAAAATATATTTGGAACGGAAGGTGGTACATCCCTAGGGGTTGCACCATGGTGTGCCAAAAAATGATTTTTTTTTTATGTCAAAACTTTGACGGCCTGTATCTTACAAACGGCTGGGGTTAGACTTATGTTGATGGGTGTCTAAGAAAAGGTCTTGACGAGATCTACCTGCCGAAAGTGTCAAAACTTTACAGGCCCGTATCTCCCAAATGGCTGATACTAGACCCATGTTCATGGTACTCTAAGAAAAGGGCTCGGCGAGATCTAGATGATGGTAAAAAAAAACGAAGAAAAAAAATTGGCAAAATTTTGATTGGCCATATCTCGCGAAAGGCTAATTGTAAGGAGTTCGGGTTTCAACTATAGTGATTGGACAAGCTGAGGCTACATAATAAAAAAATATGAATTTGAAAGGTTTTGACAGTTTTTTGACAGTTACAAAAAAGTATTCCGATTTGCATGAAAGTTGGTATGAAGGGGCATTCGGAGTCGCCGATTACGCTGCCGTATTCAAACTTGACATTTTTTTGACAACTGATATGGATTTTCACACTTTTTCGGAAAAACGTTGATAGTTAGTCCCCGTCTTTTAGCTAGGTTTGTCTTGCCTTGGGGGTCGCCGTTTGGTATCGGATGAATTCACTTAGCAGATATGTATAATGGGTCAATCTTAGCAGATTTATCCCAGTAGCCGTCCACCCCCCCATTGTGGGTGGGGGGGATATGCACTCAAAGTCTTACGTCGCCGCGCTTCAGACAAAAATTCATATCGTCTTCAATTTACGTACTATCTCAAGTGTGGTATCATTTTCGGCTAAACATAAAACGAGGAATTCATTTTTAAAACATTTTGTGTACAGTTTCATACAAAAATCATAAGATATTGTCGAAAGTATGTTAGTTGGTCTGCTATTTTTTTATTCCAAATTCCGTATCCTTAAAAATAACAAGTTTTTTTAATAAAAAAAAAATACTTTCTTAAAGTATATTTAATCAGCTTTAAATACATATATACATTTTATGTACTTACTATAGAACATCTACTTGAAAAAAAATCGAACATGGTTTGCGACGGCTGCGAAATATTTTTTCCATCCGCCTGTTCCACGGAAGCTAAGTTGTATGTATATTTTTATCAATGTTAATGGTTAATGCCATTATGCTTTAGACAGCATTATTTAATTTAAATATAAAAAATAATTTAAACTGAATATTTTGGTTTAAAAGTGAGTTTCAAAGATAAGTTGGTTTTTCATACAGAATATATAGAATACAAATTTAACTTTATCATTGGCCTTTGTTTATGGTCTGAAGACCAAGGGTGCAATTGTATAAGAAAATCGTATTCATTTGACAGCTGAAAACGTACGGTTTCAATTGACGAACTGCTATTACCAAATTACTGCTACCAAGCAAATTAGCCAGTTTGACAATTAAAATCGTACGTTTCTTACACAGAATTCGAGGGCAGATCTCAGGACAACCAGGTAGCAAGTCCCCGCATAAAGTTCAAAGCCTAAAGTATGCATGTGTATAGCACTGCGAGGTTGTCTTCCGTATGGATTTTTATGTCAATGTATATCTATTATACTCGTTGCTAGAACCACAATTTCCACCACAGTGGCATAATTCGGTGCATTTTTTTTTTGTAATTGTGTCTAGCGCCACACCGTGATTTGCACTTGCACCGAATTAATTCTAGACAAGCGGTATCAGCTACGGGTGCCGTGGTCCACGTTGGTATCCAGTCGTCATTGAAGTCTGTTTCCCATCCCCAATCCGCTGGACAAGGAAGATTTTGAATTGGCACCACGGATTGGCCCTGGTAAACAGCTCTTAGGAGATGCTGTCGAAAACTGGCTTCGGTTGGTGGAATATTCTCTAGCTGTCGGTCTTTTTTAGAGAATAGTTATCTTCTACATTCTTTCAATGTTGTGCACTGACAGGATTTGAAATGTAAATTAGGTAAGCAACTGTGGAGTTAAAAAGAAATGTTTTCTAGACAGAATAATTTCTAACCACGCAGGATTCGTTTAATTCATACTTACTTATCATACATCGTTATGATACATTTTTGAATAATAGTATTCGCGTTTTCAACACAACCTGTTAAACAGCTCTTAGGAGATGCTGTCAAAAACTGGCTTCGGTTGGTGGAATATTCTCTAGCTGTCGGTCTTTTTTAGAGAATAGTTATCTTCTACATTCTTTCAACGCTTTGCACTGATAGGATCTGAAATGTAAATTAGGTAAGCAACTGTGGAGTTAAAAAAAACGTTTTCTAGACAGAATAATTTCTAACCACGCAAGTTTCGTTTAATTTATACTTACTTATCATACATCGTTACGGTAAATTTTTGAATAATTGTATTCGCGTTTACAACGTCTTCATCAGCTAGCATATTGAACCCGCTAGTTGTTGATGGAAAAGCATTATATGCTTCGTACGCAGTTTTTTTCTTCTTCCACTAAACGCCGAAACTGTGTCACATCCAGTTAACGCATGGAATACCCTCAATGCTCTTGCTTTTTCAGGGCCTTAAATAAAATAAGATCAAGCTTTTTAAGTTAGTTAATTAAATGAACGTAAGAAGAAATAATAAATTTTTATAGGAAAAAACCACCAGTTTTTATCATGTGGCAAGATTGCAGCCTCTTTAGGTTTTAATTTAAATTACCTTAATGTTTCTTCTTACGTTCATTTAATTAACTAACTTAAAAAGCTTGATCTTATTTTATTTAAGGCCCTGAAAAAGAAAGAGCGCTGCCAGTATTTAATGCGTTAACTGGATGTGACACAGTTTCAGCGTTTAGTGGAAAAAGAAAAAAACTGCGTACGAAGCATGGAATGCTTTTCCATCAGCAACTAGCGGTTCATCATGCTAGCTGATGAAGAAGTTGAAAACACGAATACAATTATTCAAAAATTTATCATAGCGATGTATGATAAGAAAGTATAAATTAAACGAAACCTGCGTGGTTAGAAATTATTCTGTCTAGAAAACTTATTTTTATAACTCCATAGTTGCTTACCTAATTTACATTTCAGATCCTGCCAAAGCACATCGTTAAACGAATGTAGAAGAGAACTAATCTCTAAAAAAGACCGACAGCTAGAGAATATTTCACCAACGGAAGCCAGTTTTCGACAACATCTCCTAAGAGCTGTTTACCAGGGTGTACACGTATGGGGCCAATCCATGGTGCCAATTCAAAATCTTCCTAGTCCAGTGAATTGGGGATGGGAAACAGACTTCAATGACGACTGGATACCAACGTGGACCTCGGCAACCATAGCTGCTACCGCTTGTCTAGAACTAATTCGGTGCAAGTGCAAATCACGGTGAGGTGCTAGATGGAACTGTAATTTTTTTAAATTAAATTGCACCGAATTATGTCACTGTGGTGGAAATTGTAGCTCTAGCAACGAGTATGAAAAACTATAATAAATATACATTGACATAAAAATCCATACGGAAGACAACCTCGCAGTGCTTTACACATGCATACTTTAGGCTTTGCTTAGACTTGCTACCTGGTTGTCCTGAGGTCTACCCTGGAATTCTGTGTAAGAAACGTACGATTTTTATTGTCAAACTGGCTAATTTGCTTAATATTTTTGGTTAGCATCTTATTTACAAGATCAACAAAATTAAAATAAATATTTATTTAAAGCCATTTTACATGTTTTGAAAAATAAATTTTCTCTGTAGTCTCTGCCTGCCCCTCTGGGAGACAGGCGTGAGTATATGTATGTATGTATGTTTGTTGAAAAAAAAAGGGTCATTTTCTTGTAGTAAATTTTCTTATTTTTGTAAATTATTAAATTAGTAAATTTTCTTACGTCACACAGAGACAATCTTTGTTTTATCAAAAAATTTTGTTACATCGCATGTGTCGAAACTCGCGGCCTCTGACGGAAGATCAGCGTCACAGTTCTGCTGTGGCATTTTGCTGAGTAAGAGACCTTTTTGTTGGCTGTATCTTATAAACTACCTAGTTATATGTATAAGCCTTAAACTGTTTGTAATAGTGTAGCTCGCAAAATAAACGTATTTTCTTAGTTTCTTTCTTTCTTTCTAATAGCAGCAATTTGATAATAGCAGTTCGTCAATTGAAACCGTACGTTTTCAGCTGTCAAATGAATATGATATTTTTACACAATTGCACCCATGGTCTTCAGACCATACACAAAAGCCAATGGTAACGTTAAATTAGTATTCTATATATTTTGTATTAAAAACCAACCTATCTTAGAAACTCACTTTTCAAACAAAATATTCACAGTTTAAATAATTTCTTATATTTAAATTAAATAATGCTGTCTAAAGCATAATGGCATTAACCATTAACAATGATAAACATATACATACAACTTAGCTTCCGTGGAACAGGTGGATCGAAAAAATATTTCGCAGCCGTCGCAAACCATGTTTGATTTTTTTTTCAAGTAGATGTTCTATAGTAAGTACATAAAATGTATATATGTATTTAAAGCTGATTAAATATACTTTAAGAAAGTATTTTTTTTTATTAAAAAAACTTGTTATTTTTAAGGATACGGAATTTTGAATAAAAAAAATAGCAGACCAACTAACATACTTTCGACAATATCTTATGATTTTTGTATGAAACTGTACACAAAATGTTTTAAAAATGAATTCCTCGTTTTATGTTTAGCCGAAAATGATACCATATTTGAGATAGTACGTAAATTGAAGACGATATGAATTTTTGTCTGAAGCTAGGCGACGTAAGACTTTGAGTGCATATCCCCCCCACCCACAATGGGGGGGTGGATGGCTACCGGGCTAAATCAGCTGAGATTAACCCAATATACATCTGTGCCAAGTGAATCCATCCGATACCGAACGGCGACCCCTCCATACATTGGTTGGCAAGACAAACCTAGCTATTTGGCACTCTGGCGAGGCAACGAGCATGTGAGGACGGAGAACGCGCCCGCGAGGCCCAAGGGCGAGCAGGGCGCGTTCGTAGTCCAAGCATGCGAGTTTTTCAGCTGAGCACTACACCTTGACTTCCAGAGGGAGTAAAAGCACTTATAATGTTTGTTTCTGAAAAAAAAAACAATTTGTTTCCTGTAGGCCACGCGGGCGAAGCCGCGGGCAGAAGCTAGTACTGTATATGAGAATAGTATTGAACGAATTCAGCGCAAGTTCACTAAATATCTTAACTACCGCTCACGTACTACGTGCAAAGATTATGAGGTCTCTTGCAATCGGCACAGTTTGCTGGCATTACGTGACAGACGTATAGTAACAGATTTGTTGGTACTACATGATGTTTGCTCAGGCGCCCTTGACTGTCCAGCCCTAGTTACAGAGATCTTACGTCTGTCAGCTCCGTCCAGACGAACTCGACATACTAAGTTGTTCAGTACCTCTTTCTCGTGGACTAGATATGCAGAAAAATGTGTCTATCGTCGCCTTCCTAATACTTCTAACGAGCGCTTCGCCGAATTGGACCCATTCTGTATGAGCAAGAACACGTTCAAATACAAAATCACTCAGCATTTGCTAAGTCTACTTTAATTTGTATTTTACGTAATATCTGGCTCCATATGGTTCCCATTCGTCAAACGAAGAGAAATAGTGTGTTTGAAGACCTCATTTCAACAATTATTTCTATCGAGGAAAATTTATCCAAACATGTTTTTCAATTTCAAAACCCTAGATTATATAGTCAAAATGCATATACCAGAAACTGATTATTAATATATTATATTTAACTTTTACTAGCTTTTCATTAGTAGTGTTATTAAAACAATTTAAAAAAATTTTAACTCGATATATTTCGGCCCTCGGTATGGGGCCGTCATCAGTCGAATGTAAAAAAAATTTTTGTGACATATAATTTAGGTATCATAGTAAAAAATAAAAAGTAAAAAGTAAAGGTGACACTTCTAAACAATTTTAGTTTTAAACTATTTTCTAAAAAATAATAATAAAGTAGGTTTTATTTTTAGAGAAACCTACTTTATTATTATTAGGTTTTATTTTTAGAGAAACCTACTTTATTATTATTTTTTAGAAAATAGTTTAAAACTAAAATTGTTTACAAGTGTCACCTTTACTTTTTACTTTTTATTTTTTACTATGATACCTAAATTATATGTCACAAAAATTTTTTTTACATTCGACTGATGACGGCCCCATACCGAGGGCCGAAATATATCGAGTTAAATTTTTTTTAAATTGTTTTAATAACACTACTAATGAGAAACTGATTATAATTTTCCGTGTATTTAATGAAATACATAGAAAAGAAACACCCGTATTTTTTTCGCATATCGCCTTAAAATTTAAAATTATCCAGTTCCTAGTTATTAGTAATACATTGTTAGCTAAGCATAGTTAAATCCGTAATTGGCAGTATCTGCAAACAATATTTTTTATGTCAAACTTTTTTTTAATGCTGTGGATTTTAGTTTATAAATAAATTAAATTAAATTAAATTAAATATTCCAGGAAAATATCTTTGGAACGGAAGGTGGTACAAATTTTTTTTTTTTATGTCGAAACTTTGACGGCCTGTATCTCCCAAACGGCTGGAGTTAGACCCATGTTGATGGGTATCTAGGCAAAGTTCTCGACAAGATTTATCTGCCAAAAGTGTCAAAACTTTACAGGCCAGTATCTCCCAAACGGCTGATGCTAGACCCATGTTCATGGTACTCTAAGAAAAGGGCTCGGCGAGATCTAGACGACGACGGTAAAAAAAAATGTTGAAAAGTAATTGCCAAAATTTTGATCGACCATATCTCCCGAACGGCTATTTGTAGGGAGTTCGGGTTTCAATAATAGTGATCGGTCAAACTGCGGCTAAATGATAAAAAAAATAGAGTTTGATAGGTTTTGACAGTTTTTTGACAGGTCCAAAAACGTATTCTGATTTGCATGAAACTCGGTATGACGGGGCATTCGGGGTCACCGATTACGTTGCCGTATTCAAATTTGACATTTTTTGATAACTGATAGAGATTTTGACACTATTTCGAAAAAACTTTGATCGGTGAGTCCCCGTGTTTGGCACTCTGGCGAGGCCGAAGGCCGATCCAAGTTCCATGAGACCGAAAAACGAGCATGCGAGTTTATCGGCCGAGCACTAAACCTTGACTGCCAGAGAGCACTTATAATGTTTGTTTCTGAAAAAAATGTAATTTATTTCCTGTAGGCCACGCAGGTGAAGCCACGGGCGGAAGGTAGTAAAATATAATTTAACGTTTTCTTACTCAAAATCTAAGAAACCTATTGCGAATTCTCCTGTTTCATTTTCATTGGCGCGGATATGATTCTTTGGGGAAGTTATTCAGTATGATCAGTAGGTTATGATTGAATGGTACACCTAGTATGCAAATGGAATTCTGCCCACAGAACCGCCCGCCGAAGATGTAAGGAATATCCTGTTCAACAATATATGTTTATTTTTGAAGTTATTGGTATTTTTGTAACCGAAGATTTATTTTTGCTTGTCTCTGTAGACAAGGATAATGGACATGGTCGCTCTTGTAACAAACTTATTTAATTTTATTCCCTTTATCATTTTCCTTCAGGATTTACGCGGATGTTTGCTATGTAAAGAGTGAATTTGGACCCGAATCGTCCGAATTAGGACAAAGGTACGGTCCATATCGGGATCATTCCAAATTATCTTCTTTCATGGAACAATTTTACAATGAAGCAGGAGTATCTCCTACCGAGGTGGAATACATCGAAGCATTTGGTTCAGGTATTATTTCAAGATTTTGATGCCATACAAAAATATTTGTTTTCTCATTTGCACGCTCATGCATAAAATGGAATAAAAATTAAAATAACTTTATCTAACGCCCAACCTATCCATCTGAAAATTTTTCATCCATCTGAAAGTTGTTAATCAACTTGTTTAGAAAATACAACTAAGTACTCAAAAATATTATGTTTCAAGCTCTAAAGCTTCCCACTTTCACGTAGATTTTTATTAAAAAGTAACTTTTTTTGTTTTGAATTAGAAAATAAATGCAGTAGATTGGTATATTGTATACTGGATGTTAAGATGATGTTGTGGAAGACGGAAACTGGCGATAGTACTCGTCCATACAAACAATTTTTTCTATGGAACAAACCCTCAAATTACGAAAAAAATATCAGCTGTTCCAAAAAAAAGTTATGTACCTACTCGATCAAAATGTACGAAACAACTGAATTCTGTTACGATTTCTCTTTTTTTTTCTCGAAACATTGTTTGTATGGACGGTTGCTGTCGCCAGTTTCCGGCTTTCGCAACATTATCTTAATACCCTGTAGAAAATAGAAAACGTTAAGAGCTAGCATTTAAAATCGCAGTAAAAAGTAACTTTTTGTGTGTTTTAAATTTCCTTATTTTTTTTTATATTTGATTATTTTTGCGCTTTAGGTGTACCAGAAGCCGATAAAAGTGAACTTGAAGCAATAAGCACGGTTTTGTGCAAGGATAGAGCAAAACCTCTTTATGTTGGCAGCGTAATGTCGAATTTAGGATACTCAGAAGCTGCTGGCGGAATATCTGCTATAACGAAGGTATTTTATTAAGGTATTCTTATGAAAACAAACAAAATGACAGTAGTATACGATTGCAAAGTATGACCATACAAAGGTTCCACAGATTTTAAATAAATAAATATTAGGTATATTAAACTTATAAATACATCTGGGCGTCAGAGGTGTTTGGTGTTTTAGAGTATGAACGAAGATTTTTGGTCGACATCTGCAAACAACTTGATCAGAGAGGCGATCAAAATTAGGGTGAAACAATACAGAAGGTTTTTTTTTTTTCAATAACAGGTATTGCTCGCTTACCGCACTGGACAGCTGGCTGCCAACCTGCACTGTGACAATCCTCGTGATGATGTAGAGGCGCTGAGAGAAGGAAGGATGCGAGTTGTCACTGAACATCAAAACTTCTATCGCTCTTTTGTCGGTGTAAACCACGTTTCTGTAACTGGAGTTAATGTACACCTATTACTACACGGACACTATAAACCTAAGGTATTTGATATAATTGAAGAACTCTGTGATCAAAGTGCATGATAATAAAAAATGGCAAGAACAAAAATAACATGACAAATATTCAGCGAATTGAATGAAACTTTCCTCCTGCCTCTCGCAGTACATACACCACATGATTATTAGAATAATTTATTTCATATATTAGTTGAAAGTCTACCTTAGTGTCTTGTTTTATTTTAATTTTTAATTAAAACATTTATTACTATATGTGTACCTAATCCTAGTTTTATCTAAATTGTCTTACTAAACTTTTATAAAAAAAAGTACCAAACGTTAGTTAGAGACTAGCTATTTCATACCTACAGAATAAAGGAAATCCTAGTGTAGGGACTATAGAACAATTTAATAATATGCAATGTTTCTATTTCAATAAAGATATATTATCATTATTAGAAGAGTTTTGTACAGATAAAAAAAAGAAGTGCGTTCCTTAGAACAGGAAAAATAATATAATATAAGTATATGAGAAATTGTTGTATACTCATGTATCTTCCTTAACTATGGAAAAACTAAAATAAAAATAGCAAACAGCAGCGATCTACGACTAGATGGCGCTGCATGTAATTACGTTTAAATGTGTCAATTAATTGATGGAATTTTTGATACGGTTGTCACTTTTAGCTTAGAAGTTCTTGAGACAAGTTTTAGATTTAATTAAAGGGAGTTAAGCGGGAACCATTAGTGAAACAAGACGGAGAAAACGGTGCCAGAAAGATGTAAAGGCGCAATCACGGGTAAATGTCTAGTATAGAATAGACAAATATACCTTTGATAATTTTTCAGGATATATCACGTTACCGTTCAAGCATTCCGTATTTGGTTGCGTTATCAGGAAGACAAGAATCAGGAGTCCGAAAGATAATAGATGATTTAAAACGTCGTCCGATAGATGCAGAGGAAATTGGTTTACTACACAATATTCATGAAGATAATATTCAAGGACATTTGGGTCGAGGTTTCTGTATTTTAGGTATGTAACATTTTTGTTTTATATTTCTTATTACCTTGTTGTACCTATGTTACCTACATTTTGTTTTATATTTTTAGGTATAAAAGGGAAATTTTCATACCAATACCTCTTTATCATATACTTATACACAAGATCGAAATAAATAACTAAAAAATAATATAACAAATATTTATGCATTATCAATATTAATAGAAAACCGACAACAGTCCAAAAAAAAAGTTGGTATTTCAATTATGAAAAAATTATGCTAAATAAATGCAATTGAAAGAAACTGTTTAAGGGGAGGTGGTTTTCAATATTTTGTATTTTTTTTTATAAAATATACAATACGATATTAATTCCCGAAGGGGTGTCAGAGTGTTTCCGAGTATGCACTGTGAAATATTAGTCACATTCTACACATACTCGTACACCCACGTTTTACTATAGATTGTTAGGTCCCAGCGTGATGGATGGTGAGCCCTATCGCCGTACCTCGGACACAAATGTATACCCACAGCTTAACCTCTACAGTCCCCTGGTATCATATTATATGATACTTCATGTTTTAATTTTATCATTGCAGCAATCGTGTACAATCATTATCATAGAACAGCCAAAAGTATCATAGAAAATATAAAATGGCAGTTTTAGAGATTTTTTTGTCACATTAAATCGTGAGCTTCGGTGATAAAAAAAATCAAAATCTGTAAATAGCCAAGCAGCAGTGGCCAAAAAAGGAATTGCTAAAATTTCAATACTATTTTGTAAGGAACTTTCGATTTCTTGCAATCGTTACAAACAAAATAATATGAATATATACTTTTTTTTTTTTTTCAAGTTTGTTTATGTTGTTGGGACCGTTGATACTTTGATATATATTTTATTACCTCTATTTTCCAAAATTATCAAAACGTTTATTTATTTTTGTCTTAAATTGTCCCATTATGAAAATAAAAAAGTATATATCAAACTTATATCAAATAATTGGTTAACTTTCATAATGTCGGGATCTGCAAACGACGACCTTGGGCGCGTGCATCTTACCCACTCACACGACTCGTCCCGCACTGATCTTTTCGTCGCTCAAAGGGGGAAAAATACTAAAGGAAAAACCTAAATAATTACCTTATACAATTATTTTAACTCAAATTTGTTGTTTTAATAGGTATCTTTAATTTGACTTAGTTTATTTTTAGTTTTTTTGCATACTTAATCGATTAAATCGGATCTTAGTGCTAAATTGGACCTTGTTTTAGTATTTATTTCGTAAAAGTTCTTCACAGAAATTAAATATATAGTACAAAATTCAGCCATCTCATTTAAAATATTCTGTAGTTCATGTAAATAATTATATATATATATATATATTTTTTTACCGTATCCTATCATTATGAATTAAAGTGGACCTTACTAATCGGGAATTTCAAGATCATAGGTGCCATAAGGGCCATAACCACAGTAGAGAAAAGTAACAGTATTATGTCTTCATATAAAACGGCCGAAACGCGCGCTTCCAAATCTCGGCATACTTCAGTAGTAGGGTTGCACCGCAGGGTTGTATGGAAACGGAGAGTGTGAGACGCCACCCGACTCCCGCCCGTTTAGCCCTAAGTGGGAAGCCCTAATGCTAATGCGTGTGCCTCCCGAGCGTTATCAAGGACACTGTCCACACGTAATACTGTTACTTTTATCTTCTGTTATCTTCTGAAGCACGCAGACCTACCACGAATGCACTGCAAACGTGCGAGGTAGGTGTGTAGGCGACGCGGGGTAAGGTGCTTCCACGCTTCACCTTAGGTACGGAGTAATTGCTTATATCCTTTCCTTTAGGTCCCGAATGCATTTAATTCATGAAGATGGTCAAAAGCGTTATTTTTTCAAATGGTTTTTTTTTCAGATACAAATGAAAACAAGGAAACAGTTAGCTTAGTGGAAAAGACTGACTATTATGATGACGTAAAGAAACCCCTGTGGTTCGTGTACAGCGGAATGGGTTCGCAGTGGGTTGGTATGGGAACACAACTCATGCGTATTCCTGTGTTTGCAGCTGCAATCGAGCGGTACCTATCACCATTTTAAGGTCCGACCGAGATCTCGATCTTAGTCTCGGCCATTCTTCGCTAAAATTTAGGTTTCGGTCTCGTTATTGGTCTCGTCGAAATATTCAGGAGAATCTCAGCTATGGCGGAGACAGCGCTAGACAGCTGTATGATGAAAAGCGATACAATTTGATAGGACATAACGGTGACAAATTGCTTTTACTAAGTTAAGATTTAAAATTGTTTAGTTTTGATTACTAGTAGAAAAAAGTTTTTTTACGTAACTTGTAGGTTTCATTTGCACTATGCCACAAATTTATTTAGAAATTCCGGACCGGTTTCACCTTTATGGCATTATCAAAGGAACAATCATTCTCTGTTATGTTCTCGATTTTTAAATATTTCGTCTTGTATCGGTCTTAGTCTCGGCTGATAATTTATTTGATTCTCGGTCTCGGTCTTAGCCGACAACAAAAAACCAGTCTCAGTCGGACCTTAATCAGCATTTAAAGAGGATGACAATCCTTATAAATAACAAATTTAAAACAATATTGTTGCATTCCTAACATTGTTAATTCTGTCCAACTAACCTGTCTATCTTAACAAACAAAAAAGTTTTTTTGCTTTATTGAAATTCTTATACTATAGTGTAACAGAAATGTGTACCCATATTTGAAGAGCTTATTCAGTCAATGGTTTAGAACAACTTTTACGATGGAACAAATCCTGTATATCGAAAAAAAAATTACTCGCTTCATAGGAAAATGCAATGCCGCAGGGCAGATTTTTTTTTGAGATTTTAGGGTTGACCCCATGGTAAATGTTATTCTATTCCATAGACTGAATAAGCTCTTCAAATGGTTATACCTTTCTGTTACTCGTTGTAGAGCATAAGGAATCGAATACACTTAATTTAAATTTCAAAAAGCTTAATATCTCAATACTTAGTCCAGTTTAGATTATATAGCTTTTCAGCTTAGTAGGTCAGTATAAATTGCTATACTCCGCGCTACGCGGGGAGTGTTGGCTGGCGCGGCGCGGAAGAACAAAATAAGTTTTGTGGTGGAAGTAAGAGCAAAGCGGGGTGAGTTGCTGCGAGTAGGGGGCATGGCCACTTCTAATTCCGCGCCGCCCAAATCTCCCCTCGTACCATGGCCGATCTGCCAATTGTATGTTTTAGTATAAGTATTGACATGAAAATTTTTATTATGTAAATCCTAGAATCAAATTGAAAATAAAAATAACTTATGAACTGAACATTTTATATAATTTTTAAAGCAAAATATAATTTTTGAAGATAATTAGTACGTATTAATTTTGTTTTAATTACTTGAAATAGGTTTATGTTCTAAATCTATGATTTAAGTTGTTATTTAGGTTCAACTTTGCTTCAGGCAAACTAAGATACAAAGTTTTTGGAATTGATAATATTATATTTGACTACAATAAAATTGTTTTTTTGCAGCTGTCGTGTAGCTCTAGAGCCAAAAGGCGTCGATATTGTTCACATTATAACGTCCACCGACAAGAAAACATTCGACAATATTTTGCACTCCTTCGTGGGAATTGCTGCCATCCAAATAGGATTGACGGATGTCCTTCGTGAACTAGGAATTGTGCCCGACAAAATAATTGGTAAATTACTATGATATTTTTTTCCTTAAGGGCAGTAACTTGGCCTACAAGCGTTCTTAAATCTAATTGAGTTCTTCAGCAGCATAAAACAGTTATGCAGGCCTAAAAATACGAAAGAGAAGAATAATTTAAATCAAATTACAAATTTTGGGTAAATTTATAGATTTAAATTAAACTTGAGGATAATTCATGAGTTATATAAAAAAACGGCTCACCTCAATACGTGTTATAATCGGGAAAGCCGACCAGTTTCTGCAGATTTAGACTGCATTCATCTGGGCGAGTGAAGACGTTTACGCGGCGTAAACGTTTTCTGCTGTTTTTAAAATCTGCTGAAACTGGTCGGCTTTCCCGATCATAACACGTATTTTGGGTACATCCTCAGTTCGTTTTCTTAATACAACCTTCCTGTATCCCGAACAAGAGCCTGACCCATAAGGCAAGATGGATTTTAATATGATCTGTAGTCTTTGTTTTCCCACTGCTATATATGTGAGTATGAAAGCTAAAAAAATCTCAGCTGGAACGAACGAACAAAGATTTATTTTTATCATTGAATTTGTATTACAATCTATTTTGTAATCAATTAATTAATGCAATAAAAATGCAATCAAAGCGATGGATTTCGCATAAAAATATGTAATCTTAATCTAATGATATTTTGAAATCATCTAATGATACTTTGAAATCAATAAAATAATCTATTTAAAATTTCTATGGGATTATAGGTCACAGTGTTGGAGAATTAGGATGCGCGTACGCAGATGGATGTTTCACAGCTGAAGAAATGATTCTATCAGCATACAGCCGTGGGCTAGTCTCAGTGCAAACACCATTTATTCACGGCTCAATGGCTGCCGTTGGACTGGGATACGAACAGGTATGATTTCGTCTAAACTGTTGATGATTGTGTAAAACCGAAACCGGTCCGGTTAAATAAGCTAATAAATTGTGAAACGAGTGCAAAAGTGTTTAGTCATCATATTAACTACAAAAAAAGTGTAAAGCACTACAATAAAATAATAAAGCTATAAATAAATATTACACCTTTCAAAATTAAACTTTCCATTACAAAATTAATGTTTCTCACTTTAACGTTTTCTGGGTTGTTATAAAAAAATAATCACGAACAACTATGTTTTGCGACTCACCATACCTAATCTTCTAACCCAGCTCTCTTATGCGCTGGTTTTCTATAAAAAGCTTATAGATAGTGGAATTCGTTGTTTTTAAAATTCATTTATACTGAAAGTATTCACATTACAGTGCAAAGTATTAATTTTAAAGCTAAGCCTCTTAAAGTGGTAACCATTATTTTTATAGTTCATTTATATATATATATATATCTCATGTACAATCCCAAACTATATATCTTGAATTGAAAGCTTTTGTACTAGTAATTTCACTATAGATGGCTCCCGCGAATAAACGTGCAGGAACTCTTCTAGCTTTTATTTTGTCAATTTCGCATCTTTGTACCCAAATTGACCTATACACATTTTTTCAAAAGATTTTTACATTCTGATTTGAGAAATAAGGCGTATTTTTTTATTCTTCACATAAACAAAAATTAAAATTTAGGAGAATAATGTGCCATTAATTTATTATAAACTTCAACTATGTTGGGCTTTACGCGAATAAACGTGCAAAATTTTTGGAATGCGTTTTCGTTGTACTTCATTCTCCAGAAATGTGTATATTGTTACAATGCACGTTTGTTCGTGTTGTAAGCAGTTTAAATGAGTTGTGTAAAGGTTTTTTACTAATATAAAATATTTTATTTTGAAAGTTATACTTCAACAATGTTTTTAATAATATACCTAATTTATTTTTACACCATAAAGCTATACTAATTTTATATTAGCAAATTGTCAACAACGTGGTCAAAATGTAATTCTTTGATAGTATTTTTTTAAAAAGTTATATTGAAATTTACTGTTGACGAATTGCAACAAATAACTAAGAAAACATAATCTTCCGACCTTGAACTTTTCACAAAGTAAATCCAACTCTATAGTTATTTAACTTATTTCAGATAACCTCAAATGAATTAGATGATACTTTTAAATTAAAGAAAGTCTTATCAGGTGGGAATCTTTTTTAACTGTGGGCGACCCCAGTCATCCGTAAAAGTAGAAATCAGTAATTTAATTGTACGACAAAAAAATGCAAATTATTGCTTAACTATTAAAGCTTTGTTATAAGATAGAAAAATAAAGTTAAAAATAAATCATCAAATTGTATGATAAAGTGAAGAAATTGCTAATGTATTTTTTTTTGTAATACCAGTAATCACAACAAACAATTTGAATTCCTCTCCAGAAACCGCTGACGATTAACTAAAAAGTCACATTCCAAGATCGATTTAAAATCGAAAATATTCATTTAAAAAAATCCCTTATTTAATGGAATATAGTGAACTTGTCAGTTGGCCGAAAACCCTTAAAATTTTAGATTGGTATCAGTACCTTCCAGTTTTGAATTAGGTTATTGAAAAGGATATTTTAAATCAATAGCTTTCACATCATAACAAACTCCTCCACAGTCAACAATATGAATTTTCTTGGAGGAGGTTTAACACTGATGCTGATGAGGCATTCAGTGTGTTCTTTGACCAAGCTAAAGCATTTGATTGTGTCAATCATGAAGCACTTTTGCGCAAGTTGTAGTACAGCTTTAGTGGTGCATCTCTAGCCTTAATGAAATCGTAGTCTACTACCAGGGTAAGCTACCATCAAAGAAATTCCTGAAAGAAAGTCCTGAAAGGAGATAGTATAAGCTCACGCTCAGATACGAAGAGAGGATACCATTGCTGACTAAGCCTATGTGGAACCACATAATAAGTCTATATTATGTAGACATTATGACGTTCAATTCAATTCAATGCCATTTTATCTGGCTTCTGATAATGTGGACTCCGCACATTACAGTAGAGCCACTGAGTGATGGCGCCTATGACGTTTAAATGCCTACAAAGTATCGTAGTTATTTATAAGCAAGTGCGAATTAAAAAATGTAATACTTCATTGTTGATAGTGATGTTCTACTTGTTTCGGTTATTATTTTTCGATTTGAATGTTACTTTATTGTGCAATAGAATTCGTATAGAAATAAAGTTTTTTTTTTTTTAAAGTTTCTCATTTTTATAGGTCGTGTTTGAGGTCGCCAAGTTACGCAATCATATTTAAATAAAAACAAAACAATGACGAAGTTAAACTAAACGAAAATAAATGATAGTAAAAAACTTTTTTCGATTTAGATATTTAAACATCTCTTGGGGGCCCCGGCGCACTACATCGCATAGCCCTCCGATAGCTACGCCACTGGTTTTGGCACATTTTCCTTTTGTATCATTATGTTGAATGTTGAATGACGTGTCGAATGTTGAGTAAACTCAAACTCGATTTTTATTTTTAACCGAAATTTGAAATGTACCTCATCACTAAATGCAGCTGTCATAAGTGCCATCACTCAGTGGCTCTACTTTAGTTCCGCCAATGTCAAGTTTTTTTAAAAGTAAAAGACACACAGTGCTTAAATAACAATTAGGTACCTACAACTAAACGAAAATTATAATCTCATTATGACGTTTTATTTATTGTACTTTATTTAAAGCGTTTACATTTTTTATTTTTATTTCTCTATGATAAACAGTTGTCAGATTTTTTTAACTTACCTTCTTTAATATAATAATCTTACTCCTACCACATTCCTGTCTGTAGTCATGCTAGTGCGTAGTTATAAAAGTAATAAAAGGTAGTAATAAAAGCTCCGATAATAAATTTAAAAATGTCCTTACTAAAAATATAATATTTACTGCCCGAAATACTAAATCTCCGACTACTTCTGTCCGACTAAAAATGACGAAACGACCGAATGATATACTTAAATCTCAGAAAAAATCTTATGACTGTTAATTGCTGTAATACTTTTTTACCATATAAAATTATGTTCTACTGATAACAATGCTTTGTAATTATTACCTTTACTTGCCAACTAGAAATTCATCAATTACATTTAATTTTTCATAAACTCTGTGCTATTTTTACTACAATGTTATACTTAAATTTCTATTGTTGGCGCTTGTCCAGAAAGTTATTAAAAATACAAAAATGTACTTACTATAATCATGAATTCTAGTTACTACAGGTACAGGGAGCAAAGAATAAAATAAAATTCAGTTTATTATATCTAAAATATTCTTTAATCAGTAGTAGAAAATGTCATCATTTCTTCTTATGACCTAAAATAAAGAGGTAGGTAAGTAGTACCTAATCTTAATAATATTTCGCGTTATAAGAATTCATTGAATTATAAGAGCAGGTCTGGATTTATTAGGACGACCCCGTTTTCTTTTTTGTCCTATAGGTAATGCTTTCGCTTCCAAAGGCGGAGTCGCGAGTTTCAATCTGATAGCGAGCCCAAGAAGGTGTTTACAAATGTATTTTTTATAAAACTGCGGGCAAGTGCAGGATCCTTTTTTCCAATTTACATTTTCAGTTCCATTTTTTGGGACCTTGACTTTCCAGAAAGCAAAATGTTTCCTCTTGTAATCATCGAAGTTTAACCACTGTTCGCCGTAATTTACGTCTCCTACTTGGCTACTTGGGATCAAGTATTCTGTGTATGCTGTGTTGGATGATAAAATCTTTATCTTTAAATCTTTTTTTGCCCAGCAATAACCATCAGTCCAATCCTTTAGCTCAATAGTAGGTTCTTCAGGTAAAGATTCTTTGCAGCTTTGTATAGACCATTGACCAACCATCTCAGTCGCAATGGCCAAGAAATGTGAAAGCGGAAAACGTTCACGTAAGGTGTTGTGGTCTTTAATATTCCGATTAAAAGCTTCTAACGCATTATTTGTGACAGGTGAACACGGCGCTGCACCTAAAAACCAATTCGGATGCTTTTTTAACCATTCTTCTTGGAAGTAGTTAACAAACTCGGTTTGAGTCTGCCATTTCTCAACAAATGCTTGTGACGCAGCATTAAATACTTCATATGATGTAGCATTATGTAGCGTGTCTATGTCCTGTATGATTTCTTTCTGTTTTGTTTTGTGGACGGTTTTCTGAACTTTCTGTTGCATATTTTTCTTCGCGTGAGCCCAGCACATACGAACAACAGGTGCATTACCAAAAACTTCTATGAAAGCATTTATTATAGCCTGAGCAGCGTCACAAACTAAAACTCTAGGTTCCAATATGTGATCAAATAAACTTAGTGCCTTTTCTTTGAGGCCACCAAAAATCATTTGGAAATCTTCTTGACGTTCATTTGTGGAGATACCAAGGCAAAGCGGATGAAACTTGCGGTTCTTGTCAGTGGTACCAAGAACTAAAACAGGGAACCCTTGCCATATGAGTTTGTAGGTGGCGTCTATGTGAAGTACGTCAGTGGAACAAACAATGTTGAGTAATTTTTTTGTTGACAATGCAAGACGAAAAGTTGGTACTTTATCTTCTAGCACGTAATAGTTAAACACAAAAACTTCATTTTCATCATCGGGAATAGTTGTTCGATCGAAAATCCACTTTTCAAGTTCACCTAAGTAAATTGTAGCTCTTCCATACTTTTCGCGCCTTCTGTCATATAAGTAGTTATTAAGTTGCCTTTTAGAAGGGACCTTTATCCCTTCAATCTTGTTCAGAGCCTCTAATATAGCTTTTGGCTTTAGACGTAAATCAAACAGCTTATTTATTTCTCTTTTAACATTTTCCGAAATTCCGTAATCACTTCGCGTACCAATCTGGTCATGGTTGTGCTCTGAAGTAGTCTTAAAAATAAGAACATCTTCACAATCGTTCACAAACAATAAATACAAGGCACAATCACACTGTGGCCCTTTGGATTTTACTTTATTACAACGATAGAACCGTTTTTGGCCTTCTTCACTATCCCGCGTATAATTTCTTGACCAAGTCTTTTCATCATTCACAAATTCTTCTGCTTCTTGTTCACTGCACCGTTTGATTAACACCCAACTTTTAATATGACGGCTCTTCTTCGCCGGTACTGACGGTTCAGCTCCCACTTCTTCCTCATCAGAGTCAGAACGGTACACAGGTACCTCATCCATACTTCAGTGTCCTTAGTTTCAACTACAAATACAAATATTATAATTATTTATGTAAACAAACAAACGAAACACGCGGCGAGCTGTCGTTGCAAGCGCACTGCGCTCGAAACTTCCGACGTCACGCCGAACGTACGCGAAAACACCCGAACGCGACCCAAACGCCGTTCGCGCGGTCCGACCAGTTTCGGTATTTTCATCAATGTTGAGAGTTAAAAAATATATTTGGTAACCAACACTAGAAAATTAAATAACTCATAAAATTCGTAAAAGAATGATTATTTTGACATGACCTCTGTTGTCAGTAACCCAGTAATCTCGTCGGAGGTTCAGTATTTTATTCAGAAGTTTAGTTTTGTTATTCGAAGTTTAATATATTTTTAAGTAGAAATGTAATTTGATTGTGTTCATAGGTGTCAGGAAAATTTAGGTATTTTATTCGGTATGCTTTGAATTTTTTTGTCGGTATATTATTATAACGCTGGTAAATTAGAATAAAAGTCGGACAGAGATAGCTGGAGAATTATTTATTTGTCGGAACCATTATTATTTCCCCGTAGTTATTAGGTTATTGTAAGCTCCATGTGGATGTGACATTACTAAGTATGCTAAGGGACAAGCCTAAATCCAACAGACTTTTTATCGGCTATAATTTATTAATCACTATGATGTAGATCGTCTGTTTACTTACACTTTCTCATTAACAAGAGAAATTGTCGAGTAACAATGTGAAATAATTGTTGATATTTGTCTATTGATACTCGAATATAACTGTAAATGATTAAAACAGAAAATGTATGCATAACTATTAGCGTAAATAAACGTGTAACCGCTCATCCAAACCAATGTGTTGCGCTTTTTACTAGAATATAATTATTTAATAATTATATATCCGGAATTATTGTGCATTTATTATTTCCACAGAATAATATTCTAATAGCTTGATACGTAACGCGTCACGTAGAGTTTTTCGCGTTATTAAAAAAAAAAATACTTTCATTTAGTAGATAAAAAAATCCCTTAAATTTAGATGTAAAATTTACCTATGTATTCTCCTTCAAATCCGCTAAAATAAGAATTAAGTCTATTTAATTGAAAAATTGTACTTTTTCACTTAGACGTTTATTTGCGGGAGCTATCGATTTATTTATGACTAGTTTTGGTCTCAATCGGTTTCAGATTTTACACCATTTTCAAGGGAAGATAGTTTTCAAGAATTTAAGATTACATCTATCTTTCCTTGAAAATGGTGCAAAATCAAAAACCGGTTGGGAGAAAACTGGTCATAAAGTTGTGAAACTACTAGTATAAGTGCTTTCATTTCAAGATGTGTTTCAAGTTTCACCAAGTGCCAACAATTTCAAGTATAAATTTTCTAAACTATATGTTACTTGTTTTCTAGATTAAGGACATGTGTCCTCCAGAAATTGAAGTAGCATGCCACAACAGTTCCGAATCAAGTACAATCTCAGGACCGTCTGATAAAATGAAGGAGTTTGTTGAACAACTTACATCTAAAAAAGTTTTTGCCAAAGAAGTACCTTGTTCCAACATTGCTTATCATTCTCGATATATTAAAGAAGCAGGTTGGTGAAAAAAATTCTCTAAAAATATTATGAAGTATGTATATGCTAGAATTATAGTTTTTATGTCCATAATTAACGTAACGGCTATTCACAAAATATTAGTTCGACTTTGGAATGAACTTCCGCAAACCCTCAGAAATCTTTCTTCAGTGTCCTCTTTTAGATTTAACCTGAAAAATTATTACCTTTCATCTATCTGACTAGACTAACTATGCTACTTTATTTGTATGTATGTATTTGTGTATGTATTAGTATGTAGTGTTTTATATTGAAAATATAAGGCAAGAAGAAGATTACTATGATAACTTCACTTGTAATTTTTTTTCTTTCTCGACACCATCGGTTGACTGGAAGAAATTTATTTAAGGAATAAGTTCACCCTTGCCTTTTGTTATTCTGTATTCTGTGTTTTATTTAAATTTTTCTGTGCAATAAAGTGTTTATTCATTCATTCATTCATTCATTATTAGTCAGATTTATTCTCCTTACTAGTTTACTATAATCGTACAGTTTTTTTTGAGGCAAACAGGGTTACGCGATGGTTCCCCGTTTTGCAAGTTACCGAGGACGCCTACGGTCACCGTTTTTAGGGTTCCGTACCCAAATTATAATAATATAATCGGATGTTTAGTTCCAGAGATTACCTCTCACACGTCTCTAGGGTACTGCTCATCCTCTATATCCCTAGGGTACTACCCATTCCCAGGGAATAAACTATTATTTATCTATTACTATTATTTATATAATATTATGAATCGGGATTTTTTTCAATTTTTATTTTATTATACTTGTTTAAATAAAAACTGATCAAGTGCAAGTCAGACTCACCCACCTATGGTTCCGTATTTCGAAAAGACATTTGGAAAAGACAGAAAAGCGGGAACAGAAGTTGGTTTGGTCACAGCTTACAAACTATAGGCGATTTTTTCGGCTCCTTTTTCATGTACCCGTACCTCCCTGGAAAGTCGTTTAATTGAATTTTTAATTCAATATTCGTCTTTGGATCAAAATTCTACTCAAATATCCAAATAATTATCAGGTCTGTAACTCATTCCGTCTGCAAGCTAGAGACCCGTGACATACAGACCCCAACGGACAGACTGACACCAGAGTGACCAGAGTGAGTTGGGTACGAGACTTTGAAAATATAATTAATCTGATACATTTTCAACAGGTCCAGGTTTACTGAAGTATTTGAAAGAAGTGATTAAGTCCCCTAAGGAACGCAGTGAGCGATGGCTGTCATCGTCAGTGCCCGTAGACAAATGGGATCAACCAGCTGCTAAATATTCATCAGCTGAATACCATACGAACAATTTGCTAGTGAGTTGATATTTTGAAAACAGTTTCATTGTATTATTCAAAAGATGAACGCACCATACGCGCTGTATGAACAGAACACAACGAATTTTAGAGTTATTTGTATCAAATCCAATCCATTTCAGTATCCTTTTAACGCTCACGGTCCTACGATAACGGTCTCACAATCTAACTAACATGGATCTGCTTAATAACCGGAGCAACTTTTTTGACATACAGTTTTTTCCGTTTCCTACGACCCAAGTACCCTTTAAAAGTACTAAAGTAGCTATTAAACGTTCCAACATGGTTGTAGGCCCAGAAGTGATTTTTAGAGTTCATCCATACAAAATAGTGTGCGCAGTTCCCAACTACTTTGCTGTTCATGCCTCTAGAACCGAATCGGTAACATTGTAACACCATTAATTTAAAAAATGGGCTGGGGTTTAGGGTGATAATTCCAATTACGGCATGGGTCCGAGGGCATCATCTGCAATCTTTTGGATGAGTACCATTGTAAATGCGACACCATCATTGCGGGGCGTTCGGCTCGTCGCGAGACTGAGGCGCGTGCGGGTTGCGCGTTGCGACTTAGTGTGCGTTCACATAATTTGGCAATTTTAGAAATTGCGGCTATTTACAGAATCCAGTACTTTTTGAGGAGACATCTAAGATGATTCCATCAAACGCAGTGCTGGTTGAAGTGGCGCCGCATGGTCTGCTGCAAGCCATCCTCAAACGATCTCTACCTGTTTCCTGTGCACATGTGCCGCTCACGAGACGTGGACATACTGATAATGCACTTTTCATGCTTGAAGCGATTGGCCAGTTAGTATTTCTCTCTTATTGGAGGTTATATTTAAAACAAAAGTTATGTATGATCCAACAAGGAAAATGCAATTACCTAACATGTAAAATAAAACCAATCTCTTTTGCCAAAAATCGAATGGCAACATTAACACAAAAATAGCATCACAAGCGGGACGGGTTGTGTGTGTTGCTGTATTTGATATATCTGTCCTTTTTTATTTTACTTTTGGTCGATAAACAAAAAAAATAATTTTAAAATACAAAACAATACATTTTTAAAAGACAAAATATTTTTTAATTACTTATGTAAAGAAAATAATTCAATTATGTATACCTAAAAATATTTGTACGATATTGATATTGAGACGATACATACACATAAAACAGCATTACAATTTGTATAATGTATTTTCATTAAGTAACTTATTGTATTTTCAATAAGTAACTTATTGTATTTTCAATAAGTACACAATAAACACTTTTTTAGCCAGCCATGCTAAGAGGAAAACAATATGTTTTTTATATAATGATCGATGTGTTGGTCTTTTAAAATTGCAGAAATTAACTGTAATTTTTCTTTTTAGATTGTACATGCTGGGCTACAATCCCAAGATGAAAGCTCTGTATCCTAAAATTGAGTATCCAGTTTCAACAGAAACACCGATGCTTTCACACCAAGTGGAGTGGGCTCACCATGAAACATGGTATGAACTAGCTGGATTTATTTATGTCAATGGTGGATTTTTCTTGTTTATTTGACGTGAATAATGTCACATAATAAGGTATCCCAATTTGGGTAAACTTCAAAGTGACTAAGATAAGTTTAGATTCTTGAATATTAGTAATAAAACGTTTTGTATCAGTTGTCAATCAAAATAGATTGTAACTTGCCTCGTTAAGATTTTCCAATAGAAATTATTTAAAATTGCTCAGAAAATATGACTAATATTTTCATATACGAAAATATTAAGCATCTTCTTATTACGCATCTTCTCGAGTTATTTTTCTGATCTGAAGTCATGATAATCAAAGAAAATTCGTGTCGGATCAACAACGTTTCATGTGCCTCAGTGTTTGATTTTGGGAATCAGCAATTGAAAGTTTGAAATTGTATTGCTGATTGTTGTTGTTTTTATTAAGTCAGTTTGTTTTTGATAAGTTCCGTAATGTATATCCTAGTATATTCTTCCAATTTTTATGAAAAATATGTTATTTTGTTGGTATTTCAGAACAGGTAGAACCTTGATGTCTCGAATTACCCTAAAAGCACAATTTGTCTTTTACATTCTGGGTTACATAGAACTTTTGTTAGTCTCACTTTGTGAGAACCATTTTTAAAAACAACAAGGTTCGATCTCATAAACAAAATGTCAGATAGCTGTGTTGCGGCGAAATTTCCAAAAAAAAGGACATATAGAACTTTGTTGTATTCTAAATAACTAAAATAAAAATAGTGTTACAATAATAATTTTGTTACAGATATAACTTTCTTAAAAATCTTCAAAAGCCTAGATTAAAACACAAAACACAAAAATAACTCCAAAAACACAAAAAGTACGATAGTACCCTGTTGCCCTGAGGTGACAAATGTTATATTACCGTATGTCACTGGAAGATTTGACAACATAGGAAAATTAAAATATTTTAAAGATTGTAAAAAAAACTGTAGGATTTTATTAGGCAGTTTATAAATTTAGTAAACCAAAAGCATACTAAATTTTTATAATAAACGACTGGATTTTGCAATCTTTTGGTGACATATAAATCTTAAAATACATGTTTATGAAACGGGGCCCATACTACCCACCTATTTAACATCTTTTGTTATACTAAAGCTAACATTACCATACAACTTTATTTACACACCACAGAAAAATAATAAAAATTACAAGTACAAGCAGGGTTTGGGTGGAAGAAGCTGGTTTAAAAAGAGATTAATGTATTATAGGCGGTGCACTTATTTTAAATTTATATTTAATCCTTAGTATATTAATAAACAGAAGATAAATAATAAGTATTGTAGATAAATTATATTAATAAATATATATAAATAAATATATATAATAAATGTAAATCTAGTGTACCTGCCTGAGTAAGACTTTTACAAGTCTTTTAAATACTGGGAGAGAAGGTGCTCTTCCTATGCTTACTCGTAGATAGAGGAAGATCATCCCACAAACTTTTTTTTTCAGGCCTTTAGCTCTTTATGCGACAGCACGTCGAAGAACAGCTGCAGTTGTTAACTTTGTTATCTCTTTGCATGATGACGAATACAATTTTTTAAAAGGCAACGTTCATCAAAGTAAGTACAAATAGCTAATAATAATATAATAAAAGCCTTTATATTCACAAATCATACAAATCTAAACGTTGAACAATATACATGAAAATTTGGAAATAATATGAATAAGGCGACTATTGAAAACAAAATTAGGTAAACCTGGAAGATGTCGTACATCTGGTCACTCGGTGCTCATTATGGACCTGGACTTAAATAACACTAACTTGTTTTTTCGAATAACGATAATGTACCTAAAAGACTATTAGAAGACCTGAGAGATCTTGAGATCAAACATCATTAATATTTTTTTTGCGGCCGAGCAAGGAATTAACAAACCAAGGTTCCAAATTCAATTTTAATTTAATAATTTTCACAATTCAAGGTCACAAACCGAAATCAATCGAAGAATAAATCTTTGTAATCATGAACATAGTTCTTATTTTAAGCAACTCTTAGCTAACGTAAGTGAACTATTTGCTTTAGTTAATACCTCTATTAAGCTTATATATTTATGATTTTTTTTTTGTCATGTTGATGTTTCTTTAATTTAGGAGAAATAAATCTATCCCCATAAATAATTGGCCCTTTAAATTGGTATCACAAAAATACAGGCTTCTTTTTCACATTTCACCGGTTAGAGACTCTCAGCAGGTGATACATTAAAAATCTTTGAATGCAGTTTTACTTGTTTTTAAATATTTCGTTTCAAGAACATTTGCTGTCAACAATATTACGCGTTTATTTATTATTAAAATTTATTAATAATCAATATTTTTAGAGAATCTCTGTGTACAATTTGCGTCACTAGCAGTATACATTATGTGTTAGATTAGCTGTAAGCAGTGCAGCAAAGTATTTCCCCGCATACGTCCCTATTTCCTCTTTGACTCGCTGAAAATATTCAGTGCAAGGTTATTCAAACACAATATAACTTCTATAACTACTAAATTTCGTCCTTAGCGTACAATAATCGGACAATTTTTTTATATTTTTAATATTTTAATTCCTCCTTTTGTCACGTTTTCAGATAAAACGCTGTACCCCTTTAGTGGAGCGTTGGTTTGTGTATGGAATACACTAGCTATGTCTGTTGGAGCCAAGCGCCATGATCTTTCAGTACAGTTTCATAACGTACATCTTCATGAACAACCGCAATTACATGACAATAAAGTGTTGCGACTCAGTGTTCAGCTGCATAAGGGAAATGGATATTTTGAGGTACCTAAATCAATATTGCTTTTATGGGAGCACTTATATATTCAAATTCTTACTAGCGACACGCTAAGTAATTAGAATTATGACCTTATCCCTTCTTTGGAAATTGACCAACTCGAGATTTGGCTTAAACAAATATTTTGCAACGTCAAAAACAACGTTTTCATCATTAACGTAGTTTTCTATATAATTTTTTTCATCCATCCATCCATCCATCCATCCAAATGCCTGATTCGTCCACTACTAGAGATATACATTTTCAAGATTTCGCTACTTTTGACTGTTCTAATGGGAGAAATGCCCATACTCACACACGCTGGGCAATCGTGTTGGCAAGGGCACTGCCAAAACCCTCACACCAGTGACACCACTGTTCTTCAACAGACTGTTTTATACAGAGTGTAAAAGCAAATGTGAGAATCCTTTAAGGGTGTGTAAGAATGACACATACAGAGTTTTTTTTTAAATAACACACATTAAAACGACTTGCTAAACATAAAATACACTAATCTCATGGACACCCCTGCTGGTCTTTGATCTCTGATAGAGTCAGTAGCACAGAACACAAATACTCAATGTGATTGCGTCCACGCATGATAAATGAACATCATTGATAAGAATGCGTAGCCATAGCTCAGTAAAATAGTATTATTTTTGGTGAAAATTCAAGATAAGTATATTATTTTATCGTAATGGTATCAGTAACGTGTATACTTTCATAGCCTTAAGAGATTCTCGGGTTTCCATTTATAACCTCTCTAAGGACTGGCAATTGGGGATGGATATATCGCAGGTAAATTGTCAAAATTAGAATTTTTAATAGGTTTTTTGAAAACTAACCTAACATAACCTAGTGAAATTATTATTTCACGGCTTTGACAATTTACCTGCGATATATATACTGCAATCAATTGATCCCAGGCATGGTGGGCTACCTGGTTTTGCCTGTTTGAGAATTTTCCTGTTACTCTCCCCCGAATAACTTTGGCGGGGTTTGCGAGTGTGATGGTGGTACCTCTACAGTCGAACCTGGCATCAGCTCCACCACCTTCAATATAATGTCTGTATAATTGAAATTAGGTAGGTGGTAGAGCTGATGCTGGGCTCGACTGTGGAGGTACCACCGTCTTACTTGGAGACCCCCTCGAAGTAATTCGGGGGAGAGTAAGAGGACAGCTCAGGCAAAAACCTGGAGGCCCAACATGCCTGGGACCGATGGATGGCGGTATATCCATCCATAATAGCCGGGTTTTATATAGAACAGACTAGTGACGAGCATCGGTGTCACTGGTGCGAGGGTGCCGGCACCGCGCTCACCAACTCGCCTGCCCAGCGTGTTTCAGCATGGGCAATTGTTCCAGGATGACCGCCGGGAGTAGCAAAGTCCTGGAAAGGCTTATGTCCAGCAGTGGACGAACTAGGCTGATGGATGGATGGATGGAATTGAAATTCATTAAGTTATGTATTATATTCAAAGATATACACTCTTTTAATTATTCAGGTAATGAATGAAAACATGAAAGTAATAAGTGGATTCATCGTCACCAAAGCAAAAAGTGCTGCAGTTTTATACGAGCAAACATCTGGATCTGGTTGTGATGAATTTTCTTTGGATCAAGAAGACGTATACAAATTGTTTCACGAACGAGAGTCTTACTATAGGCAAGTAAATAGAACATAAAATAATATTATGCTATTATGCTTTTGTAAGGACTTTTATCATTCTTCAATTGTCTTTTGCAGGGGTGAGTTTAGAAGCATTAAAAGATTAAATGAAGATATGACTCGCGCACAGATCTCATGGACCGGAAACTGGGTCACAATGCTGGACTCTTTGCTGCAACTAAATGCACTCCGCAGAGATTCCGAGGGGATCACAAAACCAAGGTTCATTCGTGGACTTTACATCGATGTAAATGAACATAATAAAAACAACCTGCCTCATGACAATGATGTTGCTGTTGAAGCTCAAATCTTTGAAGCTCAAGATTTAACAAGGTAAATAAAACTGTTGCTATTGTCGTATATATTGTTTGCTTGTTTTACTACAAAGTAAAATATTTAACAATATTACAGGTGTGGTGCTTTTCTAATAGAAGATATAAAATTTAACGATCTTCCGCAAGTACGTCAAGAAGCAGTTGCTCTGAAAAAAATGAAATTTATTCCTTTTCACCAGTTGAACAATGTTGATGTGAGTATTTATTTAATTAAAAAGATCCTATTCTACAATAATTTATAATATTAAAGTTTGTTAGTATGTTGGTTATTGCCTAAGGCCACGAATTTGATGAATCTACAAAAAAAATGGGTGGTGGTGTCGAGATCGAGTGATCTCTGCGTCCACTGCCTGTGGTTAACAGTTTGAAGACCTGCCAGGTTGAAAGGGCTTTATCTTTGATGGCGGAGGCTTCGCAATGTAATTTTGCAAATTGGCTGGCCTGATTTATTTATTGCCTTTGAAATTGTCAAGGTATCTGCAAGGGCCTTCCCAAAAAGGAGATTATCAGTACTAGTATTTTGAACATGATCTTACATTTTTTTTAAATTAAAGAATAAAACTGCGTCCAGTTATTAAATCGGTGTGTTGTCCGTCACACAAAATCCGACCGACATCCATCAGTAACTGCAAATGGGAGGTATTTTTTTCTTCAATAGATAGGACCAGGTTGATTGCTTGTCATTCAGGGAGAGCACTAAAATGTGAATGATGCTCGGGGGTCGGGAAAGTAACTACCTACCTAAAGATGAAAAAAATGTAGGTATATTGTTTTTTTTTTTTAACTATAGTGCAGGAATGGCCATATAATGTGTGATATTATATGTAATTATATATAATCCCAAAGACGAAGCACCATTTTAATATGGCAGTAAATTGATATATATATTTGATAACCAACATCGTTAAGGGTCATGTGATCATCAAACTGAATCACGGGCTAGTATTTTGTTAATTACTTCCACGGGGGTCGTGTTGGGTCAATACTACTACTATAATCCCAGAAAATCAAGCCGTTTTCAAGGGACTACCCAATTACTAGAAACACGTGAGCGAAGTTGGTTAGTTATACTTATTTTGTTAATTTTTGTCATAGAGATCATGTTAGAATTAAACTACTACCATGTAACCAACCTTTTAGGTCATATTAAGGCGATTAACGTTGCAAAATTAACAGCTCGGTATTTGTCGGTACGAATATCGACGAAAACGACATGGAAATAACGTTCATATCAGCGCGCAATCCGTTGCGGCTGTTTCGACGCTCACTGCGTCCTTGTTAAAACACTTTGTTTAGATTTATCATAATTTTTATGATAACCAAAAATACTTCAAACCAAGGGATTAGGTCAAAATAGGTACTATATGACATTATTGGGACCAAAAATATTGACTGAATCAAAATACTACACAAAAACGAACGAACAAAACAACGCAAAAGTAGATCAAGAATATGTGTATCAGTTGTTAAATTTAATTATTAACTACATTATTTTGTTTCAGGTTCTTGAAGCCTTAAACATGTTTTTGCAAATAGTTGGAGAAAATGTAAATGAACATAATATTCATGTCGTTGAATTAACTACGACTAAAGAGCTTTCCCTAAGGAATGCAATAAATGTACTTTTAGATACAATACCAGGAATCAAAGTTAATTTCAAACAAGTTAATATGGAAATCACAACAATGAATGAAAACCAAGACATAAAAAGCGCTCATCTTCTAATTACTAGAAACCTGAGTACAAGTGATAATGTAAGTTGATTGTTTCAATTTACTAACCAAATATGGCAAATTATTGGTAGAAAGGAGCTAATGATGATTTACATTTTAGATTTGTGAAAGGCTGTACAGCATGCTTGCCCAGGATGTTTTTGTGCTAAGCACAGAAGTATCATCCAAAAAATCTTTACCTCAAGCGCTTTGTCGTACGGTGGCTTCTGCTGTAACGCCACAAGGGAAATTGATATTGGCACGTTGGCGTCCTAAGCGTAATCCTTCTGCCTCTACTGCTATCTCAATCTATCAATCTAGCGACTTAGCTCGATTGAACTCCACTAGGCAGAGCCTAAGACCTGACTATCATCTTGTTATTCTCTCTAGCTATCCACCACCTCAAGGTCTTAAAGGTACGTGCATTTAAAGATAGACTGTTAAATTATGATATACCATCGATTATTACATTTTATCTTGTTTTTGCAGAGTTAGTTCAGAAATGGAGAAAAGAGTCTAAGCGCAACATAATTTCTGTAGCGATGGTAAACCATAAAATTACCAAAGACCAACATCTCGAGCAGTTACCAAACCTTGATTTAGTATTCAACATTTTGGATCACGTACGTTATGTTTATTTATTAATATATAATATATACGTAAGTCGTCTCTGTCATCCTTATCTACTTTATTTTTTTTACTTTGATCACTTTAGTCCTATCTATCATCTTTCTACTCATAAATCTATATACGAATACAATAATAAACAAATAAAAAAGTCGTGTCTGTATAAGTACATTGAATATTTTTGTGAAATTTTAACTGAAAGAAATTTTTAGTTTTATGTTACAAATTACAAAACTACAATTTTTGTCTGTTTGTTGGTCTGTCTCTCTGACTGTCTGTTGGTTTGTCTTTTTAACTGTCTGTCTGCCTGTTCCGTTTTAACTCAAAAAACACTCAACGGATTCAGATGCGGTTTTACTTATTAACATTGTGCTGACCATACCCTGGTCAAGATACTATAATAGGCTATAAGAGATGTTGATAAAATAACCACCAAGCCCAAAACTAACGATTATAGTTTTTAAAGATATACATCTTGAAAGACACTTTCACGTGAGCGAAGCCGCGGGCAAAAGCTAGTGTATACTTAAAATTAATGTATTATAAATAAAACAAATTCTTGGTAACTGTTCCACTGTTTTTTTATTAGACTCAGAACCAACAACGACACGTATCAATTTTTTAAATTAATGGTCTCCAGTTTTTCTTGTATAATTTTATTCATCACTTATTTCATTTTAGCGGTGAGCAATCCAGAATCAATTATGATTTGTACCCTTGATGTTTGAAATGCAAAATATTTGTCATTTGGTCCTATCTGGTGTATCATAAGTTTAAAGATTTGTTAAGTCAGGGCTTTCTTAACTACATTTGCTTTTACACAAATCCCGATTTTATTTGCATACACATTTTTATAGAAGCTAATAAAAATTACTAACTCCAAAAAATCAACACTACTTCGAAACTCACTCTTGAAAAAATCACCTGCCGTATGGGTATACAGGGTGTTGGGATGAAAATGCAAAAACCAGAAACTAGCCTTAATGCACGCAAAAAAAACATGTGAAAAAAAAATTTGAAATCAGAAAAATATTTGATTTTTCTTACATTTTGGTCGGGTAGCTCTGTAACTTTTTTATGCAACAGCGGAAAAAGTTGTTCGTATTGACGTTACTATCGCCAAATTTCAGCAACCGCAACTTTATCTTAACATCCAGTATATAAAACTTTTAATATAAATATAATATAATAAATAAATAAATATAATATTATTAGCTGTTTTCACATTACCCGTAGTATGAAATAATAAAAATTTAATACACCGATTAGCAAAAAAAACAATTTTAACAGATAATATTTATTAGTAGAACAGAACAATAAAATTTATATTTAGGTGTTAACATAAAACCGATATCACAACACATTTTGTTTTTAGGGTACTTGGGGAGGTGAGTTTTTTGTTAACTCTGACAACTTTACAATAGATAGCGAAACCATCGTTAAATTGAAAATTACTGAACCTGGGAATCTTAATACCTTATATTGGGAAGAGGCCCCTAAAATAGGACCAAAAGAAGTTGCAGTCACGGTATGTATCATTTGAGTAACAGAATTATAAAAAACTCATTTTGATAAATTAAATTATAATAAGTTTCATTATAGGTTCACTATGCTGGATTAAATGTTCAAGATGCCAAAAAAGCTAATGGAAATGCAACCTACAAAGTGGATAATAAATTTGACTTAGGCTTTGGAATGGACTTTAGTGGTGTAACTGACAGGTAAATGTAATTATTTATTTATTTGAATACAAAAACTTATAAAACCTAAAAAAAAGTTTCTACATTTTTATTAAAAAAGGCTCTATCTCGTAAAGCCGAAACTAATGCAGTTTTCTTTTTCTCAAAATAGATTAAAATATCTATAAGTAAAAAAAAGAGAAAGTTATTTTTGATGTACGGCAGAAAGTACCTATATAAATAAATAAATATATATATTATATATTATATATAGATATTATATATTATATTGTATATATATATATATATATATATATAATATAGATATTTATTGATTTTTTTGATGAAAAACTTCTAGTCGATATTCTTTTTATTTTGTAGTTGCCACTTGACGAGGTTAAGTCACTCGAATTTTCTCCTTTTGTTTATCACGCGATAAACAAAAGTAAAATAATAAAATATTACGAAGTGAAAAGTGATTCCAGAAATAGTTACCATGGAAAAAAAAGAGCTTCAGAAATGTAAAATTATGTATGTTTACAGTGGTGATCGTGTGATGGGTTTAATACGTAACGGAGCTGCATCATCTCGCGTGACTGCAGATCCCTCGATGTTGTGGCCTGTGCCAGCACACTGGACCTTGGAAGATGCTGCTACAGTGCCTCTGCCTTACGCGCACGCATTCTACTGTATTGTGAGTACAAAGTCAATGGCAAAGGGAGCGTCCTGCCGATTGACGTCATGGCTAGATCTACATTTTTTATATATTTCACTTTCGTGTTTTCTTGATAGCTATATTTTTTTCAACTTTTACGTACATACGTTAATTCTATCTACCCGGCTGGCGAAGATCAAAGATCTTCATCTAGAACGACTTGTTATATGATTGATTTTTTAATTTGTAATGCTCTCTGATAATTTATGTGACGACAGTTGCAAATAATATATAAAGCACGAATATTCTACTTTACAGGGTATCAAATGTAACCTATATCGCAGTACAAGTTTGCTTGTGCACGGCGCAACTGGTGCGCTGGGGCTCGCGATCATATCGATAGCACTTGCTCATGGCTGTAAAGTGTTTGCCACTGTAAGTGACACGAAAAAGAAAAGGCTTTTGCGCAGTATATTTCCAAGTCTGCCAGGTAAAATTTTTACAATTCTACAAAAGCTGTATCCGGAGAGCTTTTTCGACATAAAACATTAAAAACCTATTCATTTTTTTGCAGATAAACATATTGGAAATTCACGCAATGCGGCATTCGGTGATATGGTACTTCATCAAACTAAAGGCAAAGGATGCAATGTAGTTATTTGTTGCCTAGAAGGAGAACTCAAAAACGTAAATACTTATTTTTAAATGGAATGTAGTACTAACAATAGCAATTAAGAAATCATGTTACTAACAAAATGGATAAAATATTTGATTCATATATAAATAAACGATTTATTGTTATTTTTATTATGATGGATCCAAATCACATCAGAAGTCACCATTAAAAATGACCAGCCAGTTGTTTGCATTTTTTTTTTGAAAGTTATAACAATTGTCTTTAAAAAAAGTAACAGATATTTGAATACCCATGATTTTTACAGATGGCATTGAGATGCATTGCTTCGTCTGGAGTATTTTTAGATACTCACCAAATACCAAGTACAGAAAACTTCCAATTTGGTATGAACAACTTGTCAGAAGATAAAAATTATTTGCGGATTGATTTTTCGAGTATATATGCCTCTCAAAACGACAAGGAAATGAAGGTTTGTTTGATATTTGTTTTTTTTTTGTGATTCGGAATGCAACATTAAATTGAGGAATTATGAAATGAATTACAATAAAATAATTATTTTGGAAAACCATTTTTTTATTTTATTTTTTTAGGCAATTAAAGTAATGATCAGTGAAGGCATTGTCCGTGGCTATGTTCGTCCCTTGTGTCATGTTACTTATGAAACGACAGAATTACCAAGAGCATTCCACTTGCTTGGAGCAAGCCATCACCGTGGGCGTGTTTTGTTGCACCTCGCTAAGGAAGATTTGCCAATGACTCCGAAGTAAGTAACAGTAACGATCTAAGACTTGGCTGTAAAAAAAACCTTAGCCTTTAACAGCCAAATGTTCGGATTTTGGAGCAAGAGGAACTTGAGTAATATGTTATGTGAACTGTAGAAACTTTAGTATTATTCATATTTTTATTTTGTAGGCTCAGCTTTTCACCTGATTCAAGCCAGCTCCTTATCGGTTTTACGCCTGATGACATTCTAATTGGGTTTGTCGTCGATATGCTAATAGCAAGAGGAGCAAGAAATATTGTGTTACAACGCCAGCAAGCTTACACAGCCGAAAATTACTTGCAACTCAAAATGAAGTTAGTCACTATAAGTACTCAACATGTCTGATTTGTTTCATTTTGTACACATATTAATATTTTTATTTTATTAACAGAAAATGGCAAAAATTTGGTGTAAGTGTCAAAATAGAAAATAAAAACTTAGTTGATGTCGAGAAAGTCCAGACTTTGATAAAGGATTGTAGGAACTTGGGACCTTTGGAGAGTATATTTCTGCTCACTACTGGAACCTTTGGCGAGAGAAGGCAAAGTGAGCTTGTATCTACATTAAATATTCTGGACTCGGTAACAAGAACTGAATGCCCTTCAATTAAGTAAGTATGAGTAATATGGCGTTTGAAATAATTATCTTGTGTCTCGTTGTTCATAAGAACTCTTTGATAGTTTTAGTTAATACTGCAAATCTGACTAAAACTCACTGATAAAATAATAATTGTACAACAGTGCATAACTATTATACTTATATGCCGATTATAAGGGCAAGTTACAAGTTGTTATTACTTTTTTGTAACTATGACTTAATGTTTGAAAGTACTTACTATGATTACAAAATGTGGGTTCCTAAGTGGAATTTTACCTTTTCATCGCTAAAAGGTGAAGATTAAAATTAAAATGTATTGCATATTTTTGCTATTTCTTTGAAAAAACTGTTCTAAGCTCGTATACACTCTTTGCTCTCAAATTGTTTGTTAAAAGCAACCGATTTGTTTTCGTAAGAATATAATTGTCTTTGGTGAACGTACAGAAGAATAAACTTGAAAAATTTTCAGACATTTTGCGGTAATTAACGAGAAAAGCTTTATAGGGCAAGATGTCTGCATAAGACGCTCATTTGATAGATTACCATCAACGATGCTTAGCCTGCCAGAACTAAACAAAGTAAGTTATTAAGCAAGGTGCAAGTTGATAACAGATTATTTATTAACCAGTTTTCTTTTTTGTCCTTGAAAATTTGTTAAGAGTACTTCTCTCTGTTTTGCAGTTTGCCTCTGGTTCATCAAGTGTTCATAATGAAGACAGTGGTCTGTCTTATGCAGCAGCAGCGGAAGTTATAGAGCAAGCTGTCAAAGCATCAAATACAGTCATTCTGGCGCAGAAGAAAAATACTTCGAGAAGCAACTTGTTAAATGAGATTTTCACCATAGCTGGTTAGAATTAAAAGAAAAATTGACAAATTAATGTCTTTTGAGTAAGGATAAACTTATTGTTAAAATTTCTTTGTGATTTCAGGTGTCAAATTTAATGATAGTACTCCTTACAATGTGACTCTTAGTAAATTGGGTTTCAAAGATGATATGTCAAAGGCTGTTGCCAAGTACCTTTCTGAAAATGCTGATATAGCAATATCAGACAAAGATGTCCCGAAGTTAACAATTGCAGGGTATAGTATATTGATACAAATAAAAACTTTCCTTTTTTTAAGTTGTTCCATAATTATTAGTGGATTAACTGTCATAAAATAATATAATAATGAAATAACAAATTATGTTACATAAAAAAATATCACCTGATTTTTTTTTATAGAATAAGGGAGCTCGAGACAAACATAGGCGAAAGAAAAATATCAGGACTAAACGTACTTTATAGTTACGTAGATTCCGATGAGCTGGAAGGAACTCGTGACATAGTTTTTGTACCCACATTAACGCATTGTTCTGCTGTGGTAAGTATGGTTTTATTATGTAGAATATTCGATAAATTAATGTGTTTTGTATAATTACTCTATGTTTTTCTGTGCTTTAGCGTGTGGACGAGTTTAATACCGACGAGACCTACTTGGTTTTGATACCAGGTTTCGAAGGGCATCACAGCAAATTTCACTCTCTGTGTGAGCGACTGAAACTACCAGCAGTGGCCCTCCAACCAGGGCTTGATCACCCAAATGAGTCCCTTACGGAAATGGCAGCAAGGTTGGCGAAGGTTAGATATGATACCCACAAAGCTGTAATGTTCAAATCGTAAACAAAAATATCACAAATTCACGAAATACATATATCCTTGAGAGTGTTGTCACAGGTCATAAAGAGTATGGAATGTCAACACTCGTAGCAGCTATTTTAGTCAAATTTGTCCCAACGTGAGCCTTAATGCTTCACCAGAGAATATAAAGTATTATTACGGTGACAAAGTAAAATCATTGTACTGTAATTGTATTGTGTAATTCTCTGTACTTTTGGTAAAATATTTGAGAAAATAATTTATGAAAACATTTACCCAGTAATAATGCAAGCAGTTCCCAATGATCAACACGGGTTCGTTAAAAACCGCTCAACGACATCAAATTTAACTCTTTTTGTGAGCGATGTTCTTAATGGGATGAACACTGATGGACAGGTTGACGTGATCTACACAGATTTTGAAAAGGCGTTCGATCATGTGGATCACGTCATCCTTATCCGTAAATTACAGGAACTAGGGATACATGTGGCCCTACTTAGATGGATAAAATCCTATGTTACTAACCGCAGGCAGGCCGTAGTTATTGTTGGGTATAAATCGGACTTTATTTCCACACCATCTGGTGTTCCCCAGAGATCGTTATTGGGTCTATTGCTGTATGTTGCATACTTGTAAGACATCAAAGAATGTTTTCATAACAGCAATTATCTACTTTATGTAGACGATAAAAAGATTTATTTAAACACCAAAAGCATAACCGACCGCATGGGCTTGCAAGATGACTTAAATAGGTTGTGTGTCTACTATGAAACTAACCGTAAAAATGTTAATATTGATAAATGTGTTCAAATTAGTTTCACAAAACGCCGAAATCCTATCCAGTTCGTTTACAAACTTAATGGTAATGTTCTCAATACTGCAAGTAAAGTAAAAGATCTTGGTGTCATTCTGGATTCTAAATTAACGTTTTCAGCACATATCGATTTCATTACTCGTAAGGCATTCAAGAGTCTAGGATTTGTCATCCGCACTAGTAAACTTTTACGGACATAAAATGCTTAAAAATCTTTATTACGCATACGTACGTAGCATTTTGGAGTATCGCGGTCCAATCTAGAACCCCCAATATACTGTATATGAGAATAGTATTGAACGAATTCAGCGCAAGTTCACTAAATATCCTAACTACCGCTTACGTACTACGTGCAAAGATTATGAGGGCTCTTGCGATCGGCACAGTTTGCTGGCATTACGTGACAGACGTATAGTAACAGATATGTTGTTACTACATGATGTTTGCTCAGACGCCCTTGACTGCCCAGCCCTAGTAACAGAGATCTTACGTCTGTCAGCTCCGTCCAGACGAACTCGACATACTAAGTTGTTCAGTACCTCTTTCTCGCGGACTAGATATGCAGCAAACTGTGATTATCGTCGCCTTCTTAGTACTTATAACGAGCGCTTCGCCGAATTGGACCCATTCTGTATTCTGTACGTTCAAATAAAAAATCCCTCAGCATTTGCTGAGTCTACTTTAATTTGTATTTTACGTATGTAAAACTTCAATAACCAAACACTTTTTAACCTTCACACTTTTATTAACACCTTTTAACAATAATAACAAACTGAAAATCTCACAACTAACTAATTAACCCGAACTAAATTGTTTTCTCTTTTTTTCACCATCATTCCCTTTGACAACTCGACACCGTCTGCCTAGTCATTTCCCGCCTCCCATCTGCTTGCCTTTTTTTCTTTTTAGTGTTGCCAGTGTGAGGTTTTATTCACATAATCCCGCTGCCAGTGTGGCCGGAGACAAATTAAATTGTTTTATTTTATCCGAAACCTTACACTCGACCGTCCTGACAGCGTGTATGTCCTCATACACGTATCTGGTGAAACCTTACACTTGGCAACATGGAATTGTTTATACAAAATCAACCTATTGTAATAACATGTTTAATTTATAATTTTATACAACCTTTGATAGAGGTTTTGCAATTACATCTAATAGAATAATATAAAAACTCTAATTATAATTTGAACATAGTAAGGCTATCAGATTTGATTATTTATCCACAAAACTAATATACCTATCTTTTGAACTTACAAATAGTATAATGTTTTAATTTGTAAAGCTACTGAATTATACAATATTTATTAACATGACATACAGAGATGGAATAATCGATATAATACCTAATAAAAGAAAAACTAAATAATTATCCACATGCTTCTATTTTTTTATCCCTAAATATATCTATATGATATTACAAAACTTATTCATCCAGAGTATCTATCCTGTAAAATATAAACTTTACAATTATCCAAAGTATCTGTCCAGTTTTCATGTAATAAGTTAATAAACCATTACTTATCAATGTAAACAGTAAACCAACCAAAACTTATCAATGTAACCAGTTAACCAACCAAAACTTATCAATGTAATCAGTTAACCAACCAAAACTTATCAATGTAATCAGTTAACCAATCAAAACTTATCAATGTAACCCGTTAACCAACCAAAACTTATCAATTTATCCAAAAATCTGTAAGCCGACACTTATCAGTTTAACAGATCAACCATGTACCGTATTAGTTTCAGGTCAAGCCAGGAACCTTTCTATGTTTCTCGTCCTTGACCTGAAACGATACAAACAACAATTATGTAGTTTTATTATTAATTTATCAACTTAAAAATAAAACGAAGTAAACAATGAAACCAATAATATGGACAATTCAAAACGACTCGTTATTTCGGTGCCACGATTTTTGTGTTATACAACTACATAAATTTTATCATTCAGTCATACCATCATCACTCCCAACGTCTATATCTGTATCATCATCGATTTCCAATGAGGCTACATGGATCCATGGTTGCATTCGGTCTGCGGCAACGGTTGTCTTTCGCTTATTTCGCATCCCTTCAAATCCAGCGATTGGAGCCACTTTGTATCGATCATTGCCTAAGACTTTTACAACCCTAAAAGGACCTTCATATGAAGGCATAAGTTTTGTGCTCTTACCACTATTTTGAAAGTTAACCTTCGTTATTTTTACTAGTTCACCGTTATTATAAGTACGTGCAGGTCGCCTACCCTTATCGTAATATCGCTTTTGTGCATCCTGAGCCTTGTCTATCTTGCTTTTTACTTCACTGCGAATAGATGGCAGAGAAGAGACTTCATGTGTTTCCTCAACTACCTTATTTAACGCCGGATTGAACTCGCTACTCATTTCCGTCTCAAACATGACTTCCGAGGGTGACCTACCTATCGTCTTTTGCACACTATTATTTAATCCCCATTGGATTCTTCCTAACTTGTTATCCCAGTCTTTTTCATCCTCTCTGAGGTTTTGTGCCGTCAACGAATCAAGAATGGTTCTATTATAGCGCTCAACTTGACCGTTCGATCTTGGGCTTGCCACCGCGTTTAAAATGTGTTTTACACCTCGATCAAGACAAAACTTTCTAAATGCGTGGGAAGTGAAACAGGAACCTCGATCACTAATTAATCGGTCAGGGGCTCGAAATGTATCGAAAATTTCTTGTAAAACTTTTATTACGTTTTGTGCGTTAGTATTCCTGACCGGTTTGATGAATAAGAATTTGGTAAACGAATCTACAACAGATAATAAGTGTGTGTGTCCTTTCTTTGATTTCACAAAGGGCCCAAGGTGGTCAATGTGTAATGTGTGAAAAGGTACACCCTTTGGTACCACAAACCTTACACATTCCTTATTACTCCCAACACATCTGAATAGCTTGTTGTCTCTCAGTACATAATTATCCTTAATATATTCTACTCCTTTAGGATCTAGATCACTACTGATAATATCACAGATTCTGCGCAGCTCTTGGTCCCCTAACTGTAAGGTAAGTAGCCAGTCTTCGTCATTTATAACCATCACCGAGGGATATTGTTCAGGACTCAGAGTTTCTGAGTCACTGATCGGATTCCTAGATAGAGCGTCAACGTGACCCATTTTCGTACCCGCCCGATACTCTACTATGCAATCAAACTCCTGAAGGGCCAGCCACCATCGCGCAATTCTAGGTATAAGATCGCGTTTCTCAAAAGTGGAACGGAGTGCGCTATAGTCATTGACTATTTTAAATGGCTTTCCTAAAAGGTATACCCTCAACTTTTTAAGAGCGCAAATCACGGCTAGCGTTTCCAATTCATAAGAGTGGAAATTCTTCTCCTCCGGCGTCGTCTGGCGGCTATAGTACGCCACCGGATGAAAAGAACCTCCACTCCCTTCAGGGCGCTGTAGTAAGATCCCTCCGACACCTATTTTGCTAGCATCTGTGTGTAGCTCAGTCTCAGCCGTGGGATCATATAAGGCGAGTACTGGTCTATCAATTAATTTAACTTTAAGGATTTGGAACGACTCTTCTTGCACATTCGTCCACTCCCATACTGAATTCTTCTTAAGTAATTTAGTGATCGGGTGAGCCAGTTGTGCAAAACCTTGTATACATTTTCTAAAATAGCTTACAAGCCCTAGGAATTGACGCGCACCATGCACATTTTCAGGACGGGGAAAATCTACTACGCACTGAATTTTTGCTTTCCCTGGCCGCATACCTGCGGAGCTAATTTCGTAGCCTAAATCATTTATTGAATTTTGTAGGAAACTGCATTTTGACAGATTTAACTTAATATTGGCTTTTTGCAATAAAAGAAGTATTTCCTCTAATCGTTCCATACATTCAGTCGGGTTCCTGCCATAAATTAATAAATCATCAATGTAGACGGTAGCTTTGTTGAACCTAACTGGACCTAAGACATGGTTCATCATTCGCTGAAATACAGCGGGTGCGTTTGCCAAACCGAACGGCATACGATTGTATTCGTATTGGCCGTCCGGCGTTACAAACGCCGTCAAATGCTTACTTTCTTCCGAAATTGGTACCTGGTAATATCCAGACATCAGATCAAGTGTGATAAACCATGCCTGCCCTGATAGCCTTGCTATCTCATCTTCTATTACAGGAATGGGATATCTTTCTTTCACCGTAATTGAATTTAGCAGCCTATAGTCTACGCACAGACGAATACCACCGTCTTTTTTTCGTACAAGAATAATCGGACTAGCGTAATTGGAGATAGATTCCCTGATAATACCTGCCTGCAACATCTCGTCTACCATTATTCTAACTTTTTCACGTTCGTGATGCGACAGTCGGTACGGTCTATAAACAACAGGACGTTGACTATTCAATTCAATTTTCATTTCGGTAGTATTTGTGCAACCTAGGCCCGCCAAATCATGTGCAAAACACTCCTGGTGTCGACGAAGAAGGTCTACGAGCGTGGCCCTGTCGCTATCAGATACTGCCTCTCCTAAACATATTTGGCTCTCATCAAAGTGTTTGTCGAAAGTAACTCCGGTTTGTTGGTCCGAGGCTAAAACCAAAGCTGGTTCTACGTTTCCGAGCCTGTACACATTCTGCACCCTTTCAGCGCGAGAAAATACAAAGTTTTCTTGAAGGTAGCATGGTATTGAACACGGCGTAATGGTTACAAATAATATACCATTCTTGACTTCGTATACACCACCACATACAACGTACTGTTTATTCGGTCTTCCCACAATTTTTGTATCCAGTATTACGCTATCACTAAATGTTGTCCCTGTTGCGGCCCTAATACTTGCAGTCCCATAAATTTTGCCATGAGCTACTACCCTTATTCTTTCTAAGTTTTCGTCATTCTCTAGAATGTTAGGACTCAGAACTAATGTGCAAGAATTGTAGTTTGTTCGCGTCTTTGTACACAACTATATGCGGCTGTTCGGAGTAAGTCTGACCAATGAGCATGGGTTTTTCTAACAAACCATCATCACAACCCTACATGAAACGGTAGCCACTACACCGTCGATTGACAAAGTTAATTTTGCTGAGCCAATCGATTGCACAAAACTGTTACCAAAACCCTTCATTGTAGTTGGAGTGTCATCATGACTAAGTCCAAGACTTGTAAAATTAGATCGTATTATAAGGGTGACCTCGCTACCAAGGTCAACGAATCCTTCCATTGATACACCACTAACGATGACCTCTTTTATAAACTTATTACACAAATTAGTGCTTGAGATGCACATAGTTTTGGCTATAGTGGTAGTCTTCGTTGACCCTGCATCAGATTTCAGTCTACAGGTTTCCTGTTTGTGTCCTATTTTGTCGCAAAGACTACATTTAGTCAAAGGCTTAGGGCATCTGGAAAATGGGTGACCTTTCTCTTTGCAATTATAGCAATATAAATTAGCATTAATCTTCATACTGGTTTTAATATTTTGCTTGCCTTCCCCCGCATTAATGTACCTGTCCCTAAAAGATGGTAATTGTGTGGATAGTGCCTTATTATTACTTAACAAAAACTTCAAAAGCTGATCGGGTTCCTCACAACGTAGTGCCAAAGCACTCGACCTCATAGTCCTATCGCTGATACCGTGTATGATGCAATCAACGGCCCGCCTACCGGTAATTTCGCACTGATTTAGTAACGCCAGTTTCTCGTAGTAGTATATTTCAATCAATTCGCTAAACCTACTCTTTCGCTTTAACATGTCTTCTAAAAGCTGACCATAATTTTGTTCAGAGGGGAAGGCATTGAGTAACTTTACTTGCCACTCTTCCCAGGTAAACAGTATGGTATTTAAACTCTCATACCACGTCTTAGCTAGCCCTGTCAGCTTTTGCATAGCAAAATGCACTATAGTCTTCTCATCCCAAGTGTAAACCCTTGCACATTCGTTCACCTTTTTAAGCCATACATCCATGCGTTGGTTCTTTTCTGAAGGATTGAATTCGGGAATAATATTTTTATAATCTAAGTTTCTATTAATCGAAGTTGTGCTTTGGTTTGACGGTTGCGATGGTAAGACGTCTTTGATATTTTTTATTATATCTATAACATCTTTAGAAGAAAATGTAGGACTACATGACCTTTTCGCGCAATGACTGATGCTCGTCGGTTCGCGCTGCCTTCTCTCACACCCACGAGGTAGCCTGCTGCGACTGCGTCGCTCGCCGCTCTTCCTCGAATCAGGCAGCCTGCTGTGACTGCGCCGCTCGCTGCTCTTCCTTGAACCAGGCAGCCTGCTGTGACTGCGCCGCACGCTGCTCTTCCTCGAACCAGGCAGCCTGCTGTGACTGCGCCGCACGCTGCTCTTCCTCGAACCAGGCAGCTTGCTGCGACTACGCCGCTCGCTGCTCTTCCTCGAACCAGGCAGCTTGCTGCGACTGTGCCGCTCGTTGCTTTTTCTCGAACCAGGCAGCTTGCTGCAACTGGGCCGTTTGCTGCTCTTCCTCGAACCAGGCAGCCTGCTGTGACAGCGCCACTCCCTCCAGCGCCGATGCTCCTGTTCTCTCTGTAGTTCCATCTTCATTCTACGGACCCGCTCCTCCTCACGCTCCAAAGCTTGTTCTCGCTCTATCAGGCGGCGACCGTGGCTGTGGCTGCGGCTCCTCGGGCGCACGCTAGCCTCGCTCCGCCTGGTGCGTGAGCGGTCTCGCCGAGGAGTGTCAAGACTCCATCCTCTTTCATACTCCATGACCTCAAAATTATGAAACAGAAAGGAAATGACATGAGAGAAAGAAAAGAAAAAAAAAAAAAACTAGGTTAGACAGTTTTGACAACATGCGTAACCGTGCAGAAGGGGTAAAATTAACCATGTGTAATTAGATTTCGGTCTATTATGACACACCACGAGATCAACACAAAAAGGAATGATAACACACTATCCTATTATCTTTAAAATAATAATAGAGAATTTTCGGAAAATAATTTAGCTGATGCCAAAACAATCACTTTGAAACGCTAACAAAGAGTAGCCTTGGCCAAACATTAATCCGAATCTGCGTTGCGTACCGTGAAAATAACGATTAAATAATCATTTGGAGGGTATATTATACAGGAAAATGTTTGATCGTATCCTGCTTTGCCGGCTTGCAATATGGCGTCTCCACGATATTTCAAGGATTTTTAGTCCACTTTAATCTGATCAATCGTCGCTCAATATAGGTTTTTAACAAACTAGTCAATTTATGGGGGACGTCTTACATCGATCAATCAAATAATTTACTTGACATTGGCTAAGACAGCGCTCCTTGAAGGTAGCTGGTCCACCATTTATAATAATTAGGACTTAGGTAGAACGAGGCGTGCACCTTTTCACGTTTCGTTGTGAGGTTATATCGCATTTTATCTAGTGCATCGCTTTGTATTTCAATTTTGTAATATTACATTATCCATACAGACATCGTTAACTATCTAGCTGCGATATTATTTACAAGATTTACCAATTATTCCATACATAAATAAACGTGGTGCGCAACAATAAAATTCAATCATCTGACTTTTCAAATTACCTTTTGTGGGCTGTAGAAATGTTCTTGTCACTTCTGAGATGTAAAACTTCAATAACCAAACACTTTTTAACCTTCACACTTTTATTAACACCTTTTAACAATAATAACAAACTGAAAATCTCACAACTAACTAATTAACCCGAACTAAATTGTTTTCTCTTTTTTTCACCATCATTCCCTTTGACAACTCGACACCGTCTGCCTAGTCATTTCCCGCCTCCCATCTGCTTGCCTTTTTTTCTTTTTAGTGTTGCCAGTGTGAGGTTTTATTCACATCATCCCGCTGCCAGTGTGGCCGGAGACAAATTAAATTGTTTTATTTTATCCGAAACCTTACACGTAATATCTGGCTCATTTACGTCTTATCAAATACATAATTATTATATTACTCACGAATCTTTATTTGTATAATACATAATTCCTTTCCTTAACATTTGTCGATTCCTTGTAAACCCACCTTTAGGGCCATCTCTATTGAACAAACTTTTACTTTTATTTATTTTTGTATCATGCGGGTAGATACTTAATGTTTTTTAGTTTAGATTTTATAAAGTGGTTTTTTTTTCCTTCCTTCATTGCTTTACTGAGTCTTGCGACTTTCTTATTATTGTATTTAAATTTTAAAATTATCCAGTTCCTAGTTATTAGTAATACATTTTTAGCTAAGCATAGTTAAATCCGTAATTGGCAGTATCTGCAAACAATACTTTTTATGTCAAACTTTTTTGTAATGCTGTGGATTTTTGTTTATAAATAAATTAAATTGACAAAAATAGGTCACAATTAGAAGCATTTTGGTATGAAGGTTTACATCGCAGTGTTTTTGTTTTCCGTCAGGAAGCTATAAGTATAGAAATAATATGCACATAATAGTAGTTTATGCTACAAGGGCGCAAAGGAATAAATTACGAGGACGATTTAAAATACGAGCGTAGCGAGTGTTTTAAACGTAACCGAGTAATTTATTGCTTTTACGCCCGTGTATCATACTACGTTTTTCAATGCATAGTGTGAGGAAATGAAAACAAAAACAATCTTGTGAACTTTAAATTATGATTGGCTCAAAAGGATTGTATCCAGAGCCGTTAAACAGTGGAAAAAAAAGTATAACATCTAGGAAAGGCTGCAGGTTAGCCAACCATTGCAAATGAATTAAAAGAAATAATAATAATAAAGCCCTAGGGCAAAATAATCGACTTTCTGTTCGGTTTTGATGCATAAAAAGTGGGCCTTTACGAGCACATGCATTGAAAATAAACTTTGTGTTCCTAACGACTGAGCTACCGAGCTTTCATATTGTAAATAATAATTGAATACTTGCGGAGTATAAACACAAGCGTCAACAAACAAATATTTTTTTTTCCAGGATATGTTAAAAAAGTTAAGACCTAAGAAGAAATTCTACTTGTTGGGACATTCCTTTGGCGTGCTGGTCGCTTTGGAGATGGCAGCAATCCTTGAGGAGCAAGGTACGTGGCTGTAGTTATCATGGAAACGTACCACGTAGTGGAAAATCGGAACTTTTATAGGATCACTTTGTTGTTCGTGTGTCAGGTTCCTTTTATAAATTAATTTTTGTTTGTATTTAATAATTACCATTTGCTGGACGGTAAGAGCAAACATTGTGAGGAAACCTGCATGCCTTAAAAAGCATGTATTTGTGCCCGAAGAATGGCGGTAGGGCTCACCACGTTGACTCGTAATAATCGTCGATGAAACGCGGGTATTTACCGAGTCTGGACTGTGACTTGGGGATTGGGGATTACAAATATTTAGTCCAACGGGAAATTAAATGTTAATATTAATTAGTAATTAAATATTAATTAAAATTAATATAAAAATATAAATGAAACATTAAATAAATTAATCCAAGGGGATTAATATTTATTTGAATATTACCTATTTTTTATTTTTATTAGATTCAACCTTGTTCGTCATCTGAGAAAAATCTAATGAACTTTTTCATGCCACAAAAAATATCACGTCGTTCCTTACAATTTGTACAGCTTTATCATAAAATTCTCTCTATAAAATATATCTATATATTTTTTTTGTATCGATATCTGTCGTTTCAGTTTGATGTTGAAATAATCAAACAGGCCAAACACAGATTTTTTTCCATTCATTAAATAGATAAACAGTACTTAAAATAAATTTGTAATTAAGAGTGGTTTTGCAGCGGGATTGTGAAAAACCCGCCTGTTTCTAATTAAGAGCAGTTTCGCAGCCGGATTTTGAAAAAATCGCCTATTTCTAATTAATCGAAACAGAACACTTAAATATTATTAACATACATGTTCGTATATCAAGATCCATATCGGGAAATTTAAAGCATTAAAGAACAATGTTACTGAAACAATTGAGTAACATAAAACACAAAATCTAAATATAAATATACAAATATTTAATCAAACTTAACTGTTAAAAATATTCACTCAATAGTTATTCAACAAAACCATATATTGTGTATGTTGTCATCGCAAAATTTCCATTAGTTTGAAGTAATGCAGAATTTCAAAATTTATTAAATTAAAAATTTTGGAAATTCAAATCACAGAAAAGAATGGAAACTTTGCGATGTCCATTTTGAAAACAATTTCTTTAACTGTTGCCTTTCTGTTCATTTCATATGATATATGTTACAGGTCTGTTGGGGGTCGTGTTTTGCGTCGATGCCAGCCCTGATACCTTCCCTGCCATGCTGGACTCATGGCTAAGAGAGGCGGGTGCGACGGACGAGGTGAGGCTGCAAGACACACTTGTGAATCACATGTACGCACTGATGTCCGGAAGCGACTCACAAACGCTGCAAAACGAGCTAAACAATACACAAGGCTGGCAAAACAAAGTGGAAGCAGGTGTGAGAGCACTACGAGGCCGCATAACGCATTCGTCACAGTACGCGCGCGCTGTCATTGAGGCGGCACATGCACGTATCAAGCAGGCACGACGGTACAACGCGCAAAGACTGCGTGCGCATCCTCTGCGCTCGTTGCTTGTGGTGCTGCGCTCGAGCTGTCAGCCCGCCTCCGTGGAGCCGGACCTTGGTCTGTCGCGCTACTCGGTGTGCGCGCCCGTCGTCTACAACCTAAGCGCGGATCATACACATGCTCTTAATGACCTACGCTGCGCCAACATCGTGCATAGACACCTTGACAAGGACATCCTCGATACATTCCAAAATAGGAATCTCTGCGAGGCGTATTTGCTAAATGCATCAACATTTATAGCTGATCATGAAGACGACAATAATAATTAAAAGTTGATTGTATACTATAAAAATAAGAATTTTTATAAGTTGTTTCTTTCCATTGCCTAAATTAAAAATATATTATGTTTTTGCTATAAATGACTCGTTTGATTTATTGAACTAACAACGTAAAGTGGTCGTTATGATGAGTTGAATGACTATTCTATTTTTTTTTAGAGTGAATTGAAATGATCAATAAGAAATAAATTTTAAGTAAGACAAATATTTTGAAAAGTCCTCGGGCTGGGACTCGAACCTGTGCTCTCTTACTTACAAGGCAAGTGCGTGTTTGTACACTGTCAGGCATGTACATGACACGTACATACAGATCGGGCTGAATAAAAACACTTGTAATATGCAATAAACATAATAAATACATGCCTTACTCCGCTCATTCGATTAGTCTTGCTTAGATGAAGGGCAAGAAACTTAGCAAGATCATGTTTTTTTTTTTCATATTTTGTGTTACTTACAAATAAATTTGTTCAAAGTTAAAAAGTAAGCCTTTACTTTAACTGAATAAAGAGATAAAAAATACAAGACAGGAGAAATATATGTCGTGAAAAAAAAATAGAATACTTTTGTCTACCTCTCCCATCCGCTTTTACAGTCATTGAAATAGATGAATCTATTAATTAATTAACGTTTATTCTAGAGGAATCATAAAAAAGTTAGGAGATTGTACTAACTACTATCATGAACGTAAAAAAAAGTACCACAAAAGTACCAAGTACGGACACCGCGTCGCTAACTGATAATTGATTCACAGTAATGGCGGCGGCTCTAAGTGAAAATGAAAAATGAAAATGAAAATGAAAAAATGTTTATTGCAAAATAAATTTTACAATTGTTGGTTCCTGGCTCCCAAGCTAGAATTCTCTGTCCAATGGGTAGCCAGTGGGTGCTGGGTTGCCAACTGAAATCAATTTTCCCAAAAAATGGGTTTGCGCTATAAATAATACTAATAAGTCGCTTGATGGCACCGCAATACGAATCTAGAGGAGATATAGCATGGAGTCCCTCAATATTCTGTTAGCGTCGCGGTCTCCGACTTGTTTTACGTTCAAATGACTACTATTATGACAAAAATCTTTATTATAACCCCCATGCTTCATTATTGTTTAAATATTCATTCATTTTATAATAGAATAGAATTTTGATAGAATATTCATATATTTATATGTGTAGATTTGGCTGTAATAGTTTGAATGTTCATAAATATTACTTGTAAAAAAAATCAATATAATTTTATTGTGGTAGATTTCAGCGACGAATAATGTGTTTGACTTGAGGTAGCTACTAAACAAGGATGTTATGTGGAAGCTGAATTATTGTGAAATACTAATCGTAATATTGTTTGTCTTGCACCATTAATTATGATATGAATTATTATGTGTAAATGATATAAATAATGATTTACTTTCAATAAGTTAAGAAACTAAAGTATGTGTCATGTCATGATACTCCACGTGGGGTTTTTACTAAAACTTGTTCTGGGATGGGTAGAATGACGGAACGAAATTATGATGAAAGAGAAAAGTAATATTATTAGTAAATAAAATATAACTCGGTGTTTAGAGCAGGGACCGGACAAGCGGATTAATTTAAAAACCCCTTGAAGGAGTCTCCCTTAAAATTAAATTAATTTAATATTAAGTCCCAATAAATTCTGGTTACACATACAATTGCTTACTTAAGTATAATGGTTACAGTTATGAATGAGGAAACCCTAGAATTGAAGAGATAAGCACTTGGGTAAGCCCTTGGGTATTACCTTGGGTAACCTTTTATTGGTTTCCGCTTAATGAAAGGATTTTTTCTGGCGCCTTTCAACTTCAAGCAGTCGGCAGATCGGCACAAAGTACGGTGTCAAAGCTTTGACACCACAAGCTATCCATCAAATTCTGCATACAATTATCACTCTTATTCGTAATGTTTATAGACCACAATCGCCATAACGATAGATTGTTTCGGTAAGTACTACAAAGGGTTAAGGGTTCAGAAAGGGTAACCCGTTTTATAAGGCTTTTGTTTTTGTTGAATTATTGATTGGGAAACCCTTTGAAAGGGCTATCCGAATAAAAGGGTAAGCCAAATGAATTGCTAAACCAATTATTGGGATATTCAAAATTCAGCCATTCAAAAAACCCACTGAAAACCCCACAAAAAGTAAGTGGTTCCGGTCCCTGGTTTAGAGAGGAACACGCTTGCTTTTGGAGAAACTATCGGACGAAGCAAATATTAACGATGTCTAACAAAAAAGTCATAGTGCTGGTATAAAGAGAAAATTGCTGGAATAATAAAAGATGAGTTGGTATTCTGCTGGATCATTTGGATCATTTACATTCTTTAATGTGCTTTTGGCATCCCACTGATTTAATAATGTATTAGTTAAATATTTTACATTAATTACTTGCAAGATTTAGATAAATATATAACATTGAATAGTTGAATTAAATACGGATAGGTTCAATTCTTATTTTATCGAATGGCATAGCTGACATCAGAAAAGGTTACTGATCTTGTTTAATAAATTAATCTAAATCCTGGAAGTTTTACAAAATTTGTGAATAAAAAGTAGTAAACACAGATTTTATATTAAAGGTTCGTCTCCTGACATGATATCAAAATGATAAACAGTGAATAAACACTATCTTAAATAATAAATATGAAATACCTTTTAATTATAAAGGTAGGACCTTCTTCAATAGGTCGTCCAATAAACGGTTTAAACTTAATGTCACTCCGCTGCTCGTCTGTCTGTCTATCTGTCTGTCCATCCGTCCGTCCGTCCGTCTGTCTGTCTGCCTGTCTGTCTGTCTGTCTGTCGGTCTGTCTGTCGGTCGGTCGGTCGGTCGGTCCATCCGTCCGTCTGTCCGTCCATATATGACGGGTCTCTAGCTTTTAGACGGAATGACATTGAGAACTGAAATTCTGATTTCTGTATAAAATGTAATAAAACTATTTTCAAGGCGGGCTTCAGGCATGAAAATGAGGCAGAAAAATAATTATTTTTTCATAGCCCACCGTTGGGTTGTTATTGTCAAGAGCTCATTGAGGAGAGTTTGAATGTATTTTTTATATTCAGCTATAAAGAAATAGCCCTCATCAAAGTTGTCATTTTTAGACCATTTTTGTTATGGGGTCTATCTCAAAGACCAACAAGTTAGGAATTTGTATTTTCTGTATATTACGTACCATATGCTATATTTAACAAAAAAACATTGACACAACCGATTTGTAATGTTGTTTAAAGATAACATCCCCAAATACTCAACTAACTGAATTTTGCAGTTTTGTTTTATTCAATTTGTTAGTGGTGATACGTTTGTAATATCTGTTTAAATTATTTAAGTATTACTAACCTATTTAAATGGTACGGAACCCTCAGGGCGCGAGTCTTTCTCACACCTGGCGGGTTTTTTATAACTGATTCGAATCAAAAGTTAAGAATCTACGGCAAGGCCGAAGGCCGAGCCGCGGTTACGAACGAAACTCTCTCTTCTTCTTTGAATTGATCCTTTGTGGTTGTGGTGAGGCTGAAAACCGAGCCAAGTTTCCGAACGAAACTTTTTCTTGTTTCCCAATTAGATAATCTGCTACCGTGTTTTTGGCGAGGTCAAAGGCTAAGCCGCATTTTTGGTGAAATCACATTATCTTGACCTCTAATTCCCTTGATTATTGATAACCAGGTTAAGTGAGTTTGGTGAAGTCTAAGGCCACATTATTGACCGAAATTATTTTTTGATAACTGATGCGATCTCGTAATAAAGAATTTACAGCGAGGCCGCTGGCCTAGCCGCGTTTGTGAAGGAAATTATATCTTCTAATTTGATTTATTTAATTTGATAATCTCTTATTTGATTCCAAGGTAAAGTGTCTTTTGCGAGACCAAAGGTCGAGCCGCATATCCAAATAAACTATTTCTTGTTCTCCAAATTGATCCTCTGATTATTTCTGACATTTATTTCCGTATTTCTGACTGAAATATTTTTTTAATAACTTAGCGATCCTGTAGTAAACAATTTAAGAATTTACAAACGAAATTGTATCTAGATCTCTAAGTTAATTCCCAGGAATAGTGTCTTTGGCGATGCCGAAGGCCGAGCTATATTGACGAATAAACTGTTGCTTGTTCTCTTAATTGATTGTCTGCTGAAGTGTCTTTTGCGAGGCTGAAGACCGAGCCGCGTTTCCGGATGAAATAATTTCATGATCTCGTAATTTCAGGATTTTTTTTTGCCTATTGCCACATTTCCGAAAGTAAACAGAATCAAGATGTTTTTTTTTGTGAACATGGGTATTTTGAACTAAATAATAAAAGTATACTTAGGTGGTGTAACATTATGGTTAATGAACTCTATGCTCTAACGCAAAGGTATACAAATAACTTAAATAAGCATTGAAGTAAACATGCACATGCAACATTTGAATTAAAACATATTAACCTCACAATATCAAGAAAAATAATACTGGGCTATCATAATCTGCGAACAACATTGGGTGAAAAACAATATTTGGCAGTTCGTTAACATATAGAAAAAATAAAAGTTGCCCTAATACACAGCCTTGAGGTACCTACTCCACAAGTAATTTGTCTAGCTCCTGACACATATTTTATTTCCCTTATAGTTTGGGGGCATATTTTAGAAATTTCTGTATTTGTTAAATGAGATTATTTAAGACAAAATATATTTCCTCTTACACCATAGGAACTGAGTCTTTGTAATATTAAACTATGATAAACAAAGTCAAAAGCTTATGTCACATTCAGTAAACAGCACAGATTGTGTTTTTTTTTACTATCATTCCTCATTACTTTATCAAGTAAATTATATATAGCCTTATGTATTGCCCTTTTTTGCCTAAATCCATTTTGTTCGTCTATCAATATGTTGTATTTGTTTAAATAAGTCTCAGAAGCATTATAGACAATATTTTCAAATACTTTGGAAAATATACACACCATGGCAACTAGACATTCTCACTTGTTCCATTGGACAGTTCCATAATGGAACTAGTGAGACTTTTTTTTTTTCACTACTTCCATTGGAATGGGACTACAGTTAGCAATGGAACAAGTGAAACAATTTTTTCTCAATTGTTCCATGGAATTTAAGTCTTAGAGAAATATTTATCAAGTAACTATAACCAGTTTTAAACTATCTGGATAGGTACCATTAGAAATGCAAATATTTATAATATGGCTGAGATGAGCTGATATGAATTCTACAACTTTTTATTTTTTAGTGATTTGAATACTTTTAGGATGTCGCTTGGTGAAGCTGGCGTTATAAACGTCGATTGTACTGATTTTTTCAAGATATCATTATATTGGCTAGGTGTTAAAAGATGAGCATTTTGCGTTTGATCGATGAAAAAATTGTTAAAGGCATTTGCAATATTAGAAGGTTGAGTTGACGTTTAACCTTCTGTAACAATTTTAGTTTGATTTTGATTTATTAATTACTCTAGATTCGTTATTTGTTATTTTTATATAATAATTATTTTGAGCCTTTTGATGAATTTATTCGAGTACTCTTTTAGTTTAATTTTGTTTTCATGCGAGGGATTAGCTTTTACCGCATCTTTTTATTCCATTGGATACGAATGGAAAACATAGATTGTAAATTAGAAGAAACATATCTAGAAACATGGAATTAGCCTTGTTGCCATCATTTGTTTTGAATATTCAGAAAGGCTGAGACTTTTTATGTAGCCATTGAATTTTTGAAGATTTTTTTCACTGAAATCTCTTTTTATTACCGACCATGAGGAAATTGTGCAAATTTTTTTTTACTGGGATTCATTTCAATGGGTTGTGTGGTCAGATGATCTATACTCAATAACCCTAGCATTGCACCCTATCTTTACAGTGTGTGTTTTGTTGTCTAAGCATGTTCCGCTTGAAAATTCTGGTGGTTTCATGAAATTCAAGTTTAAAATTATTTAGGAGTTGTAAAAAACAGCGTCACGGGGTTATTTACCAATAAATCGGTGCTTAAATCTCCACAAAGTAAAACTGATGTATTAGAATTTACACTAAGCTTTTTTAGTAGAGCTTCAATTCTTTCAAAGTAACAATGAATGTATTTTTATTTCTTTCTTTCTGGGCACTCTGTAGACACAGGTAATGATCACATTATGCTCAGTGAGCTCTATTACACAACATTTAAACATAATTACAATGGATAACTTTTTGATCTCGACTAGCTATTTGAACTGTTACCCCTTTCCAACTAAAATACAAGCACCTCCTCGCTTATCTCAAGAGTATCACCATGAGACAGTTTATACGCACCTCTAATTTATCACTGATAACTAATTTCAATCCCTTGAAACCAATTTTTATTCTCAGAACTTATTCTCTATTTCTTAGAGATACCCCAAGCATATATGCTTGGGATATCTCTGATGGATAAAATCCGAAACGAAGATATCCGTTAGAGATCGAAGGTGACCAACATAGCCTGCCGAATCAGTACATTGAAGTGGTAGTGGACTGTCCGTATTTGTCACCGACGTGATGACCGTTGAAGCCGTAAGGCATTGGAATGGAGACCACGTACAGCAAAGCGTAGCATAGGCCACCCTCGTGCCCGCTGTACTGACGATCTGAAGGAATCCTGCTTTTCTTCAATCTTGTAAAAATTTCATTCTTAAGTTAACAACATTCAGATACAAACTTTAATCTTCTGTTTTAACCCCCTTGGGAGATGATTTACCGAAAACGCTGAGTCATGTCATTCTTAATTTCTTACCAAAAGACTTTTCAGTAAAATACTTTTCTTAGTGAGCGTTTCCATCATAAAGAACTTTCAAAATTTCATGTTCCTGGGTCTGGTTGTGCGATGACGAGTCAGTAAGTCCAGACTTGTATTTTTATATATATTCAATATTGATTAATATATTAATGATTTTGACACGTAAAGTCAAATAAACACAAAAAAAGCTTCCGCTCAAAACACGTTTCTTGGTTTGATAATTGCTTAAAAAACAAAAGTGGATTCAGAATTCAAAATCAAAAAAAGAAAAACCCAAGAAGGAACCACTGACCCTAGAAGGTCTATTAATAGTAATGTCCCACACCACACGCAATGAAAAACCCTATAAAAATCATTGGCGGGCCACATTTTGATTCTGTCCCTGTCCCATCTGTCATGTTGTCCTTGTTGAATCCTTTGGCCGCCTTCAGCGACTGAGTAGAGCTATGCTCCACTGATTTCCCGAATATAGCACCAACATGTTTCACAATTTCGGTAATTTACCTGTGGTCTTCCTCTAGACATCTGAAAATTAAAAACCAGAGTCTATCAATACTTGGTCAACACTATCTACAGCTACAAAATCAGGCACCACACTTATAATATTACTTTGCCCCATGAGTCATTTATTATCCTACTCGTAACTACCAATATATTGTTATGTATTTTTTTTGTAATATGCATATTTTTGTATTTATATAAAATATAATATATAAATGTTATATAAAATATTTTTTATAAAATACCATTTTAGGTTTTTTTCATTCGCCGTATGATGACCCCACTGAGGGGTCAAAATATAGCGCCTAAAACTATTTAATTAAGTGTTTATATTTATGTAAAACACAACATACCAAATATAATATAACTACTTAGTTTTATTGGGCACTACCTCCTTGTAATAATTAAACTACCAAAAGTTAGCTGGTAGATAATCCTAAAAAGAATTTAATTACCTGTGTGCATTGCAATAAAAATTGTACATATTTAAATAGGTATTTTTAAATTATGCTTTTGAATTTAAAATGAGCTATTGAAATTAGCAATCTAGGTACCTAGGTTATAAACAGAAATTTTAATTGATTTCAAAGAGTATAAATAGGCAAATGACTGTATACAATGAGCCATTTTCGGTAGTTCTTTGTTCGGGCTGTAGTGGAAAAACTTTTTATGTGAGTGCAAAAGTGAACTTTGTAAGAATTTGTAAAAAAACCAAGACTGAAGCGAGTTTTGTAGTTCTTAAAATACAATAGATAAAATAATATTTTCTTTCTCCTTATACACCCAGCTAGTTGTATTGAGAGGACGACGCGACGTAGGTAGTAAAAATTGAGTTTTCGAAACAATAATGCCCGTGGTTTGTAAAAAAAAACTACAAACCATTTTGCACAGTTGTTTGCAAGGCCCCTATTAGTTGATTTGAACTGAGGTATTTTGAAATTCATCCTTCGGGACAGTCGCAACAATGGATCCCCCATTGTCGTGCGCATCTTTTGGCACCGTTCCTACAAGTAGAAGGGACGTTGTTTATAACACCAAGCTGGCTTAGCGGTAAAGGAAAAAATATTGTTTGAGTCTTAAGGTGCTATATGCTGCAGAAGTGCTGCCAGTTTAGAAAAAAAATCATAACTTACTTACTAGAACAGTTATTGAAAATCTGCTCAAGTAAATGTACTCGTATAAATATAGCAATGAACTATTTTTAAATAGCATAGTTTTCATAGACAACGTCTTTGATGAGCTAACCATTTAACTTTCTCTAAAAACGGCCGCTTTTGGCTTAAGTTAAATGTTTAGCTCATCAAAGACGCTGTCTATAAAAACTATGACATTTAAAAATAGTTCATTGCTATATCTACACATTTACTTCAACAGTTTTTTTAATAATAATTGTAGTGAGTAAATAATGTTTTTTTTTTATCAAGTGGCAGGACTTTCGCAGCATAAAGCGCCTTAATACAACAATTATTTTTGTTAATAAATAATATTTCGTCTTTTATGGCGTTATAGCACCCAAAAGTGTTGCCACTTAAAAAAACAATTACTTTTTAGAATAATGATTGAAAATCTGCTCTAGTAAATATCTAGAAATAGCAATGAATTATTATTTTTAAATAGCAAAGTTTTCATAGACAACATCTTTAACAACCGCTTTTAGAATAAGTAAAAATTCTAGCTATAAAGGACGTGGTTTCTTAAAAATTTACTAAGTGAAAATAGTTAATTGCTATTTGAGACATTTACTTGAGTAGATTTTTAATAATTATGATAGCAAATAAAAAAATATTTTGTTTTCTAAGTGGCAGCACTTCAGCATGTTCTAACGCCTTAAAAGCTTTTTATTTTGTATTTTATTAACATATTTGTATACTTATATAACAAAAAAGAAAAACAAAAGTCAAATATGTTTTGGGCTCTACTGGGCCCGTTTGAGAAACGTCAAATTTATATAATGTTATAAATTATTTTTGAGATTTATTTACAAAAATAAATAGTAAAAATCGGTTCTGAAGTGAAAAAATAAAACAGAAGATTATTACAACTAACCTATTTCTGTTTGATATACCCCCTCCACCTCAGATACAAAAAGAATGCGTTCACAGAATAAATGTGTCCACGTGTAGTACGTTGTACGGGAACATGAGACTGCCTTCCAAGCGCGAGTAGAGTTTTTTTCTCTTTCATTTATTTGATCACGTAATTTTCTATCCACACTTGTGTGTGCCCCACATGGAATTCTTTTAACGATACGACAAATTATTTTCAATTCCCATAGTTAAACTAAAAGGTTATTTTTTTTCAAAGAATATACGTCATTTTAGGACATTGTTTTCATTATTTTAGTATATAAATTAACCATAATTTTTGTATGATTTTTTAAAGAATTGACAAATATGACGTCACTTGAGAATTTTAGACATTATTGTGATTTGAGATTGCTTACAAAAACAGTGGTCTGTCTCTGTTTGTCTACTCATCTGTCATCAAGCTGTCAAATCAGTCGGAACAAAAATATTATAAACTGTTGATAGCAAAAGACACATTTCTAAACAGCCATTTCTCATGTGGCGTCACACGAAAGCAAATGGAAGTTGCAGCTTTTTTCTAAAAAATATTCATCATCATGCGGTGTTTTAGATCATAAATTTGAAAATACGGCTTCTTAAACCTTAATCTCAAAATGGTTTTCAAATTAACACACCTTAACAGAATTTAATCTTAGCAAATTTAGACAATTTTGGTAAAAGAGTTCAATTTGTTGCACTGATAAGAATAATACTAGTATATTTATGAGTTGTTGATTGTGGGGGTGGTAAGATTGTGAGATTTATGTCTATTGTTTGCTATGATAAACTTGTCATGGTTTGTTCGTGTTTTTGAACTTTCTGTAGTTTTAGGTAAAAGGGTTCATTTGTTGTACTGATAAGAATAATACTAGTATGATATCTATAATTTGTTCCTTGTGGGGGTGGTAAGATTGTGGGATTTATTTGCTACGATAAACTTGTCCTGGTCTGTTTGTGTGTCCGTTGTATGTATTTTTAACTATTTTTGACCCTTTAAGGCTTCTCCCAATGCCAAGAACCTTGAACTCAGTAACTTTGTTACCATTTTGTATGGTAACTGTAGCATTTTTTAAAATATGAAAAAAAAATAGTAATTTACATGATACACTTCTTGAGTGAAAATTTTATAAATTTTGTTATGTGATACAAATAGTGATGTGGTTTTTTCTGAATTTTATTTTATTATACAGAAGTGAAGCAAGAAAATTCTAAGTTCACCCTTATTTCTAGATTTATTGTCCACTTGTAAAAATATAACTGCTGCAGTTTTGATCGTAATAGAATAAAAATTTACAAACTTCTAGACAAAACAATATAAAATGATATATTTTTCTCATTTCTTGGAAATTAATTTTACATAAAATTAATTAAAGACACATTATTTTCGCACTTGTCAGCCGCAGCGACTAACGTGACAACCATGTTGCAGTGCGAGCTGATTATAAAACTTCATTTTAATATGGTTTTGTTCGAAATTTCAACAACCACGAATCGAGTTGCTAATTTTTCCAACCTCCGGTTGTGCCCCCTTCTCCCTGCTCTGGGCATCGTATGAGCTCTTCCAATATGCAAATAACTTTCATTTCATTTTATTAAATTTATTTAGTTTTCGACACTTTTTTGAAGCAAGTTAGTCATTATCAAAATACGGTAACTTATCAAAGTAGGGTGCACACTATCCTAAAATTTTACTAATTCTCTTTGTTTGTGCTTTCGTAAATTAATTTCGGATGTGTATGCGGACCTAAACCTGCGGTTAAGATGGAGGTTTTCTTATAGATAAATTTTAAGGACTTTGTGGAAAATGTCTGTGAGTCATCTAGAAACGTTTTTCACTGAGCCCTTAAAATGCTTTATCCATTCTGGAAAAAAGAGGATTTTGTACTATGATCTTATAATTTGACTCGTGAGTCCGCTTGTCTATACATCTGTCACCACAGCCTCAAACTTTCAAGAAGGATTAAGTGAAAAAAGTATCAAGATCGACTTAGGGATGTTTTCCACTGGGCTCTTCAAGTCGTGAACGTAATGTCTCACTCGATGCGCCTGCTTCTAACAACGCACAAAGTGGCGTGCATAGAACTTTTTCCCGGAAAAGCAACCAGAAGGTCAAGTTTGGCAATAAAAAAATATGAAAAAATTGAAATAACACTTTGAAACCGTGCGTGCACCACAAAATTAGGCACCTACTCAGCTTTTACCAACGTTTAACATCCAATTAATAAATAATATAAAAAGGCGGTCAAGTGCGAGTCAGACTCGTATACCTAGGGTTCCGTAATGCGACAGTTTTGAGAATGTTGTCATTTTGTTTTACTGAATTTCTTAACCGCTTTATCTTTCCTGTAATCTTTACGTCAGTTTATATTATCATGATTTTTTTCATATTTTTCGGTCACTTGTTTAAGAGGGAGGGACATACATGTTTTGTGGCTTTTCGAAGATTTCTTGAAATAGATGCAAGTTAAAATAGTAAAACTATATATTTTTACAATCAACTCTTTAATATCTACAATTTGATATCCATTTGTTTTTTATAAAAATATATTTTTACTTTATTTTACTTTTTTTAATTTTTCTCATTTGTGGTAAATTTTTTTTATCGCTATCATTTTCTGTAATTGGCCAATTATGACCTATAATCGTAGTTTTTTTTCCATATTTTTCGGTTAACCAGTTTCGGAAATATTGGGGGTGACATAAATATTTTTGTGGTTTTTCAAAGATTTTTCGAAATCATTGCCCTTTAATAGAATTAAAGTATATATTTTTACATATATGAGCTGTTTAATATCTATACTCTGATACCCATGTTGAATTTTTAAATTAATATTTTTTTTATTTTCTCTCTTTTGTATTGGCAATATTTTAAACAGTTTCACCTTTTTATTTACATCGTGCTATGTGGGCATGTTAATGCTATTTTTGTGACAAACTTCAAGTCTTTATCTTTAACGGTGCTAAAGTTATGAGGCTGTGACATACGGACGGACGGATGGAGTCTCACCATAAAGGTTTTTTTGTACCTTTTAGGTACTCCGGAACTATAAAAATAACGGCATGAATTCCCGAGGGGGTGTCACAGGTGTTCCCGAGTGTGAACTGTGAAATTTTTTAAACTTTAAAAGAGCCTTGACCGAAAATGAGCTATGGACGCTACTCAGCTTATCGCAACGCTGTTATTCTACTGGAAAGTTCAGATTAAGTGCGATCATCAAAATAAAAACATATTGGTCAGCCCTCTGGTTTATAAATTGTTACTTACCTCTCTTAGGCTGTAAATATTTAGATGAGACCTACTTTCAGAGCATCAATGATGCAAAATATTCCAATTTTAGCATGGCGCCAGTTCCTCAAGAGCACCAGGAAGCAGTGGAGGCGACGATCCCTAAAGCACCTCGTCAAGATGGGGAGATGGTGGTCATCTCGGGGATTTCGGGTCTCTACCCCAACTCCTACAATGTACAGGACCTATCGAAAATTCTATACAATAAGGTATTTCATAACTTGGGTATATATTTTAAATTAATATAAAGTTTTTCTCTTAAGCCCGAATTTTTTTTAGGGATTTTCAAGTGTCCTTTTAACATTTATTTGCGATAGGTTATTTGTCCTTTGGTAAAAATTTACTTTGGGTTTATTGTCCTATTTGTCAGTAACAATGATGCTGAACAACTATATTCCGAAAAAACGTACGCTCAAAAATGCTTAGTTTCTGAGATAATCAATTCGTAAAGGTTAATTTCAAGTAAGTTTAACCAACACTGAACTACGTACACGAAAGTAATAATAATACAAGTGGTAGGTTGACGCGCGGCACACAGTTTAATCACACGCTCTCAGAGATTATGACGTAAACATCAAATTAATTGACACCCTATTACCTGCGCATACAAACCATTTTAATTCAAAATTCAACAGTAGCGCGAGCGACACCTGCGGCACTTGCGGCTCGGTTTGTGTCGGTCGTTTAACTCGCAGGTGTGGACCTTGACCGATCGACCTACATATTAGGTCGATGCCTTGACCACAGCTTTTTAATGACCTTGTTATTCTTTGCAATTGGTTTGTGATTATTGTGATAAGCAAAAATTTTTTTGTTTCTTGTGTAAAAAGTTTGTTTTATTATTGATATTTTGCCGTTTCATTAATTAACACACGTAGTGTCGTCAAATTAGAGCATCTGGTGCTCGCAATCTGATAGGTAATTAGGTGGTGCTTATTGCAAAACTGATTGTGTGCATAGTTCTCCGTGTATCACGAAATTAAGTAAGAGTATCTTGAAAAAATAACTTGGTGTCTTTATTATGTTTGTTCGATCTTTATTTACTGTATGACAACCAAAGTAGCCCGGTAGACTCTTATTGCGCTGTAATAAGTTTATATTTTCTTTAAGCGTAAGTGCATGGGATCAGTAAGTATAACCCGACCGCGAACATATTGCCGATAAAATGTATGGCGCGCTACGCCATCGGCATCGGCAGTATTTTCGTGGTCGAGTTGTATTGGTAGCGCGTGTATCTGGACCTGTCTGCGTGGGCACTTTTTCTACTGTGGCGCGGGTATATTTGGCCTTTATGTATTAGATATCTCAGAAACTAAGCATTTTAGAGGGTATGTTTCTCTGAAATAGTTGTTCAGTATCATTGTCTCAGACCAATAGGACAATAAACCCAAAGTCAATTTTTACCAAAAGACAAATAAAATATCGCAAAGGAATGTTAAAAGGACACTTGACAATCCCTAAAAAAATTCAGGCTTAAGAGAAAGACCTTATATTATTATAAAGCTTTTAGTAAAGACATGAGATATAAAAAAAAACGATTATAATATATTTTCATTATTAAATTTATATGTTTTAATAATAATTAAGATGGGAGCAAAACTGCAAAAAGGAAATAGCCAAAGATCAGTACAGTCAATAACATTAACAATTATTCTTTTAATTAACAAACAGTACTCATAATCATGAACAAATATTTGCATTTCAGATTAATCCAGTAGATTGTGATAGGCCTCGATGGAATTATGATCATCCAGAATTAACACGACAACTGGGAAAAATCCCTGAACTAAACACCTTTGATGCTCAATTCTTCAAGGTGCACTTTCATCAATCTAATAATATGGATCCAATGAGTCGGAAGCTGCTGGAACAAACTTTTCAAGCTATTTACGATGCTGGTTGGTTTAATAACACCATCTATACTGTAGGCATACCAGGGGTTTAGGCATCGATACTCGCTAACGACCACGTGATGAAATTAACTCAGCACTGGTGGAGTGGAGCAGAATTTTAGTCAGTACAAATAAAAAAGGGCAATCTTATTTTTATGTGGTATTTTTTTGTATGTCGTTTTTGGTATTAGCATTGTGAACATTACCTATCCTGTAACAGAGGTAGCTGAACAAATCAGCATTCTGTATAAGGTAACATTGACTGGCATAGTTTTATTTTATGGTTAGTAGAGTGGTTCAAATTTCCGTCTTTTTCTAATTTACCACAGGCCACCCCTTCAATTTTAATGTAGCTTAAAACGAAAGATTTTTTTTTATTTTTTATTGGACAAAATTTTGGTGTTGCTAACACAACTTTAAAAATTTGATCGCCATATACTTCAGCAATTTTTTTATCGTTATAAAAAATTGATTATATGCATAAAGTTAGACTTAAAAGTAGATAATGAGAACTTGTCTTACGGTTAATCATCACAACTAAACTTTTAACATTTTCGCAAAATTGCCAAAATATATTTTTGCCCTTTTTAGTTCAAACATAAGTATAACAGAATGGGAATATAATTGAATATTTTTCCTTTAATTTTGATATATTAAGCAGATCTAAGAGCTACTGCTCCTTAAAGAAAAATTATTATTATTTATAAAATGTTACAGGTGTGAGTCCTCAGCAACTTTCAGGCAGAAAAGTGGGCGTATATATTGGATCATGTTTTTCGGAAACGGAAAAGACATGTTTCTATGCAGCTAGTAGCCGAATAGGCTTTGGAATAGCCGGGTAAGACAACTTGATGTGACATTGAACAGTTATTATATCATCACATGAGCTAACAAAATAAACAAATAGTGTTTTCTTTACATATATTAAGGTACTTATCTCGACAAAATTAACTCGGTGCGGAGTCTTGATATTTAATAAGGAAAATATATATTTTAAGTTTCGCAGCATCTTTGATAGCAGAGCTCACAACGGGGTATTAGTTGTTACTTTTTTCTATGAATTGTCAGTATCATTATACTTGCGAATATCACAAAACCATTGTTTTTCTTAAACACTTATTCAGAAATTGCTTTAACGTGTATCTAATAATTTTTCTGGACCACTTCTTGTAATCTACCTATTTATAGAAGAAACCATAGAGCGTAGCCTAAATTTAGTTAATTATTTACCTTTCGTCATATATTTTTGTTTTTATAATGTCTTATTTTCACAGATGCTCCAAATCAATGTTTGCGAACCGCATCTCATACTGGCTGAACCTGAAAGGTCCCTCTATGTCTGTTGACGCGGCTTGTGCGAGCTCTATGGTAGCGTTGGAGCAAGCCTATATGGCTATAAATACTGGACAATGTGAAGCTGCCATTGTTGGAGGCAGCTACTTATGCCTTCACCCTCAGTCTTCAGTGCATTACGGAAGGTATAGTTATTTTCTCTATTGGAAAACAACATCATCATTAGGTACTATAAAAACAAATGAAATTTTGTTTTTAGGATTATGGCCCTCTGCATGGACGGGAAAACAAAGTCATTTGATAAGAATGCCGATGGCTGCGCAAGATCAGAAGCGATAAACGTCTTGTTCCTTCAAAAATCCAAGGATGCAAAAAGGTATTAATAAAACGAAAGGTGTCGCGGGACACCCGGGTGGAACGAAGTTCTAAAGTTACTTTTGAAGTCTTTCACTTTTTTCGGCCTTGCTCTCATTCGCCAAGCGTAACGTGTAACGTGTGACAAATAACTTCGTTCCAAAAATAATTATATTAAAGCTATGACAGAAATAAATGTCTATGTTTGAACACTTGGCGATTTATCTATCGCAAGGAGACATAAATTAACATTATATCATTGCAGTATAGAAACGCAGAAAGAAAAGTAAATCTGGATGTGAGGAGCTCGGAACCGGGATTCGAATCCCTCCTCACTTCCAGATTTACTTTTATTTCTGCGTTTCTTTACTGCAGTGATATAATGTTAATTTATAATGAAGGGTAAATCATATTTATAATGACGGGTTATTACTGCTGACGAGGTAAATTAATGCTGAAACCAACTAAGTGAGCTCTCCTGGACGAGTAAAGTATCACGCCGTGCCTGCAGGGCGAGGACTTTTTATACGAGTCCAGAAGGGCTAAGCATGTATAGTGCATGTCTCAAAAATAAAACGAGACGATGTTTAGTAGATATATAGGATGAAGTGTTAAATAAAATTAAAAGGACTTATTATATTGAAAGGCACGTTGCTCATATTGGGGTAAAATTTCGTGATTGGGGTACGAGAAAGCCCTATTTAAACTTACGTCAAAATGATTAATAAAAAAAAACGTTTCAAGTAGAGCACTCGTAACACATAACTCACAACAAATAACCACCAATTATTATTTTTTTCTTAAATTTGGACTTTAGTGATTTCAAACCGGTAACGTTTAATTGTCGGACGACACCCGCCTTATACATACTGACAGCAGGATAGCATATAATACAAATTTTAGGTGTATAATGGTTTTAAATACATATCTAATATCATCAAAATTAAACTGTTTTCGTTAATATTATTTGAATAAATATTATTTTAAAGCCTTTTTAGCTTTTAATTATTTTAAAATAAATTATGAATATAAATAAAAAAGTATTACTTGTAATCGATATATATTTCGACCCACTTGTGGTCGTCGTCAGTCGAATTGTAACAATAGATATTTGACATATAATATAAAAAGACAGATTGGTGACATTTACATGAATTCTAAACAATTGGAAAGGGGTGGAGGAATGAAAGGAAGATAAGTTGTGAGAAAGAATGTTTGTGAGAAGGGGTGATAGGATTTGTGAGGGGTTGTAAGAGATGACGAGTGTATACTATGTATGTTATGGGGGAATGTGTGTGTTACGTTTGTCTGTTGGTTAGTGTTGTCTATTCAGTCCTGGTCCGTAGTGAGCACCAAGTGACCAGATGTATGAGGACTCCCATGTTCTAAGTTCTATGTCAGTCAGCGGGGGATGAAATGATTTGATGACACGAACGGTGAAGTAGTTGTTGAATGTTTGCTTATGGGATCTGGCGTGTGTGGGAATGGGTAACGTGTTATTGTGTATAGTATATGTTGTGTTTCGGTGATTATTCATGCATATGTGTAGTGCAGTTCTTGTTTCACCTACGTAGAATGCCGGACAGTGCCGGCATTCTAGTAGGTAGATGCAGTTTTCTGTTTTACATGATGAGTTATGTTGTGCTTTGTATGTGTTGGTGGTGTGGTGAGTATTGATTGTTGTGTCTGGTTTAATGAGGTGGCAGGTTTTGCAACGCGGCCGTTGGCATGGTGTTGTTCCTTGTGATGTAATAATAGTTTGGTTGTGTGTGTGATTTGGTTTAGTTTTAGATAATAATGATTTTAGATTTGTGTTTTGTCTGTAAGAGATCTGTGGATTTGAAGGGAGTAAGTTTTTTGTTTCATCGTTTTGACGGAGTATGGGAATGAAGTCGTTAATGAGTTGTGTGAGTTTATGGCTGCCCTGGAAGTATGTGGTGACAAGTCATGGGTAATTAGATGAATTGTTTTTTCTGTTTTGTGGGTTGTGGAATCTTGGTCTGTTATATATGTGTTTCTGAAGAAAGTGTTCGGGATAGTGTCTGTTACGGAGGCTTTGGTGTATTTTGTTGTGATAATTATTAAGGGTGGCTTGGTTGCTGCATATCCGACGGCCGCGAAGTGACAAAGAGTATGGAATTGATTTTTTTATGTGTGGTGGATGACAGCTGTTGAAGTCAAGGTATTGTAGTTTGTTTGTAGGTTTAAAGTGTACTGACGTAGTGATTTGGTTGTGTCGATCTAATGATAAGTCGACGTCTAAAAAGGTGATTTTGTCTGATGAGATGTTATGGGTGAATTTGAGTGAAGAATGGTTGTTGAGTCTGTCAAGAAAGTCGGTCAGGGAGTCATATTGCAATTATTATTATAAAATACTAGCTAATATTTTGCAGATTTCATTTGCATTTTTCCAGGATAAGTAGTAGCCTATGTGACTCTACCGCCCATAAACTATCTTAATTATCATTATATCATTGCAGTATAGAAATACAGAAAGAAAAGTAAATCTGGATGTTAGGAGCTCTGAACTGAGCTCCTCACATCCAGATTTACTTTTCATTCTGCGTTTCTATACTGCAATGATTATAATGATAATTTATATCTCCTTGCGATGGATAAATCGCCAAGTGTTCAAACATAGAAATTTATTTCTATCATAGTTTTATAAACTATCTCTGTGTAAATAATCACATCGATCCGTTGCTCCGCTGTTGCGTGAAAGAAGGACAAACCAACAATCGAACAAACCAACAACCAACAAATACACTTTAGCATTTACGGATAGCAAAATATCTACATTCTGAATACGAAATTACAATTCATTTTATTTTTCTTTTTAAACTGACTGCTTATGATCGCCAAATTTTTAAGAAATAACATTATTTAATGGACTTTCATACGAATTTACTAGACCCTTATTAAGATTTACTTGAGACTTGAAATAGCTCTCTACGATGAAGTACTTCCTCGCTTTTTTTCGCAGTATGAAATATGGTAACATTACAATATATTTTTGGGAAAATAATATTTAAGTACCGTAATAAATATTTTGTTACCGGTTATAAATGAATACGTATCTTTAAATGGAACAACATAATCTGCTGATCATACTGATTATCTTTCCAACAGGAGTGTACTCGCAGAAACGAAAAATATTTTTACCTTTTCTTACTAATCACATAATTTACAATTAATTTTTAACTTCTGCTAGGTAGATATACAGTTTAATGTATGTTTTCTTAAAATTGCACTACCTATTCCCAACTCTGATTATCATTATCACCCATATCCACTTAAAACGGCCTGCCGTGTTCAGTCAAGACCTCTGAACGTATCTTTCAGCCGGTGATCATTATTCAGGTTACCTTTTTCTGTAGAAATTGGCTCCCTGAGACCCTCTAAAGACATAACGACCCAACGCCCTGGCAACTGTTTCTCTAAAACAAGCTTGATTAAAACGTTATCCTAGTTGTCGGTGGACTCTATGCCTCCTGTCATAAATATGAGGAATCAAGACTTGTTTGTGTTTTATATTCTTGCCTATTCTTCTTCATCTCATCCTATCAATGTGTTCCTGTGCGTATCGCAATCTCACTCCTTGATGCTTCCTTTCGGATTTTGGGACATTGGCTTGCCTATGGAACATTAAAATTTGCTTCAATAAAGCATTTTGTAAGTGTCCGTGTCCTCTTATATACGTAGCCTTTGTTGTTGTTTATGAAATGGTGAATTTATTGCTTCGGACAGTTTTGCATCTTGGTCGCCTATTTTCTGGTCTTATCACATTAAATCTGGTTTACTGGAAACTCTGTAGCACTTGTTAGACAGTAAAATGTGTAACTGGCTGCATATCAGCATTGTGATGCAATCTTCCGGTGTGAGAGAAATTGTATGAATATGATCATCAAAAATAATGTTTGATACCCCTTTAAAAATACGGTTAAAAATCTTTTAATGAAAAATTCATGTTTTTTTACTTGAGATGCTATCTTGTTTAGTTTTGGAATTATTTGGATTTTTGTAGCTGAACCTGTATTTTTGCTTGTCTCTGTAGATGACGATAATAAAAATAGACGCTACTTCATGTAAAATTTGTTTTGTTTCATACATTGTCTTGTTTTTATCATTTTCCTTCAGAATTTATGCGGACGTTTGCTATGTAAAGAGTGAATATGGTCCTGAATCATCCAAACAAGGACAAAGATACGGTGCATATCGGGATCATTCCAAATTATCTTCTTTCATGGAACAATTTTACAATGAGGCAGGAATATCTCCTACCGAGGTGGAATACATCGAAGCATTTGGATCAGGTATTATTTCAATGTCCTGTAAAGTATATTCTTTTGTGTGTGTGTGTTTTAAATTTTCTAAAATCTTTTTTGATATTTGATTATTTTTGCGCTTTAGGTGTACTAGAAGCCGATAAAAGTGAACTTGAAGCAATAAGCACAGTTTTGTGCAAGGATAGAGCAAAACCCCTTTTTGTTGGCAGCGTAATGTCGAATTTAGGCTACTCAGAAGCAGCTGGTGGAATATCTGCTATAACGAAGGTATTTGTTATTAAAATCTTCTTACGGAAACAAGCAGAATGTCAGTAGTACAAAGTTGTTAAATTTAAACCAGCAATGTCAAAAGAACAAAATCCTCGAGTGGGAGTCATAGGTGTTTCCGAGTATAAACTGTGAAATACAAGTCGATCGTACAACCACTGTCCACCGATGATAATAATGTCACAGCATGGATCTTACTATAATTACGTCACTTCGGGATTAGTGATGGACAAACCACTTGAACACAGAGGCCGTTAAAATTAAGATTAAACGACACACAAAAAGATTTTTTTTCTTCAAAATACAGGTGTTGCTTGCTTACCAAACTGGAAAAATTGCCGCCAACCTGCACTGCGACAATCCTCGTGATGATGTAGAGGCGCTGAGAGAAGGAAGGATGCGAGTTGTCACTGAACATCAAAACTTCTATCGCTCATTTGTCGGTGTAAACCATTTTTCTGTAACTGGAGTTAATGTACACCTATTACTACACGGACACTATAAACCTAAGGTATTAGATATAATTGTAACCTTCTTTGATCTTAGTGCATGATATTAACCATAGATATTGTATAAATCAGGATTTATACTTTCCAACTAATTATTTAATTGCATAATAAAATTGACAGGGTTTTGTACAGATGCAAAGTTTTGATTTTGATACAAATTTTGTACAGCGAATAAAGGTTTTGTATTTGTATTTATAAATTGTAGTTTATGAAACTGGCTTATTAATAATGTATATTACAGCACTCACCTAGTTATGTCTGGTATACAATACAATCTATACCTAGTTATGTGTGGTATACAATACAACCTATACGAAATATATGAAAAGTGTGATATGCTTCCTGTGTATGTTATCAAGGGCACCGATGGTACCGGATATTATAGCTTAAAACCACAGATTGTGATTTTGATAAATAAAATCGAGAAGGGTATAAGATTTATCATTGCGCTATAATCAAAGGGAGCTGAGCGGTCACAAGTTGGAGTACAGAAGGCTGCTTTGCCAACACTTGATTCTCCAGTAAGGACCGAATTGCGAAGAAAAAGTCTAAAGTATACATTTTGCATGAAGAAGGAAAATGACTGTTCGTGACAGTAGGCAATGCACTCTTAATTATTATGGTGCATGAGCCATTTTACATTGCAACATTCAAAAGTTCGTGACAATGAGAAATAGTTTATGCAACATAGGGGTTAAAAGCGCATTTCCCACCATCACGAACTGTCAGTTTCTTCCTTCGTGCAAAAAATATACTTGAGAAATAGAATAAATATATACCATCGATAATTTTTCAGGATTTATCACGTTACCGTTCAAGCATTCCGTATTTGGTTGCGGTATCAGGAAGACAAGAATCAGGGGTCCGTAAGATAGTGGATGACTTAAAACATCGTACAATAGATGCGGAGGAAATTGGTTTACTACACAACATTCATGAAGATAATATTCAAGGACATTTAGGTCGAGGTTTCTGTATTTTAGGTAAGTAACATTTTTGTTTTTTATTTCTTATTATCAAACGAAAGTCTTCATAGCAAAACCTCTTCGTCTTATACCTAAAGATAAGACCGAAATATAACAACAGCTTATATTATAAACTTAAATGTTGATAGGAAACACAATAGCCCAAAAAAGAAAAAATAAAGGGCTTGGACCTCTCAAATATGAAATAAAAATACCTATGCAAAATAAAAACCCTTATAAGAACCCGCTCCAAATCGTACTTCATACATATCTAAAAACCATAATAAATATAATAACTCGCGAAAGTAGAACAATTCAATCAAATAAATTTTTGGCTTTCATTTAGACGATCAATATGAAATGGTGCATGTCCCTGATTTTTCACAAAAATCGCGTTAAAGACCAGAAAAATATATAAAATAATGAGTTTTCGCCCTAAAATCAAGTACTTTTACAAGGCTTCGTTAAGTGACTTGCGAACATTTAACAAGCAAAGTAAGCACATACACCACTTGAAAGGAGCACAACCAGCGGGTACCCGGTCTTTCCACCGGTCGTACCACTGAACAAGAAACATAAAACAAGAGAAACAAACAACCGTCAAAACCCAAAACAAAGTCGAACCCACGACAATAAAAACAAAAACCAAACAAAAGTAACCCTTCCTGCAGGAACAACAAAAGTAGTGCGCTAGTATTCGTAATGATAAAATGCTACCCCCCAACTATTAAAATAAAACAAATGAAATCATTCAAGAGTTCCGCCTCGGCCCCTCACCATCAACATGACCTGTATCACCGGAATCAACGAACTTAATCGAACTTACCGGCACAAACAAGCCACTCCAGTGAGAGGAAAAAAAAACACCAGGAGACTCAAACGAGTAACTCCCAGCCGTCCAGGGATTATCGCCCACTTCCAAAAAAAACCACGGCTACCCTATACCACCAAACAGCAGCGGACAAAAGTGTGTAATGGCCCACACCAAAAAAAAAAAACCGAGACCTCTTTGAGCTGGAGTAGGTCACTGTCGAAATTTGATTTCTAACAAAACCGGCCCAGTGTATCCTAGCATACATCACCAACCTTACTTCCATACCTCTCTGCATTCTATCCATTTAAACATAACATCCAAACTTCTTAACGAGCCAGACAATGCTGTCCGTCAGTACCTTTCAAACAAAATTAGGTATCCCCCCAAATATATTGTTGGGACACTAAAACACTGGCCATGAAATCAAACTCAACTCCCACCCGGGCTCGCGAATGAAACAAAAGTGGAAAAAACGGGATCATTACGAATAAAAGTCGCGTCACTAACAAATCCAGCAGGGGGAATAAATTTTAAACAAAACACGAATCTCACTAATACGTGAGTCCGTGAAACTAACCAAACCCCCTGACAAAAACGTCATAAAATAAAAACTGTTACTCAATTTTAATTTAAGAAAATCCCCCAAAACAAACAAAAAAAACAAAAATTTGAGTAACTAAAAAAAACATTACCAAAAAGAAAAAAAATTACCCCCAAAGCAAACTATATTTGATATAATTATGACGGTAAAAAAAACAAAACAAACAAATAAAAACTACCCGATACCTCGGCTCTTGCCTAAAAGCAAGTAAAACAAAACCCGGAACAACTCGAGCAGCGAGCTGAACCACGAACTAACCCCAATAAAATAAATTAAAAAACATAAACCCAAAACTCGAGAATTGTAAAATTACAACCTCATGCACGAAGCTCAATCCAAAGATTAGTGTAAAATAAACCACAATCACTGTTTTGAGGCTCCATACATCAACAAAAAACAAACAAAACTCCAATTAAACCACAATAAAATTAAAACAAAAATAAAATGCCGAGGTATCAACAACCAAAACACACGAAAAAAATGGTTTCCCTTAACAGCGTCCAAAGACCTAAAACCGTGGATGATGGCGTGACGGCGCGAATAGTCAACTCGTAAATTAATTCATCCTTGAAGAGGACCAAAAAACAATACTACTTTAGTATCCATTTAAAAAAAATCTGCTTCCTGTTTCTTACAAGTGTTTTAAAATTCTTCTCAAAAAAATTTGGTACCAAAATCACTGAGTGCAAAAAAGAATTTACACAACCACAAACACAACTCAGTGTAAACTAAAAAAAAATTAAAAAACCATTTAAAAAAAAAATTTTTGGTACCAAAAAAAAAAACAGTGTAAATACACCCTAAGTTGTTACTCACAAAAAAAATTTTTTTTTTTTTAGCACTTAAGCTTCCTAATATGTGCAAAAGCACACACTAAACCAAAATACACAGTACAAAAAAAAAATAATGTTACACATACAAAAAAAAAAAACCGAGTAACAACAAAAAAAAAACCTTGTTTAACCAAATAACCCTTCGACAAATATTATTATTTAAAAAAAACGTAAGGGCGCCATTGTCAGATGGCACGACCGGCGGGTACCCGGTCTTTCCACCAGTCGTACCACTGAACAAGATAAAACTAAACAGTGACCTAATTGTAACCTAATAGTTGTTAAAAGGTTCTGAAGAAAACTTCGAGGTACTATACAATTAAGTTTATTTAATTTTATCAAAACAACAAAAGGTTATGTAAGAAGACGTGTATCGTAAGTACTTTGGCTCGTTCTCACACCAGTATGCAGGTAGTAGGAAATGTACGTCCGCTCTCGCCTGTCGCTCTCACGTGACTAACTCAACTACCCCACTACCCGTGTGACCGAGACATTGTGCACAAACACTACATCCCTTCCTTATTGTAATTGATTTACTTGGATATAATCAAACTTATAACCACTTAACACGGTTAATTAAACCTCATTTGTTTCAGAATTATCTTTTTCGTTTTCACCTTAATCTTCATTGTAAACTTTCCATTCACCTTCAACTTTTTCCAGATGAATCACGTTTCGTCTAAATCTTTGTCCAATTTCTTCATGGCTGACAACTTATTTCCTTTCTCCATTTCTTTCACGTACACTTTATCCCCCTCTACTAGTTGTGGTTCCGTTACTCTTCTTTTTCTGTCACCATATTCTTTTCCTTTCTCTTTCTGAATCCTATCTTTGTCTTCGGCAGGAGTCTTGCCAGTAACAGAATGTGGAGTTGAGTTGTACATCATTAAGTATTCCCATACACTCTCCTTCAGATCCTTCTTTTGAAACTGGCCGATTTTTAGTCTCTTAAGTATGTCCCGATTATGCCTTTTCACCTCTCCGTTTTGTTGAGGCCAGTAGGGAATAGTGCTAAACAGTCTCACGTCACACTGTCGACAGTATTCTTTAAATTCATCGCTGACGAACTGACGGCCATTATTTGCCGTAATTGAAACAGGATACCCCAGGCGGCTAAAGATCTCTTTCAATATTTTTATTATTTATGCACTAGTAATTAATTTTGTAAATTTTATTTCTTTGTATCTACTATAATAATCCACGATTACCAACAATTTGATGTACAAAATCTTCAACTTTTCCTTGTGGAACCTTGCTATAATCACATCGTGATAAAGGATCAGCTATGTTAGCCTTTCTGGGTCTTTGTTTAATTTTGTACCAATAAGCTTGTACCCATCTCTCTACGCGTGTACAAGGACGTAATTTTGGACCGAACATAAACTTCAGTGGCTTGTGGTCTGTTATAACTCAAACTCTTTACCAAACAGAAAAATTTTGAAATCTTTGACCGCCCACACGAAGGCAAAAGCTTCTTTTCTGTTTGGCTATATTTTTGTTCCAGATCTGTAAATGTTCGGTTCCCATAAGCAATAATTCAAGCGCCTTTAGAATCAGTTTGTATAAGAATAGCGCCTAATCCAACTGGGCTTGCATCTGCAATAACTTGTGTAGCGTCATTGACATCATAATACCTTAAAGTCTCTAATGTAGGAAGTTCTTGCTTTAACAGACTAAAAGCCTTATCTTGTTCTTCTTTCTAATTATTTTAAATGTTTGCCTTCTGTTCCATCGTATTTCTTAATAATTTCTTCATTAAATCATAATTTTCTTTTATAATCAGTGGCACAGGTGAAACCCATCGAGATGATCCACGCACCTCTTTTATAATATCTTTGTCCAGTAGGTAATTCGTAAATTTATTTTTTTTTTTTTTTTTTTTTTCGTCGATCGGAATTTCGCCAAGAACGTCCTTAAATTTTGGAAATAAGATTTTAGGTTCGACACTCTGATAAATGCCTACACCCAATTTTAAAACTCCCAATCTTATCGCCGTTGTTTTTCCCAATAAATCTCTTGACCCATCATTGATTATTTAAATAGTAGCTCTTTCTGCTCGTCCATTCACTTTAATTAATGCCTTAAAAGATCCTTTTATATCCAAAGGAGTTTTACTGTCTTACAAGTACAAAAGCTTATCAGTTTCTTTCAATTGATTTGAAAATAACACTCTATTATATTTAAGCTTTTCTCATGTTCTATCTGTGTTATAATTTAAATTACAACCTGAATCTATGAGCATTTTAATTTTTTCTCCCCCTACTTCAATATCCACCATATCATCATCGTTCATGTTGAAAATGTAGTGCACTTTTTCTTCCTCCGCAATATTACTTCTTTCGACAATTCGGTTAACGTCACTATTTTTCTCAAATTTTATTTTTTTTATTTTGTTGTTTCATCATAGTTTTTATCTATCTGCCTTTTTTGGGGCTTGCTCATTTTTTTCTTTTTGCTTTAATTCCTAGTTTGGCCCTATATGTGAATTGTATTCGCACCTTAAACACTTCTTTGTTTCATCTCCTGTTTTATTTCTCTCAATGTTCTCTTTTTCTTTTCTGTTATTAACATATGTATTTTGTCTCGATTGTATTTACGTCATTTGTCTTGTTTTTGTGTTCGTACCCTTCTAACTGTTGCCCTACTACCTCTAAAGTATTAGCTTCTGTAGTGATTTTGTCTAACGTTACACTGTCTCTTATTGATAGAATTTTTCTACAATTTGGTTGATCAGGTGTTCTTCTGAACATGTGAATTTACACTTATCTGCTTGAATTCGTAATTTAACGACAAATTTTCAAATCTGACGAAATAGATATCTCTCGTAGATTTTATTTTGATTTGGAAGGAAATAGTTTTCAAGACCATTAATTGCTGTTTTAAAAACATCAACTCCATATTTTGGCTCAACATAAGCTCTTGGCAAATTATAAATTATGTCCTGAATCGCAGGTCCGCCCAAAACAGTAACTTCACCCCTTTTTTCTTTGGACCGTCGATTTCTGTCGCTTCCAAAATAGATGTCTATAGATCTTTTCCATCTTTGCCAACGTAGACTTATAGTACCTTTATCTCCATCGAGGTCAAGCCTTTCCGGAGTTGGTAGCATATTTGTCATGTTCAGTGTGTGTTTTGGGGCAACCTGTTTCAAAAACACCTTTTGACGCATGGTTTACAATGTCATGAAGATCCGTGATGCCAAACACCAATTACGCACGGTTCACAATTTCATGTAGGCCCGTACTGCCAAAAACCAATCACGCACGGTTCACATTTCATGTAGGCCCGTACTGCCAAACACCAATTACGCACGGTTCACAATTTCATGTAGGCCCGTACTGCCAAACACCAATTACGCACGGTTCACATTTCATGTAGGCCCGTACTGCCAAACACCAATCACGCACGGTTCACATTTCATGTAGGCCCGTACTGCCAAACACCAATTACGCACGGTTCACAATTTCATGTAGGCCCGTACTGCCAAACACCAATTACGCACGGTTCACATTTCATGTAGGCCCGTACTGCCAAACACCAATCACGCACGGTTCACATTTCATGTAGGCCCGTACTGCCAAAAACCAATCACGCACGGTTCACATTTCATGTAGGCCCGTACTGCCAAACACCAATTACGCACGGTTCACATTTTCATGTAGGCCCGTACTGCCAAAAACCAATCACGCACGGTTCACATTTCATGTAGGCCCGTACTGCCAAACACCAATCACGCACGGTTCACATTTCATGTAGGCCCGTACTGCCAAACACCAATTACGCACGGTTTACATTTTCATGAAGGCCCGTACTGCCAAACACCAAATACGCACGGTTCACATTTCATGTAGGCCCGTACTGCCAAACACCAATCACGCACGGTTCACATTTCATGTAGGCCCGTACTGCCAAAAACCAATCACGCACGGTTCACAATTTCATGTAGGCCCGTACTGCCAAACACCAATCACGCACGGTTCACAATTTCATGTAGGCCCGTACTGCCAAAAACCAATCACGCACGGTTCACATTTAATGTAGGCCCGTACTGCCAAAAACCAATCACGCACGGTTCACATTTCATGTAGGCCCGTACTGCCAAAAACCAATCACGCACGGTTCACATTTCATGTAGGCCCGTACTGCCAAACACCAATTACGCACGGTTCACAATTTCATGTAGGCCCGTACTGCCAAACACCAATCACGCACGGTTCACAATTTCATGTAGGCCCGTACTGCCAAAAACCAACCACGCACGGTTCACATTTAATGTAGGCCCGTACTGCCAAAAACCAATCACGCACGGTTCACATTTCATGTAGGCCCGTACTGCCAAAAACCAATCACGCACGGTTCACATTTTATGTAGGCCCGTACTGCCAAACACCAATCACGCACGGTTCACAATTTCATGTAGGCCCGTACTGCCAAAAACCAATCACGCACGGTTCACATTTAATGTAGGCCCGTACTGCCAAAAACCAATCACGCACGGTTCACATTTCATGTAGGCCCGTACTGCCAAAAACCAATCACGCACGGTTCACATTTAATGTAGGCCCGTACTGCCAAAAACCAATCACGCACGGTTCACATTTCATGTAGGCCCGTACTGCCAAAAACCAATCACGCACGGTTCACATTTCATGTAGGCCCGTACTGCCAAACACCAATTACGCACGGTTCACAATTTCATGTAGGCCCGTACTGCCAAACACCAATTACGCACGGTTTACATTTTCATGAAGGCCCGTACTGCCAAACACCAAATACGCACGGTTTACAATTTCATGTAGGCCCGTACTGCCAAACACCAATCACGCACACAATTAGCCGTGAAAACAATGTGAGGTGACATAAAATCTTTTTACGTCGTCATTAACATTGCCTATCTACCTACATAACGCAATAGTACCTCATATCACAAATTCTACGTTTGTATTTCAATATAAAATCTCATCCTAAAAGAGGAAATTGATTCGTAAATGCACAATAAATGGGCTTATCAGCTTAAACTAGTCCGAAATGGAACAAGGCGATTCTTTGTTTAGATTGCAACAAGACAACACAACACAACACCCAGCAACTGACATTTTATTCTGACTTCACTAACTGAATTTATCCATGTAGGTATTTTTATTTTTTATTAGATTTCAATTTGTATTTTAAGTACTTAAGTACTCGGTGGGTTCCAATTCTTATTACATCTAGGTCGACAGACACTGTTCTAGTAAAGGTTTCTCTATAATGTTAGAAATATTGAGGTACATATGGTTGCGTTTACGCAGTCATTTGTTTTGATGCAGAAAAATGTAATTTTTTTTTTTTTTTTTTACATTAATCCCTATTCGACGTCTGTGAACAAACCAATAAAAGAACAAAAATGCTAATTTGACATATCTGTGAAAGGTCACGATGTCGAGTCCCGTTTGGTTAGTTTGTTCACATAACCAACCCTCCTACCACAGCTGAGCGTGGTGAACAAGTTGGATTACCGCTTTTTTTAAAAAGTCATGAAATAGAACTTAAATTGTTTTTACCGGTAACACCTGATTTCCCCATACAAAAGATCTCAGGTGCTGCCATATTAATTCTGTTTTGGCAAAGAAAGTGACGCCCTTATTTATTTCTAGACTTTATTGACAATCTGTACATAACCTATAATACGCAAAATTTATGATGTAGCAATGTAACAACTTACACCATACTTTCTACCCTCGAGAAAAAATGTTTTTATTTTTATTTTATCTAACATTATCATTGTTTTTATTGAACTGCACTGCTTCCACTGACCTTTATTCTCGTCGCCACATGTAAGAAGACGTGTATCGTAAGTACTTTGGCTCGTTCTCACACCAGTATGCAGGTAGTAGGAAATGTACGTCCGCTCTCGCCTGTCGCTCTCACGTGACTAACTCAACTACCCCACTACCCGTGTGACCGAGACATTGTGCACAAACACTACAGGTTAAATTTCACAAGTTAAGAAAAAAAATATCTTAGTTACAAGTTCTTGGCCAAGACCTTCATTTGGCAATTTCCTGCCAAGACATTACCAAGACCTTAAGTACCTTAAAATAGTTGTGTTAGGTACCGCCTTAACATCTGGTAGTAATATTACATTGGAATTAGTATTGCCAAGACTTGATTATACATTTAAGTGATAACTAGGTGGAATTGTTTCTGCCTTATCCACAGGTAACTAGATTACATGGAATCTTGTGAAAATTACATAAAAAACTTTAATAGTAACAAAACTTGTAAACAAAACTAGGGAAAAATAAAATCTAGCTCAGGGGAGCCGTAGATCCTACAAACAATAAATATTTGTCGAACATACTCTTTAAACCAAATCGTCTGGTACACCATTCAGTTCTACCAGGAAAGAAAAAAAAACATTAAATTTTACAGTTTGGGTTATTCGGTGAAACAGGAAGAAGAATTTAACCTTGAATACTAATAGGACACATAACCAAGCGTCCAGAAAACAATACCGTCCCAGGTATCTCCATTGTGTGTGGATAAAAGTAAAAAAATTCCAACACCTACTTGAATCTTTCCAATAACCACCACGGAAATGACCCGCCGTCCGCTGCCCCCTTCAAGGTCAGCGAACCTCGACCGCGCAGACAAAGAGCTGCAACTGCGTACACCACGCGGCGATCAAATCTCTGCCAGCAGGAAAATCTCGGAAACAAGAAGATCTTGACAAACACGAAGATCTTGTAAAAACAAAACACCCTGGAATTAGAAGAGAAAAAACAATATTAAAACCTTTACCACACGGAACAAAGAGAACAAAATTCCGGTGACTCAAAATACAAAGAAAGCAATACATACCATGATCTGACGATTTCAGAACTCCCACAAACCTGACGAAAAAAATTCCTTTTTCTATATTGTCCAAAATAATCTTCCTGAAATACAAAAACAAAATTATAAAACTATTCCACACAAATGAATAATTAACCAAATTTAAACACAAAAAACCCACCTAGTATATCAAAAACACTACTCCTGTTGGCACCTCCGCCATTTTCATTCGCCGTTGAACGCCAACAAAATAAGGAAACAACCAACACGAGTATACTGTTACAAATCCGTCCGACAAATGAACGAGAAACTCTCGGCATCGCGGCAGTCGCGCGATTATCTTCATGTCTATAAAAGAGGGTAAAACGCAATTTCCATCAAGCCAAACTTCGACGCGTAAACTTTTTGTGATAAACAACCCTACAAAATTTGCAATGCTACATCATCAATATTCTAATTAATCAAAACAGAATAAAAATAACAAGTAGTCGAGGCACAATTAAGGTATTCGGAAATAATAATTATTTCCAACGCAAAGGGCAAGACTCGCTCAGCACAGTTCGAACGGCGTGAGGCAAAGCGTGAGGCGCTTTTGTTTAGATCAGCCAGCCAAATATGCGCTTTATTGTCGCGATACGTCTACGAAATCCGGATTTCAGGATATCTCAATAAATTTAAGTATCTTATGGGGTACGAAAAAAAACTTCTTTTGCAAATACGCTTACTTTTTTGAACTATAATTACATATACTATAAATAACATATACTATAACTAAGATAAATTAATCCTTCCCCTTAAACTGCTAGTCACTAACACATCTCCTGTTAATTCACATCCAAACCCTCGCATACCTGCACATCCTCTTTCGTACACCTTACAGACAATCACACATAATCACACACCCTCACACACCCACCACACACACATACACCACAATTATATAATAGAATAAGTTGTTTCTTAGATAAGTTTGAAAGTGTACATAAGTGTCTTGTTTTCGTTTTTGTTTTTATTTTTATTGAAAAATAAATTTCTAAAATGTATCTCAATTATCTAAATTATATTTTATTGAACTAAACTTATTAGAAAATGTACTGAGCGTTAGAGGCTAGTTACCTACAGCATAAAGGGAATCCTAGTGTAGGGACTAGAGACCATGTAAAAATATGTAAATGTTTGTTTCAATAAAGATATTATTATTATTAACTGGGTGTAGTGAATCGTGTCCAAATTAAGAGCGGTCAATATATTTACTTTTATTATTGGCCCCTCAAATCACACAGAAATATTTTTCTTATTCTCTCAAGTATCAGAGTGTGCAAGATACAGTCACACGGTATCTTGCACACTCTGGTGTGCTTAAAGGGTCACTTTTAAGCATACTAGTAATTGTTTTAATTTTGTACTAGACCCGCCCCGCCCTTACACAAAACTTTTGACATATTAAATGTGCCGATTTGTATCTGCGGAACTTGATGATAAGTTGACCGAAACGTAGGGTTTTTCTCCTAAACATCTAAATTAGTTTTAGCTGAAATTATTACGAGATATACGTATACAGGGTGGAAAAAATTTAAGGGCCCTGGAGGGGAGCTACCTTAAATCCTTTAGTTAGCTTATTTTACTGAAAGGAAACATTCCTTTATTTTTTTAAAGAAACAAAACTGCATTCAAAGTTTTTCTAAAATTTGCTTGTCTCACCCGGGAATTTGAAGCAACTAAAAATAAAAAAAATAAACCCTCGCTACTTTATTATACGAATCGGTAGGATTATTGTGCAGTATAAAATTTGTCTAATAAACATTTGGTCTTACACTCATCTGTTGTACGAGATACCCATGAAATTGAATATTTATTACAAGTTCTTTATTAAACATACCTAGTACTGTTCAATTGTAACAAGTAAATGACACGTTATAATTTTCCTATCCCTCTAACATCCAAAGACATCGTACAAGCTTCCTAGTTTGAAATTCGAACGATAACTTTCAAAATTTTTAAAATCAATAAAAGTATTCGTTCCAATTTCAAATTTTGTTTTGTTTTGCTTTAACTTATCAGGATTCTTTTCTCTTCCTAATATCCGTGTTCGTTAAAAAAATGTTTCATGTTTATGTGTTCTTCGTATTGATGATAAAATAAAATTAATATTAGTTTTCACTTTTTTTTATTTCAAAGACCAAATGTTTATTAGACAAATTTTATTCTGAACAATAATCCTACCGATTCGTATGATAAAATTGCGAGGGTGTATTTTTTTAATTTTAAGTTGGTTCGGTTCCCGGGTGAGACAAGCGAATTTTAGAAGATCTTTAAATGCAGTTTTGTTTCTTTTAAAAAATAATGGAATGTTTCCTTTCAGTAAAATAAGCTAACTAAAGGATTTAAGGTAGTTCCCATCCAGGGCCCTTAAATTTTTTCCACCCTGTATATTACAGTGTAATATATCTTTCTCGTTAAGCCGAATATTTTTTTTAGGGATTGTCAAGTGTCCTTTTAACATTCATTTGCGATAGGTTATTTGTCTTTTGGTAAAATTTGACTTGAGGATTATTGTCCTATTTTTCTGAGACAATGATGCTGAACAACTATTCTCAAAAAACGTACGCTCTAAAATGCTTAGTTTTTGAGATAATCAAAACCTAAAGGTTTACAATATGTTTCAAATGTTCCATCAAGAACCAACAACGACAAGTATTAATTTCTAAAGGTATTAATTTCAAGTAAGTTTAACCAACACCGCTAGTGTTAAAACTCACACGTACACGAAGTAATAATAATACAAGTTATAGAGCGGTAGGTCGCACGCGCGGCACACAGTTCAATCACACTGATGACATGTCGGTCGTTCAACTCGCAGGTGTGGACTTTGACCCATCGACGTACATAATAGGTCAATGCCTTGACCACAGCTTTTTGATGACTTTTTTATTCGTTGCAGTTGGTTTGTGATTATTGTGATAAGCAATACTTTATTGTTTCTTGTGTAAAAGGGACTTGTTTGTTTTAATATTATTAATTTGCCGTTTTATTCAACAACACACGTAGTGTCGTCAAATTAGAGCACCGGGTGCTCGCGATTGATTGTGTGCATAGTTTTTCGTATATTTAAGAATTGGGCACGAAATTAAGTAAGAAAGACTATCTTAAAAAAATAACCAGGTGTCTTTGTTATGTTTATTCAATCTTAATTTACTGTATGACAACCAAAGTAGCCTGGTAGACTCTTATTGCGCTGTATTAAGTTTCCATTTTCTTTGACCGTAAGGTGCATGGGATCAGTAAGTATAATCCAACCGCGAATATTTGCCTGTGAAATGTATAATAGTAGCGCGTGTCTGCGTGGGCACTTTTTCTACTGTGGCGCGGGTATAAGTTGCCTTTAAGTATTAGATATCTCGGAAACTAAGCATTTTAGAGGGTAAGTTTTTTTTAAATAGTTGTTCAGCATCATTGTCTTAGACAAATAGAACAATAAACCCAAAGTAAATTTTTACCAAAAGACAAATAACCTATCGCAAATGAATGTTAAAAGGACACTTGACAATCTCTAAAAAAATATTCGGGTTAAAGAGAAAGACCTTATATATTTCATTGTGAAAAAAATTGTTGCTTCAATAAATAAAACACCCATTTTTGAATCATATACGATTATAATATTATTAAAACTGGCGTGAGCTGACAAACTAAATTATTATTACATACGGCTTGAACACTCACGTGTGATTGTTGTTGACTATATGCCAACCGTTTCACCGATACAATTTCGGAATTATCAAGGCGAGTGTCGTTCTTAGGACGACAACGCGGCGTTCACCGTCGTTGTCAAATGGGCAGCCCGTCGCCCTAAGAACGACACACTTGATAATGCCGAAATTGTATCGGTGAAACGGTTGGCATATAGTCAACAACAATCACACGTGAGTGTTCAAGCCGTTTGTAATAATAATTTGATATAACTACGATTATTTATGCATCACAAAAACAAAAACATAAAATAAATATCTCCCAAACCTAACAGTTTGTAGGCAGAATAGCCTCAGTTTACACGCATAATATAATTTGACTTTTTTGTTTTTGTGCAAACTTAAATAATTAAATCGGATCTTAATCTTAATTTGTACATTGTTTAGATATTTATTCGGTTAAATTTCTTGATAAGAATATTTATTCATAACTGAAATTTTATCTAATATTTTTAATTTTTTTTTTAATTCTGAATGATACCGGACCTTAATCGCAGTTTTCAAAGTCATTAGCAGGTGAAGGCGCCTTATTTTCCTTTTTGAAGCAAGCAAACTTAAATGTGTCCCTACGGGATTTGAACCCACCACCTCCAGATTAGTGGTCGAGTACAGTTTGCGCGCAACTGAATGCAGCTCCGAGGAATACATTATTTACACAGAAAAACGTTCTCTCTAAAAACACAACACTTCACTGCAGGTGTGCGAGGGATGTGTGCACTGAGGAGTTGCACCCTTGCTTTTCCTTAGGACATTTTCACACGAGCCACCGCACGACACGCTTTAAGAAATATACAACGCACGGCACACGACCTGTCGTTACGACGTTTTTCCACGAGCGACAATTTCAGCAGCAACACAGCAGTCGCAGTTTATCACGTACGCACGCACTCCGACATGTGTCCCTACTTACGTACTTGTTTCCTCTTGACTTTTGATTTCAAAATTGTCAAACCCCGGCTCCAAAATCTTACAAACGAAGCGCCAGGCATTTTTCATAGAACTTTATTTGTGTTTTTCACTGCTCTTATCCCATATACCCACATGGTTTGTTTGCTACAGCCTCTTTTAACGTAAAAATGTCATATTTAAACTTTTCCATTTTTTAATTTTATTAGAGTGCATTACTAACTAGAAAAAATCTATCAGAAACAAATCCAAAGGCGAGAATTTGTCAAGAAAGACAAAGAAATTGTCAAGAAAGACAAAGAAATTGTCAAGAAAGACAAAGAAAAAAAAAAAAAAAAACAGGATTTTCCATTTTTGTTGAAATCGCACACCACTTTTCAATTAAAAAAAACAATCAAACTGAACTTTAGTGTCGTGTCATCCGTCGCGCCCAGAATAAGTTCATACAGGTTCTGGACAGTGGCTATATCGTTACCACTCGTATATATATCGTATATAAATAGTATGGTATCGTATATAAATAGTATGGCACTACCCTCAACAATTTCCTCATTGCCAAAGGTTAGTTGGTAGAAATTACTAATTAGTGCTCGGCTTTGTACGATAATTTTATTCTGTGCAATAAAAAAATTCATTATTATTATTATTATATCGTCACCGCAAAAGAAATGTAATAACATAGAAGCATCAAGCCACATAGCGAATTGTGGTTTGAAAAACGTGTGTTTGACGGTGACGTTGCGTTAGTGAACGGTTCATACTAGGTGCCATAACCACAGTGGAGAAAAGTAACAGCATTATGTCTTCATATTCAACGGTTGAAACGCGCTCTTCCAAATCTCGGCATACCTCGGTAGTTGAGTACACAGTTAAGTACGGACACGGAGAGTGTGAGACGCTACCTGGCTCCCGTTTATTTATGTGGGCAGCCCTAATGCGTGTGCCTCCCGAGCGTTATCAAGAACACTGCCCAGGCGTACCTAATACTGTTACTTTTATCTTCTGTCATCTTTTGAAGCACGCAGACCTACCGCAAATGCACAGGTGTGTAGAGAGGGGACGTGGGTTAAGGTGCTCCCACGCTTCACCTTAGCTACGGATTTATAGTTCATATTCTTTGCCTTAGGCCTCAAATTCATTCAGTTCAAAATAGTTTCATGAAGGTTGTCAAAAGCATTTATTTTACAAATGATTTTTATTTCCAGATACAAATGAAAACAAGGAACCAGTTAGCTTAGCAGAAAAGACTGACTATTATGATGATGTAAAGAAACCTCTGTGGTTCGTGTACAGCGGAATGGGTTCGCAGTGGGTTGGTATGGGAACACAACTCATGCGCATTCCTGTGTTTGCAGCTGCAATCGAGCGGTATGTATCACCATTATATCTCGATGAGATCTCGGTCTTGGTCTCGGCCATTCTCTGCTAAAATTTAGGTTTCGGTCTCGTTAAAAAAATCAGGAGAATTTCAGCTGTGGCCGAGACAGCTGTGGCCAGTTGTATGTTGAAAAGCGACACAATTTGATAGGACATAATGGTGACAAATTGCTTTTACTAAGTTATAATACAACATTTTTTGATTTTGATTAAAAAATTATTTCTTACGAAACTGATGGGTTTCACTTGCACTATCCCACAAATTTATTTAGAACTTCCTGACCGGTTTCTCCTTTATGACATTATCAAAAGAATAATCATTCTGTGTTATGTTCTCGATTTTTTTTATATTTCGTCATGTGTCGGTCTTAGTCTCGGCTGAAAATTAATTTGATTCTCGGTCACAGTCTTCGCCGAGACCAAAAAACCAGTCTCGGTCGGACTAAGTCAGCATTTAAAGAGAATGAAAAGCCTTGTTTATTATTAATAAAAAATGTAAAACAATATTGTTGCATTCGTAACATTGCTTATTCTGTCGTACTAACCTATCTATCTTAACAAACAAAAAAGTTTTTTTGCTATATTGACATTCTTTTACTATAGAGCATAAGGAATCGAAAAAACTTGGTCCTATAGAATCAAAGTTAAACAAAAACACTTAAGAAAAAAATGTCGATCCCAAATTTCCATTCTTTAATTACTCAAATTTAAATTTCGAAAAAGCTTAATATCTCAGTACTTAGTCTGGACTAAGACTTGGGATTATATAGATTTTCAGCTTAGGAGGTCAGTGTTAATTGCTGTACTCCGCGCTGTGCGGGGAGTGTTGGCCAGCGCGGAAGCACAAAATGAATTTTGTGGCGGAAGGAAGAGCCAAGCGGGGTGAGGTGCTGCGAGTAGGGCCACTTCTAATTCCGCGCCGCCCAAATCTCCCCTCGTACCGCGGCCGATCTCCCAAATGTATGCTTTAGTATTGACATGAAAATTTTTATTAAGTTAATCCTAGAATCGAATTGAAAATAAAAATAACTTATGAACTGAACATTTTAAATATTTTTTTAGATCAAAATATAATTTTGAAGATATTACGGGTTTAATTTTGTTTTAATTGATTAAAATAGGTTTTTGTTAAAAGTTTATTTTAAATCTATATTTTTTGTTGTTATTTAGGTTCAACTTTGCTTCAGACAAACTAAGATACAAAGTTTTGGAATTGATATTGTTATATTTGACTATACTAAAATTGTTTTTTTTTGCAGCTGTCGGCTAGCGCTAGAGCCAAAAGGCGTCGATATTGTTCAAATTATAACGTCCACCGACAAGAAAACCTTCGACAATATTTTGCACTCCTTTGTGGGAATTGCTGCCATCCAAATAGGGTTGACGGATGTCCTTTATGAACTAGGAATTGTGCCGGACAAAATAATTGGTAAATTATCATGATATTATTAAGGTTTCGTACCCAATGGGTAACCCAACGGGACCCTATTACTAAGACTCCGCTGTCCGTCTGTCACCAGGCTGTATCTCATGAAACGTGATAGTTAGACAGTTGAGATTTTCACAGATTATGTATTTTTGTTGCCGCTATAAAAACAAATACTAAAAAACAGAATAAAATAAATATTTAAGGGGGCTCCCATACATCAAACATGTTTTTTTGCCGTTTTTATAGATAACGGAACACTTCGTGCGCGAGTCAGACTCGCATTTGGACTTTTTTTTTTACTTAAAGGAGTAACTTGGCCTTAAAGCTTTCATAAATCTAATTGAGCACTTCAGCAGCATAAAACAGTCATGCATGCTTAAAAAAAACTAAAGAGAAGAAAATTTTTAATGAAATTACAAATTTAGGGTACATCCTTAGTTCGTTTTCGTAATATATCCTTCCTGTATCCCGGACAAGAGCCTGGTAGGGCACAATGTATTTTAATGTGATATGTAGTCTCGTTTTCCCGCTGCTATATATGTGAGTATGAAACCGAAAAAAATATCAGCTGGAACGAACGAACAAAGATTTATTTTTGTCATAGAATTTGTATTGCAATCCATTTTGTAATGCTATCTAATGATTTTTTAAAAGTAATCGAGGAATCAACAAACTCAAAACTCAAACTCAAACGTTTATTGCAATCTAAGTGTATACAGATCTTATAAATGTTTGTTCGTGCTTATGACTTAGATGCCTATTTTATAGGCGTTGCAAATTTAAAATAATCTATATAAAATTTCTATGGCATTATAGGTCACAGTGTTGGAGAATTGGGATGCGCATACGCAGATGGATGCTTCACATCTGAAGAAATGATTCTATCAGCATACAGCCGTGGGCTAGTCTCAGTGCAAACACCATTCATTCATGGCTCAATGGCTGCTGTTGGACTGGGATACGAACAGGTATGATTTATACTGCCAAAAAATAAGTACAAATACATATCTTAAAACTTCACAATACAGAGCTTGGAATTAAAGAATAGTCATAATGGCATACACAGTACTTAAACTTGTTTACTGATGACATGACTTATTTAGTTCTCTAATCACAAATTTTAATGGGTTTTAATTTCTTAAATAGACCGAAAAGGGCTACGATATAATGTAGAATGGGACACATTTAAACTAACTTCAAAATTAATGTAAATAACAATAAAAGTTTTTCTAAATAATTTATTGCACGGAATAATATCTAATCAGTCTAAACCGTTGATGATTGTCTAAAACCGAAACCGGTCGGGTTAAATAAGCTAATAAACTATGAAACGAGTGCAAGTGTGTTTAGTCATCATGTTTAAAATAAAAAAAAGTGTAAAGCACAACAAAAAAGAAACTTGAAATACATATTACGCCCTTCAAAATTAAACTTTCCATTACAAAATTAATGTTTTGCACTATAACGCTTCCTGGGTTGTCATAAAAAAAAACTCGACTCGCCCTACCTAACTATCTAACCCAATCTACCAGCTCTCTTGCTTTGGTTTTCCGTAAAAAGCTTAAAGATAGTGAAATCCATTATTTTTAAAATTCATTTATAGTGAAAATATTAACAATACAGTGCAAAGTATTAATTTTAAAGCTAAGCCTCTTAAAGAGGCAATCATTATTTTTATAGTTCATTTATATATATCCCATGTAAAATCCTAAACTATATCTTGAATTAAAAGCAATTGTACTAGTAGTTTCACGATCAATAGCTCCCGCGAATAAACGTGCAAGAGCTCTTGTAGCTTTTTTTTGTCAATTTCGTATCTTTGTAACCAAATTGACCTGCAAACATTTTTCAAATTAACATTTAAAAAAATTAACATTAAATAAAAAAAATTAAAAAATTAACATTTCTGACAAGGTTTATTGAACGACTTCGTGCTGTTCGTTTTCACTCGGGTGATTTTGGAACGGATGACAGTTAGTTTTTACCTTTACCCCGGCGTTTAGGAACGCTACCTTGATGTAGATACCTAAAATATAATTTAAATAAATCTAAAATTTTTAATCCCCGATCTGCCCATATAAAACCAGGTTAAACGTTGACAGGAACCCTTAATATATGATTAAGTTTTCTTTGAATTTTGTTCTCGGAGCGAGCTTGTTATTCCTTGGCCATTGGTAACTCTTCTTTATTTTCGTAAATGAAGAATATACTTGGATACATCTAAGAAGCTTGGCAAAACGTTTGTTTTCTGAAACAAGATAAAGTTGTATAAATACTTTGTTGTAATTTTTTACCACTTGAAAACAAATATTTAGGTTCATTCAAGACATCATAGTGGATAGGAAACTAACCAGTGTAAGCCTGTAAGCACTTTCTTCATCATCCGATTTGATCAGAACATAACCTCTAAATTTTTTTGTTTTACGGAACTTCTGTAACAATTTTCTCCGCTTTTGTTAGCTCTTCTTTCAGTACATGGCTTTAATTACTTATTTCTGATTGCTCTCTACCTTTTTATTCTGCTTGGTTGCTTTTCGTCAATAATTGTTGTCTTTTCGACTCACAAAATCACAAAATTCTAGTTTATAAAAAGGGCTGCGTTTATTTTGATCGTCAATCGACGTCGGACTAACATGCTTTCTCTTTTGCACGAGTTTTAATTGAACATGCTATCCTGCTGTCAATTTTAGGCGGGCTTAGCTCGATTACAAACTAAACGCAGCCAATATTCCTTTATAAAAATTGGTGATCTGTGGACCGCTTTCAAAACCAATATCTTTCATTTTTTTTTAATAAATTGTGTATTTCATTTAATTCTCGCAAAATCAAATAAACAGGGCATATAAATTTAGTTCGTTGACAAAACTGAATTGAACACAAAAATAACTTAACTAATTTTAATCGCTCTTTGGTGAGGTTAAGTTTTAGTGCGGTGTTTTACCGAATAGAGACCATAGTGTCGACGAATTTGCAACAAATAAATAAGAAAACATACTCAAAATTTCTGGTCTTGAACGTTTCACAAAGTAAACCCAACTCTATAGGTTATTTCAGATAATCTCAAATGAATTTGATGATACTTTTGAATTAAAGAAAGTCGTATCAGGTGGGAATCTTTTTTAACGGTTGACCCCAGTCATCCGTAAAAGTAGAAATCAGTAATTAAATTGTACGACAGTAAAATTTCAAATTACATACATTTTATTTAATTTTGTAAATAATGAGAAGGATAAAACTGTATATAAATAATACTGAAATGAGTAAACCTTTGTTATAAGATTGAAAAATAAAGTAAAAAAATAAATCATCAAATTGCATCATAAAGTGAAGAAACTGCTAATGCTTCTTTTTGTAATTCTTTACTTTCATACCAGTAATCACAACAAACAATTTGAATTCCTCTCCAGAAACTGCTGACAATTTATTAAAAAAAATCACTTTATAAGATAGTACAATTTTATTGGACATATTCATTAAAAAAAATCCCAAATTTAATAAAATATAGCAGAAAGGTCGTTCGAGAGAAAACCCTTAAAATTTTAGATTGGTATCAGAACTGCCAGTTTTGAGTTAAGTGTTTGAAAAGGATATTTTAAATCAACTACTTTCAAACTTTAATCAGAAAAAACTCCTCCACAGTCAACAATTTGAATTTTCTTGGAGGAGGTCTAACACTGATGATACTTTTTTTAATATAATAATCTTACTCCTAGCACATCCCTGTCTGTAGTCATGCTAGTGCGTAGCCATCAGGTTATTATAAGCTCCAATGACTAAGTGTGCCTACATCCAACAGACTTTTTATAGGCTATAATTTATTAATCACTATGAGGATGATCGTCTATTTACTTACACTTTCTCATTACTTGAGCGACATTGTCGAGTAACAATGCGAAACAATTATTTAAATATTTTATATCTGGAATTTTTGTTTATTTTTATTTCCGACGAGGAATATTTTAATAGCTTGATACGTAACGCGCCATTTAGAATTTATCGATGAACATAGAATACTTTCATTTAGTAGATAAAAAACCCATTCAAAATTTACCTATGTATTTTCCTTGAAATCCGCTAAAATAAGAATTGAGTCTATTTAATGTTTCCCGTAAAATTGAAATTATTCGCTTAGTCGTTTACTCGCGGGAGCTATCGATTTATTTATGACTAGTTTTTCTCTAAAACAGTTTCGGATTTTACACCATTTTGAAGAGAAGAAAGTTGTTAAGAATTTATGATTACATCTATCTTTCTTTGAAAATAGTGCAAAACCCGAAACCGGTTGGGAGAAAAACCGGTCACTAGTACAATTGCTTTTATTTCAAGATTTGTTTCAAGTTTCACCAAGTGCAAACAATTGCAAGTATACATTTCCTAAACTATATGTTACTTGTTTTCTAGATTAAGGACATGTGTCCTCCAGAAATTGAAGTAGCATGCCACAACAGTTCCGAATCAAGTACAATCTCAGGACCGTCTGATAAAATGAAGGAGTTTGTTGAACAGCTTACATCTAAAAAAGTTTTTGCCAAAGAAGTACCTTGTTCCAACATCGCTTATCATTCTCGATATATTAAAGAAGCAGGTTGGTGAAAAAAATTCTCTAAAAGTATTATACAATATATGTTAGAATGTCAATGTTTTGTCCATAATTAACATAACGGCTATTCACGAAATATTATGCAGATTTCTCCTGACTAGTTTTACTGCAATCATACAGTTTCTTCGGAGCCAAACAGGGTTACGCTATGGTTCCCCGTTTAGAAGTTACCGAGGACGCCTACGGTCACCGTTTTGTAAAACGGGAAACCATCGATCGCTTAATCCTGTTTTCCTCCGAAGAAACTGTACGATTGTAGTGAAAACTAGTAAGGAGAAATCTGTCTTATGCATAGTTTAGTAGCCCTGGTGTATACTCAGGGATAATGTTGCATATTATTAGTGAAAAAATTTGCAAAATTAGATGTTTAGAGAGATTACCTCTCATCGTCTCTAGGGTAGTGCCGATCCTCTATGTTCCTAGAATACTGCCCATCTCCAAGGAATAAACTACTGCCTGATTCAAGTGTGTCGGGTTTTTTTTTTTATTTTTATTTTATTGTACTTGTTTAAATAAAAACTGATCAAGTGCAAGTCAGACTCACCCACCTATGGTTCCGTATTTCGCTAGTTTTGGAAAAGACAGAAAAACGGAAAAAATAATTGTTTTGGTCCCACCTACAAACTAGGCGACTTTTTTCGGCTCCTTTTTCATGTACGAGATCTCCCTGGAAAATCATTTATTTGAATTTTCAATACGATATTCGTCTTTGGATCAACATTCTACTCAAATATCCAAATAATTATCAGGTCTAACTCATTACGTCTGCAAGCTAGAGACCCGTGACATACGGACTCCGACGGACAGACTAACATCAGAGTGACCTATGTGTACGGAACTGTGAAAATATAATTAATCTGATACATTTTCAACAGGTCCAGGTTTGCTGAAGTATTTGAAAGAAGTGATTAAATCCCCTAAGGAACGCAGTGAGCGATGGCTGTCATCGTCAGTGCCTATAGACAAATGGGATCAACCAGCTGCTAAATATTCATCAGCTGAATACCATACGAACAATTTGCTAGTGAGTTAATATTTTGAAAACAGTTTCATGGTATTATTCAAAAGGTGAACGCACCACACGCGCTTTGTGAACAGAACACAAAGAATTTTAGAGTTCTTTGTATCAAATCCAATCCATTTTAGTATCCTTTAATGCTCACAGTCCTTACAATAACGGTCTCACAATCTAACGTGGATCTGCTTAACAACCGGAGAAAGTTTTTTGACACACAGTTTTTTCGTTTCCTACGACCCAAGTACCCTTTAAAAGAACCAAAGTAGATATTTAACGTCCCGGTATGGTTCAAGGCTCAGAAGTGATTTTTAGGGTTCATCTATACAAAATAGTGTGTGCGGTTCCCAACTACTATTCATGCCTCTAGAACCGAGTGGGTAACACTGTAACACCATTTATTTAAAAAATGAGCTGGGGTTTAGGGGGATAATTCCAATTACGGCATGGGTCCGAGGACATCATCTGCATTCTTTCGGATGAATACCATCGTACTCGTAAATGTTACATCATCATTGTGGAACGTCCGGCTCGTCACGATACTGAGGCGGATTGTGCGTTGCGGCTTAGTGCGCCTTCACATAATTTGGCAATTTTATAAATCGTGACTATTTACAGAATCCAGTACTTTTTGAGGAGACATCTAAGATGATTCCATCAAACGCAGTGCTGGTTGAAGTGGCGCCGCATGGTCTGCTGCAAGCCATCCTCAAACGATCTCTACCTGTTTCATGTGCACATGTGCCGCTCACGAGACGTGGACATACTGATAACGCACTTTTCATGCTTGAAGCAATTGGCCAGTTAGTATTTTTCTCTTATTGGAAGATATTTAAAACAAAAGTTATGTTTGATCCAACAAGGAAAATGCAATTACCTAGCAGATAAAATGAAACCAATCTCTTTAGCCAAAAATCGAATGGCGACATTACTAGCAAACACAAAAATAGCATCGCGAGCGGGATGGGTTGTGATGCTATATTTGACATATCTGTACTTTTTTATATTTTTATACATATAATTTTTTTAAATACAGAACACTTCTTTTTTAAAAGAGAAAATATTTTTATTTATGTAAACAAAATAACTCAATTATAATATCAAATATTATAATATTTGTATGATATTGATATTGATACGATACATACACATAAAACAGCATTACAGTTTTAGTAAAGTATTTTCAAAAAGTGACTTACTTATTTTATTTTCAATAAGTACAATAAGCACTCTTTTAGCCAGCCATGCTAAAAGAAAAAAAAATATGTTTTTTATATAACGATCGATTTGTTGGTCTTTTTGACCTTTTTGCAGAAATTAATTATAATTTTTCTTTTAAGATTGTACATGCTGGGCTACAATCCCAAGATGAAAGCTCTGTATCCTAAAATTGAGTATCCAGTTTCAACAGAAACACCGATGCTTTCACACCAAGTGGAGTGGGCTCACAATGAGACATGGTATGAACTAGCTGGATTATCTTTATCAATAGTGGATTTTTCTAGTTTATTTGACGTGAATAAAGTCACATAATAAGGGATCCCAATTTGGGTTAACTTTAAAGTGACTAAGAGATGTTTAGATTTTTGAATATTAGTATTAAAACGTTTTGTACCAGGTGTCAAACAAAATTATTTGTAACTTGCCTCGTAAATATTTTGAAATAGGAATTCTTTAAAATTGCTCAGAAAATATCACTAATATTTTCATATCCGAAAATATTTCGCATCTTCTCGAACTATTTTTCTGATCTGAAGTCAGAGAAAATTCGTGTCAGATCAACAATGTTTCATGTTACTCAGTGTCTGGTTTTGGGAATGGGCAATTGAAGACTGTTTTGGAAAAATAACCAATGTCCAATTTTTTCGAATTTGTTTTTTTTTCTCTATTGTGCATACAATAATCTGGTAATATTAGAATCAGCAAAAACGACCAAAGTACATTCAAAATGTAGCTACAAAAACAGAGTACTTCCGGAAAAACCACCAACGTCAGTAACGTTTCTATAAAGAATAGCCAATAAATAAACAACATTTTTTTTACTTTTTATATACAACATTAAGTATTTTCATATAACCATGTTTAATAAAAAAACATAAATAAGGATTTTTCCATGTAACTAATTTTATAAGGTTTTATTTACCTATGCCCAACGGTTGGTAGATGTGGGCTGATTTATTTTGATATTTACTTCGTGTAAAATGTCAGAAAAGTGACATTGGTTGTTTTACAAAACACTCTTCAATTGAAAGTTTGAAATTTTATTGCTGATTATTGATGTGGACCCTTTTTATAATATTAACAAGAAACTTTAATAACATAAAAAATACTTAAAATAGACACTCACGACAAAGAATATAAAATTAAAAATAGACTAAAGTAAATTAAAAATATTGTTTAAATCGCTGCCGCAGGGGAGGGTCCCCAGCAGGCTTCCCCAGCAACCCCGTTGGGTTGCGAGGCTAATCCACTGTCCGAGTTAGGCCCCAGCCCGCCGATCACCAGAGGTGTCGACCAAGCGCGAGGAAATTTCTTGGAAAAGTCGTCAAGCTTCTGGTCCCCATGGCCCAAGAGTTTCTAGCCCAAAAGGCACAAATATGTAGCCATCCCCTAAAGCTGCATATGTGGAGGCCTCTGCTGCAGCTGCTGCCAAGCCAGCCCTGGTGGCGGTCACATTGACGCGGGATGGGGCCAGTGTATCCACATATGTCACGTCCCACACCAATGGCCGCCCGTTTTGCCCAGCTAGAAGAGTCATGCCATCGGGTCTCTTGCCGTCGTCGTGCACCAGACCTGGAGGTTCGAGGGTAGCTGGCACGATAACGCTGGCAAGAGCCCAGCGGATGACTTCATTAAGGCTAGCGTGACGTGGCAGACGCCCAGCACTGCGTTGGCATGAAAGGCCATGATGGCCAAGGTGGTCGACACTAACTCCACAACGGCAGCGATGTGCTTCGTTTATTTTGGCACCAAGGCGCAAACTTACAGCCAGAGTGAAGGTCGTCCTGTCCACTAAGGTGCCGATATTGGTTGAGGGGATCGCGTTCAACCAATAGCCTGATTCACGTTCATTAGAGGCCAAGAGGCGAGCCCGGTTCGCAGGGTCTTGTGCAGTCTCAACAATTTTTTTTTATACTTTTGTACAGAGAGGCTCGTCCCACAGTCTCTGGGTGGGATGACGTACTGAATGGTAAATTTTGGTCCGCTTGACAAGCTCGCGTCCAAACGCTCCTCGCCTCAGCGAAGCCCGAGACCTCAACGTTACCGAGTGACGGGTTAGTGATACTACAGAAGGGGTCTCGTGTGCCTTGGGCTGATGACAGGAACGCTGGGAGTGCCACACTCGAAGTTTTATTGATGTTATTTATTAAGTCAATTTATTTTTTGATAAGTTCCTAAATGTATATGTTTCTTCCGTATTTTCATGTAAAATATGCTATTTTGTTAGTATTTCAAAAACAACAAGGTTCGATATAATAGACAAAATGTCAGATAGCTGTGTTGCGGCGAAATTTACAAAAAAAGTACATATAGAACTTTGTTGTATTCTAAGTAACTCGAATTAAAATAGTCCTACAGTAATAATTTAAATACAGATATAACCTTCTTAAAAGTCTTGAAGAGCCTGGATTAAAACAAAAAACACAAAAAAAACTTCAAAAAAACAAACATGTTAGATGGTACCCTGTCACCCTGAGGTGACGAATGTTATATTATCGTATGTCACTGGAAGATTTGACAACATAGAAAAATTAAAATATTTTAAAGATTGTAGGATTGGTAGGATTTTATTAGGTAGTTTATAAATTTAGTAAACCAAAAGCATACTCTATTTTTAAAATAAATGACTAGATTTTGCAATCTTTTGGTGACATATAAATCTTAAATTACATGTTTATAAAACGGGGCCCATACTACCCATCTATTTAACATCTTTTGTTATACTAAAGCTAACAATACAATACAACTTTATTTGCACACCACAGAAAAATAATAAAAATTACAATAACCAACGTACAAGCAGACGGCGGCGGGGTTTGGGTGGAAGAAGCTGGTTTAAAAAGAGATTGATGTATAGGCGGTGCATTAATTTTAAATTTATATATAATAGTTGACATCTACATAGTACATAATATGTTAGTACATTAATTAACAGGAGATAAATAATAAGTATTGTATATAAATTGCATTAATAAATATATATATAAATAATAAATATAAATATAGTGTAGCTGCCAGAGTAAGACTTTTACAAGTCTTTTAAAGATTTGGAGAGAAGGTACCCTTCTTATGCTTAGATACAGAAAGATCATCTCACAAACTTTTTTTTTCAGGCCTTTAGCCCTTTATGCGACAGCACGTCGAAGAACAGCTGCAGTTGTTAACTTTGTTATCTCTTTGCATGATGACGAATACAATTTTTTAAAAGGCAACGTTCATCAAAGTAAGTACAAATAGCTAATAATAATGTAATAATATAATAAAAGCCTTTATTTTCTAAAATCATACAAATATACACGTTGAACAACGTTTTGTTTATAGTACGTATGTTTAATATTAAACACTAGCTTCTGTCCGGGGCTTTGCTCGCGTGGCCTACAGGAAACAATTTACATTTTTTTCAGAGACAAACATTATAAGTGCTCTTACTCCCTCTGGGAGACAAGGTGTAGTGCTTGGCCGAAAAACTCGCATGCCCGTTTTTCAGCCTCGAGGAATTTGGCTCGGCCTTTGGCCTTGCCAGAGTGCCAAATACGGGGACTCACCGATCAATTTTTTTCCGAAAAAGTGTCAAAATCTGTATAGTTGTCAAAAAATGTCAAATTTGAATACGGCAGCGTAATCGGCGACCCCAAATGCCCCTTGGTACCGAGTTTCATGCAAATCGGAATACTTTTTTGGACTTATCAAAAAACTGTCAAAACTGTTATGTAGCCCCAGCTTGACCGATCACTAAAGTTGAAACGTAAACTCCTTACAAATAACCGTTCGGGAGATATGGCCGATCAAAATTTTGGCAATTTTTATTTTTATTTTTTTTGCCGTCATCTAGATCTCGCTGAGCCCTTTTCTTAGAGTATCATTAACATGGGTTTAGCATCAGCCGTTTAGGAGGTAAGGGCCTGTAAAGTTTTGACACTTTCAGCAGGTAGATCTCGTCGAGACCTTTTCCTAGACACCCATCATGGGTCTAACTCCAGCCGTTTTGGCACCCCATGGTCCAACCCCTTGGGATGTACCACCTTCCGTTCCAAAGATAATTTGCTGGGATATAGATATAGATAGATAGATAGATAGATTGTGGATATAAAGACAGATAGATACCTCTAAAGGAAAAAATGGAACCCTAAAAGGATCACTTGTGTGGCTGTCGGTCTGTCCATCTGTTATAGCCGATTTGCTCTGGCACACATACTTTCAAGAATTTTCATGTCCACTATATTAAATTTCAAAATTGATGCCATTTTCGTAATTAACGTCCCAAAAAACCAAAAAAACGACCCCCATATTGATATCTACACATTTCAACATTTCAACCCCATCGCACCACAACAAGGGATTATAGTATTTCACGTTCACTGCATTGGATTTAGAAATCGTTGTTGTTTTCGTAATCAGCTACCCGATAAACCATACAAACGATACCCATGTTGGTTTTCAGACTTTGTCACCCCATTTCCACCTGTTAGGAGTTGAATTTTGGAAAAGCCGTTTTCACGTCCACCACGTTGGATTTTAAAATCGTTGTTGTTTTCGTAATCAGCGACCCGATAAACCATACAAACGATACCCATGTTGATTTTCAGACTTTGTCACCCCATTTCCCCCTTTTAGGGGTTGAATTCCGAAAAAACCTGAAACACATGTTTACTCATTTATGGATAGGAGTACTCCTAAGAAATCTCGAATAAAATAGTCTAACTAATCTTGTTTCCCTATGCAAACTTTGGACACCCGTTTTACCCCCTTAGGGGGTAAATGTTGAAAAACCTTTCCTAATGGACGCCTACACTATATAAGGTATCTCTATGCAATATTTCAAGTCTAGGACTAGTGGTTTAGGCTTTGCGTTGATATATCAGTTAGTCAGTCAGTCAGTCAGTCAGTCAGGACTTTGAATTTTATATATACAAATACTAAAATTTGATACGTTACATACTTCTAACCAAAGCTTTCTTTTAAAACTCATTCGTGACGTCTATACACCTTTAACTCTAGAAATTATTATTTGCTATGTAATTTCTAAGAGTAAAAAAGTAAATTCCTAGAATAGATAAATGACAATGACTTTTTTTTCCTTCGCTTGATTTTAATTAAATAAAACATATATTCTGCTTCAAATTGAGCCTCGTCCACCTGTGAAAACTACATCAAAATCCGTTCAGTAGTTTCGGAGATGTACGCGAACAAACAAACATACAGACGGACAGACAGACAGAAAAGAATTCTAAAACTCGCTGGTTTGTGTTCTATTACTCTTATTTAGACCCCCTTTCTATTTTTATTACTTTCCTTCAATTTACAGACACAGCGGGTTCTACTCTTATATTATATATTATGTATTGATTGATTGATTGATACGTACTATAAACAAAACTGTCCCCTGCATTTAGTAAAAATTTATACCAACAAAAAATACATAACACAATGTGTATGTACATACGTAGCTGGCATGGTAGTCTACTTTTCTTGTCTGGATCAATGACGATTGACTTTGACTTAATATGTCAAGTGACGATTGACATTGCTTTATTACATCAAAGTTAAGTATTTCTCCAACATCTTGTACATCCTAAATAATACAACTTGTTTTTTAATTTTTAGTTCCTTTTTTACGTTTTTTTTTATATATTTCATTTCCTTCTTTTAATGTAGTTTTGGTTGATTAAAAATTAATAATAGAAAGGTAAAAATAATAATTTAACTCAAGATATATTTCGGGCCCCACTGGGCCCGGCATCAGTTGAGATTCTGACAATTAATTAAATATGACATATATAAGTTATTTACAAAAAAGAAAAAAGTAAAAAAGGTTTATTTACAATTTGTCTAAATTTAATTTTCATTCAAATTCATTCATTCATTCATTCGATCATTCATTCATTCATTCATTCATTATAATTTATTAAAAGAAATTATTACTAGACAGTGGTACCACCCAGCAGCCGCGATAGGTATGTGTATTGCGTTGATTCCTGCGGCTGCTAGATGGCGCCACCGTTGCCACACCTTAGTCTGTGTTTCTCGTGTAATATGTCGGAGTCGTCAGTGTCAATGTTGTCGGTTAAGTCCAGGTAGGATGTTGTTTGGTGTTTTTGATGTGTGTCTGTGTTGGTTTATTCTGATATTTTATACACATCAAAAACACCAAACAACATCCTACCTATACCAACACACACACGACTACACAACCTTCCATTTAACCAATGTTTCACAGTCCGAATCATCAAATCATTTCACCCTCCATTAACAGACATTCAGCTCAGGACATGGGAGTCCTCATTCATATGGTCACTTGGTGCGCACTACGGACCTGGACTTAACCGACAACATTGACACTGACGACTCTGACGACTCCGACATATTACACGAGAAACCCAGACCAAGGTGTGGCAACGGTGGCGCCATCTAGCAGCCGCAGGAATCAACGCAATACACATACCTATCGCGGCTGCTGGGTGGTACCACTGTCTAGTAATAATTTCTTTTAATAAATTATAATGAATGAATGAATGAATGAATGAATGATCGAATGAATGAATGAATGAATTTGAATGAAAATTAAATTTAGACAAATTGTAAATAAACCTTTTTTACTATTTTCTTTTTTGTAAATAACTTATATATGTCATATTTAATTAATTGTCAGAATCTCAACTGATGCCGGGCCCAGTGGGGCCCGAAATATATCTTGAGTTAAATTATTATTTTTACCTTTTTATTATTAATTTTTAATCAACCAAAACTACATTAAAAATCTCATAAAAAAGAGACAAATATATATTGATCAAAAAATGTCCTTCTTTTGTCACTTTTTAGGGTTCCATCGTACCTAAAAGGTACAAAAGGAACCTTTATGTTGAGACTCCGTTGTCCGTCAGTCCGTCCGTGTGTCACAGCCTCATAGCTTTAGCACCGTTAAAGATGAAGACATGAAATTTGGCACAATTAATTTGCATACATATCACGGTGTCAAAAAATATATGTAAATTTTGTAATAATACTTCCAAAACAAAATAGAGGGAATAAAAAATAATATCCTAAAAATACAATATGGGTACCGAATTGTAGATATTAAAAAGTAAATTGTAAAAATATACACTTTTACTATATTTACGGGCACTGGCTTCGAGAAATCTTTAAAAAACCACAAAAATATGTGTCCCCCCCCTCTTATCTCCAAAAAAATATCGATTGTAGATCATAACTGGCCAATTACAGAAAAAAGTAAAGCGATTTAAAAAAAGTTGAGCACAAATGAGAAAAATAAAAAAAATGTTGTATAAAAATAAAATATGGGTAATAAATTGTAGGTATTACATATTTGATTGTGAAAATATATAGTTTGGCTATATTTACTTACATCTATTTCAAGAAATCTTTGAAAAACCTTAAAAAAATATATGTCCCCCCCCTCACCTCCAAAACTGGTGGACCGAAAAATATTAAATAAATCATAGTTATATATGTTTACGTAAAGATTACAGGAAAAATAAAGCGGTTGAATAATTGACGAATAAAATGTAAAAATTTTTATCAACCACGATACGGAACTCTAGGTACGCGAGTCTGACTCGCACTTGGCCGGTTTTTTTTTTAGATAAAACGCTGTACCCCTTTAGTGGAGCATTGGTTTGTGTATGGGATACACTAGCCATGTCTGTTGGAGCCAAGCGCCATGATCTTTCAGTACAATTTCAAAACGTGCATCTTCATGAACAACCGCAATTACATGACAATAAAGTGTTGCGACTCAGTGTTCAGCTGCATAAGGGAAATGGATATTTTGAGGTACCTATATCAATACTGCTTTTATGGGAGTACTTTTATTCAAATTCTTACCAGACACACGCTCAGTGATTAGAAATATGATCTTATCCCTTCTTTGGAAACTGACCAACTCGAGATTTGGCTTTAACAAATATAGGGGTAAGAAAACTTATTTTTTCAACATCAAAAACAAGGTTTTGGTCATTAACGCAGTTTTCTATATTATTTTTCCATCTATCCATCCATCAGGCTGGTTCGTCCATTACTAGACAAATACCTTTCCAAGATTTCGCTACTCTTGACTGTTCCCCTGAAAGAAATGCCCATACTAACTTGGCGAGAGCACTGCTGAAACCCTCGCACCAGTGATTGTGTCTCGTCAACAGACTGTTTTACTCATAGTGTAAAAAAAACAAAGGCAAGAAATCTTTAAGGGTTTGTTAGAATGACACATACAGTTTTTTTTTATAGCAGCAACTTTAATTAATGTACCGTAACACACAATAAAACGACTTGCTAAACATAAAATACACTAATGTCCTGGACACCCCCGCTGGTGGTTGATCTCTGATAGAGTCAGTAGCACGGAACACAATTACTCAATGTGATTGCGTGCATGCAGGGTGAATGTACATCATTGATAAGAGTGTGTAGCTATAGCTTAGTAAAATTGTATATTTTTTGGTGAAAATTTAAGATAAGTATATTTTTTATCGTAATGGTACCAGTAACGTGTATAATTTCATAGCCTAAAGAGATTCTCGGGTTTGTATTTATAACTTGTCTAAGGGCTGGCAATTGGGGATGGATATATCGCAGGAAAATTGTCTAAATTATAATTTTTAAAAGGTTTTTATAAACTAACCTAACATAACCCAGTGAAATTATAATTTCACGGCTTTGACAATTTACCTGCGACAGATACACTGCCATCAATCGGTCCCAGGCACGGTGGGAAACCTGGTTTTGCCTATTTGAGAGCTGTCCTGTTACTAACATCACTAACATGATGTACAAATGCATTTGCACTCATTTCAAAGTTTCAAAAACTAATTTAACCCGACCGGTTTCGGTTTTACACCATCATCAAGGCTAATGTTTAGTTCAACTAAACAGTTAAACTACTTGGAAGTTATTCCATGTAATAAATGATGAAATAAACAGTGAAGTATGTCGTTATTGTCCTGTTACTCTCCCCCGAATAACTTCGGGGGTGGTGGTGGTGGTGGTGGTGGTGGTGGTGGTGGTGGTACCACCACAATCGAACTGGAATCAGCTCCAACACCTTCATTATTACGTCTGTATAATGGAAATTTATTGTATTCATCGATATAAATACTTTATAAATTATTCAGGTAATTAATGATAACATAAAAGTAATAAGTGGATTCATCGTCACCGAACCAAAAAGTGCTGCAGTTTTATACGTGCAAACATCTGGATCTGGTTGTGGTGAATTTTCTTTGGATCAAGAAGACGTATACAAATTGTTCCACGAACGAGAGTCTTACTATAGGCAAGTAAATAGAACATTAAAATAATATTATGCTGTTATGGTTTTGTTAGGACCTTTATCATTCTTGAATGGTATTTTGCAGAGGTGAGTTCAGAAGCATTAAAAGATTAAATGAAGATATGACTCGCGCACAGATCTCATGGACCGGTAACTGGGTCACAATGCTGGACTCTTTGCTGCAACTAAATGCACTCCGCAGAAATTCCGAAGGTATCACAAAACCAAGGTTCATTCGTGGACTTCACATCGATGTAAATGAACATAATAAAAACAACCTGCCTCATGACAATGATGTTGCTGTTGAAGCTCAAATCTCTGAAGCTCAAGATTTAACAAGGTAAATAAAAGTGTTTGTTTTGTCGTATATATTGTTTGCTTGTTTTACTACAAAGTATAATTTTGAACAATATTACAGGTGTGGTGCTTTTCTAATAGAAGATATTAAATTTAACGATCTTCCGCAAGTACGTCAAGAGGTAGTTGCTCTGAAAAAAATGAAATTTATTCCTTTTTACCAGTTGAACAATGTTGATGTGAGTATTTATTTGATTTAAAAGATCCTATCCTACTATTATTTATAAAATTCAAGTTTGTTAGTATGTTGGTTATTGCCTAAGGCCACGAATTTGATGAATCGACATAGAAATGGGTGTTGGTGTCGGTGCAAGCTCGCGTGATCTTTGCGTCTACTGCCTGCGGTTTAGAATTTGAAGACCTGCCAGGTTGAAAGGGCTTAATTTTTGATGGCGGAGGCTTCGCAGTGTAATTTCTCAAACTGGCTCTTCCTGCTCCGTTTCAGCTCCTGATTTGTTTATTGCCTTTACAATTTTCAAGGTATCTGCAAGGGCCTCCCCAAAAAGGAAATTGTCATTACTAGTATTTTAGACATGATCTTTCAAATATTTTGTTAAAAGCTGCGTCTAGTTATTAAATCGGTGTGTTGTCCGTCACACAAAATCCGACCGACATCCATTAGTAACTGCAAATGGGAGGTATTTCTTTCTTCCATAGAAAGGACCAGGTTGATTGCTTCTAATTCTGAGAGAGCACTAAAATGTGAATGATGGACGTGGGTCGGGGCAATAACTACCTACATAAAGATTAAAAAATGTAGGTATATTGTTTTTTTAACTATAGTGCAGGAATGGCCACACAATGTGTGATACTATATATGTACTTATATCTAATCCCAAGGACGAAGCACGATTTTAATCTGGCAGTAAATTGATATACAAGGTGACTTTTTGATCATCGTCCAAATTCATAATGGAGGCTTGATAAGTGATCAGTATCTTGGATCAATAACAATTTTTGTGAAATTTGTAAAATGAAATTTCGGCTTCCCATAGAAATTCACTTCCAGTTCCGAGTGAATCACTATGGGAGCCGAAATTTAATTTTACGAACTTTACAAAAATTGTAATTGATCCATGATACTGATTACCTACCAAGCCACCAGTATGAATTTGGACGATGATCAAAATGTCACCTTGTATATTTGATAACCAACACCGTTAAGGGTCATGTGATCATCAAACTGAATCACGGGCTGAGTGTTATTTTCTTCCACGAGGGTGTTGGGTTAATATTACTAGGTACTATAATCCAAGCAAATCAAGCAGTTTTCAAGGGACTACCCAAATACTAGAAACACGTGAGCGGAATTGGTTAGCTATACCTTTTTTGTTATTTTTGTCATCGAAATCATGTTAGAATTAAACTACTACCATGTAACCAACCTTTTAAGTCAAAGGCATATTTAGGCGATTAACGTTGTCAAATTAACAGCTCGGTGTTTGTCGGTACGAATATCGACGAAAACGACATGGAAATAACGTTCATATCAGCGCGCAATCCATAGTAGCTGTTTCGACGCTTGCTGCGTCCTTGTTAAGGCACTTTGTTAAGATTTATCATAATTTTTATGATAACCAAAAATACCCCAAACCAAAGGATTAGGTCAGAATAGGTACGATATGAAATTATTGAGACCAAAAATATCGACTGAATGAAAATACTATGTACACAAAAACAAACGCAACGCAGGCGAAGCTAGTTAAATATTAATCATCTTGAATTAAAACACTTGTACTAGTAGTTTCACTTTATTTATTTTAAAATAAAGTGAAACTACTAGTACAAGTGTTTTAATTCAAGATGTGTTTCAAGTTTCACCAAGTGCCGACAATCGCAAGTATAAATTTTGTTAAATATTAATCAAATTTAGGGCAAAGTGGAACAAGAATATGTGTATCAGTTGTTAAATTTAATTATAAATTACATTATTTTGTTTCAGGTTCTTGAAGCCCTAAACATGTTTTTGCAAATAGTTGCAGAAAATGTAAATAAACATAAAATTCAAGTCGTTGAATTAACTACCACTAAAGAGCTTTCCCTAAAGAATGCAATAAATGAACTTTTAGATACAATACCAGGAATCAAAGTTAATTTCAAACAAGTTAATATGGAAATCACAGCAATGAATGAAAACCAAGACATAAAAAGCGCTGATCTTGTAATAGCTAGAAACCTGAGTACAAGCGATAATGTTAGTTGATTATTTCAAATTACTTACAAAATACGGCAGATTATTTGTAGAAGGGAGCTAATGATGATTTGCATTTTAGATTTGCGAAAGGCTGTTTGACATACTTGCCCAGGATGTTTTTGTGCTAAGCACAGAAGTATCATCCAAAAAATTGTTACCTCAAGCGCTTTGTCGTACGGTGGCTTCTGTTGTAACACCACAAGGGAAATTGATGTTGGCTCGTTGGTGTCGTAAGCCTGATCCTTCTGCCTCTACTGCTATCTCAATCTATCAATCTAGCGACTTAGCTCGATTGAACTCCACTTGGCAGAGCCTAAGACCTGACTATCATCTTGTTATTTTCTCTAGCTATCCACCACCTCAAGGTCTTAAAGGTACGTGCATTTAAGATAGACTGTAAAATTATAATATACCATCAATTATTACATTTTGTCTTGTTTTTGCAGAGTTAGTTCAGAAATGCAGAAAAGAGTCTAAGCGCAACATAATTTCTGTAGCGATGGTAAACCATAAAATTACCAAAGACCAACATCTCGAGCAGTTACCAAACCTCGATTTAGTATTCAATATTTTGGATCACGTACGTTATGTTTATTTATTAAAATATAATGTATACGTATGTCGTCTCTGTCATCCTTACCTACTTTATTTTTCTTACTTGGATCACTTTAGTCCTATCTATCTATCTTTTTATTCGTAAAGCTATATTAAGCTATATATATAGCCTACTTATACAAAAATAAACAAATAAAAAAGTTGTGTCTATATAGGTACATTGAATATTTTTGTGAACTTTTAACTGAAAGTTTTTTTTTTGCATAGTACTTCAAATTACAATACTACATTTTTTGTCTGTTTATTGGTATGTCTCTCTGACTGTCTGTTGGTTTGTCTCTTTGACTGTCTGTCTGTCTGTTCCGTTTAAACTCAAAAAACACTCAACGGATTTGGATGCGGTTTTACTTATTAATATTGTACTGACCAAACCCTGGTCAAGATACTATTATAGACTATGTTGATAAAATAACCACTAAGCCCAAAACTAACGATTATAGTTTTAATTGAAAGACACTCTTAAGTGAGCGAAGTCGTGGACAAAAGCTAGTGTAAACTTAAAATTAATGTATTGTAAATAAAACAAATTCTTGGTAACTGTTCCACTATTTCTTTATTAGACTCAGAACCAACAACAACGACAAGTATCAATTTCTTAAAATTAATGGTATCCAGCTCTTCTTGTATAATTTTATTCATCTCTAATTTTATTTAAGCGGTGAGCAATCCAGAATCAATTATGATTTGTTTTGACAACCCTTGATGTTTGAAATGCAAAATATTTATAATTTGGTCCTATTTGGTCTTTCATAAGTTTAAAGATTTTTTTTGTCAGGGCTTTCTTAACCACATTTTCTTTTACATAAATCCCGATTTTATTTGCATATAGATGAGTTTTTGATTAAAAGCTAATAAAAATTACTAACTCCAAAAATTAACACTACTTCGAACATCATTTTTGAAAAAATCACCTGCACCCATACAAGGTAATGCACGCCCATATAAAAAACCAGAAGTGAAAAAAATTTTGAAATCGGAAAAATATTTGATGTTTCGTACATTTTGGTCGGGTAGCTATGTAACTTTTTTATGGAACAGCTGATTTTTTTTTGCGATTAGAGGGTTGTCTCTATAGTGAAAATTGTTTGTATTGACGAGTAATATCGCCAGTTTCCGGCTTTCGCAACTTTATCTCAACACCCAATATATAAAACTTTTAATATAAATATAATATTAATTGAGTATTTATATTAATTCAGCTGTTTTCACGTTACCCGTCGTATACAATAATAAAAACTTAATGCACCGATTAGCAAAAAAACCATTTTATCAGATAATATTTAATATTTATTAATTTATATTTAGGTGTTAAGGTAAAACCGATATCATAACACATTTTGTTTTTAGGGTACTTGGGGAGGTGAGTTTTTTGTTAACTCTGACAACTTTACAATAGATAGCGAAACCATCGTTGAATTGAAAATTACTGAACCTGGGAATCTTAATACCTTATATTGGGAAGAGGCTCCTAAAATAGGACCAAAAGAAGTTGCAGTCACGGTAATTATCATTTGAGTAACAGCACTATAAAAAACTCATTTTGATAAATTAAATTATAATAAGTTTAATTATAGGTTCACTATGCTGGATTAAATGTTCGAGATGCCAAACAAGCTAATGGAAATGCAACCCACAAAGTGGATAATAAATTTGACTTAGGCTTTGGGATGGACTTTAGTGGTGTAACTGACAGGTAAATAATATTTATTATTTATATGAATACAAAAACTTACAAAACTTAAAAAAAAGTTAATAGTATCCTTTAAATTAAATAAAATTATCCACCTGTAGAATAATCAACGATTTTTGTTTTCTTGCCAATTTTTCCCGCCAATTATGTTTTTGGCCCTTTCTCCTAAAGTAGTTATCAGAACCTAATGCGGTGTTTTTTTTCTAAAACTAGATTAAATTCTCTAGAAGTAAAAATAATAGAGAAACTTATTTTTTTATGTACGGGAGAAAGTAGAAAGAAAGAATATAAATATATACAATATTTATATATGTCAATTCAAATATTAAAATGTTATAAAAAAATATAAGGGAAAATAACAAAATATGTTTTGAAAAATATGACTTTAACTATAAATAAAAATATATACAGTAAGGGTGGCGTAAAATGAAGGACAAAAACAAATACCCACATTTTTTTTTAAATATTGTAGTATATATTTTTTATTTTTTTATTGTTGTTTGTCTTTCAAGCTTTCTAACGACACCCATATTGTAAATAATATCATATAAATACTACTTATATTTAACGTTTGCCACGATCTTGCCTTACCTGTGCCGATCGGCACAGTTATAAGCTTGTGGGTAGAACAAAATGAAACTAATCTAAATTAAAATATGTTTACAGATATGTATTGATATTCCTAATTAAAAACTTGTAGTCGATATTCTTTTTATTTTGTAGTTAAAAATGATTCCAGAAATAGCTACCGTGGATTAAAAAAGCCAAAATAATCAAACGTTAATAAAGCTTCAGAAATGTAAATTGATGTATGTTTACAGCGGTGATCGTGTGATGGGTTTAATACGTAACGGAGCTGCATCATCTCGCGTGACTGCAGATCCCTCGATGTTGTGGCCTGTGCCGGCACACTGGACCTTGGAAGATGCTGCTACAGTGCCTCTGCCTTACGCGCACGCATTCTACTGTATTGTGAGTACAAAGTCAATGGCAAAAGGAGCGTCCTGCCGATTGACGTCATGGCTAGATCTACATTTTTCATAGATTTCACTTTCGTGTTTTCTTGATAGTTATATTTTTTTCAACTTTTACGTACATACATCAATCCTATCTCCCCGGCTGGCGAAGATCACAGATCTTCATCTAGAACGACTTGTTATATGATTGATTTTTTAATTTGTAACGCTCTCTGAGAATTTAAGTTACGACAGTTGCAAATAATATATAAAGCACGAATTTTCTACTTTACAGGGTATCAAATGTAACCTTTATCGCAGTACAAGTTTGCTTGTGCACGGCGCAACTGGTGCGCTGGGGCTCGCGATCATATCGATAGCACTTGCTCATGGCTGTAAAGTGTTTGCTACTGTAAGTGACACGAAAAAGAAAAGGCTTTTGCGCCGTATATTTCCAAGTCTACCAGGTAAAATTTTTACAATTCTACAAAAGGTGTATCCGGAGAGCTTTTTCGACATGGAGCATTAAAAACCTATTAAATTTTTTGCAGATGAACATATTGGAAATTCACGAAATGCGGCATTCGGTGACATGGTACTTCATCGAACTAAAGGCAAAGGATGCAATGTAGTTATTTGTTGCCTAGAAGGGGAACTCAAAAATGTAAATACTTATTTTTAAATGGAATGTAGTGCTAACAATAGCAACTAAGAAATAATATTACAAACAAAATGGATAAAATATTTGATTTATATATAAATAAACGATTTATTGTCATTTTTATCAAATCAAATCACATCAGAAGTCACCATTAAAAATGCCCAGCCAGTTGCTTCCGTTTTTTAATTTTGAAAATTATAACAATAGTCTTTAAAAAAGTAACAGATTTTTGAATGGTCGTACCCATGATTTTTACAGGTGGCATTTAGATGCATGGCTTCGTTTGGAGTATGTTTAGATACTCACCAAATACCTTGTTCGGAAAACTTCCAATTTGGTATGAACAACTTGTCTGAAGATAAAAATTATTCGCGGATTGATTTTTCGAGTATATATGCCTCTCAAAACGACAAAGAAATGCAGGTTTGTTTCATATTTGTTTTTTTTTATGTGATTCGGAATGCAATACAAAAAATTAAGGAATTATGAAATGAACTATAATAAAATTATTATTTTGGAAAATCATTTTTTTATTTTATTTTTTTAGGCAATTAAAGTAATGATCAGTGAAGGCATTGCCCGTGGCTATGTTCGTCCCTTGTGTCATGTTACTTATGAAACGACAGAATTACCAAGAGCATTCCACTTGCTTGGAGCAAGCCATCACCGTGGGCGTGTTTTGTTGCACCTAACTAAGGAAGATTTGTCAATGACTCCGAAGTAAGTAACAGTAACGATCTAAGACTTGGCTGTAAAGAAAACCTTAGGCTTTAACAGCCAAATGTTTGGATTTTGGAGCAAGAGGAACTTGAGTAATATGTTATGTAAACTATAGAATCTTTAATATTATTCATATTTTTATTTTGTAGGCTCAGCTTTTCACCTGATGCAAGCCAGCTCCTTATCGGCTTTACGCCTGATGACATTCTTATTGGGTTTGTCGTCGATGTGCTAATAGCAAGAGGAGCAAGAAATATTGTGTTACAACGCCAGCAAGCTTACACAGCCAAAAATTACATGCAAATCAAAATGAAGTTAGTCAATATAAGTACTCAACATGTCTGATTTGTTTCATTTTATACACATATTAATATTTTTATTTAATTAACAGAAAATGGCAAAAACTTGGTGTAAGTGTTGAAATAGAAAATAAAAGCTTAGTTGATGTCGAGAAAGTCCAGACTTTGATAAAGGATTGTAGGAACTTGGGACCTTTGGAGAGCATATTTCTGCTCAGTACTGGAACCTTTGGCGAGAGAAGGCAAAGTGAGCTTGTATCTACATTACATATCCTGGACTCGGTAACAAGAACTGAATGCCCTTCAATTAAGTAAGAATGAGTAATATGGCGTTTAAAATAATTCTCTTAAGTCTCGTTGTCCATAAAAACTTTTAAATAGTTTTAGTTAATACTGAAAATCGGACTCACTGATAAAATAATAATTGTAGAACAGTGCATAAGTGCCTACCTACTTATGTGCCTATTATAAGGGCAAGTTACAAGTAGTTATTACTTTTTGTAATTATGACTTTATAATTGAAACTACTTACTATGATTAAGTTACTATGATTAAGTTATTATGTTGGTTTATGAGTGGAATTTTATCTTTTCATCGCTAAAAGGTGAAGATTAAAATTAAAATATTTTGCATTATATTTTTGATATTTCTTTGAAAAAACTATTCTAAACTCGTATACACTCTTTGCTCTCAAATTATTTGTTAAAAGCAACCGATTTGTTTTTGTAAGAATATAATTGTCTCTGCTGAACGTACAGAATAAACTTGAACAATTTTCAGACATTTTGCGGTAATTAACGAGAAAAGCTTCATAGGGCAAGAAGTCTGCATAAGGCGCTCATTTGATAGATTACCATCAACGATGCTTAGCCTGCCAGAACTAAATAAAGTAAGTTATTAAGCAAGGTGCAAGTTGATAACAAATTATATAATTAACATGTCTTTTTCTGTTGTCCTTGAAAATTTGTTAAGAGTACTTCTCTCTGTTTTGCAGTTTGCCTCTGATTCATCAAGTGTTTATAATGAAGATAGTGGTCTGTCTTATGCAGCAGCAGTGAAAGCTATAGAGCAAGCAGTAAAAGCGTCAAATACAGTCTTTCTAGCGCAGAAGAAAAAAACTTCGACAAGCAACTTGTTAAATGAGATTTTCACCATGGCTGGTGAGAATTAACTTAAAAAATTATAAATTAGTGTATTTTGAATCAATAACAAATTAAGGTTAACCTTTCTTTGTGATTTCAGGTGTAAAATTTTACAATGGTACTCCTAACAATGTGACTCTTAGTAAATTGGGTTTCAACGATGATATTTCAAAGGCTGTAGCCAAGTACCTTTCTGAAATTGCTCATATAGCAATATCAGACAAAGATGTCCCGAATTTAACAATTGCAGGGTATAGTATATTGATACAAATAAAAGCTTTCCTTTTTTACATCTTTCCATAAATCGCCGTTATGCAGGCAGAACCGAGTAACTTACTAAAAAGTCAAAAAGAGATATCGCGTTTACAAAGTTAGAGATATTAAAAATGCCCCTTAAAAAGCTCTATTAATATTATAAGTATATATTATCGGTACATTAATTCATGTGCTTTAAGTAAATGGTATTAGAATTCCAGAAAACTGCTGTTTTGTAATCAAATTTGACGAAAAGTTTCATGAGGTCTCCCATTTACTTGGTTTTACCTGGGGAGAGAAAAATCTCTATAATTTGAAAACTAAAAGGCTTACAAGAATACCAACGAAATTACTTTTTGCTTTTATTTATTAAATGCTACTTATGTCATAGATATGAATAAAAATTACGTCTTTCACACACTACCAAGTAGAAATGCGTTAAGATACTTGGTTTTATCTCGAGAAAATTTTGAAATTTTAACCTTTAAATACGTTATTTAAAGTATTTGACATGAAAATAATATTTAAAATAATTATATTATAATAATGAAAACTGTATTATAACAATGTGAAACCTTACAATAGATTGAAAGACATAAAAATCATCCAAAACACTTGGGTTAGAAAAATACTTAATCCTGAAAAAATCCACCTACTCTTTAAGAAAGTAACATAACAAACAATAAATTTTTGTTTGAAGTATTTTAACGTTTTAATCTGCAACATTAAAAGAGTCCGCTTACCTACATTAAAAGGTAAAAAAATAATAATTATATCAATTATATGTAATTCAAATGATAACAGATACATTCAATGCCATCAAAAGTTGTTATGCTCACTAAGTTATGAAATGAAAATAAGTTTATAAAAGGTTAATTTAATCTTCTTCAGACTCGTCTGGATCAGATAGTGTTGGCTCCGGTAGTTTATCTTTTTTGTTATTATCAGCCTTTAGCGACTGATACCACGCGTGGTATTCTTCTGGTATAACACCTTTTTCGCAAAGATTTAAGAGGTCTTTTTTCTTTGCCAAACTTATTGGTAGTGGAGCATTATACAGTTGTCTAAGTTTATCAGGTATCACTGGGCTCACAGTAGAGAGAGATGCCGTCAGTTTCCTTCTTTTTGTTCGAGTGCGATATTCGTGTTCTACCGCCTGTGGTTCTGTGTGGGCACGTAACGTATCAATTGTATGGAAATTTTCGCTACTATCATAGTTGTATAAGATCTTCATTTCTCCTTTTATAAATCTCAGTCTTTTAATCTTAAGCCATTGAACTTTTCTCCCATCTGTATCTTTTGTTGTGTTGTGTAAAATTTTTTGGGCGAGATCCTTTAAGTCTTTGAAATCGTGGTACTTGAACTCCTTCACATGATAAGGTTGCTTCTTGATTATCTTCTTGCCCTTTTTGTAGGATCCTTTTGATCTCGCTCGTTTAAATACATTTATCCATTCATTAATGGAATAAATTGCGGTGTTTTGTTTGGCAGATTCTATGCTGCTATGCATAGAATCTGCCTCCATATAAGTATAGCCAGATTCTAAGAACTTTTGTTCTATTATAAAAAGGTGGTCAATTTTTTGAACAGCCCACAACAACAGAGCGGCAACGTATTTATTTCTGTTCTGGCCGCCACACGTGTCCGAAAAGAGACTGACTTCATTCACAGTGGACGGGAGACAATCTGATAGATAATACAATAAAATACTGCCTATTTCAGCACTACCCTTTTTCCCATTTAGTTATGTCCAAGTGCAACAATAAGCTTCATTAGGTTCAGCACTCTCATAAATTGTCAAATTGTAGATAGTTAATTTCCGCGTATAATAAAGCAATCCTACATCACCACTTGGTATTTGTAAGATTGTTTTGTGCTCTGTTTTTGTCTTTTAACTTCTCATTGTTGCAGGTTTCTTTTCTCTGCATATGCTCGTAGTACTCTTTTTTTAATACCTCATTACGAACATCATTTGAGTTTGAATATTTCGTACACAACAAGCACTGATCTTTTTTAGGCATATAGAAGCCCAAATTGTACTCCTGGCCAAAAATTCGCCGAGAAATAGTTTCAGATACAGGTTCAACGTTTTTCTTATTGCACAATTCAACGTAAAGACTGTAAATTTTTCCAATTGACAGTGTCTTATCTAGGTACTTCCTCTTTATGTCCTTGCGGACATAGTGATTCTCCATCGTTGGAAAAGATTCAATATGCTTACGCACCTCTGCCATTTTTTCAGGAGTCGTCTTATTTGGAGGTTCGTGTCGCCCTCGTTGGTCGTGCTCAAGACCGTATTGTCCAGACAAATCTCGTTTTTTAACAGCATCTGAAACTACAGATTGTGCAATGCATAGCGTTGCACAAAAACATTTTTGGCATACTTGTACTTTTTCATCGTCCAAGAAAAAAAAACACTGAGTCGAAAATGTTCTTGTTGTTTCTCTTTTTCTTTCAACGAGGGTAGTTTTCGGCTTTTTTATATCTATGTTTGCCAATATGAAGTTCTTTTTGCCAACAAATTCAAGACTCCAATATTTCCTACAAATACTTTTTCTACACTCTTCAGGAACATTTTCAGTGCAATGAAATTTACACTTTGAACAGTTAATAGCCTTTGGTACTTTCGGGTTCCTTATTTTATTTCCAGTCTCATAAGGCAAACCCTCAGCACGTCTAATTTTTGCCACATTGACCTTCCACGTTCCAGGTTGAGGATCCCGCCAACGATTCAAAGATTTAGTTTTCTTACATGCAGTGTCAAAAATCTTCATTAAAATTATGGTTGCAATAAAAGACGATTCGCATAAGTCGTCCGACCCTTCATCTGTCTTCTTGCCATTATCTTTTCCAATCTTAGCTTTCCCGTTCTGATTGTGCGTGTCCTCATCTGTCTCTCGACACTCCTTCTTATCCGATTCTTCATCCATCTTCTCATCCGCCTTCTTACCATTCTCTTTATCCTTCTTTGCTTTCCCGTTCTGATTGTGCTTTTCCTCATCGGTCTGTCCAGACTCCTCCTTATCAGATTCTTCAGCCATATTCTCATCCGCCTTTCGGCGTGACGAAAATTACTTGTCAAGCGCAGAAGCCGAATACCGAATGCGCGTGCGTAAACACTATAATCGGTTTTACCTGCAGGCACTTACCAGCAACACAATATGTAATCCCGTCAGCTAAAACACAGTACCTTGATTAACTTTCTTTTGTGTTCAGATTTATAAAGGTTTGGTTTAAATTTATCTTCTGTAAAAACCTAGTAAGTATTCGTACAAGTTTTTAGCTGGAGTATTTTTCATTTATTACGAATTTATCCGCTGAAAACTGCTTTTACCAGATCGGTGTTAACCAAAAACGCAATATAAACTTGCTAACAAAAAACGTTAAATCGTTATATTCGGTTTTAATTGGAGACAATTAGTGGGATCAATGACTTAAGTCTAGGTAACATAAACTAGCTGCAGATAATTTATAAAATTGCATAAATTACTCGGTTTTCAAATTAGTATCTTTGAAACGGAGCGTTTTTACAGAAAATTGGTTCTACCAGCAGATAGAGCTTAAAAAGTTGAATCGAACCATGGTGTTAACTCGGTTTTCGAATTTTCTCGAGATAATTGGTTTTACCTGCATAACGGCGAAATGGTAGTGGGTTCACTGTCATAAAATACCGATATAACAATTTATGTTACACGAAATACAACCTGAGTTGTTTTTTATAGAATAAGGGAGCTCGAGACAAACACAGGCGAAAGAAAAATATCAGGACTAAACGTACTTTATAGTTACGTAGATTCTGATGAGATGGAAGGAACTCGTGACATCGTTTTTGTACCCACATTAACGCATTGTTCTGCTGTGGTAAGTATGGTTTTATTATGTAGAATATTGGACAAAATAATTTGCTTAGTATATCAACTCTATGTTTTCTGTGCTTTAGCGTGTGGACGAGTTTAACACCGACGAGACTTACTTGGTTTTGATACCAAGTTTTGAAGGGCATCACAGCAAGTTTCACTCCATGTGTGAGCGACTGAAACTACCAGCAGCGGCCCTCCAGCCAGGTCTTGATCACATAAACGAGTCCCTCACGGAAATGGCAGCACGGTTGGCGAAGGTTAGACGTGATACCTACAAAGCTGTAATGTTCAAATCGTAAACAAAAATATTACAACATGTCTTCACGACATACGTAACATTATTGAGAGTGTTGTCAGAGGTAATTAGAGTATGGACTGTCAACACCCGTAGCAGCTGTTTTTGTCGATGGTTTTGACGTCCAAACGTAAGCCATATCGCTCCACTTTGGTCCCAATTATAAGCTTTTTGGTATGGAGGTTTACACCGCACTGTTTTTCTTCACCGTCAGAAAGCTATAAGTATACAAATAATACCTATGCACATAAATAGACTCTTAAAAGTCCCAATTTTGTCTCTTTTCTGATTGATTTTACACCATGAAATTATTGTGATAAGTTATGTCTGAAAAAAATATATTTCTTAGAAAAATTCCTTTTGCAGATTATTTTGCATTTCAAAACGTGATACGTTATACTTTGCTTGATCGAAAAAAAAATCGAAAATCGATTTTCATGTTTTTATCATTTTATATAAAATTTACGTTATTAAATCGTAGCATAATTACAGGAAATTAAGGTAAATGTAATTTAGTAAGTACTTTAACGGATAGTTTTCTAAAATGTTCACTGTAAACACGTTTTTTGGGCGAAAAACGTGTTTCTTAAGAGCGCGCGATGTTACGGTTGTCGTAACAGCCACGGCTCAGTAACTAACTGACGTTGGTCTTAGAGACTCCAGTGGCTTTGTTTTCCAATTTCTTCGCCAACGTAAGCCATAGGAATCTGTGCGTCTATTTACCTGTTCGTCGATGCTTTATTGCAATAATTTGCAAGCACTTATTAGGTGTATACTGGTGCGAATCCACTTTAGGTGATTAAGAAAAGGTTGCAAGTTTACATTTTCTCTATATAAATCGCAATCTCAATCTCACCTCACATTGTACTTAAAATTTAGAAGAGATTTTTGTTTAGTGTTTATTGTTACACAATTCTTTAAGTAACATTGTATTTTATTGTTAATTAAACGCTGTGGATCTTGAAATACGTACATGTATAAAAATAATAGTTGTTTTAACTAGTTACTAATGTTTTCGACATTTGATAAGCGGTCTCTATGACCGCAGGTAGGTGGTTATGTGACAAAAATAGGGGGTAGGTAGTTACGGGCTAATTATGCTCGACCGGCAAGTATTGAACCCAGGTCTCGTTGAGAGTTTGTCTTTCTAACGACTGAGCTACCGAGCTTTCATATTGTAAATAATAATTTGAATAACTGCGTATAAACATAATAACTTAGTATAAACACAAGCGTCAACAAACAAATATTTTTTTTCCAGGATATGTTAAAAAAATTAAGACCCAAGAAGAAATTCTACTTGTTGGGACATTCCTTTGGCGTGCTGGTCGCTTTGGAGATGGCAGCAATCCTTGAGGAGCAAGGTACGTGGCTGTAGTTGTTATGAAAACGTACCGCGTAGTGGAAAATTGGAACTTTTATAGGACCACTTTGTTGTTCGTTTGTCAGATCCCTTTTATAAATAACTGTTTGTTAGTATTTAATAATTACCACTTGCTAAACGGTGAGGGAAAACATCATAAAGACACCTGCATGCCTTAAAAAGCATGTATTTGAGCCCGAAAAACGGCGACATCACGTTGGGACGTAATAATCGTCGGTGAAACGCGGGCGTGTACCAAGTCTGGACTGTGACTTGCATTTATTTTTGCTGCAGTAATAATAATGACAATATTATATAATATAAAATGCCAAAGCAACCCAGTCACCATATTCCTCACTCTCTCGCCGATTAATATATATTTACTTAATTCGTTAAAAATTCATTTAAATTAATTTAAAAGTTAAGTAGTTAAATATTATAATAAGTTTTAATTAAATAATTACAATTGTGACATAATTTGTTTAAATGTTTATTATGTGTGAACCTATCACAAATTAATTAATTACAACGTTTACTTAAGAGGATATACCGTGGCAAAATCAGTGTTTGATGGGCGTGGTTTCGCGCTCGCCGCGAGTAGAGAATATAAAGTATTACAGCGAGTCAGCGCGACAAACCGCAGCTGCAGGAGTATTGCCGTTGCAATATTCCACAATTTCCACATAACATACTAAATAACTAATCAATTCAAAAATATATATTATATTATTAAATAGAAATAAATTTAATTATCATACAGATACAGTTATCAAGTTTTCACTGTATTTTGAAATTTTAGAACAGAAGCAGTGGAGTCGCTACTATGGTTTTATTTTCAAAAATATTGACCACAAAAAAATAACTTTCGTGATGATAAGCTAATCGTTGGTATAGGAGCCCAGAGAATTTTTTACACGTCATTTTCAGGATAAATTGTAAAAAGAAAAGGACAATGGTTCTTTTAAAATATTTTAATCAGAAGAATTCAAAATCAACCACGTGGTTTACAATCTCCTCATTATTTTCTACTACTACGACCTTTGGTCGCGAGCTTGTCTCTGGATAATTATTTCTTGGAGGTGCTTTCGGACACATGTTTTCTTTATCCTGTTCTTTCACATATTCTGGATCACGAATTTGTAAATTTAGTCTGTGTCTGGGATCAACCACTTCTGGTAAAAGACAATCATTGAAAAACGAAAGCAAATGTGGCTCCATTTTTTCATGCCAAAATAATAATTGGTCATGCTTTAGTATAATTTCGGTTTTTCTCTGATTATTTCCGTACCATACGGCCAATGCACATTTTCCTTTTTGACAAATATATAATTGGCCTTGAGCTTGAATAAACCAATCAGATTTTTGGTTTACTTCTATCTGTCCAGTTTTCTTATTTTTACGCCAAAAATGCATCTTTATGAATTCATTTGAATACATTCTGTAACAAAAGTGAATATTGTAAACAAAAAGCTAAAAATATATTTACTTTTAAATATTTTGTCTTTATTTATTCATAAACTAACGAAACTCACATAATCTTCGATGCCTATTTCGTATGGATGTTCTTGTTCATCATCATCAGTATGATCTTCTTCATGTCTGCGCTTCTTAGTCACATCCTTAGGTCTAGAATAAAAAGACAATATTATACGAATGTGACAGTGGAATACACGTAAGCAGACACAACCTGTATTTGCCGTATGGGCAGAGTTTGCTGGGTAGCTGGGCTGCAGAGTTTATTCAAACAAAAGATTTTCACATTTCACACAATTCACAGTTACATTTTCAACATTAAAGACTAAAATATGTCATATATACATATATATATATATTTTATTTCATTACCCCAATTCCAAGGTTTAAAATTATATTGAAAAGAGGCAAATTTGGGATAATACCCCCTTAATAGAAATATATTAGTACTTAGTATTAAAATTATTTATAAACAGAATATTTTACTTTTTTACTTTGATATTATATTACTTTGACATTTTGATAAATGTGATGCTAGATTATTATTGTTTAGATAAAATTTTTTGACATCTGTATTGAATTTATTTACTTTTTAAATTATTTATCCTCTTTTACTTTTTTATTGTTTTAGATTCCAATTGTTTGTGTTAACTACATTGAGAAGTGTAACCAGCGGTTATAAATAAATATAGGCTCGTCTCTTATAAGAGTATACGAACAAAGTTACCTTCATTTTTTTTTCCAGAATAGCTCTTGTTATTGTTATTAATCTCACGAAATTTCAGTTACCGGAAATCGATAGTTTCCTCAAAAAAATTTTTCAAGTTTCGTAAAATAACCTCAAAAATTGTTTAAAGATGCAATTTTAATTGATTTTATGACTTGATATTTTTTTTTTGGTTGTGTTCCGAAACTGCTGTGAGTCATGCATTAAAATTGACGTAATTTAATTTTTTTTGTTGTTATAGTATAAAACCAATGCAGGCATTTTTTTTCTTTGTGATTTCATTCAAAGTTTTTAAAGTTTATGCATGTCTTTTATTTAGCTTACCAAAAATAATAGGTTGCCTTTTTGTTGTATTTATGCTGATTAGTGATTTAATAGAAAAAATAGGTTGAATCTGTTGCAAAACCGAATCAGAGCACCTGACTCCATGCAAAAAATAGGTTGAATCTGTTCCAAAACAGAATCAGAGCACCCTGAATCTATACAGTCTTGTGGGTACTACCCCTAGAGTGTATATAAAAAGCCGTAGGCATGGAGGAAGGGCAGCCCTTCGGCGACCAGCTTCAGCCTCTACGGCTCGCACGGGTGCCTATGCTTTGTTACGCAAGGGCGAAGGGGCTGCACTTTCCGCAACGCCAAAGCAATTGCAAAAGTAATTTTGGGTCTTTAAAGTTAAAGAGACAAAAAAGTGAGGTTTTGTTTTGATTTATTTTTTTTAAACAATTTTCATTTCCCCCCCTCCCACTATACGTATATTCGAGGTATTTTATTCTACCTAAAATAACCAAGAAATTTTTTATTTTGAAAAAAAACTGTTGATTTCCGGTACCCCCTCTTCGGCGGAGGAATTATACCCCCCCCCTCCCCCTCTAAACATATACATAGGTACATATACTTATATAAGAGTCCTTCCTAAATATATCTTATGTCTCATGTCTTATACCATCACCGGGTCCCTGAAAAACATAACCCTCCCTCGGGCGGGCGGTCGGATAAAATGACGAATTCAAGTAAACAAATAAACTTTTTGTTTGAAACAAATTTTTGGTTACAAAATGCTCACCTTTCTTGATTTTGCTCGAAGTCGGTAGATGCATAATATGCCAGACGAGCTATTTTTGTCTGGAGATAGTAGTAGTAACTCCTGTCCTATAATTTTACAAGAATAATCTGTCCCTGAGTCTGATATTAATACATCATCAACTGATAAAGATCGATTAGACCTATAAAAATATAAAGAAAATGTGACAATGATAATGGTGAAAAAATAGATTTGGTATAATGAAATATATATGATGCTTCATTTAAAAAAAATTAAATATTGGACATATTTAAATTTTTTATACTAGGTATGTAATATATATTTGTAGCTATTTTATCCAAATTTGTTTTGAGAAGAAAGAAAAAATAACAAATTACTACACTTAAATATTTCTAACATCATATTTTACTTAAAATTATAATAATCATAACATTTTGAAACCCTTACCCTCTTTTTGGAATCGACTGGATGTTTAAAATTCTCTGCTCGTTTAAATTAAAAATTATCAATGACGACTCCATGACTTTGCTTTGTTCTGTTGCTCCCGAACCACTTGCACTGTTATTGAACTGTCTGTGCTAATGGGTTTATATAATCTATCTTATTTTCATGGTTATGTAAACATCTTTTAGCCCTGAAAAATATCACATAATATATAAGTAAAGCGTTTTACAGATACTACACTAGATTCCAGAAAAGTCCGTCCTTGCAAGTTGACAAGTAACAAATAAAAATCATATGTAGGATTTTTGCGACCATGTCGTGACCTCTAGCTTGCATGTACTTCTTATATTTTTTTTACGTATGATTGTTCTGTTTTTATTTATTCCCCATTTTGGGGTATTGTTTTACGATTACGATTTATATCAGTAAACAACAATCAGTTTTAACCCTAAAACGAATCTTAACGAGATAAAAACTATAATGCAATAATGAATATCAACTTAGCAATAGAATATGATTGATAACAAACTTAAAATTTGTGGAAACGGGGAAAAACAAAGAGGATCAAACGCAGCACAGGTCCTTCGCGCGGTAGAGCTCAGCGAGCACTGAAGAAAGTGAACGAGTGTGACAGCACTATAGCCCGAACGTACAGAGCAGCAGTAGCACACGCGATAACAATAGTGCGCGCAAATCTCGACCTTACCGTCACTTGACGCGCAATTCATGTAAAAAATCGTAAAAAAATAACTAGAGTACCCAACTGAAAAATGATAGCAGATAATTTAAAATAAAACGTTTCACATTCAGAGAAAAATCGTGGTTAGGATACGTTGAACCATTGAGGAGTAAAATGAAAAAAAGGGAAATATAAGACGTTACTTTGGAATTATTTTCTATCGAGAAAATTTTATCCAATTGCGTTTTCCATAGCACATAATTTGAAGAATATGCCCAAGATTCATATAGTCTGAAACCAGATCTTTATATATTGTAGTTGTGTCATAAAATGAAATGAAAAACCCACTCCGATGTCGGTATATCCCCTTAACTAATATAGAACTTGTTTAAAACCAATAAAAACAAAACATAATTTATAAATAAGAAACATTATCGACAGTCGAGACCGCTGCCTCGGGGTAGGGTGATTCCGTTCTAATGCCGTCTCTCTTGTACGCGTGACAAAACTCTGACTCCATCCTACTTTCAAATCATTTTATGATTCACCCAAGTCGGCCTTTTTAGATCCCCTGAATGCTGGCGAGATTACCTCTTTGGATTGCTAGACTAATTCTCTGGCCGAGGTAAGCGCCAGCTCTCCGGTCACCTGTGGATTTAACAAAGCGTGACGAAATTTCCTTGAAAAGTTGTCGCGCTTCCGGACTCCACGGGCCCAAAGTCTCGACACCAAACGGCGCAAATATGTAGGGGCTTGAGAGCATTAGTACATTACATCTGAGACCAGTAATTAAAGATATCCTGGACGAGTAAGTTAAAAGGCCAAGCCCGTAGGGCGAGGACTTTTATATACGAGTCCAGGATAGCTAATTATGGTCAAGGCATGTATAGTGCTTTTCTCAAAAATAAAACAAGATATTTTCAAATTATATAAGTTTTTTTATTACGTTAACAAACTCATCTTGAATAACAAACAATCGATCGAGTTTGTTTTATGTGTCACGCAATTTTACTAAAATAATGCTATCGCGGTGTTTGACGTCTTTTGTAGTTAGATTCCCAAGCTCCAGACTTCTACATACACCGTTTTTACTCCCATGATAAGAACAACCTACAACAAAAAACTCAATTTTAATAATGAATTAAAGGCCTATTTATAAATAGAGATGATATATATATATATATATATATATATATATATTTTATAATAATATAATATATATATATATAATATATATGATATAGATGATAAATATCTAGTTATAAAGGTAAATAAATGATGTAATATTATTTTATGGCTCTAAAGTTTTTATTTACCTTTATAACTAGATATTTATCATCTATATGTTGGCTTGAAATATTTTAGACCTCTTGCTTATATAGCCATCTGATTGCCGTTTTAGCCATGCCGTCAAATTGTTATCATTTTTCAAGTTTATTTTATTCTTATTGAGCACAACACATCGGAGCATGGAATACATCGCCCATAAAGTGGAAGGCTGCTTTGTTTGGCCAAGGTGACTGAAATAAGCTAAAAACACATTTTCCGACCAACTGTTCGTGTGTTTATCTGCTTTCCACTTGATGAACTTTTCATAATTTGTTTAAATGTCCTTCCTTAGATTTTGGCGGAAGCAAGCTATTTTTTGCTAATTCCGCTTCCGCTTTTAGATCTGGAGGAGTACAATCTATATCAGAGCCTTCTTCTGAACTCATTTTGTAATTTATTTACACAAAAAACTTTAAATGAAAATATTATGCAACAACATAATTTCCCGCAATTCTTTTTCGTTTTTTTTTTTTACGGCCAGCCCTCTTCATAAAATTGAGTGTTCAATGGTTTTAAATATAACTATAAAATCAATAAAAATAATATATTTTCAATTATAAAATATAGCAAACGTTTTCTGAACACGAAATGGCCGCTAAAAACTGTATGATTGCCAAATAGTCATTTAAAACATAGACACGGATAGTTAAAAAAAAAAACATGGTATGTAATGGATTTTCATACGAATTTCCTGGACAGTTATTTAGATTTCCTGGAGACTTGAAATAGCTCTACAGGATGATGTACTTTCTGGCATGTCTATGCAATATGTAATTAAAGCATCACAACATATTTTTGAGAAAACTATATTTACGCCGTTTGTTCTCCACTGCAGTTGTCGCTGCGGCGCCAGCCGTCTTACAACTTTGATTAAATTAAAATTATAATTTTATTATTTATAGTATAACGTTAACATTTTTTAAAAGTTCGGTTTTGCAAAGTTTTGTAAATTAATTAATTAATTATGGGTCTGAATAATTGCCTTAAATAAATGAATTTTATTTATTTATTTATTTCACACTTCGCATTCGAATCACCTCTAACACCCCCTTGGAGATTCATATTTATTTGTATACTAGCTGATGCCCGCGACTTCGTTCGGATCGAAGAAGATAATGCGGCCACAGTCACAGTGGTGGGATTCCCGCAGTAGAAAGTATCCAGTTTTTAGTTAGATAATAAAGCCGATTCTGAATGCTTTAATTTTAGTTTTAGTGCTGTCCAAACTAAAATTTATTCGATACAAAATAGTCCTTAACAGTTAGAATTAGAAGCTAAATTTGTTAAGGAAATTTTAAACTTTGACAGCACTAGAACTAAAATTAAAGCCTTCAGAATTTACTTTATTAAGTTATTGAACAGTAATCTTCCTTCCTTCTTTAATTGTAATTAATGCCTCACTGCTGAGGATCGAACAGTAGTAACCATACCAAATCTCTGACAGTAATTTTTTTTGGAATATCATCTATGTACAGACAGAAAGACACGGTTCTATTACAGTTTTTCATAATATTTTAAATACTTAACTTTTACAATTTTCAGTGATTATAGTGGTAAAACAGTGTTTATGATAATTCACTTCTTTTATATATTTAACTTTTGCGGTACCACTATAATAGTTTTACACTTCACATAATCATCCACTAAACATTTGTTATAATATAATTCAAACGTTAACCTCTCATTTAGAGTGGAGAAGTAAATTGTAATACTATCAACTTAATTAATAATGCCTTCAAAATCAACTAACTACAATTAACACAAAGTATTGTGAAATCACGGATTGTGAAAAACCCGTCTATTTCTAATTAAACAATGGACATTTTGCGATGACCATTTTTAAAACCATTTCTTTATCTGTTGCCTTTCTGTACATTTCATATGATATATGTTAAAGGTCTGATGGGCGTCGTGTTTTGCGTCGATGCCAGCCCTGATACCTTCCCTGACATGCTGAACTCATGGCTAAGAGAGGCGGGTGCAACGGACGAGGTGAAGCTGCAAGACACACTTGTGAATCACATGTACGCACTGATGTCTGGAAGCGACTCACAATGCCTGCAAAACGAGCTAAACAATACACAAGGCTGGCAAAACAAAGTGGAAGCAGGTGTGAGAGCACTACGAGGCCGTATACCGCATTCGTCACAGTATGCGCGCGCTGTCATTGAGGCGGCACATGCACGTATCGAGCAGGCACGACGGTACGACGTGCAACGACTGCGCGCGCATCCTCTACGCTCGCTGCTTGTAGTGCTGCGCTCAAGCTGTCATCCCGCCTCCATAAAGCCGGACCTTGGTTTGTCGCGCTACTCGGTGCGCACGCCCGTCGTCTACAACCTAAGCGCGGATCATACGCATGCTCTTGATGACCTACGCTGCGCCAACATCGTACATAGACACCTTGACAAGGACATCCTCGATACATTCCAAAATAGGAATCTCTGCGAGGCGTATTTGCTAAATGCATCAACATTTGTCAATTATAGCTGATCACGAAGACGACAATATTAATTTAAAGTTGATTGTATACTAGGTGTAATAATAATAATTTATAAAAGTTGTTTATTTCAATTGCCTAGATTAAAAATATATTTTTGCTATAAATGACTCGTTTAATTTATTGAACTAACAACGAAAGGTGCTCGTTACGATGAGTTGAATTATTATTCAACTTTTTTAAGAGTGCCATTACACACTGAAATAATCAGTTAGCAATAAATTTCAATTAAGACAAATATTTTGAAAAGTTCTCGGACTGGGACTCGAACCTGTGCTCTCTTACTTACAAGGCAAGTGCGTTTTTGTACACTGTCAGGCATGTACAAACATGACATGTACCTACAGATCAGGCTGAACAAAAACACTTGTAATATGCAATAAACATAATAAATATATGCCTTACTCCGCTCATTCGATTAGTCTTGCTTAGATGAAGGACAAGAAACTTAGCAAGATCATTTTTTTTATTTTCATGGTTTGTGTTACTAACAAATAATAGTCTACAAAGTTAAAAAGTAAGCCTATACTTTAATTGAATAAAGAGATAAAAAATACAAGACAGGAGAAATATATGTCGTGAAAGAAAAAATATAAAATACTTTTTTCTACCTGTCCCATCCGCTTTTACAGTCATTGAAATTGATGAATCTTTTAACAAATTAACGTTTATTCTGGAGGAATCATAACAAAAGTTAGGTGATTTTACCAAATACTACCATGAACGTAAAAAAAAGTCGGGACACCGCGTCGCTAACTAATGATTGATTCACAGCAATGGCGGCGCGGCGGCTCAAAGAATATTGTAAGTGTAATCCATAATTTTTAATTTTAATTTTGAACTTTTAATTCTATGGGCCTAAAGGGTCTGATTGTAAACAATTATAAATAAATAAATATGTATGTGAAGTTGAGTGTGTACGAGGTGAGGGAGTGAGTGGAAGAAATAAAACTTATCCAAAATCACTTCGGAACAATTATAAGATTTTCTGTGGCTTCATAGTGCTTAAGGCGATTACCGTCGCCAAATAAGCAGCTCGATATTTGTCGGTACGAATATCAACAGAAACGACATTGAAATAACGTTAATATCAGCGCGCAATGCAAAGTGGCTGTTACGACGCTCGCTGTGTCCTTGATAGGGCGAAATAGGAGAAAATAATACTTTTCACTAGGACGTGATTGTTCGATTGAATAATGTTATGTTATGTTTATAGATATCAAGTTTATCTATTTATCAAAGCATAAATGAATTCAATCGACAAAGCCACTTAGGAGCAGTAGGAAATTCAAGCCAAAAAACACCATTCAGTTAAAAAAATATTTCAGGTAGAAGTTTTGGTGGTATGAAAAAGAAAAATGTTGTATATGTTGTCTAAGAGTTGATTATTCATAATACAGTTTTTCATTATTTTTGGTTTCGCCATAAACGAGAAGTAAGCTTTAGAAAGTACCCATTTGGCAATAGTAAGGCCCTTAAGCAGAAGCCACTGCGTATCCGATGATTTAACATGTTAGTTATTAAGAGAATAAATACTTAGCTCTTTGTTTAATTTATTATAAATGTAGGTGCCCAAAAATAAAAATGATTATTGATAAATTGAGTGCGGAACTTTTCAGGTTTGTCGACACTATAAGTTCGTCTTCGCTGATAGATTAGCTGAGCTAAATTATGTTGATTTATGATATTTAAGAATCGTAAAATGAACTGCCATGCTGACCATGAGGAAATTGTGCAAGATATTTTTCACCGGGATTTTAAGTAGCTGGGCTGTGTGGTCAGATGATCTATACTCAATAACCCTACCATTGCATCCTATCTGTATAGTGTGTGTTTTGTTGTCTAAGCATGTCCCGCTTGAAAGGTGTGTTGAAAAATGGTATTTTATAAAAATGCAATGTTGGGTAACAAATTATATGCAGATACCTATTAAAAATCTGATTGTAAAAATATATAGTTTGGCTATATTTAATTGCTTCTATTTCGAGAATTCCTTGAAAAACCATAAAAAATGTCTGTCCCCCCTTCTTATCTCCAAAACAGGTAGAATAAAAAATATGAAAAAAATCATGGTAATATGTGTTAACGTAAAGATAACAGAACAAATAAAGCGGTTGAAAAATTCACAAAAACAAGATGACAAAATTAAATTTATCATCCACAATACGGAACACTAGGTACGCAAGTCTGAGTCGCACTTCGCCAGTTTTTTCCTTTACATTTGCTATAAGATAAATTTATGAACGGAATTTCAAATTTCTAAGAAAGCTGAAAGTAGTGGATAGCCTTCCATGCTAAGTCAATTTGCAAATTGACTACGTAAAGGACTAATGTTTGTGTACTAAAATTTTATACGTTACACACTTCTAACCAAATCTTTATTGATTTCTTTTAACACTCATTTGTGATGTCTACTGGCCTTTAATGCTAGAAATTATTATTTGCTATGTAACTTCTAACAGTTAAAAAAGTAAATTCCTAAAATCGATAAATGACGATTACTTTTTTCCGTCGTTCGATTTTAATAAAATAAAGCCTATATTATGCTCCAAATTGAGCCCCGTCCACCTGTGAAAACTACATCAAAATAGGGTTCTACTATTTTATTATATGTATTGATATGTATATTGTTGACATAAATTGAATCATCGATGGATTAATTTAACAAAGATTTTGACACGTATAGTCAAATAAACACCAAATCAGCTTCTGCTCAAAACACGTTTCTTGGTTTGATAAATGTAGTTATTTGCTTAAAAAACAAAACTGGATTCAGAATTCAAACTCAGAAAAAGAAAAACCTAAGAAGGAACCACTGACCCTAGAAGGTCTTTTAATAGTAATGTCCCACCTCACACGCAATAACAACCCTATAAAAAAAATCATTGGCCCATTTTGATTCTGTCCCTGTCCCATCCGTCATGTTGTCCTTGTTGAATCCTTTGGCTGCCTTCAGCTACTGAGTAGACCTATGCTCCTCCAATTTCCCGAATATAACCCCAACATGTTTCACAATGTCGGCAATCTACCTGAGGTCTTCCTCTAGACATCTGAGAATTAAACCAGAGTGTATCAAATACTTGATCAACACTATCTACAGCTACAAAATCAGTCACTACACTTATCATTTTCACTTTGCCCCCTGAGTCATTCATTATCCTACTCGTAACTACCAATATATTGTTACGTATTTTTTTGTAATATTTATTTTTTTGTATTTATATTAATAAATATGAAATTTTGACTTTTCTGTCTTTTTAAATAATTAGAATTAGATAAAACACAGTAAAATAAAAAAATAAATGACAACGTCAATTTATGAAGTTTACATATTTTTCAAGAAAATTTTACAAAATAATAATAAATACACAGAAAACTTTCAAAATCACTGCGATATCTCAAAAATCCAGCAAAATACTTGGAAAGAAAAAAAAAAACATTATTTTCCTGCAACACGCTCCACGATTTGGTTCGGTTTGTTTCGAAGAGTACAGAGCTTGTACAGAGGCTATCGGCTCCACAACAACCCGTTGCACCTGTTCACCATATCAACCGACAACCGCCAACAACCAACCTAATCCCTTTGTGCAAATTCAAGCTTTTTAATATACGATAAAAGGGATGATTTTTACCAAATATTGTAAAAGCATGAAAACTTGATGAAAACCTATTGACGTTTGACAAGAATATTTTCCAAGGATATGTGTTATTTAAATAATATTTATTAGATACATAACATAATTTTCATCGGATTGTGCCCGTTTTCTCCTGCTGCTTGGGTTTTTTCTTTTTTTCATGTATTTTCTTTAATGTTATTCTTGTTGTAGTTCGTATTTTTATGTCGTCTTGTAATTTTTTATTTAATACTTATACTTTTTTGATTTTAGGTATTGTTTTTATGTAATCGTCTTGGCACCGTATGTCTCAGGCTGCCCGCGGCACCGGCAGCCAGTTATCGTCGGACGTGCGGTGTCCGGAATGCAATAAACTCTTCAAAGGACAGAGAGGTCTTAAGATCCACATTGGTAAACAACATAATAAAAACAAGCAGACACCAGAACCAGCTCCACCACCTATCTCCAATGGCCCCCCTCTCTGGAAACAATTAGGGACCTTAAAATCTACCACTCTACTTAAGAGGTAATAAATAATAACGATTATAATAGTTGTAAACAGCTTCTAACGTTTGCATTCCGGATACTACACGTAAAAAAGGGAAGGAAGGAGAGCGGCTCCCTCACTCAAAAATTAAAAATAACTGTTTATCAAATACAAATCTTTCACCGGAATGTGACAACAGCAATACTCATTTTACACATAATTTAAACAAAAAAGTAGAAAATAAATTCAATGACGGAGATATAAGAGGAGCCGCACACCTTCTCTTCTCAACCGACACCCTGGCCTTAGACACGCCGGAAACGCTTTCGGCTCTAGCATCAAAGCATCCACCTTCAGCCGGTACCTCGCTTCTCCCGGATACACCCTGTTCTTCTGATCCCACTCCCACGGCGACAGTTAATGAGACCTTGGCTGCCGTGCTGTCTTTCAGGAATGGTTCGGCTGGTGGACTTGATGGTATAAGCCCCCAGCATTTAAAGGATCTTACTTGTGTAACCACTGGTGTCGCCGGCCGCGCCCTCATTGAAGACATTACACGACTGGCCAACCTTATGCTGTCTGGTGGGGTCTACGAGGGTATTACGGATCTGCTCTACGGAGCGAATCTGTGTGCCCTCAAAAAGAAGGATGGGGGTATACGACCCATCGCGGTGGGAAACACATTCCGCCGGATGGTATCCAAAATTTATTGTAAAAATATTCTGGATGATCTTTCAAAAAAATGTCAACCCACTCAACTAGGTTTCGGGAGTAAAGGTGGGTGTGAGGCTGCAGTACATGCAGCCCACACCTTTCTTGAACGCGATGCTGGTGAGGTGCTGTTGAAGGTGGACGTGAAAAACGCTTTCAACTCGGTGGACAGAGGCACTCTGCTGACCGAAGTCAAAACTAACTGTTCGCCAATATATAATTACGTGTCTCAATGTTATAGTAAACCAACAAAATTAATAGGTATATAAAAGCCGCTTACTGGAATCTGCAGTCGGCTGTCAGCAGGGTGACCCTTTAGGACCAGCAATATTTAGTTTGGCCATCAATCCGATCATCCAAGATCTAAATTCGAAATTTAATATTTAGTACTTGGACGATGGCACCATTGGAGGCGATTCAACGTCTGTATTAAACGATTTAGAAAATATCATTCAGAAATTTGGCCAAATTGGCTTAGAACTGAATTATTCAAAATGTGAATTGTTTCTATCCAAATCGATTTCAAGTTATGAAAGAAATAATATAATCGAGAAGTTTAATATCGTGGCTCCTAATATCAAGATTTTAGATAATGAGTCATTACACCTCCTTGGTGCCCCTGAGCTAAGTGAATCAGTTCCCAGGTACGTGAACGACCAGATCTCAAAATTTCTCCTCACTTCAGACCTTTTGGCAAAAATTAACCCTCACATTGCACTTTTTATTATTCGTTTCTGCCTTTTTGTACCCAAATTAACATTTGTTCTGCGATGCTGCCCACTTTGGAAATTTACTTCACTTCTAGAAATTATTGACAATACTCTCCAGCAAACACTTGTTACCATCCTGAACTGTTCACTTACCGATCGGTGCTGGACACAAGCCACCCTCCCAGTCCGGTTTGGTGGCCTGGGAATCCGCAAAATTTCCAGTGTGGCACTCCCAGCCTTTGTCTTCCATCCATAGCACGCATATCCTCTATGCTACCATCATTTTCCCGTCACTTGGTGACGTTGAGGCATCGTGCTTGACGGATGCCAGGGATGCATGGGTGCAAGCCTGTCCTGATGACGATTTGCCCACCGATTTGACACAACAAAATCAGTGGGACGAGCCGATCTGCAGCCAAGTTCAGAGTTCTTTACTAGACACTGCGACAGATTCTGCAGATCGAGCCCGTCTCCTGGCATCTGGCGAGAGAGAGTCCGGGTTCTGGCTGCACGCTGTACCGTCTATTAACATCGGCACGCAACTGGACAGGGTATCTTTCTCCCTAGCTGTCAGCCTCAGACTCGGTGCGAAGACGAATGAGCCACATCGCTGCCGGTGTGGCACAAGCATCGACCAGCTCGGACACCACGGCTTTTCATGCCAGCGTAGTGCTGGCCGCTTGCCGCGCCACGCCAGTATAAATGATGTCATCCGGCGGGCTCTTGCCACCGTCAACGTGCCAGCTATTTTAGAGCCAAAGGACATAACACGTGACGATGGCAAGAGAGCCGATGGGATGACATTAATTCCATGGAAGAACGGCAGAGCTTTGGTGTGGGATGCAACGTTTGTCGACACACTAGCACCGTCCCACACCAGGGTTACTGCCGTCAGGGCTAGTGCGGCTGCGGCAGCGGCTGAGGGAAATAAGATGCATATTTGTGCCTTTTGGGGTCGAGACCCTCGGGCCGTGGGGTCCTGATGCTAAATTATTTTTTAAAGAGTTATCTGCACGGCTGGTCGATGCTTGTGGGGACCCGAAGGCTGGCGCGTATCTTGGCCAGAGAATCAGTCTGGCCATTCAAAGAGGAAACGCTGCCAGCCTTCTAGGTACCCTTCCACATGACGGTGGCGATCTAGATAGGATTTTTTATTTAGTTTAGTTTATTTTTATAAGGTATAGGTTTTATAAGGGTTTTATTTAGGTAAGTGTTTTGTTTTAGTTAAGTTTTATTTTGTAGGTAGATTTTTAAGTGTTTGATTGTTATTTAAGTATTATTTTATTCAAAAGTAAAATAAAATTTTTGTGAGATATATTTCGGGCCATTCGACTGTGACTGATGCCGGGCCCGAATGATATGAAATGTATCTTACTTCTTTTATTGTGTTTTATCATTTTTTTTTATATAAAATATTATATAATATGTTGATAAAATATTTTTTTATAAAATACCGTTTAAGGGCTTTTTTATTCGCCTGATATCGACCCCATTGAGGGCTCAAAATATAGCGCTTATAACTATTGAATTAAGTGTTTATATTTATGCAAAATACATAATAACAAACAAATAATAATAACTACATAGTTTTATGTAGATATTATTAAAAGTTAATTTTTATAAATCAATAAATTTATTCCGGGGCACTACCCCCTTATAATCACACTAAAGGTTTACTGGTAGAGAATCCTAATAAGAATTAAATTGCCTGTGTGCATTGTATTTTTTGTGCAAATAAAGTTTTACGTATATGCATGGGTACTTTTAAATTATGCTTTTGAATTTAAAATCAGCTATTGAAATTAGCTGTCTAGGTACCTAGGTTGTAAACAGAAATTTAAATTGATTTCAAAGTATATAAATAGGCAAATGACTGTATGCAATGGGCCAGTTTCGGTAGTTCTTGGTTCATACTGCAGTGGAAAAACTTTTATGTGAGTGCATAAGTAAACTTTGTAAAAATTTGTAAAAAAAACTAAGACTAGCGAGTTTTGTAGTTCTTAAAATATTTTAGAAAAGATAAGATTTTCTTTCTCCTTATAAGCCCAGCTATTAGTACTAAGAGGACGACATAGGTAGTAAAAATGGAGTTTTCGAAACAATAATGCCAATGGTTTGTAAAAAAAACAGCGTGTCATGATGAATGCAAGCCACTTTGCACAGTTGTTTGCAAGGCACCAATAGTTGATTTGATCTGACGTATTTTGAAATTTGTCCTTCGGGACAGTTGCAACAATGGATCCCCCGTTGTCGTGCGCATCTTTTGGCATCGTTCCTACAAGTAGAAGGGACGTTGTTCACAACACCAAGCTGGCTTAGCGATTAAGGATAAAATATTGTTCGTGTCTTAATATAACAATTATTTTTATTAATAAATAATATTTCGTCTTTGAAGGTGTTACTACATCCAAAAGAGCTGCCACTGAAAAAAATATGTTTATAGCACACCGTGCGTAAAATGACCACAAGTCGGCATTTTCCGCACTTGTACTATAAAAAATTATACGAAACTCGTGCGAGAAACTTTTTCTCGACTCGTGTCGACTCACGTGTCAAACTCACACTCGTCAGAAAACGTTTCATCGCTCTCGTATCGTAATGTACTATTACTTTTTAGAAAAATTATTGAAAATCTGCTCAATTAAATGTCTAGACATAGCAAAGAACTATTTATAAATAGCATAGTTTTCATAGACAACGTCTGTGATGAGCTAAACTTTAAAATTTTGCTAAAAACAGCCACTTTTAGAATAAGTAAACATTCTAGCTGTAAAAGACGTTGTTTCTGAAAACTTTACCTAGTAAAAATAGTTCATTGCTATTTTAGACATTTACTTGAATAGATTTTCAATAATAATTATTAAAGCAAATAAAAAAGTTTTTTTTTTTTCTAAATTTTCAGCATGTTGTAACACCTTGAAAGCTTTTTATTTTGTATTTTATTAACATATTTGCACACTTATATAACAAAAAAGAAAAATAACACTTAAGATATGTTTTGGGCTCTACTGAGCCCGGTTGAGATATGTTAAATTTATTACTGTCTGTAAAATGATAGAAAAAGATAAACAACATTTTCTCGATTTACAGAATGATTAATAATAATTTTAAAACAATGTCTATTTTGAGTTATTAGACAAATTCTCTTTAGTATATACCTAAATACATTATAATTATTTATTTTTATTTGTATTTTTTTTTAATGGTATATGTATTTTATCATTTAATGTTGTTAATTTTTTATGCCGAGAGAGCATGTTTTTAAACGAGAGAGCATGTTTGGCGCAACCGACCCTTTTAATGTTTATGTTTATGTTTATGTTTATAATATATTTTACTAAGTAGTTGAGTAATATATAATAATATATTTAAACCGGTACCCTATAATATTTTGACATCATATCACTACCCTCAACAACTTCCCCATTACAAAAGGTTAGGTGGTAGAGAATACTAAATATTATTAAGCTCGCCTATGAACGAAATTTTTATCTTGTGCAATAAAGAATTTTAGTATTATTATTATTGTATATTTTTATTATATCTCGGGACTATGTAGCCCAGGACCTTTGGGAGGCGTGCTTGGGGCCGAAGCCAACGCGTAGAGGCCCTTTAAATAATTTTATCTAAATGTGATATGACAATCCCTGTACGCAAAGTAGGAGTGCGCCCAAGGCCAACCCCCGGTCTGTGTAGGACTATTGTAAGGAATAAACACGAAGGAAATCAGACAATTGCGTTGAGGTGCTAGTGGACTGGATATCTGGGACTATGGAAGGAACTACAAAGTTTAAAGTACATAGTTTAAATTACAACTACACATTATCTAACAGAACACTTGAAAGAGTGGCTGAGGTGAGGGATCTTGGGGTTCTTTTGGATAGCGAACTTTCATTTCGAGCCCATATGGAAAAGATTGTAGCGAAGTCTTACCGAATGCTTAGGCAGGGCAAGGAATTTAAAAACGCAAGCACACTTATCACTATTTATAATGCATTAGCAAGATCTCACCTTGAGTACGCCTCTGTAGTCTGGAATCCAGTATATCGTACTCATATAAATTCCTTGGAAAAAATTCAGAATAAATTTTTAAAACATCTTAACTATAGAGAAAGAAAGTGTTCTGACTTCAATTTTCAGCCAGATTCGATTGCGTCTCTGGAAGATAGACGCGCCTGCCGTAATCTTTTATTTCTATATAAAATCATCCACAATTTTTCAGATTCTCCCTACCTTTTAAGTAAAATTGGATTTGCTTCGTGCTTTCACTACTCGGGAAAAGTATTTGTTTAATATACCATTTGCAGGTACTAACTACGCAAAAAATAGATTTTTGGTCAGAGCTTGTGATCTTTATAGTAGTATAGTATTGTTCGTTCTGGCCCCCTCGTCTTGAGAACAGGCTCACTAGCGTTCGCCTTCTCCGTCTCAATCCTCGAGGCCAGAACGAACAATACTATATTTTGGGTAACAAACAATCATTCTGGCCCCTATTAAAGGTTTTAAACAACTGCTATCACAAAAATTAAAGGGCCAGAACCCCAATACTACCGTAAAATCAGCAGTAATTGAATTCGTTTTTCAACACACGAGCCAATATAAAATGAGACTGTCAGAACCTTAATACTACCGTTTGAGTAACAAAGAATAAACAATAGAGTTCAGTTCGATACGCCACAAAATAATTCACGATTCTGCATAAATAACCCAAACACCCTGCTATGATTGCATTCTAATATAAGCAATCTCAACTTACACTCCTTTTAAAAGTCTGAGTTTCCAGAATGAAATTTATAAAGCAAACAAATTTACTAGAGCTTGAAAATGTATTTGTAGGAACTACAAAATCAGGGTTCCGCCATGGGAAACTCTTACCCAACACGATTCGATGTCTTGTTTGTGGTCCATCTAATTGTGGTAAAACAAATTTAATAATTGGACTTCTAGTACACGCCAATGGATTGCATTTTTATAATGTTTACGTGTACTCTAAAACTCTGTTCCAACCCAAGTATAAATTTTTGGAAAAAGTACTAAATCTTGTTCCAGAAGTATCGTATTTTAAATATAGTGATAAGGAAGAAGTTTTATGCTCTACAGATGCATTTCCAAACTCTGTTTTTATTTTTGATGATGTTGCATGCGAAAATCAAAACAATATTCGCGATTATTTTGCCATGGGTAGACATAAAAATATAGATTGTTTCTATTTAAACCAAACTTACACAAAAATTCCTAAACAACTAGTTCGTGATAATGCTAATCTAATTATACTTTTTAAACAAGACGATATTAATTTACGTCACATATATGATGAGCATGTTGGCACAGACATGACCTGGCACCAATTTAGGGAGATGTGTTCACATACTTGGAGGGATCCCTTTAGTTATTTAGTAATAAATAAAGATTGTTTGAAAAACAAAGGTTGCTATAGAATGAAATTCGACACTTTTATTAATTTGGACGAATGAAATATATGTAGTGTTCTTTTAATAATTTATCATTATTAATTGTACTACGAAGAAGTGAAGTTGGTAACTGATTCGATATGAATAATGAAAAATCCCTCAAAAAGCAGATAATAAAATCTGCTGAAACTATTAAAAAGAAGATCAGACACATGAAGAATACAAAACAAGATAGTGAAAGTGCTCTGGAATCTGTTTTAAAACCTATTACGGATCCTCTTAATCAATTGGCTAATAGAAACGCCTATTTAGGTGTTAATGTTAAAGATGAAGATAAAAACGAAGAAGATGTTAAAACCACTGCAAGGAAAAGAAAATTGTCTGAAATAAGTACATCATCTCGCAAACACAAGCAATTCCATTCTCAGTTTAATATTGCGAATGAAAGTGTATCTGATATTTCTGATGTAAGTGACAACTGCATCGACAATAATAATAGTGAATTGTTTTTTTCTTCTGATTCAATCAAAGGCTCAAGACAAAAATCTAACTCAACATGTTCTTTGACATCTGAAGGATTTGAAGACGTTCCTTTTGGGGTAAGAATAGAAAAAGGAAAATCAATGATCGGATCAGCACTTCTGTTCATCACAGCTCACAAAATATCAGTTGCAGGGCAAACATATATCAAAACACCGGGAATAACAGAACTTTTATTTAAAAAAAATCCCGATTTGGATGTTGTAACTGAAGAAGATAAAGAAAATTATAAATCTATATTACTAAACACGAACGCTCATCGTCGAGGATATGATCCTGGTCAACCGATCAAAAGCAATAGAGGTGTTAAATACACCCACATTATTAGACCATTGTTTAAATCATCAAGTATGGAAAATGTAACAAAGGGAAAAGGAATACCAATTTTAAAAAAAGTTGTGAAAAATGAGAAATACTTGTTTTGGGATGACCCCAATGAACTGGTGGAAAGACTTAAATTGCTTATTGCATCTCGCGATGCTGGCAACACAGGATTAGATAATGAAATAATATCTATTATCGAAGAATTGCGAGAAAGTGGTATTATAAATTAGATATATTATGTTATTACAAATGTTATACCTTCATTGTTATTATATCCATTGAGGTACTAAGACCATTAAGATGAATATTGATAAATTTGGACACCATGTTCACAGGCAAATGCGTTTGACAGAATCGTTTAATGCAAATATATGTGAAAAAGTATTACATAAAAATATATTGGGTGATTATGATTTAAAAGCCGTAAGGTTAATAGGTTTAAACATACCACAGACATCTGACGAAGCTGTGAATAAGGAGTATGTTGATAAAAATAATCAATTATTTTGCAAAAAGCATGACTTCATTTCCGAAATGAAAAGTATAAAAAATCAAATTCAACTACTTCAAAAACAGTTGGATGAGAAATGTACGTTAGTGCAAGTCAGTAGCTTACTAAAAGACCATCTTGTATCTATAAAATAGGTATAAAATAGATAAAACATGAGTAAACAAGATGTGGTTAATGAAATTCATAAATCGGCAAGAAGAAATTTTTTGCGTCGTTCTGTTATGCTTAAAGGAATTGATGATTTGTGGCAAGCAGACCTAATCGATATAAAAAATTATAAAAAGGATAAAAATGGCCACAAGTTCATTTTAGTTGTAATCGATGCTTTTTCTAAATATGCCTGGGCAGTCCCATTAAAAACAAAAACAAAAAGCGAAGTCGCTTTAGCATTTGAAAGAATTTTAAAAGAAGGACGAAATCCTAAAAACTTACAATCCGATTTTGGTACTGAGTTTTATAATGATACCTTTCAAAAGCTAATGAAAATAAATAAAATTCATCATTATTCTACTTATTCAACTAAAAAAGCCTCTATAGTAGAAAGACTGATCAGAACATTAAAAAATAAACTTTTTAAATATTTTAGTATTGAAGGTAATTATAAATGGTTAGGAAAACCATTAAGAGATATTATGAATAATTATAATAACACTACACACAGTACAATAAAATATAAACCAGCTAAAGTAAATAAATCAAACCAAACATTTATTTTAAACAATATAAAAAAATCACAAAATACTTGTTATATAGAAAAAAAAAAGTTTAATGTAGGTGATTGTGTTCGAATAAGCAAGTATAAGGGAAGTTTTCAAAAAGGTTATACTCCAAATTGGTCCACTGAGTTATTTACTATAATTAAATCAAATAATACAAAACCTCCCACGTATCACATTATGGATCAACATAAAGCTATGATTAAAGGTTGTTTCTATGAACAAGAACTTCAAAAAACAAAACATCCAAATATTTATTTAATTGAAAAGATAATTAAAAAGCAGGGAAATAAGTACTATGTTAAGTGGCTTGGTTTAAGTAGCGATGAAAATAGCTGGATTAACAAGAATGCAGTCGTGAATAAACTAAAGTAATGATATAAGATCATAAAAATAATAAATTATTAAATATAATAAGAGATATTTCTTTTAATACATTTCATTGATAAAACAGTTATGAAAGGAAGAGGACTTATAAATAATTTGATAAACAATTTACCGTTTGAGTTACATTTGCCTGGATATAGCTATTGTGGTCCAGGGACGCGATTACAAGAACGATTACTTAAAGGTGACAGTGGTATAAATCAATTAGATAACGCATGTATGCGACACGATATAGCGTACACTAAATTCAAAAGTTTGCATAAGCGGCATAAAGCTGACAGAGAATTAATGACCATGGCAAAGACAAGACTACAATCAAGTGATGCTAGTAGAGGTGAAAAGATAGCGTCATGGTTGGTTAACAAAGTAATGAAGTTTAAGTTAAAATCTGGTGCAGGTGTCAAAACATTTAAATCTGCAGTATCTAAATTAAAGTCACAACTCAAGAAATTCAAACCTAAAAACAATAAAGATGCCATCAAGTTTGCGTTTCTTGCTGCAAAAAAAATATTTCCTAAAAATGGCAAAGTTAGGCTTCCTAGAATTATACCTATTCCAAAAACTGGAGGAATACTTCCCTTAATTCCTATATTTGCTGGACTGTCAGCACTAGGGTCTTTGGCTGGTGGTGCAGCTGGGATAGCTAAGGCTGTAAATGATTATAAAACAGCACAAAAAAATCTAGTAGAATCTGAACGACATCACAAAGTGATGGAATCTGTAGCTGTAGGTAAAGGTTTATATATCAAACCGTACAAAAAAGGTAAAGGTTTATGCTTAAACTCATCAAAAAACTAGTAATGAGGCTACCCCGTAGGGCACTCTCTAATATTGACATTCTTAAATACACTTAGGAGATACCGTATTTTCGAGGTGTATTCATGAGAGATGGTTTGCCGAGTAAATCGAAACAAATCGAATGTGCCATTATGAATTTAGATAGTTCCAAAAATTCAGGAACTCACTGGGTAGCCTATGCAAAAATAAAAGACTATTGTGAGTATTTTGACAGCTATGGGGATTTAAAACCACCCTCAGAATTAATCACGTACCTTAATAAAAGCACTAACATCTACTACAATTACGTAAACTACCAAAAATTAAATACATTTAATTGTGGACATTTGTGTATAAGATTTCTACAAAGTTTTTGGAATGAACATTTAAATTGACTTGAATCCATGAAAAGTAATCATTTTTACAATGTCATTCACGCTATCAGTTACGGGGTGCGAATCCGCATTGTCAACAATTTATTCACCTGCGCTTCAACTCGACGGTGAATATGAATGCGGACTCATATATTTCTCTACCTTTAACTCGATACCTAACATTGATTACAGAAATAACAGGTTTTACTATGGTGAAAATGAAGTTATTGAAATACCGGAAGGTTCATATGAGTTAGAAGACATTAGTCACTTTTTAAAAACAAACGTCACAGATTGCACTTTTAAGCTGACTTGTAATAACAACACATTAAGCACAAAGATTTTTTGTTCAAAAGAAATTAATTTCGGAAAGAGACAATCTATTGGTCGTATGTTAGGCTTCGGAAATGAAATATTAAAAGCTAATATATCCCATGAATCTTCCTATCCTATAAGCATTTTACCGGCGACCATCATCCGAATCGAATGTGATATTGTAAGCGGGTCTTTTATCAACGGAAAACCTAGTCATATTCTTTACGAGTTTGCACCAAATGTTCCACCAGGCTATAGAATAATAGAAATTCCTAAAACTTTAATTTATTTCCCTGTAAATCAGAACTGTTTAAGTGAAATAAATATACGAATATTGGATAATAACAATAATTTAGTAAATTTGCGACGCGAAGAACTGCAGTTATATTTACATTTAAGACAAAAATGATAGATTTTAATATAACATCTGCACCTAATTTAAAAACTGCCAGTATCAGTGCTACAGTACAACTGAAATCATCTACTGGAAAAAAAAAGTTAAGCAAGGAAAATAAAAAATTTCTGAAACTTATCAAACTTTTAAAATGAGCATTTTAAATGTAACAGACTCGTTTGTTCAAGACAGCAGCATTGAAAGCTATCAGGTTCACTCTTATAAACCATATGTCAACAGCTTCAATAAAAATGACGAAATTAGGATTCCTATTAACCAACAAGATTTGTACGTATTACCTTCAGCTAGCTCTTTGTATATAGAAGGTGCTGCAACTGTACTAAAAAGTAGAGAAGCAAAAGAAAAAGTAAATAGCGTTGAGTTCATAAACAACGCCATACTCTTTCTCTTTCAAGACATTAGATATGAACTAAATGGTGTAGAAATTGACAGAGTAAAAAATGTAGGTATCACAACACTGATGAAATCATTAATATCTATGAATGAAAATGAATCAAAGATGTCCAGGTTTTGGGGTTGGGATACTAACGGTATTAAAAACACTGTAGGTGGCAATTTTTCTGTATGCATTCCTCTTAACAAAATTTTAGGGTTTGCTGAAGACTACAATAAAATTGTTATAAATTGCAAGCATGAGTTAATCCTTTTGCGCAGCAATACCAACCTAAATGCAGTCAAATTAAATACTAACGAAGTTGTTGATGACATCACGATTAGCAAAATTGTGTGGAGGGTACCTCATATTAAAGTATCTGATCGCGAAAGAGTCAACTTGCTAAGATATCTAGAAAAAGATCACGCAATCAATTTTGCATTTAGAAATTGGGACTTATACGAGTACCCTTTATTGCCTAGAGCAACGAAACATACTTGGGCTATTAAAACTACTTCACAAGTAGAAAAGCCACGATTTGTAATTATAGGATTGCAAACAGGTCGTAAAAATATTGGTTCGAAAAATATGTCACAATTTGATCATTGTCATTTGCGCAACGTTAAAGTATTTTTAAATTCTACTTATTATCCATATGAAAGTCTCAATATAAATTTTGCAAAAGATATGTATGCTTTATTATATGAACAATACATAAACTTTCAACATTCTTATTACGGACGTCGTTGTGAACCGTTGTTAAGCTTAACGGAATTTAAGGAAAAAGCGCCATTGTTCGTGATTGATTGCTGTAGACAAAACGAAACATTAAAAACAGGTCCTGTTGACGTACGAATTGAGTTAGAGTCAGACCAAGATATACCCGACAGCACATCAGCCTATTGTCTAATATTAAACGATTGTATTATTGAATATAAACCACTATCAAGTATTGTTAAAAAAATATCATGAGTGCAGATTATATTTTTTGTGATTTGCAAGGTTTTAAAGATCACCATAATAAATTTTTTGTTAAGGAATTTGCACTCGCTACACCTATTTATACTCAAACGTTTCTTGTTAAATCACCTTTTCCTTTTTCTCTATTAACTGATGCAGAAAAGAAACAAGTTAGATGGTTAGAAGTGAATCGAGGGTATCGTTGGAGTGAGGGATTTGTGGATTATAGAGAGTTTTGTAGAATTATGAATAGTTATTTGAAAAATAAAAAGATAATTGTGAAGGGAGCCGAAAAAGTTAATTGGGTTTATAACTTATGTAAAAACTGTATTGTTAAAGATGTTGGTGAACTAGGAAGTCCTAATTTAGAAAATTTACGAGAAATATATTGTCCAAAATACTTAAATTGTATAAGCAACCATCAGAAACATTGTGCTCTAAAAAATGTAATATCTTTAAAAGAATGGTATTATGAAAATAATATGGATTTATTTAACTTTTTAAAACTGTAAAGGAAAGCTTTTACAAAACTGTTGTTAGAATAAGTTAAGGTTATTTTAATAAAAATGTTATCAATTCTTTGTTTTTCAATAAATAAGTGTATATTATTTTGTTTTTTTAATCCTGCAAAGTTGATCAAATAAAAGAAAATTGGTTTTAAAGTATGATGTGTTTTATTTAATACTATAAATAATTGAAAACAATATTTCTTAAAATAATTATAACGCTATGTAAGAATTATCGTACAACTTATGACTAATTTTTTCTATCAGTTTTTCCGCCATTTGGTTTATTTCACACCAGGCGTCAAGAACAACAAACTGCGCACTAGAAGTTTCCAATTCACTGTCACCGCTAAAGTCTATCACTTGAATTTTAATCACTCGTGACCCCTTCCTTGGAGTTTTTGAAATCACATACGATGTTGAGCTCATACTTTTCTTGGCACGCTTCCGTGGTATTTTTTTTTTCTTTAGGCGGTGATACTTGCGCACTAGGAATTGTTACTTCCTCGTCACTTTCTAAACCCTGCAGCATGTTTTGAGCGTAGTAATAACGATTGGTAGAATCCATGGTTACCTGGAAAAAGAAAAATACACTTATTATCTTACCAAAGGACAATTCACAATTTAAAAAATAAGCATTTTAATTTCAACTTACTTTGTACAGACTTTATTTTTTCTGCTTGTCAATCGAATCGTATGATTGCTACCAGTGTTTGTGTGTGAATGAATCACATAAATGATATTGTTTAGCACATCGTTTTGTGCTGAGTTGTCAAGTTGCATGAAGTTGTTTCCTCCCGTACGCAGCGCCAGAACTCATATTACATTATTGCAATTTGTATTTGATGAAACCTGAAACCTGAATATCTTTCGAAGCAGGTGCACCTGCTGTGCATGTTTGAACTTGCACGTTTGATAAAATTAAATTTAGTATAGGAATATATAAGGAATGAAAACAATCCATTTTTGTATTTATGTTATATATTTATTCAATTCGTTCGTAGACTTTACAAATTTTTAGATATATGTTAGTATATATTTTATACACTGACATGTACAATATGTGCAAAGATTAATTTAATACAAAAGAAAAATTAAAACATATTATAAAACTCTATATCTAGGTACCTACATCAACATAACATTTTACAAAGAAACAAGCTGATTTAACATCTTAATTTGAGTGTAACTTTACTTAAACAATTAAATAGGTAAGGACTTGTGACCCCAAGCTAACGTTGATATTTTATCAGATAGAATACAGCGCTTATCATCAGTGTTTGATAATGCGATTTTGTTCACAGACTGTGTGAATATTTCGTGTTTTATAGATTTAAAAAGCATATTTTTTCTTCGTATGATTTTATTATTTAGCAATACATCACTGTAGTCTGATACGCCTAAATCACGAATTACACATTTTTTAACACCCTTTGCTTTTTTTATTGTGTTTTGAACTGTTTTTATACAGTATAATTTTGAACGCAATCCTACAAACTCGGTTAAAATCTGTCCTCCTAATTCATCCTTAAATAAACCAGGAACTTTTTTGTTTTTATTAAGTATTTTAAACTGGTTTTCTGGATCATAGTTACTAGTATCAAAATAGTCAGTAAAAACGTGTATCAAGTCATGGTAAAAATCGATCGTTTCAATGTTATAGACAAAGCTGTCTGTATCTGTATATAAAAGATTAACGCGGTTGCCATATTCGGGTTTTATTACAGAATAGTGGAAGTCATACATGTGACTTTTTGAAAGTTCTAATACAGCAAACCCAATATAAATTGGTTTGTCTAAAATTATTCTTTCAGGCCTCATTTGAATAGCCACTAGATTTTCTGAAAATATAGACGCACTGTGAAAGTTAGGTCTTGCTATTAGTTTGTCAGCTGTTTGAAATTTTTTTGTTTTATTGTTTTGATCATGCCATTGGTTGACCAATTTAACATCCACCCGTTTTTCAGTATCTTCAAGTGTTTTTCCAAAAATAGAATTATTATTTAACTTAAATAAATCTTGCTGGAAAGTAGTTTTTGCTCTTTTTCTTAGTTCGGTATTCAAATCGATATATTCTTTTAAAAATTTACTTTGACGAAACGTGATAACTCTGTGAACTTTTCTGATAATCAATCCGTTTTTTAAACATGTTTTTAGGTGCACGTAATGTATCACATAGTTATATTTATCGTATAAGTTTGGAGTTAATTTTGATGTTTTACCACCTGGAGGTACGAATTTTTCAGCACAAAAAGGATAGTCATTATGTAGGTCATGTAAGTTTTCGGGGTAAATCAAATCAATCTCAAGTATGAAGCCATAGAGTGCGTCATTGGATATATCTAAAATATTCAGCTTTTTGATTTCGGTATCATTCAAAAATCTAAAATTGGAAATTGGAAGTGATTGACACATGCTGTACCCGTATAAGTTATTACAATCAATGTAAATTAAATATGAATTTGGCTTAGATGGATCATGCGATTGCATGTATGTATTATTTGCCTGTGAACTTCTAGTAGAGCACATACAAATTCCCCCCCGAATGCCTTTCTGTATCATGCGTATGATTTCAATGTTATCCAAAAGTTCTAATTTCACTCCGGTTTTTAATAACATACAATCAAATGACATAGCAGGTAAAGTGATATAAAAAGCAGGATCAAGCAGGTAGTGTATTTTACTAGTTAGTCTAAAATTTTCAAATACGTCTGTTAATAGTAAGACGTCAGTTTTCAGGTAAAGATCGGTGTACTCTCCCATGTTTTTAATTTTAAAAGTTGACCAAACGTTTCGGGCGTGCTCATATTCTTGCTCGGTTATATTTTCATCAGTAAGAGAATTATAAAACATTGCCTTCGGTGGTAGTTTCTTTTCAGAAAACAATTTCCAGCTTGACATATAATCGTAAGGGTATACACCCTTGCGAATAAGTAACTTAAACTCATTTTGATCCGGAAAAAAGTCCGACATGTATATGAAGTCAGCTTTACACAACCCTTGTGCTAATTTTTGTAAGCTTGCACCCAAAAACTTGAATGAGTCAACAAAACGGATTTGTGCAAACTGATCATCCGAGATTCGTAAAAATTTTGTGAAAGAAATGTAATTTTCCTTATTTTTAGGAATTATTTTTATTGAACCTGTGAGTTCACTTAGTTCTTTAATAAATAAATGACAATCATAGCCTGAAAGGTTATGAAAAAATACAGGAATTAGTTTTGGTACGCAAAACCGTAAGTTACAGTACTGATGTGCTGCACCACGGTATCTACCAGTTAAATGGCAATGATCTCTCACCTTTTCTGAGAATAAAAAATGACCACAAATATGGCAACAATCAGCTTGTTTGTGTTTTTTAGCATCCATTCTTGTAAATATCATAGGGATTTCTTTGTTTAAGAATCCATAAATTCTTTTTACTTCACAAGCGATAAGCTTAACAAATTTTTGAACACAATCTGATCCGCGATACTGAACAAAACGATTTAAGCTTTTATCATACGAGCAAACAATATGGTAAGCGAAGGCTATCGCTATGTGTTTTTTACAATTTACTGTAAAGCTGTAATCTGGGTTGGGTTTACAAGTTTGATAAGGTACAAGAAGCGTTTCAAAATCCGCGTATATTACGAAAGGAACATCCTGTTTTCGATCAAAGTTTTTAAACTCAAGATAGGTACCTTTTCTAGGAATAACAGTGGCTACACCGCTACACAAATGATTTTGCGAGACCTTTTCAGATGAGAAAAACATTAGACAATCCTCACAAAAATATAATTTGCCGTGATTTTTTGTGATTTGACTGCGAACAAGACGTGGTAAATTTTTTATCAAAACGTAATGACTCTTGTCACCTCTCTCCAGCAACAGTAAATTGACACGTTTACTTCTTGTTTTGTAAGACGATCTATAAATAGGACCTACTACAATTCTATTATATTGAAGGGAATAAATGTTTACGCTTATATTAGGATTATTACACTCAAATGTTTTAATATCCGACAAGGTAACAGGAAAACTTAATCCTTCCGTATTTAACACTTTGGAAAAATGGGGATAAGATGACGTATTCCCTTTTTTGTTTTTGGCTAAGCAAATTGCCGCGACAACGCTCCACAAGAAACAAAATACATCCTTATTTTTAACATTTACACATGCCTTCTTGTTTTTTATTTCTGGTGGTAATTCCATATAGGTTGATCCACTCAGTGGTTGATATTTGTTGATATTAATTTCCAAATATAAATTATTGAGAAAACTCCAACCACTGTCACGTTCTTCGAATGTTTCAATTTTTTTCTTTATTTGAGTTATTGTTTCGAATATAAGTTGTTGACAGTCAAAATTCCTATGTAATGTTTTATTTTTTGTAGCAAAAGATTTTATCTCTTGTCCCTCATTTTTAAATAATACAAAGTTACAAAAAAATTCGAAATTAACTTTTACGCTCACATGTTGCTTGATTGCCTTGAGTAAAAGATTACGTATTTTTGAAGTTACATTATTCAAGAATGTTTCGGGTAAGCAGTTTTCAAATTCCGCTGCCAGTATTCTATAGCTTGATATACGTCCTCGAAATGCTGACGCAACCTCAACGATACCGTCATGTACTGGAGCAGTACAATTTTCTTTATGTTTGTTACTACGCAAATGACCAACAAAGTTTTTTTTTTGTACTTCTATTGAACAAGCTGTGCAATATGGCATTTTGTTATAAAATAAAAAGAAAAAAAATTGTAAATAATGATTTGATGAAATGTGTGCAATATTGAAAGATTATCGTTACAGTCCTGTTATTATTTACTATAGGCACCTGAGAAATACAGTTGGTATATATAATTTATTAATTATATTCATTACATATACAGTAGAATCCTAAGAAAACGACTTTGTTTATAACGGTTATACGTTTTTAGCAACGAAAATGTAAACTTAAGTTAAGTTTCATATAGACGATCTATGAAAACATATCCGTATAAGAATGACTCCGGTTTAAGCGGTCAACTGCTTATAGTGACCTATTTTGACAAAAAAATTGTCCTGTTAGAACGACGCGCCCCTCGCCCCGCTATCCGGATTCTACTGTACATTTATTAATTAATTAAAACATTTATTTAAATTTAACGGCGCTGCTATAAAAAGTTGGCTCACTGTCTTGAAACAACGGCTTAGTTTGATTTATAAATTTCTGCAACTGCTCCCACTGGGGTGTGCGTCGATCTAGTTGTGCCCTTAGTAGAAACAAGGATTTTTTCCAATGCTCTGGTTGTTTTGCGTCCACGGTCGTGTATACACGCAAGTCGATAAAGTACTCGCCTTCAAGTGGTGCTGTCCGACGCACAGAACCGTTGGCAACTTTTGCAGTAAATGATGATGTCACAGAGTTCGGTGTCCCATTAGAGACTACGGCGTCGTCATCATCCGATAAAACGCCGAATAGGTCGAACTCACGCCCCTTTTTTTCAGCAGAAGTAACCGCAGGCTTCTTTTTAGATCTGTGAGCAAAAAGATAATACATAAAAAAATAGTCCAGAAATTTTTACTTACCACAATAATTTTGGATGTGTACGTTGAAGCTCAATCAAGTTATTTGTTATATATGCCTAAATTTACAAGTTTATTTTCATGACTAATGATTGAATGAACAGTTTCGTTATTGACCTTCTATTACGTTAAGTATATTTAAGTTATGAAATATAACATTTTTATTTTTTAAATTATTTTGTTTTGGATTTAGACAGGAGTGAAATTTATGAAAGTATAGTACACTTACCTCGAAGAATCAGCTGCTTTTTCAGCCTTCCGCTTGGGCGTTTTTGCAACTGCCGCCTTTTTAACTTCAGTCCTTTCGGAGACAAAACTTTCAATTTCAGAGTCAGACCTAGAAAAGAAAAATACACATAAGTACACCACATTACCCACGTATATGAAAAAACCCTCGTATATTTTGTGAGTATAAAACAGAACGGGCAGAAGGGTTGACTTAATTTCAATTTGCCAAAATATTATTAGATTGTAAAGTGGGTTGCTTGGTACAGGGTAATATTGATGAATATTGATAAAGCAATACCTCATTGTCACCAAGCCGGCAAGTCAAAGACCAGTCCGTTGCAAAGTTTCAATTTGGTAGGTAACCAAGCCGGCAGGAAAACCATTCCGTTGCTTGGATACCATTTAGTAACCTGTTTATACTCACATACATTTTAAGCGGGATTCTTGAAGTATTCTTGCTGTAGGAAGATTTCTCACTAGACTGTACTGCTGTTGACTGTAATAAATTTGACAAAAGCCTGTCGATTTATAGGGCAAAAATGCAAACCTTTCAATATTTGTAGTTTGGTAGCGAAATGTATATACCACGCATGAAACTGTTGAGAAATAATATACCTTATTGCCTACATTATAGCATTTATTTAAGAGTTGACAATTTTATGTATATAAATCATTTTATCAATAAAAGCTCATGGAAGGAATATTTACCTTAGCAAGCATTACTTTGAAGTCAGGGGTTTTTAACTAATGGTGTAAGAATTACAACACAAAGCCTTCTGAACTACTAACACAATTGTACACAATCTGTAGGTTCTTTCGACGTAAACGTTATTAGCTTGAACAAACTTGAAGAAACCCTAAAAACAAGCAACAGAGTCGACTGGATTCTCGTAAAAACGCTGCGTATATTATACAGAGACTACGATTCTATAGAGCTTGTTAAGCAAACGTAAAAATGAAGTGAAAATTTAGGTCGATTTATTCAAGATAGGAAATAATAACAAAAAAATAATCAAGTAGCACCCCGTTTGAGAGGGTTGAGAACTCCTGGTGAGAAAGTAAAAAACTTGCATGCATGCTGGTAACAATATTATACATCCTTGAATAAAATTAAATTATAGTAGGGTTGTACGTACATGTACATTGTTCTTTTTTTAAATTGTTACATTTCAAAACAAGATTATTGCATTAAATTTTAGATGAATGGAATTATGATGGCAAAGGAAGATAATGTGTGTTTAAATCAATTATATAAAATAGTTGCCCGTGGTTTTAAACGTTTTCATTTGTAACGGATCCCTTATAAGTTCATATAGTTTTGCGCTGCAGAATATCCTGCTGCAAAAGATTTATTTTAACGCTTTGATCTGTTAAAGCTAAAATTAAACAAACAAACAAACCAATTTTACGATTTTTTATATTTTGTCATTAAGTCATAGTATATTAGGTATACAATACAACACTCAACAGTAGTTTTTCACACTTCGTAAATTTGACAACCCTATACAATACTACCTAATAAGCAGATTCAAAACGTGTTCAAACACGATAAAGTTTTGTACAATGAGTGTTGCCAGACATTAGGAATCTGTCTACATGTTGGCTTTTAAAAAAGAGTTCTTTGTAAGGTAAGAAGTAAGATATACAAATAAACGCAATTCAAGATGATTTATTCCGTAGTTTATAATTTACCTAACGAGTTTTTTAAATGATATCTATGGGAAATGTCAATCTCGTCTCGATAAAGATATGTTATATCCTTATAAATATTGTTATTTTTAGTTTATGTTTAAAAGTTTATTTGAACCAAACTAAAATTAGATTGATTTTTTAACAGAGAACTTTAACAGAGGCCTTTTTTATTTTTAAGTTTGTCTTAAACAAAACATTATTATCATACTTTCTAAGATTTTTTTCCCTTTGAATCTGGCAACCCAATTTGCAATTTGACTCTACAATCGAAAATAATGTAAGTGTGAAACCAGTGGTTCTTAACCTGTATAGTAAGCCATCAATAATTGAAGAGCCTTGCTCTTGACTTAAGGTAAGATCGTGGCGGAAGTCCATTGTAAAGCAAAGTTTAATAAAGTATAATTCAGAGTGTTAACTTATGGCACGTTATCATCAATAATTTAAGAGCCTTGCTCTTGACCTAAGGCAAGATCGTGGCGGAAGTCAATTTTAAAGCAATTGTTACCGCAAATCAATAATTCAGAGTGTTAACTTATGGTACGTTATCATCAATAATTTAAGAGCCTTGCTCTTGACTTAAGGCAAGATCATAGCGTAAGTCGATTGTAAATCAAATGTTATCGAGAATCAATAATTAAGAATGTTAACTTATGGTACGTCATCGAGAATGATTTATCTTATCTGTATGGGCGCAACTTTGCCATAAAATTTGGTAACCTGCGGTAATACCCAACCAAACTTTCCCACCATTTATAAAGTTTGAGTACTTTTGGTATAACCAACAAATCAGCATAACTATATTCAATCACACGCTCGTAATAAGATATCTGATTCTTTGCGAAATTCTACTTAAATTTAATGCTTACAAACAAGTTCAAAATCGTGGGATATTGCACAATTTTAAAATCAAAGAAAAATTTTATTTGACGCGGTCGCACGTTTATTAAACATTTTACTTGAAATCAAGAACCAGCATCCAGTATACAAAGTAAGTTGAAATTATAATGCTAGTTGCACAAATTGTTACTTTTCCTTTGGTACGATACTAAGTGCTTTTTTCTTTTTTCAGTTAATCATGGATCCAAATTGCACGGCTTGCGTGGTGGAACGTAAAAGGCGTAGGGTAAAGAGCATCCCCTCGACATCCTACGTGAGGGTAAAAACACCAAGAAAGGGGTCAAGAGTCATCAAAATAAAAGTTACAGACTTTAATGGTGATGATAAAGTGGTGACGTCGAAGGCACAGTATGTTGTCCTCGACGCCGAGTGCAAAATTAGTGCAATGACTGAGGAACTTTTAAAACAAATTAGTTGTAAGTTAAATGACAATTCCTATATTGCCTTATAATTAAGAAAAAGTGATACTCGTATTAAAAAACTTGCTCTAAACTAATTTTCATATATTTAATAAACTTCATAGTGTACTAAAAATAAAAAAACCTCAGAATTAAATAAACTATTATAAAAACTATATAAAAACTAAACTTAATCTAACAGCAGTTGTTTGAAACTTATCATTGTAGTTTCAAAAAGTTTTAGCTTTTTTTAAGTAGGTATTAATTTTAAATAGCCAATCTTTTAATGAAAAATCGAGTCGTGTCAGATAAGAGTTTCCCGTCGCGGAACCCTGATTTTTTCGTGAGCTTATATTATTTGTCATCGGCTACTGGGAGATACATTTACAAGGTAAGAAAATTGTTTATTATTTTGTTACTCAAACGGTAGTATTAAGGTTCTGACAGTCTCATTTTATATTGGCTCGTGTGTTGAAAAACGAATTCAATTACTGCTGATTTTACGGTAGTATTGGGGTTCTGGCCCTTTAATTTTTGTGATAGCAGTTGTTTAAAACCTTTAATAGGGGCCAGAATGATTGTTTGTTACCCAAAATATAGTATTGTTCGTTCTGGCCTCGAGGATTGAGACGGAGAAGGCGAACGCTAGTGAGCCTGTTCTCAAGACGAGGGGGCCAGAACGAACAATACTATACTACTCTTTATAACAAAGACTTTATTGATCTCGACATATTGCATCTTTCGCTGGGTCAGTTTAGAGGTAAATTATTTAATACTTTTAAAAACATTTGTTAGTTTTTTTTTATTAATTTTGTATACGTCTATCAATATTTTCATTTTAGTTTGTTTTTTTTCTCTATGTGCCGGTAGTTTATATAGCTTGTTGTGTGTGTTTTTAATAATTAGTACCTTGCGTTGTTGTTAAAAAAAAAGTGCGTTAATTAATTTTACTACTAAGATTTCTGTGGAAACGATTTTGGTTTTGTATTTTATATATTTTTAATTGTAATTATGTTATAAGAAAACTGTATCTTTCCCAATAAATAAATAAATAAATAAACTATGGCACCTGCCCGATCTATGTTAACAACACGGAAAAATGGGCAGGCGGAGACTCGCCAACTAAATTAAATGGGCCCCCCCAAACGGTCGCTCGCACGGAGAGACAAGGGGGCAACATTTGCTGAGCAGCTAAAGGGTGAAGAGGTGTCACTGGTCTTTAAGGCGTATAACCACGCTAATTAAGCAACTCGATGTGTGTCGGTACAAATACCAACGGAAACGACATTGAAATAATGTTCATTTCAGCGTGCCTTGAAAAGTGGCTGTTACGACAACCGCTGCGTCTCCGGCTAGCGCAAAATACCAGAAAATAATACTTTTCACATGGACGCCATGAACGGAAAAAAAAAATTGTACTTGAATTTCTTAGATCTAAAAATTTCCTATAATTTGGTGAAATAATAATTAAAATCGCTTCAGGCGTTTGAAAGGAGTAAGAGAATTCTTGTGTTAATCATGTGAAACTTTCGATGACTTTCGATTTTTTTTGTCAAAACTTACAATAGAAAAACTGTTTATGAAACTTAAAATTTGTTTTTGATTCTATAATGCCTATCATGTATTTTTATAAAAGTTTTTGGACCACCCGTGTGGGAGGAGTAGACCTTCAAAGACAGGTCCAAATTGCAGTTGGCGTATCCATTCGCCTTAAAAGACAATCACTTGCTCCCAGAGGGGCATCATGTGCCCACTCGCCACTTACGTTTCACTCTGACCGGCCTCCCACGGCAAGCCAAATGTGGAGGATCTGTCCCTCGTCATTTTTTACTCCGGCCGGCCAGCAAAGGCAAGCCGAAGATGAGGAACAGGACCTTCCCCCGGGAGCACGTTCGGGTCCGTGGGGTCGCTACTGCCCAACAGCTTGCCTCAAGCTGCCCTGCGTTATGCCATTGTCCTGTTAGCCGTATAAGTTTTGTACACGTTGCCCGCCTCTCACGTGGCCTGATGTTTGGCTCGGACGTAGGGTTGGATTTTGAGAGGCTTATTATTATTATTAAAACTCGCGTGAACTGACATACTAAATTATTATTACATACGGCTTGAACACTCACGAGCCGAAATTGTATCGGTGAAACGGTTGGCATATGCCGTATGTAATAATAATTAAGGCTTATTATTATTATTATTATTGATTTGTCTGTCAGTTATATTGTTTTAATGTTTCATAATACGTAATATGTTTTTTGTTTGACAGATAAATATGCCAAATTTCGTTTCTTTTGAGAACTTATTTTGTTTGGGTCATATTATGTCATACTTTAAAGTGTCAAATAAAGAGTTCATATTAAAAATTAACTTTTTTATAGAATATTTCAGAACGTTTATAAACGTTGTTCCACAACGATCGTTGACCGTTAATGCATGTAGTGCTACGTAGCAAGGGTAGGCAAGCGTCCAAATCTTTTTTTCAATGCAAGTGCTCGTAAAGGCCCACTTTTTATGCATCTAATCCGAACAGAAAGTCGATTCTTTTGCCCTAGGGCTTTATTATTATTATTTTTTATTTATTTACGAGAAGTTGGCTAACCTGCAACCTTTCTGGTGTACCATAAATGTTATACTTTTTTTCCACTGTTTAACGGCTCTGGATACAGTCCTTTTGAGCCAATCAATAACTTGCAAAATTGTAACAATGTAACTTTCAACTTAAATAATTCAATTGTTTTCTTTGATAATATTTGTTTTATTTCTTCACATTATGCATTGAAAACGTAGTATGATACACGGACGTAAGAGCAATAAATTACTCGGTTACGTTTAAATCGTCATCGTAATTTATTCCTTTTCGCCCTTGTACCATAAACTACTATAACGAAGACGCTTATGTCCGCGTTAACGTGTTAACCTCTTTCTATTTGGTATACCCCCTCCACCACAGATACAAAAAGAATGCGTTCACAGAGTAACTGTGTCCACATGTAGTACGTTGTACGGGAACGTGAGACTGCCTTCCGAGCGCGAGTAGAGTTTCTTCTGTTTCGTTATTAGATCACGTACCACACTTTTGTGTGCCCCACGTGGAATTCTTTTAACGATACGACAGTTTATTTTCAATTCTCATAGCTTAATTTATAAAAGATTTTTTAAATATTTTTCCAGAGAATATACATCATTTTAGGACATTGTTTTTGAATTTTTTTTTGTAGGACATTGTTTTATATGATATTTAAAAGAATGGTCCGATATGACGTCACTTGAGAATTGTAGACATTATGCTGATTGTGATTTGTGATTGCCTATAAAAAAGTGGCTTGTCTCTGTCTGCTTACTCATCTGTGATCCAGCTGTCAAATTAGTGAAAATTATTATAAATTTATCATGATAGCAAAAGACACATTTCTAAACAGCCATTTCTCAAGTGACGTCACACGAAGGCAAATATAAGTTGCAGCTTTTTCGTAAAAATATTCATCATCATGAGATTTTTTAGACCACAAATTCGAAAATACGGCTTATTAAACCTAAATCTCGAAATGGTTTTCGAATTAACGCACCTTAACATAATTTAATCTAAGCAAAGGAGACTGTTCTTTTTCGTATGGAAAGTGGTCTATGAACCAACAGATATAATATTGTGGTTTTTACATTAGCAAATACACTTCTGCGCGAAAGGGCATCAAAATCTGACCCGACAGTTTTTTCGGTACTTTTCGGACAGAAAGAGGTGGCGCCAGAGCGTCTTCCAAGACTCGGCGTGTAGTTTAGTATAACAGGCCATTTATTTATAGTTCTTAGGTCGGCGTTATTGTAGTCAAAAATGTAATAAATGTAGCTCATTGCAAAATCGGAGTTCTTATAAGTTCCTTACTTTATTATAACATTATTGTAATAAAAATACTTAATTAAAGTAACATAATAATATATTTGACTTGAAATATCTCAAAACTCTCGGGTCAGATTTTGATGACGTCATAACAAAAAAATACCGTCTAAATGTGTACTTCCTAAAAAAAAATTACTCCATATCTGTTGGTCTATAGACCACTTTCGCCCAGTCTTCTTAAGACTATTTTGGTAAAAGGGTTCATTTGTTGCCCTTATAAGAATAATACTAGTATGATATCTATGATTTTTTGCCTGTGGAGGTGATAAGATTGTAGAATTCATGTCTATTTTTTGGTAGGTAAGTCAATGATTATTTGCTGTGATAAACTAGTCCTGGTCTGTTTGTGTGTTCGTACTTTATGTATTTTTAATTTTTTTTGGCCCTTTAATGCTTCTCCTAATACCAAGGACCTTAAACTCAGTAGTTTTGTACTTATTTTATACGGTAACTGTAGCATTTTTTAATAGAAGAAAAATACATAGTAATTTAGATGACACACGTCTTGAGTTAAAATTGTATAAATTTCAGTATATACATTAACTATTATCTTTTCATGATTTTTAAAGAATTATCCGATATGACGTCACTTGAGAATTTGTACGGATTGTGATGAGTGATTGCTTATAAAAAAGTGGCCTGTCTCTGTCTGTGTCCTCATATGTCATCCATCTGTCAAATCAGTCGGAAGGAAATTATTATAAATTTATCTTAATAGCAAAGGACACATTTTTAAACAGCCATTTCTCAAGTGACGTCACACGAAGGCAAATGGAAGTAGCAGTTTTTTCGTAAAAATATTCATCATCATGAGGTTTTTAGACCAAAAGTTCGAAAATACGGCTTATTAAACCTAAATTGTTTTTGAATTAACACTCCTTAACATAATTTAATATATGCGAATTGTACAGTTACATTCATGACATCATAACACACATTGCGTACATGACTGAATGTTACTTACATGACCATTAAAAATCTTATTTCATACAGTCTTCTTCTCAACATAATATTTACGTCTCTTTTTGGACATATGCTAATCTTGGAGGAGATATGCCAGTTCATAATGTGTAGGAGTTACTGGTAATAAATATATTCACTTTTGAAAAGATTTATGTATATTTATACGAGTAAATAATTAAATAAAATACTTTATGATATAAATTAAACAGTTTAAGATATATTTCGGGTCTGATCTGTTATCAGTTCAGTAAATACTAATAACATGTTAAGTATACTAATAACATGTTATAAGTATACTTAACTGATAACAGGTCTATATCGGACCCGAAATATATCTTAAACTGTTTAATTTTATAATATAAAGTGTTTTATTTTACTATTTACTCGTATAAATATATATAAATTTTGTTACATGATACAAATATTGATGTGGTTGTTTCTGAATTTTATTTTAATATACAGAAGTGAAGCAAGAAAATTCTAAGTTTACCCTTATTTTTCGATTTATAGTCCACTTGTAAAAATATAACTGCTACAGTTTTGATCGAAATAGTATGAAAATTTACAAACCTCTAGACAAAACAATATAATATAATATGGTTTTGTCATTTCTTGGAAATTTATTTTACATAAAATTAATTAAAAACACATTATTTTCGCACTTGTCAGCCGCAGCGACTGACGTTACAGCCATGTTACAGTGCGAGCTGATTTTGTTCAAAATTTCAGCAACCACGATTCGAGTTGCTAATTTTTCAAACATTCGGTTGTGCCCCCTTCTCTCTGCTCTGGGCATCGGTTGAGTTTTTCCAATATGCAAATAACAATCATTTAATTTTTTTTTTATTTATAGTTTTTGACGCTTTTTTGAGGACAGTTAGTCATTATCAAAATACGGTAAATTATCAAAGTAGGGTGCACACTATCCTAGAATTTGGCTCATCCTCTTTGTTCATGCTTTCGTAAATTAATCTCGGATGTAAATGCGGACCTAAACCTGCGGTTTAGATAGAGGTTTTCTCTTAAATTCATTTAAAGAGCCTTGTGGAAAATGTCTCTGAGTCGACTAGGAACATTTTTCACTGAGCCCTTAAAATGCTTTATAGATTTTGGAAAAAAGGGGCTTTAGTACCATTATCTTATGATCTGACACGTGCGTCCGTCTGTCCATCCATCTGTCAACACAACGCAGCCTCGAATTATCAAGATGGACTAAGTGAAAAAAGTATCAAGGTCGACTTAGAGATTTTTTCCACTTGGCTCTTCAAGTTGTGAACGTAATGTCTCACTTATGAGCACAGTCAAGTCCCTGACAAATGTGTGATATTCCACGAAGCATTAACTCTTTTTTTAACGCAATGTTTACATAATGAATAAGAATAATGAATAATGTTCGAATAACTTGTCGACACCCCTGCTTCTAACAATGCACAAATAGGTACCTACTCAACTTTGACCAAAATTTAACATTAAATTAATTAATATTACTTAATTTAAATGCAACAACACACGAAATCGAATAAATATAAGGAATAAAATAAAAAGAAAAAACGTTCAAGTGCGAGTCAGACTCGCATACCTAGGGTTCCGTAATGCGACAGTTTTGGGAATTGTCATTTTTTTTCATGAATTTCTGAACAATCTTTCCTGTAATTTTTACGTAAGCTTATATTACCATGATTTTTTTCATATTTTTCGGTCCACCAGTTTTGGAGATAAGAGGGAGGGACATATACTTATTTGTGGCTTTTCGAGGATTTCTCGAAATAGATGCAAGTAAGTATAGCCAAACTATATATTTTTACAATCAGCTCTTTAAAATCTGCAATTTCATTTTTCTTTCATTTATTGGAAATATTTTGAACAGTTTGAACTTTTTATTTATACCGTGCTATGTTAATGCTATTTTTGTGCCAAATTTCAAGTTTTTATCTTTAACGGTCCTAAAATTATGAGGCTGTGACATACGGACGGATGGATAACGGAGTCTCACCATAAAGGTACCTTTAGTACCTCTTAGGTACTACGGAACTCTAAAAATAACGACATGAACCCCAAGGGGGTGTCACAGGTATTCCCGAGTGTGAACTGTAAAATTCTTTAAACTTTCAAAGAGCCCTGACCCAAAATGAGCTATGGACGCTACTTAGCTTATCGCAAAGCTGTTATTCTGCTAAACTTTTAGATTAAGAGCGATCACAAGATCAAATTTTTAAAATAAAAAAGTATTTGTTTGCTCTTTGGTTTATTAATTGTTACTTACCTCTCTTGGGCTGTAAATATTTAGTTGCGACCTACTTTCAGAGCATCAATGATGCAAAATATTATAATTTTAGTTGTTCGTCTATGATTTTAGCATGGCGCCAGATCCTCAAGAGCACCAAGAAGCAGTGGAGGTGACGATCTCTAAAGCATCTCGTCAAGATGGGGAGATGGTGGTCATCTCGGGGATGTCGGGTCTCTATCCTAACTCCTACAATGTACAGGATCTATCGAAAATTTTATACAATAAGGTATTTTAGACAATTTACAAATATCTCTTAGTCATTAAATAAATACTTAGGTAATAGTGGGGCAGATTGCTGGAACAAATTGTCGTAAATGTGGACTGACCGGACAAAAGTACCAAATTTTTTCCAGGTGCTCGTTAAGTACTAAGCTTTAAATTTTTGATAGGAACCAGCACCTCCGTCAGCCATCTTGGATTTTACGGCAGCCACGTTTAAATATAAGTTTGTTACTGATATCTAAGTTTCTAATATACCTAAAAACACGAAATTGGTGTCGAAATATTTATACGTGTATACTAGCTTTTGTGCGCGGCTTCGTACGCGTTGATTAAGGTTTTGTGTAGTCCTATCAAATCTGTAAATACTTTTTATATGTACCTGACTCTGCTTCGAAGTGCTTCTGGTTCTCATCATCTCTAATTTTATCCCCATGTATAATGTCAGCGGATCGACACTATTATTTGTTCTCTGAATTAATTATCTGCTGTCTTTGGCGAAGCTAGCTCCCTCAAACAAAAATGCAGATGATTTTACAAAATCTTCAGATCTACATTTAACTAACTCGTTACAGGCCTTTGAAGCAATAGGTATGGTGGTCCAAACTGGAACCCATGAAGCACCTACTTTTTTTGAGTCCAGCCCCAGCCTTCTGGACTAGGGGTATGCTGTTGGCTATGTTCACTAGTGCACCATACTCCTGCCTGATATGCAGCGCGCTTCCAGTGTTGGAGTAGTGCGTCTTTTGTTGGGGGAAGATTCTCCATGGCCTTATTCTTTTGACAAAACAGCTCTTTTCGGGCTTCATTTACATCGTCTAATTCACAGTTCTTATCCTACATGATGACAGTGAACCGTTCTATGAGTTTGAAATTTACATTTTCAAAATCAAGTTCAGTGTATGGATGAAGTGCCATGTAGTAGGTAAAGGCATGTGTCACTTGGGGATAATAATTCCACACCTCCCACGCAGATTTTTTTATTAACTTTATTTTACATTTATTATTTGTTATTAATCTGCGGAAATTTCAAGTGTTATAGTTTTATTACGGTAAAAAAAACGCCATAAAATTACGTTTCATGTATGGGGACACTGTTTAATTTTTCATTTGTACTTTTTTTTCTTAATTTTTGTTACAGCAACAATAAAAATACAAACTCTGAGAAAATTTTAACAGTCTAGCTATTACTGACACGCTGACAGACGGACGGACAGCGGAGGCTTAGTAACAGTGTTCCGTTTGGTATCCTTTAGAAACCCGACCCTAAAAAATATTTATTTAAATTTCCTGACCCCAAATATGTATATTTAGACACCAAGTTTGTGATTCTAAGTGATTTAGAACTCGAGATATTAATAATATACTTATAATTCAAAATGGCCGCCGTAAAATCCAAGATGGCCGATGGAGGTGTTGGTTCCTATCAAAAACCTAAAGCTATGTACCTAGCTAGTACCTTGACAAAAATTGGTGCTTTTGTCCAGCGTGTCCACATCATCAAGTGAATCTGCCTCACTATAAACATATTTTTCAGTTGTATTTGTATAATTTATAACAGATGAAAGTGGAAATGAGCAAAAGAATTATCGAAAGACCCGTTAAGCTAATAACAGTCATAATTAACAGTCTCGAATAAACCGATACTTGTAATCTTAATAAATGATTGTATTTCAGGTTAATCCAGTAGATTGTGACAAGCCTCGATGGAATTATGATCATCCAGAATTAACACAACAACTGGGAAAAATCCCTGAACTAAATACCTTTGATGCTCAATTCTTCAAGGTGCACTTTCGTCAATCTAACAATATGGATCCAATGAGTCGGAAGCTGCTGGAACAAACTTTTCAAGCTATTTACGATGCTGGTTGGTTTAATAACATCATCTATACTGTAGGCATTTAGAGTTTAGGCATCGATACTCGGTAAAGACTGCGTTATTATTATATTTGTATGAGAAATTGTTCAGCGCCCCTAGCGGAATACGCTGAAATATTTTAAATAGACCAGGGCCCGTAGCATAAGGTTTAATCGCGCGCGAGACGCTACTAGTTGAATCACAAGTGCAAGAAGCGTGACATACTGTTTAATTGCAAAAACATCGTGTGACGCTCCTTGCACTTGTGATTCAACAAAATTACGCCACGCGCGATTAAACCTTATACTACGGGTGCAGAAGACCAATTATTAGTAACTAGCTTCTGCCCGCAGCTTCGCCCACGTGGCCTACAGGAAACAAATTACATTTTTTTTCAGAAACAAACATTATAAGTGCTCTCACTCTCTCTGGGAGTCAAGGTGTAGTGCTCGGCCTTTGGCCTCGCCAGAGTGCCAAATACGGGGACTCACCGATCAAAGTTTTTCCGAAAAAGTGTCAAACAAAATCCCTATCAGATGTCAAAAAAAGTCAAATTTGAATACGGCAGCGTAATCGGCGACCCGGAATGCCCCATGAAACCGAGTTTCATGCAAATCGGAATACTTTTTCGAACCTGTCAAAAAACTGTCAAAACCCGTCAAATTAATTAATTTTTTTTCGATCATGTAGCCCCAGCTTGACCGATCACTATAATTGAAACCAAAACTCCTTACAATTAGCCGTTCGGGAGATTGGCCGATCAAAATTTTGGCAATTTTTTTTTTCGACTTTTTTTTTACCGTCGTCTAGATCTCGCCGAGCCCTTTTCTTAGAGTACCATGAAAATGGGTCTAGCATCAGCCATTTGGAAGATGTGGGCCTGAAAATTTTTGACACTTTCGGCAGGTAGATCTCGTCGAGACCTTTCCTAGACACCCAGCAACATCTAACACCAGCCGTTTGGGAGATACAGGCCGTCAAAGTTTTTTTTTTATTTAAAATCCCCTAGGGATGTACCACCTTCCGTTCCAAAGACATTTTGCTGGGATATAGATAGATAGATAGATAGATTGTGGATATATAAATATCTCAAAAGGAAAAAATGGAATCCTAAAAGGATCACTTGTGTGGGTGTCTGTCTGTCGGTCTGTTCCAGCCGATTTGCTCTGGCACACATACTTACAAGAATTTTCATGTACACTATATTAAATTTCAAAATCGATACCATTTTCGTAATCAACGTCCCAAAAAACCATAAGAACGACACCCATATTGATATTTATACATTTCAACCCCATCGCAACCCAACAGGAGATGATAGTATTTCACGTCCACTACATTGGATTTGGAAATCGTTTTTGTTTTCGTAATCAGCGACCCGATAAACCGTACAAACGATGCCCAGGTTGGTTTTCAGACTTTGTCACCCCATTTTCCCCATTTAGGGGTTGAATTTTGGAAAAGCCTTTTTTTTCAAAGCCACCACGTTGGATTTTAAAATCATTGTTGTTTTCGTAATCAGTGACCCAATAAACCATACAAACTATACCCATGTTGATTTTTAGACTTTGTCACCCCATTTCCCCCTTTTAGGGGTTGAATTCTGAAAAAATCTGAAACACATGTTTATATATCTATACAAACTTTGGACACCCGTTTCACTCCCTTAGGGTGAATTTTGAAAAATCCTTTCTCAGTGGATGCCTACACACACTACGTATCTATATGCAAAATTTCAAGTCTATAGGACCAGCGTTACTAAAATTTGATACATTACATACTTCTAACCAAAGCTTTCTTTTAACACTCATTCGAGACGTTTATACGCCTTTAACTCTAGAAATTATTATTTGCTATGTTATTTCTAACATTAAAAAAGTAAATTCCTAGAATAGATAAATGACGACAACTTTTTTTCCGTTGTTTGATTTTAATGAAATAAAGCCTATATTCTGCTCCAAATTGTGCCCCGCCCACCTGTGAAAACTACATCAAAATCCGTTGAGTGGTTTCGGAGATGTGCGTGAACAAACTAACAGACAGACAGAAAGGCAGACAGACAGATAGAAAAGAATTCTAAAAATCACAGATTTTTGTTTTATTGCTGTTATTTAATCTCCCCTTTCTATTTTTATTACTTTTGTCCAATGTACAGACACAGCGGTTTCTAATCTTTTATTATATGTATTGATATTGATAATGATGTATTGATGAATAGCTGGTCTAGTACTAAAACTTGCCCCGTGTTATTTTCAAGATTTTTTTATGTTCAATTCATTAAATCTAGTTGAGTTTAAAGGATTCTGCCAAAACAAAGGCTTTGAATAATGTCATTTAAATTTTGATGTTTAAAAGTGAGAAACGAAAAGTTTGCTTATTTTTGAATGGTTTTTACATTATTTTGTACAAATTCACAAAGCTTGTACAAAAATACGCTGTTTAACTGCGTGTACACCGATACTATCTTAATAACTAGCTGATGCTTGCGACTTTGTCCGCGTGGAAGAAGATAATGCGGCCACAGTGGGATTCCCGCAGTAAAAAGTGTCCAGTTTTTAGTTAGATATATATGCCGATTCTGAAGGCTTTAATTTTAGTTTTATTGCTGTCAAAACAAAATTTTCTTCTATACAAAATAGTCCTTAACAGTTAGGATTAGAAGTTAAATTTATTTGGAAAATTTTAAGCTTTGAAAGCACTAAAACTAAAATTAAAGCCTTCAGAATTGGTTTTATTAAGTTAATGAACAGTGATCTTCCTACCTTCTTTAATTGTAATTAATGCCTCATTGCTGAGGATCGAACAGTGGTAACCATAACAAAACTCGTTCAGTAGTCTTTTGCGTGATGTATAAAATACCGACAAAATCCCGAAATTTTCTTTGTATCACAATCCTACACCGCAATTTTTCTATATACAGACAGAAAGACACGGTTCTATTACAGTTTTTAAAAATATTTTAAATACTTAACTTTACAATTTTCAGTTATTATAGTGTTAAAAAAATATTTATTAATTACAACTGTTGCCCGCAACTTCGTCCGCGTAGAATTTAGTGTTATCTTGCACCACTTAGAATTTTGAATATTGTAATTTGAGAGTAGAGACAGTCGTTGTAGTTTTCTTATGTTCACAAATGATAACATTCCCTTCTATTGCAAGCTTTGCTACGAAAGTAGGTTACTGCGTAATTTTTGGACGAATAAGCCTCTAGTTTCAAACAAACAAACAGACAGACAGACAGTAAAGAATTCTAATATCAATTATTTGTATTCTATTACTCTTATTTAGTCACCCCCTTTCTATTTTTATTACTTTTCTCTAATGTACAGACACAGTGGATTCTACTCTTTTAATATTATGTATAGATAATAATATATTAATAATAATATATTCATAGTAAGTACACGTTTTTATCACAATCGAAACGCAAAAGTTAAATTCAAATTCAAATTGGCCAACCACAACCGTTGACAATTCTAGTATGCTACACTGCTAAAAGGCTCTTCTGGCGGGTGGATTATTTGTGTCCAAAATCGGAACTGACGCAGCTACCACACCCCTTGTTTCACAGCTGCGCCCTCCAGTCACTATCATTCACGCCCTAAAAGATCCTTTTAGCACTTTAATAAGGAAAAGGCTTGCCGAAGTCACTTTGCCAAGAAAATTGTTTTAGTCAGATACATGCTTTTTGCCCTGCCAAAAACGGTAGGTAGTTTGAAAAATTTGTAAATACATATTAAATAATTTTGACAGAAATCAGAAACACTTTCAATCAAAGGGTTATGCAGTTGCTAACTAACGAGTATTGAGACCAAAATTCATGTTAAGCTTACTGGCTTAATTTTTGGTTATTTAGGCCACTTCACTTGAAATTTCAAGCGCCTAATTTACCAATTTAAGAAAGACTTTTATGTTGTTGAATACATGATAAACATCATAAAGGCTATCTTCTACATGGTCAACTTTAAACACCTAATTCCTAAATTACAATTCAAAAAAGAAAATAAACAAAGAAATTACCAAAACATCTGACATATACCGGAATATGTATTTCTAAAACACTATTTGTGAAAAAAATAATAAATCCGTAAATTTTCCCAATTAATGTCGCCTGTTTACCATAATTTTTTGTATTGAATAAAGCATAATCACATTCAAAATGTCATGTCAGAACAACCTTTTATCTTTAACTAATCGAATTCAGTATTTTTTTGGATAATGACTTCATCTAATTGGACCGAAATAAAAAATAAACATTACTCCAAATTCCAAGAAAATTGCGATCCAGAAGGGCACGCCATACAAAAAGCGCGATTTTGTTAAATGTTTCTGAGAGTTAGTAATCTTCTAAATGAACAACTTTTACTATGGACCGAATCCTGATATCGATTTTCAGTGATGTTACGGGGTATGGACTGTGAAATGAAAGTCACATGCATTGCATGGAACACCAAACGTAAACCTGTAGGAGGCGAGTGAGGGAAGCTAGTCCCTACCACCCAGAGAATCCTACTGTAGGGATTAAAGGATTCCAAGTACCTACTTCTACCAAATCATGTAAACTTAATATTTCTGTGTTTTGTTTTGTGAATAAATAATTTGAATTTGAAAATTCGATTGTACACCAGGTTTCATTGACGATTATTACGTCCTAACGTGAAGTGTAAGTAAGGCTCACCTTTATCGCCGTACTTCGAGCACAAATATTGATCCACAGCTCGTGTTTTCAAAGCAAACAAGGTGAACACAAATTTGCCCCTATGGGATTGAAACCCGCGATCTCCGGATAAGTGTCGAAACGTTTGAACCGCTGGACCATAATTACGTGGGCTTCAATAATGTGCATGTTATACCAGTTTCCGGTAAAACCCAATTTTAGGACAAACTAGTTTTGCCTAGGCCTAAGTTAAAAGGTTAGGTATGGCAAGTCACAGAATGTAGGTGAGCGACTGCCATACATAACTTTCGTGGGTATATTTTTAATGATTACTCAGAACCAATTTGGCTTAGGCCAAACAAGTTTGTCTTAATTTGTGTTTGAACGTTTGAACGGTAACAAATCTAAGTCTGATTCGATCTGCCACAATTTTTTCACATTCATTAATCTGTGGGTCTATTATCTATCTTTAGTTGCCAATTGGACTGGGTGCCTATGATCAAAAATATATAAGATATACTATCGAATTCCGATTGTCTAAAGATGTTCGCGCTTGACACGTCACAGTTTGTAAATAGTTCAATACCCACTTAAGACAATTTTGACGGTTCAGTTTTTATCTCTGTTTTTGATGATAGGATAGGCACCTAGTCTAGTTGGCAACCTAAGATACATAAAAGAGGCACAGTTTAAAAATTCATACACTGTGATAGAGGGGCTGTTCTCTGTTTTACTTGGCTGCTATTTAGTATGTTGCCTTTTCAGTACCAATACAGGATGTTGATTTGGTCAGCAACTTTCGTCACAGGGTAGGTTACGTTATATTAAAAAAAACGCATTTTTTTTATAAATTTATTTACGGTATTTTTGGGGTGGCTTAAAGCACCTTAATGATGAAATTAACTCAGCACTGGAGGAGCGTAGCAGAATTTTAGTGATTACAAATAAAAAAGGCAATCTTCTTTTTTATGTGTATTATCGTCGCGTCGTAAACATAACCTATCATGTAACAGAGGTTGCTGAACAAATCAGCACCTGTATAAGGTAACATTGATTGCCATAGTTGTATTTTATGGTTAGTAGAGTGGTTCAAATTTCTATCTTTTTCTTATTTACTACAGGTTACCCCTTCAATATTTATGTAGCTTAAAAATAATGAATATTTTTCTAATTTTTATTGAACAAAATGTTGGTGTTACCCACACAACTTTAAAAATTTGCTCCCCATATACTCAGCAATTTTTTATTATTATTAATTTTTTTCATTTAATGCATAAAGTAAGACATTGCAACGTAGATAATGACAACTCTTCTGACAGTTAGTCATCAGAACTAAACTTTGCAAAATTGCAAAAATATATTTTTTGCCCTTTTTAGTTCCAACATAAGTACAACAGAATGGGAACATAATTGAATCTTTTTCCTATTATTTTGATATATTAAGCAGATTCAAGAGCAACTGCTGCTTTAAGAAAATTTATTATTATTTATATGTTACAGGTGTGAGTCCCCAGCAACTTTCAGGCAGAAGAGTGGGCGTATATATTGGATCATGTTTTTCGGAAACGGAAAAGACATGTTTCTATGCAGCTGGTAGCCGAACTGGCTTTGGAATAGCCGGGTAAGTCAACTTGATGTGACATTGAATGGTTATTATATCATTAAATAAGCTAACAAAATTAATGTTTGCTAAGAAAGTGGTAATGTTTCTGACTGGTGACGGGCATCGGCGTCACTGGTGCGAGAGTTCCATAACCACGCTCAGATACCACAAAATGTTTGATAAAGGGTGATATTAGCAGCTGGAACAGGGGCCCATAAGCTGTCCCAGAAATATATTCTACAAATATCTTATATTCTACAAAAGTAAATACAAAATGTCCTACCAGACAATTGTATGATGACCTCATCAGCTAGTCCTCGCACGAATTCCTTCCGCACGTGGACTCCAAGGCGTTCCGGTGCTGTGACACGCTGCTCACCGTCACGAAGAATCTACACACAACCCACCTACCCCTGGATGCATCCAAACCCAGAAGAAATGATAACGTGACAAAGATCTGCACTTGTTGCAAAACGCGTGTATATAGGTTATGTCACACACACAGGAAATACACTGAAAGTGGCCTTTACGCCAAAATATTGTCAGACCCTGACCCAATAATGTTTTTTTACGATGTCCACATCGATTTCCCTTGTATTAAACCATTAATATAATTAAAAATATGGTCGACCGCGACCCTTTCCCAAAAATCCACCTTTTCCGAGGTTTTTGACAGCTCCAAGTGAGAGAAGTGTTACCACACACAAAAAACAAAATCGTCGACCGAACACTCGACTGATGCGTTCTAAAAATATACATTTTATTCATAACAATCCCCCGCTCTGGGCTGAGTAACAGACCACTAGCTCATACAACCGGGAGACGGGAGAGAGTTGTCATGGCTCGTCACAAAATCGAACCTTCGACCAACACCTCTGCGACGCGTGGAGTTCCGTCTCCGCCAAAAAACAACTTTAATATACGGCCCCGGCGCCAAAACAAGGATAGCAAGTTCACATCCTTCAAAAGAGTTAAATTTCCTTCCCTAGGATGCTCAGTCCTGTCTGACCACAGAGAGGACGAGAGTTGAGGACCGCTTCCACTTTACAATATACTTTACAATATACAATATACTCCTCAAAAGTTAGGACAGTTTCCCCAATAACGCAGCGGAGGTGGGTCTTCGCCGACTTGACGGCAGCTTCAAAAATTCCCTCCCCAGTGAGGGCAATTTGGGGGACTGTACCGCCAAGTTACCCCTTTCCGGGCGAAGATTTAACTTAAACTAGCATAGTTATTTACAAAACAAAAAATAACAACATCATTAGCAGTACCTCTGTAGATTGTGCCATTGTCAGAACGAATAAGTGAAGGTAAACCCCTACGCGACACGAAACGATCCAACGCGGCGACGAAGGCCTCCGTAGTCAAAGCTGATACCACTGCCATGTAACGTTACGCATGTGTCAATCCGACACCAACAGATTTACCAAAGGTCCGTCTAGGGTAGAAGCAAAGGATGAAGACTTCCGTATGGCAGGTTGGCTCTCCGAAGTCGGCCTCCAAAACGCAGAAGTCCTTCATAATCTGTGAAAGGATTCAAACGAGCGACCGCTCACTTCAGCCTGGCGTGATCCTCGCACAGAACTCGAAGTCTAAACTTGATGCAGTCCGCCTGAAGTACACGTACCGTGTACCAATGCGCTCCAACGCTCCTCTGCACTCACGGCTGGGGACAAAATATATGAATTTCATTAACTGGTTGGTATTTCACCCTAATACCACCATCATATTGGGATCCTCCAAATCCGCAAACAGTATATGTTCATTTGAAAGCCATTTTCTAAGTTCGAACATAATAATCCAAGTATCGAATCAAATATCGAATATCCAAAATTGTGGATACCTCCACCAATGAAGAAGAACCCAGAGTCTTCTAAAAACCAAATAGGATCCATCCTAACAAATCCGCGCCCAGGAAAACATCGACTGGGGCCGGATGACAAAACGTGGGTCTGCCAGATGCAGACCTGACGTGCATGAGATTATGGACGGAGGAAGGTCCAAAGAAGGCTGCCAGCCGACAATATTGTCTATAACCATGGCTGCAGCCGCTGATTCAACTTCAGTCCACCAATACCTAAGAGCGGCACCGACGAAACCTCCAGGTTCAAAACCAATCGGTGCGCCACTTGACTTTCCGAGTCGAGGAGGGCCCTTACCCTAACTCAATCCCCCCTGGGGCCCTAGACGCGAGCCATCGCGGTAGGCAACAGAACCGTCCGCGGTTCCGTACTCATGGCTTGAACAAGCTAATTACAGGCTACCCCACCTGTGGAGCGCAGGACCAGTCCACTGGCAGTAATACGGCTGGTGCGTGCACATCCCCAGCCTAGGGGGAGCGTAGCCTCCAACTCTCCCTGAGTACGGCGGGTGGTACTCTAACCGCGGGTACTCGCGGTACGGCGGTGAGTAACCCCGTGACTCCGTCTGATCACGATGCTCCATGCCAGCTGGCACCAAAACCGGCGCGGGGAGGGGGGGCCTAGCCCTTGCCAACTCCAATTGGCCCCCGCCCGTAGGGGCCCAATTCACCACATGGCCATATGTGTGATAGCCCGTAGGCAAGCCCCCTACGGGTCCACGCGCAAATACATGACTCACCTCCTGGTGAGGGGGCGCGCCTCGCGCCGCAGTCCTCCGTTCCGACGGAGGAGAGCTCTGCCCGACAGCATGCCTTCCCTGGACCGAGGGGGGGGAAGTTCTCCCTGACGCACCCCCGTTGTCCAAGGGGGGGGGAGTTCTCCCTGAAGCACCCCCGCCCGTAGGGCTCCGTCGCTGCGGGACCGGTGAAGCCGCTTCAGATCTGTTGGCACACAACAATAAATGGTGAGGCCCCTCACACTCACTGCAACGTCGTGGCTCGGGACAATCACGTTCGAAGTGATTGCCTAAGCAACCGAAACACAGGCTCTTACGCTTCACTATGCGTCGCCGCTCGGTGACGTGCAGGTTTCGCCACTGCTGACATCTCAGCAGGTCATGTCCCGTATGGCCACACTGTAAACAGGTCGATGACCTCTCGACCACGGCGACCGCCGCTAAACGCGTCATATCGCGTCCCCGCGACTGCTGCGGTTGTCTGGGCTCCCCACGTTCCGATGAGCCAGCAGACGAAAATGATTGCGCCCCAGATGGCGCCAAGTCCGGTTGTGACGTTTCTGCTACCCGAGCTTCATATTCAAGAAACGTTAATAAGTCCGTAAATTTTGGCACAGTGCTGCCATCTTTTCCTGCGGACACCCGCTCAAAACGTGACCTCACATCATTAGGCAACCTACCTAAAATAATGTGAACGAGTAAAAACGACCACTCGTCCACCGGTAAACCTAATGTTTTAAGGGCATTACACGCCACAGTGACCGGAGTCAGCAACTGCAACCTTAGTTGAGCCCGGTCGGTTACCCTAGGTAACGTCAACAATTGAGACGCATGCGCATCCGCCAGTAAGCGCATGTTCTGATACCTATCATTTAATAGGCCCCACGCTGTATCATAATGATCATCCTCTACCCTGAGGTGCTGGATGAGCGACCTGGCCTCGCCCTCCAATGTTGACATCAAATATGCCATCTTTTGCCCCTTTGTTAAATCTTCCCTAGAATTTACTAATGAATTAAACATATTTTTAAAAGAAACCCACTCTTCCATTTTCCCATTGAATTTATTTAGTTCTAAACTAGCCAAACTACCAGACACGCCATCTACCGGTTGAGGCGTGACAACTACAGGACCTCCTGAATTTTGCCTCTTTAGCTCAGCAATATTATTCGACTTTATAACCAGCGCCTTACCAGTGGCGCCATCTGTTGGTCTAGGTGTGCTAACAACCGGGCTGCCCGATTGCCGCTTCCTGATCATGGAGGCCGCCTCTGTTATATCATCATAAATCCCTTTTATCTGAGCCAAATCCGTAACATACCTCTTCATAGGTTCATCACTTTCCTGCAGTGCTGCCACAGCCGCCTCTGCGTCAGCCAGCCGCTGATGCATCCGCTCGGCTCTCTCCATAATTGCATTGTCACGATCCGAACGAGAAAGCAATCCCTGGACGGTCGTAAACCAGCGGAGCTCCTTCGCAAACGCAGCCTTGTGAGACTTGGACATCTTGCCGCAATGAACCGGGAAATTGATAAATAAAAACTATTTAGCAAACACCCTGACAAGGCACAAAACACAGAAGCACTGCTCAATAGATACCCTACCTATAACTAGAATTGAATTATCAAATTTAATTCCCAATCACAAATGTATGTACTGTCCCGGTAATACAAACAAACAAATAGGTTCCTACCTAATTCTAGAATTTAATTATCAAATGTAATTCCCAATTACAATATATATTGTACCAGCAATACAAAACAAACAAATAGGTCCCTACCTATTACAACATTACCAAATTTAAATTATATTTGGTGTATACAATACACACAAACCCGAATGCACATTCCACTATGCACTTGTATACATCCTTGTAAGTACATACATTCAAGCCAAGATAAAAGTATATTAGCTAACAAGTTGATTTCCAAATCTATAATATAAACCGTTATATGATTATGTTATTGTAATGCAAGAACACTTGATATGTACTATATTAACAATTTATATTGATATTACCGAACCCTTCAATGTGGTACCCTCCGGTAATCAATTATCTACTCAAAGCACTAAATAAGTCCAATGTAATTGCTACATCAATAATACAACCATGTAAATAGCCTAGCTATGTTAAAAGTTCAATGACACTGGGGCCGCCCAGTTCCGCTGTTTAAATGTATATAATCCAAAAGTGGGATTAACCACGCTCTGCTACCAGAAATTGTTTGCTAAGAAAGTGGTAATGTTTCTGACTGGTGACGGGCATCGGCGTCACTGGTGCGAGAGTTCCATAACCACGCTCAGATACCACAAAATGTTTGATAAAGGTTGATTTTAGCAGCTGGAACAGGGGCCCATAAGCTGTCCCAGAAATATATTCTACAAATATCTTATATTCTACAAAAGTAAATACAAAATGTCCTACCAGACAATTGTATGATGACCTCATCAGCTAGTCCTCGCACGAATTCCTTCCGCACGTGGACTCCAAGGCGTTCCGGTGCTGTGACACGCTGCTCACCGTCACGAAGAATCTACACACAACCCACCTACCCCTGGATGCATCCAAACCCAGAAGAAATGGTAACGTGACAAAGATCTGCACTTGTTGCACACCGCGTGTATATAGGTTATGTCACACACACAGGAAATACACTGAAAGTGGCCTTCACGCCAAAATATTGTCAGACCCTGACCCAATAATGTTTTTTTACGATGTCCACATCGATTTCCCTTGTATTAAACCATTAATATAATTAAAAATATGGTCGACCGCGACCCTTTCCCAAAAATCCGCCTTTTCCGAGGTTTTTGACAGCTCCAAGTGAGAGAAGTGTTACCACACACAAAAAACAAAATCGTCGACCGAACATTCGACTGATGCGTTCTAAAAATATACATTTTATTCATAACAATAAACAAATAGTGTTTTCTTTACATAGATTAATGGAATAATCTCGACAAAATTAACTCGGTGTGGAGAGTGTTCTGATATTTAATGAGTAAAATATAACTTTTAAGTTTTGCCGCATCTTTGACAGCAGAGCTTACAACGGGATATTAGTTGTTACTAAAACAACTTTTTCCTAAGAATTGTCAGTATCATTATACTTACGAATATCATCAAACCTTGGTTTTTTAAAGTTTGGTCATATTTATTCAGAAATGGTTTTAACGTATATCTAATAATTTTATTGTTCTGGACCTAAATAAAAGAACCTATAAAGCGTGGTCTAAATTTCATTAATTGCTTACCTTTCGTAATATATTTTTGTTTTTACAATGATTTATTTTCACAGATGCGCCAAAACAATGTTTGCGAACCGTATATCATACTGGCTGAACCTGAAGGGTCCCTCTATGTCTGTTGACGCGGCTTGTGCGAGCTCTATGGTAGCGTTGGAGCGGGCCTACATCGCTATAAATACTGGACAGTGTGAAGCTGCCATCATTGGAGGCAGCTACTTATGCCTTCACCCTCAGTCCTCAGTGCATTACGGAAGGTACAGTTATTTTCTCTATTGGGAAACAACATCATCATTAGTTACTTTAAAACAAACGAAATTTTGTTTTTAGGATTATGGCCCTCTGCATGGACGGGAAAACAAAGTCATTTGATAAGAATGCCGATGGCTGCGCAAGATCAGAAGCGATAAACGTCTTGTTCCTTCAAAAAGCCAAGGATGCAAAAAGGTATTAATAAAACGAAAGGTGTCGCGGGACACCCGGGTGGAACGAAGTTCTAAAGTGTCGTGACTTTTGAAGTCTCACTTTTTTCGGCCTTGCTCTCATTCGCCAAGTGTAACGTTTAAGGCCCTTACCATTGCCAAATGAGTACTTTCTAAAGCCTACTCCTCGTTTATGGCCAAACCAAAAATAATGAAAAAATCTATTATGAATAATCAACTCTTAGACAACATATGCAACAGTTTTCTTTTTCATACCACCAAAACTTCTACATGAATTTTTTTTTTTACTGAATGGTGTTTTTTGACCTCAAATTCCCTACTGCTCCTGAGTTGCTTGGCCGATTGAATTCATCTATGCTTTGATAAATAGATAAACTTTATAGCTATAAACATAACATAAGATTATTCAATCGAGTAATCACGTCCGAGTGAAAAGTATAATTTTCTCCTATTTCGCCCCCTCAAGGACGCAGCGAGCGTCGTAACAGCCGCTTTGCATTGCGCGCTGATATGAACGTTATTTCAATGTCGTTTCCGTTGATATTCGTAGTGACAAATATCGAGCTGCTAATTTGGCGAAGGTAATCGCCTTAAAGTGCATTAAATAACTTCGTTCCAAAAATATTTATAATGAAGGGTGAATCACATTTATAACGACGGGTTATCACTGCTGACGGGGTACATTACCACTGAGCAAAAGTAAGTGAGCTCTCCTGGACGAGTAAAGTAAAAGCCCGAGTCAGCACGACGAGGACTTTTATATATGAGTTCAGAAGGGCTTATTACAGTCGAAGCATGTATAGTGCTTGTCAAAAAAATAAAAGGAGACACACAAGGCTGCTTTAAACCTTACGATCGCCAAATTTTAAGTAATTAACATTATTTAATGGATTTTTTACGAATTTACTGGACACTTATTGGACACTGATTTACTTGAGACTTGAAATAGCTCTCTACGATGAAGTACTTACTGGCTTTTCTTTGCAGTATGAATCATTTCATAACATAACAATCTATTTTTGAGAAAATAAGTTAGTAAATAAAAATTAAAAATTAAATAAGAGTTCACAGTAGCTGTCGGGTCAATGACCTGTATCGCCTTGCTAAGATATGTCTTAAATACTTAAATAGCCAGATAAGGTTGCGGATACCATTTGCTGTAACTTAAATTTTTGTGTTCCATGAGAGTACCTGATCTATGTGAACTCCTAAGTATTTAGTGGAGGAGACCTGTTTTAGGCCGGGAAAATCGCAGCTGTTATTAGTTAGTAAAGGTAGTGAGCAGGTTTGAGCAGTTAGTGATTAGGTATTTATTGGTTGCGACTTATTTGCAATAGAAAAAGTTTTTAGGTTTAGGGTCAAAAGATTAGTTTGTAACCATTTTATTACGCTGTCAATCCAACCTCAGCTGTGGCATGTACCTCAGCCCAGCTGTCACCATGGAAGAGTAGTGCAGTTTCATTGGCACAAGATAACATCTTACTTAAGAGACTATCTTGTTTTGGAATTATTTAGATTTTGTAACTGAACCTGTATTTTTGCTTGTCTTTGTAGATGACGACAATAAATATGGTCGATCTTGTACAAACTTCACTTACATTTTATTTTGTTTCTTAAATTGTCTTGTTTTTATCATTTTCCTTCAGGATATATGCGGACGTTTGCTATGTGAAAAGTGAATATGCTCCCGAATCATCCGAACAAGGACAAAGGTACGGTGCATATCGGGATCATTCCAAACTATCTTCTTTCATGGAACAATTTTACAATGAGGCAGGAGTATCTCCTACCGAGGTGGAATACATCGAAGCATTTGGATCGGGTATTATTTCAATGTCCTGTTAAGTATATCATGCTTTTATGTGTGTGTGTTTTAAATTTTCTTAGATCTTTAATAAAAATAAAATTAATAAATAAATAAACTTTTTGATATTGATTATTTTTGCTCTTTAGGTGTACCAGAAGCCGATAAAAGTGAACTGGAAGCAATAAGCACAGTTTTTTGCAAGGATAGAGCAAAACCCCTTTTTGTTGGCAGCATAATGTCGAATTTAGGCTACTCAGAAGCAGCTGGTGGGATATCTGCTATAACGAAGGTATTTGTTATCAAAATCTTCTTACGGAAACAAACAAAATGACAGTGGTACAAAATTGTTAAACTTAAACCAGCAATGTAAGAAGAATAAAATCCTCAAGTGGGTGTCAAATACAAGTCGATCGTACACCCAATGGTCCACCGATGATTATTATGTCACAGCATGGACCTTACTATAATCACGTGACTTCGGGATTAGTGATGGACATGTACACACCACTTGACCACAGAGGCAGTCAAAATTAAGATTAAACAAGAAACAAAAAGTTTTTTTTTCTTCAAAAAACAGGTGTTGCTCGCTTACCAAACTGGACAAATTGCTGCTAACCTACACTGTGACAATCCTCGTGATGATGTAGAGGCGCTGAGAGAAGGAAGGATGCGAGTTGTCACTGAACATCAAAATTTCTATCGCTCATTTGTTGGTGTAAACCATTTCTCTGTAACTGGAGTTAATGTACACCTATTACTACACGGACACTATAAACCCAAGGTATTTGATATAATTGAAACCTTCTTTGATCTAAGTACATAATAATAACCATAGATATTGTATAAATCAGGATTTACACTTTCTAACTAATTATCTTATTGCATAATAAAATTTACAGGGTTTTGTACAGATAAATTGTAGTTTATGAAACTGGCTAATTAATAATGTTTATTAAAACACTCATGTTTATGTGTGGTATACAATACAATATGTACGAAATCTATGAGTAGTGTGATATGATTCCTGTGTATGTTATCTAGGAGCACCGATGGTACCTGATATTATCGCTTTAAACCACAGATTGTGATTTTGATATGGTTTTCGGTTTTAGGTTCAAAAAATCGAGAAGGGTATAATATTTATCATTGTGCTATAATTAAAGGGAGCTAAGTGGTCACAGGTTGGAGTAAAAAGGGCTGCTAAACCAACATTTGATACTCCAGTAAGGACGGAATCGCGAAGAAAAACTATAAAGTATATTTTTTGCATGAAGAAGGAAAATTACAGTTCGTGACAGTAGCCAATGCGGTCTGGTCTTAATTATTATGGTGCATGAGCCATTTTACATTGCAACATTCAAAAGTTCGTGACAATGTGAAATAGCTCATGAAACAAAGGAGTTAAAAGCGCATTTCCGACTATCACGAACTGTCAGATTCCTCCTTCGTGCAAAAAAATATACTTAAGAAATAGAATAAATATAAACTCTTTTGCAAAAAAAACGGGCACTTTAGATTTTTTTCTCTGCTTCAATGAAGAAGAACAAGAAAGAGGTTTTAATAATTTGACGATGTACTAGCATGTTATTTGAAGCATCCTGGCATAATTCTTAACGTTACAAATTAAAATTTTTAAATTAACAAAATAAAACATTAAAACAATTTTTTTTATTGATTACTTAAATTTTAAAACTTTTTGGATATTTTCTGCAAGTTAAACAATTTGATCTTTCTTTTCACATTAAATACCACTTTTTGATATGGCCGGCCAAATTAAAGCCCTACTTGAAGAAGGTTATCCACAAACTTACGTGTCTCAGCCAAAGATATCAAAAATTTAGATGAGCCCTGGCACTTAAAATCTATTGCATTGTTTTTGAATGTGTGCGTTAACATAATGCCGACACAATATGAGTGCGCTCTATCTACCTACGGTCAGCAAACTGATCAGACTACTAAAGTCGTAAAAATTCAAAACTTTAAGTGCACTTAAGGCGTCCAACTATCACTGTGTTCAGAGAAGCACTGATTCCAAACGTGTGAGCGTCACCCATTTAAAGATGGAAACATTTTGGTGCTGTCATACTACGGTAAGGGCTTATCTTTACTTTTGAAATATTTGGTCTCAGCGGCTAAATGTGAGTCATTCAACTGTCCAGAGAACTTGGTAACGGTATCAAGACACCGGTTCGGTCAAAAGAAGACCCGGTTTGGGAAGAAAACGATGCACAGAACCAAGAGATGACCGCTTTTTGATGAGTCAGGCGTTGCGGAATCGTAAGGCGTCAAGTGTGGACCTTGAAGAAGTAAGAAGAGTAGAAGTTAGCTTGTGGACGGTCAGGAGGAGGCTTTTGGCTGCCAATATAAGGAGTTCCCAAGTAACACAGGAAGCATTTTAACGAACGAATAGTAAACTTATGTAGAACTTAAGATCCGTATAAACTCTTATATAAGTTCACCGAGCATCTTGACGCTTTATATTGGCATTTCAAAACCATTATGATGCTTTACTCTGTATAACGGTTGGATAATGGCATATCAAAATGCCACTGTAAAGCCTTTAGTTGTAGTGCAGCAAACCACAAAGCAACTGTACAGCTTTCAGCTGTTTTTAGTGCATTTGGACCTACAACAGCATTTTTAAGTAGTAAATAAATGCTTAATGCTGTTTAATAGCATAAACATGAACCATTGTAATGCCACGTAAATCCTTTATGCAGCTTTGAGCTTTTTTTAGTGCCTTTTGTTGTTTAATAGCACTTTTAAGTGGTAAGTAAAAGCCTAGTACTGCTTAACAGCATAAACGTGAATCAATATAATGCTTGCATTCTTAAAGATCAACTGAGTGTTGTTGTACAGCTAACAGCTCTTTAATCAAATACACGTGAGTAATTGTAATGCGTAAAGCTGTATATACATCCATTTTACTGTATTCGTAAAACAATTTTTCGGCCATATTGGGAAAAAGCACATTATATGATCAACAAAACAACAGCAATTTTTATGGTGGACGTATTGATATTATTAATTATATATTACATATTATTAATATTAATTTAACTGAATTATTAACGATTATAATATGCTTGTAACAAAATTAATTGTGATTTCATTGTACGTGTAATTTAATATAGGTAAAAATTAGTACAGCATTTTGTTTCACGAAATTTTGAAAAAATCATTTAAAATAATAGTAAGAACCAGAGGAATCAGGCGAAAAATATCAAAGGAACATACAAGAATTATGATGTCTTTGAATTCGATCAATGTACAACAAAACGATTCGTGCGAAGTGAGTTGTAGCGATATTAAAGAAGGTTCCGTAGGTTACCAAAATCAAGTAGGACCTGTCAACATTGGAATTACACACGATACGGCATTCTCGTGTTTTGAAAAATCTTTTGTTGTGATTAACGTGAACATTCAACAAAATGTTGTCTTTTTCTGTCCGCTTGGTGCTGAAATTATGACAATGACAGTGATATTTATAAATATGTAAAATGTTCTTAATTTTGTGAAAATATAAGAAGATGGGTTATTGAAAGGAATATTAATCAAATAGCGTTAAAAGATCTCGCGGAAATTATGAATGGATTGATTCCGGAAATATTACATGGCTCCAAGGACCATTTTAAAAACACCTAGATTTGTCAATAATAAAAAAATAAGGGGACAAATATTGGCATAACGGAATTACTTATAATTTAAATTTGCTATTGGAAAACTGGACAGATGTTCCAGAAAATATATCTTTAAATTTCAATTTTGACGGTTTACCAGTTTTTAAAAGCTCAAAGAAAGAATTTTGGCCAAAAATCTTTTCACATTTCTGAAAATCCTAACATTAACTTTCAGTGATTGGAATTTATTATGGAATTGGAAACCCTAAAAATTTAACAGCGTATTAAGAAGATTTTGTCACCGATGTTAATAATTTATTGGAAGAAGGAATTACATTATTGCTAAATTCTGAGAAGAAAGTTACAGTAAATATTAGATGTTTTATTTGTGAATTGTCTGCTAGAGTTGTTAAATTCATTTGTGATAATCCAAATCAAAAGGGACTATTAGTTGCACCGATTCACTATTGTATTCGAACAACGGCAATAAAGGCGTAAGTGCCGGCTGCTATAAGGTCGCTATTGATTTGGAATATCATATTTAAAGACGTGATTTTTTTCAAGTACAAATAATTAAGAGCAACTTTACCACTCGTATTTATCCTGTTATGTTTGTAGGAATAAAAAACATTATTTGAAGTACTTAAGTTTTTATTTATGTAGACTTAGAGGTTTGTAACAATTTATTTTGCATGTTATAAATTTTTAATAAAAATTAACCTCACCGAATCATCATATTTAAAAAATAAATAAGTTTTGACAATTATCGTCATGTACCACTATTTAGTTTTTGTTAAAGAAGTATGACTGAACCGTTATTCCAAAATTATAAAATTAAAATCAATCTTTTGTCAATCATACTTTCCTAAACAAACCCTCAGTTTGTAGTATGATCGACAATGGTCCGGGGTGCAAACATGCCTGTGTCATTCACGTCTGTGTCTGAATTTTCTTCCATTATTGATAATTCAGCTTCGGTAAGCTGATATATTCAAATATTGTTCCTTTTTAAAATGTAGTCCATTCATCTCCATTCTGTTTTATGAGACTTGGATTGCTAATCTTTTATTAATTTGTACTGTGTCTTTCTAGGCGGCCACCACAGTTTCCTCCCACAAAGAAGGTACAATAACTATTATTGTTTTCCTTCTCTCTATCGTCTGTACTGTTTTGAACGGCATTGTATGGTGCGTACAAACATTACTGAAAATAAGAAAACAATATTATTAAAAAACATCATCCATAAAAAAGATATTAGTGCGTTTTCCGAAGTTTTTGACTATCCTAAAGTGTACAGATATATTTGATGACTACAGTACCTGACTACACTATACCAAAATAATAAATAACGTTCCTTTTTATAAACTAATTGCGGAAAATATGTCTTAATGACCTATGACGAACGACACCCAACTTCACAACTGAACTGACAAAATCGGTTTTCCGCTGCGGTGTGCAGAGCGCGCACAAGATATAGCTATAAAAATGTATAGCGCTGTTTCGCTCGCACTAGGGAAACGGTCCCGCAGCTGCATCAGTGTAAGGCCCACGGTGCGGCGGGACATTGAAATAAGATCTTTAGAATCACAATAATATGGCATTGTTAATTGAGTGATTTTCAAGTACTCAAACAAAACTATCTACTTAATTTTTTTTTGTTGACAACACCATAATCATTTAATAAGCCACGCACAGGAATAATTTTGTGGATAATGCGTTCCAAAAGCCTTTTTATCAACTCTTGACAAACGTATTCAAATTGAACAAAAATTCTGAATTGGGTTTTATTGTTTTGCTTAAGGATCCCCAAAATTTCGTTCAGGTAATGGCACTATTTCAATCTACATCAAGCCTACTGGTATACCGGTGAACCCATATAGAACTACTTTATAGACAATGGCACTACAGTGGTTCATCAAAAGTCTTCTCTCTGGTCTCTGGCTTAATAATGGTTCATGGGTGAGTTTTTATAGTGCTGGTGGCATTAAGTAGCCTTTTTAAAGGCTCACCGAGCTGCTATCGGCCGACACCATTTTGTAAATATTTTATAACCAAAAAATATTATCATTTGGACCGAATTATAAAAGCAGTAGACCTATATAATAATGATAATAACTTAATTTAATACTGCCCAACCAATAATTTTATGTTAATTATGCAAAATTCGTTCAATGCTAGGAATACACTATTGTTTTGGCTATTTCACATATATCTTTATATAACATTTTATATCAAAACCACAAGATATAGAAAGCGCGTGAAAATTTTCAATGAAACTTATATAGATATTAACAGTAAACTACATTGCGCAGTAATATTTGAAGGCATAAAATTACAAAAGAATCAAAAACTTACCCGGTATTATAAGTTTTGTTTTGGTGTAAACAACTATGGTGTCACTCATTCAGTTTTGACCGTCTTCGTCCATATTCAATTACGAGACCAAGTAGTTAAATTACAACGTTAATTGTATTATAACATTTGTACCGTGGTATTTAGAGATGTTTTTGCAATTATGTAGGGTTTATTTAAGTTCTAACTGTGAACACTTAAATAGCTCCAATCATTCTTTTACTACATTCTAATGCTAGTATAATGCTTTTGTAATGCAATTAACATCTTCATTATCAATAATATTGCTAGTATAATGCTTCTGTAATGCGATTAACAACTTCATTGACCGTAATAATGCTTCTTTAATGCGATTGATACCTTCTTTGACCACACTAATGCTAATATAATGCGCTTCTAATGCAATTAAACAGCTATTGTGAACCTATTTAGGATCTAAAGCCGTATAATTTGTGCCCAAATAAGCATTACAGTAGCCGTATAAACGTTTGTAATGCTACTATAGAACTAACTCAAAATGCGAAAACGATACAGAAATGCTGTAAGTCGGCCGTTATACTGCTTTGATGTGTTACTTGGGTTACCACCCGGCTTGGGGCCCTAAATTACTCCGTGAGCACCGTGTTGCTCGACTTCAGTTTGCTCAAAACTGTGCTTCATGGACTCTGAAGGACTGGAATAAAGTATTGTTTTCTGATGAAGCTAGAATGTCTTTGTGTGGAGAGGACCGACGCCGGCAAGTGCTGCGAAGACCACAGGAACGCTATGCGGAAACATGTTTCGAAGAAATCACTCCTTATGGCGGAGGCTCCGTTATGTTTTGGGCAGCAATTATTTCGACAGAGTTAGTTTTCATAGAAAATGAAACATTAAATGCACACCGGTACATAATGGAAGTTCTCATTCCATATGCACAACCCGCATTGACTGCACTTGCGGAAGATTCCATTTTATGGACGACAATGCTTGCTCGCACCGATCTGGCGACGTGGAACCATACATGCAAGAAGTTAGGATCCGTCGTTTAGATTGGCCAGCTCGAAGTCCCGACCTCAATCCAATTAAACATGTCTGGAATATTCTAAAGAGACGGGTAAGATCAGTGCAACCTGCTCCACAAAACATCAAGGAACTAAAAAGTGTCATTGTAGAATAATGGGAACGTATTCCTCCAAACTTTATTAAAAACATCGTGGAAAGCATGCCCAGAAGGATTCAAGCTGTGATTTTGGCAAAAGGAGGTCACACTCGTTATTAGGTTTTTACATTTGTAACTTTATTTAATTAAAAAAAGTCAAAAAATCTTCTTGTCTTTATTGCCGACCACCTTTTATTGTTTGGCCGTCTACACCGGTTTTAAAAACTTGTTCGTTAATTTGAAAAAAATTGCCAGAATTCACTTCCCGCGTATTAATTTATACGATTATAAGTATACAGACTACGTCAAATCGACCTTAGAACGTAAATTTCCTTAGGTGCCGGTTTTTTTTCAACAAAGTGTATATACCATCAATAATTTTTCAGGATTTATCACGTTACCGTTCAAGCATTCCGTATTTGGTTGCGGTATCAGGAAGACAAGAATCAGGCGTCCATAAGATAGTGGATGGCTTAAAACATCGTCCAATAGATGCAGAGGAAATTGGTTTACTACACAACATTCATGAAGATAATATTCAAGGACATTTAGGTCGAGGTTTCTGTATTTTAGGTAACATCTTTGTTTTATATTTCTTATTATGAAACGAAAGTCTTCATAGCAAAACCTCTTCGTCTTATACCTAAAGATAAGATCTAAATAAAATAAATAAAATCAAATGGACAAAAAACCCAAAGTAAATTTTTACCAAAAGACAAATGACCTATCGTAAATGAATGTTAAAAGGACACTTGACAATCTCTAAAAAAATATTCAGGTTAAAAAAAAGACTTACATATTTCATTTTGTAAAAATTGTTATTTTAATGAATAAAACACATTTTTTTGAATGATATACGATTATTTATACATCACAAAAACAAAAACATAAAATAAACATCTGCCAAACCTTACAGTTTGTAGGCAGAATAGCCTCAGTTTACACGCATAATATAATTTGACTAAGTTTCTTTCTTGTTATTGTGCAAACTTGAATAATTAAATTGGATCTTGATCTAAATTTGTACATTGTTTATGTATTTAATTGGTTAAATTTCATGATGAAAATATTTATTCATAATTAAAATTGTATGAAATATTTTAGAATTTTTTTAACTTTTCCGGGATTAAACCGGACCTTAATCGCAGTTTTCAAAGTCATTGGCAGGTAAAGGCGTTTTATTTTCCTTATGAAGCAAGCAAACCTAAATGTGTCCCTACTGGATTTGAACCCGCGACCTCTAGATTAGTGGTCGAGTACAGCTTGGGCGCAACTGAATGCAGCTCTGAGGAATACATTAGTTACACAGAAAACCGTTTTCTCTACAAACACAACACTTCACTGCAGGTGCGCGAGGGAGGTGTGTGCGCGAGGCGTTGCACCCGTGCTTTTCCTTAGGGCATTATCACACGAGCCACCGTACGACACGCTTTAAGAAATACACAACGCATGGCACATGATCTGTAGTTTCGACGTTTTCCCACGAGCAACAATTTCAGCAGCGACACAGCAGTCGCAGTTTATCACGTACGCACGCACTCCGACATGTGTCCCTATTTACTTACTTATTTCCTCTTGACTTTTTATTTCAAAATTGTCAAACCCCGGCTCCAAAATCTTACAAACGAAGCGCCACGCATTTTTTATGGAACTTTATGTGTTTTTTTCACTGCTCTTGTCCCACATACACGCATGGTTTATTTGCCACAGCCTCTTTTAACGTAAAAATATCATATTTAAAATTTTTCCATTTTTGTTGAAATCGCTGACCACTTTTTAAACAAAACAAACAATCAAACTAAACTGTAGTGTCGTGCCGTCCGTCGCGCTGTGAATAAGTTCATACAAGTTCTGGACAGTGGCTATATCGTTACCGCAAAAAAAACGTAAAAACATAGCAGCATCAAGCCACATTGATCAACGTATGTCGTGCTGTGCGGTGTCGTTGCGTGAGTAAACGGTTCATAGTAAGAGCCATAACCACAGTAGAGAAAAGTAACAGTATTATTTCTTCATATAAAACGGCCGAAACGTGCGCTTTCAAATCTCGGCATACCTGCGAGGGGTGGTGTGAGATGCCAACCGACTCCCGCGCATTTATGTGGCCAGGCCTAATGTGTGTGTGCCTCCCGAGCATTATTTCAAGGACACTATCCAGACGAAATACTGTTACTTTTATCTTTTGAAGCACGTAGACCTACCACGAATGCACTGCAAACGTGTGAGGTAGGTGTGGAGGTGGCGCGGTGTAGGATGCTTCCACGCTTCACCTTAGGTATGGAGTAGTAGTTCATATTTTTTGCCTTAGGTCCCGATCGCATTTAGTTCTAATTAGTTTCATAGAGGTGGTGGAAAGCATTTATTTTACAAAATTATTTTTAATTCCAGATACAAATGAAAGTAAGGAAACAGTTAGCTTAGTGGAAAAGAGTGACTATTATGATGACGTAAAGAAACCCCTGTGGTTCGTGTACAGCGGTATGGGTTCACAGTGGGTTGGTATGGGAATACAACTTATGCGCATTCCCGTGTTTGCAGCTGCAATCGACCGGTACCTATCAACTTGTTAAGAGGATGACAAATTACATTAGCACTAGTTATATTGTCTGTCTATCTGTCTGTATATTGTTTACTATAAAGCTTTTCCCGTGGCTTTAATCTTCCATTAAAACTATTTTTGACAGTTTTGAGCTTGGCGGTAATTTTACCAACAACCCTTATAGCCTTTATGTTAACCAGGTTCATTACAATGATAATAAAGGAATTCTCATTCGAATCTCTTCCGTCAGACAAACAGATAAAAATTACAAAATTAACCCATTTCAATTAAGGTTTCGCAAAAATATTCAATGAACAGACACGACTTTTTACCACTTTATTATTGCAAAGTTTGCTCAGGCAGCTGAAAAATTGGTCAATATCTTTGGTCATTGTATTGGACCCTGTTGATGATTAGGGTTTTCTTCCAAATACTTTAATCTATAAGGATTAAGTCTAAAATAATAAATATGATCGATGTCTGTCAATGTGTGCGTCACACGGCTAAGTGTTGTTATAGAGGCGCGGGCGCAGGGAGATCCCGATACGTTCCGTATTTGTTATCTGAACAGACCCCATAGCACGAAACGCTATAATTTGCGTCAAACAACAAAATATTGCATGGCTAGATAGCTTTCTTTGACGCGTACAGTTTTTCCAGCTGTCCTAGAAACCATACAATTGTCATATTGCTTGCGCTATGAAATATGACAATTGTATGGTTTCTACAATTGCCAGCGGAAATGTATAACGCGATGTTTTACGTAAGTGAACTCAGTGCAAACTCAGTTTCGTACTTCCGCCGACCGACAGCTCTCGCTTATCCAGTCGGCATATTATTACATTATGGGTTTACAGCGTTGATGTGAAGATTAGTCTTGTGCACTTACCGCTCTATGTTGTTCAAACCTTCAGTCACCGGCCTGTGTACTCTGTGTAGAGCAGCTTTCCTAATTTTGGAACGCTGCTCATACTCGAATGTTGGATTCACTGACATTCTGTCATACGCATTTTGTGTTTTGCCGCTTAAACGTGCAAAAAAGAGGTTCGTGCAAAAACTCTTAGATAAAGTGTTTCCAAAGTATTGATTATGTCTGGGAAGAGTAGCCCGGACCAAGAGAAGGACGTGGAGAAAAAACTGACCTCCGGAAGTGAATTCTCCGTGACGACGCAGTTTGGACGAAGAGTTGATTGTGTCGTCCTTAAAATCTGAAGATGGCTCGTCACGACCTCCAAATAAAAGAGCCAAATTCGACCCTAGGGTTAACTCTTTTATACACAGGGGTCAGCAGCAGGAATTGCGTCACGGAGATGCCTTCCTGGTGCAGCCATTGCCTGCGTCGAGATCATCTGCTGTAAATTAGACTTGGTGGAAAACCAAACGGTAAAGGATTCCTCAAAAGTAGTAACATTTGCCTCGCAAGAACGGGTGAACGAGTTGGCTGGTTGGTACCTTTGTTCTGAAACCTGGAATCGAGTAAAGTATGCTAAAACCTGTGTTCACAGAACTATAGGTAAATGACAATTTATGCTACTTAGACAAGGGCAAAGATTATCTTGCATCAACGGAGAGAGTAATGGCAGGACTAACCTTTGGGCTATTAGAACAAAAGCATTTATTAAGATCAAACTTACAGAAGGTGATAAATTGGGCTAGTGAAACAAAGGAATTTAATTCATCGAATCTGTTTGATAAAATCATGGAGCTTTTTGGCCCGGAATCGCAGTTTCAAGACCAGTGAAAGTTTGCTCCAGGTTGTGTGCAGCAAAAGGGCTGAGTGCATTGAAATTCGAAGGGAAAGATTAATCAAAGCGATTCCCAATTTAAATATGAGAGCGATGATAAGGAAGATACCGCCTAGTACAGAAAATTTGGCTCCGGTAGTCTAGTCACTTGGGGGCCCTAATAGTTGGCTTAGTTTGCCATCTTATATAAATGAGAAAAAGGAAAAACAAGCAAGGGAGCGACCAAGTGAGACAGTTTCTGTGGCACGCACAGTTACTAAACCTATGACGGGAACTGGCACTATAGTCAGACCTGAAGCCACAAGGTTCAACAATAGGGCCAAGAAGGAGATCAAAAATTCTAACAACTCTTTTTGTGGATTAAAATGATTGTCCAAAGCAGTTCAGAGGGGGTTGCCTAAAGAACTTTTTGAGAGAATGGCAGTCATTGGGTGCAAACAAATTTATCCAACATATACTAATAGGCACTCGAATCCCCTTTGCAGCCTAATCACCCTTAATTTACCCCCTCCCCCACAATACTGTTTAAAAATTATCTGACCAAGACAACACCCGATTTGACAAGAGTGATAAAGGAGTTGAAGAACCAAGGAGTAATAGAGAGACCTCAACGCATAAATCTAAGCTTCCTATCAGGAATGTTTCTCATTCCCAAGGCCAATGGTGGTGTCCACCCAATCATCGACCTACGGGGCTTGAATTGCTTTTTAAAGTAGAAGCACTTTCAACTAATCTCTCATGCTACAAAACCAAATTTTCTTCAACCCAAAGATTGGATGATAAAGATAGACATGCACAACGCCTACCTACATGTTCCAATTCAGGAGAATCATCGTCGCTACCTGAGACTGATCTACGAGGAAGAGGTACAAAATGACCTCCCTGCCATTTGGTTTGGCGTCAGCCCCACGAATTTTCGCAGCCCTAACGAATTGGATCGCGGAGGTCTTTCGGACATAGAGATGTCGAGTAGTTGTCTTTCTGGACGATTTTTTTCTAGCCCACCAAGACCAAACCAAGCTGGAATCGCAAGCTATAGAAGCTGTACAAGAAGTCGATACTGAAACCAGTGCAACAACTGGAATACCTTGGAATAAGTTGGAACACAGAGAACAATACGATGTTTCTGGCAGAGGAGAAGGTAGACAGAAAAGGTCAATCACAAATATGTTGTCAAAGGCAAAATGCAGCATAAAGGAGATGCAAAGAATATTGGGCCATTATAATACAAGACCATTCTAGCACACAAGTCAGGGATTTATACCTTTTGAAAAATACCAAGGGACTGTGACCAACTGCTGATCCAGCAAGTTCTCAAAGCAATTGCAGCAGCTCACCCAATGAAACCCAAGCCACCAATTTGGGATGCCAAGATAGTGTTTGACTGGCTATCTAAATTAACCGCCAAGGACACTATTTTTGAAGCCTGCAGGAGGACAGCTGCAATATTACTTTTGGCATCAGGAAGAAGGATCCATGACCTAACGTTACTTAGTATAGCAGAAGAAAATATTTACCTAGCAGAGGGTAGGGTCATTTTCTGGCCAGTTTTTAGATTAAAGACAGACACAGCAGAACACAGACAGTCAGGTTGGCTATTGTTAGAACATCAGGATGAAAATGTATGCCCTGTAAGATGGATAAAAAAAATTGCTTGCTATCTCTAAAGAGAGGCAGAATGAAGGGAAGAAGATGAAACAACTTTTTATAACGATCACGGGCCAGCCTACACAAGCATCTCGAACAGTAATTGGGGGATGGATTCGATCTGTCTTCAAAGAAGTGGAAATATTAGCTCTGCTGGGTCTTTCAGATCAGGAGTGGCCTCTGCAGGTTGGGTTGAGAACCATCCTATTGAAGAGACCCTAGTCAGAGGAAACTGGAAAAGTGAGAATACTTTTAAAAAGTTTTACTGCAAAGACATTAGAAGGGTTCCTACGCCCTCTTAATAACCATTTAGACATTTTAAACCTGAATAAGTTAAATGATGTGCCTTCATATTATTGTTGATTTATTTTGGCACTTAAATACCATTAAGTAATCAATCAGTATTATTCTGAATATCAGTCTGAATAATTTACTAGGATACGGAATACATTTTTCCTGTTATTGCTGACCCCAGTAGGGCTGGTATATGGGGTATACAGGCATAGACCTGTTGTAGTATCAATTAGTTGCATTGATTATAATTTTGTTATTTGTGTGTTTAACTTCTTATTACTTTACTCACATACAGCGTTTTGTGTAGTCACTAGCAGATATTAAAACAAGTCTTCAAATCGACGCTGTGTGTTTCTACAGAAACACATAATAGTAGATTTTGCATTACAACAAAATCGTTATTATGTCTGAGATAGAAACACACAGCGTCGCAGAAAGTTCTTCCTGGAGAAGACGCGTATGACAGAATGTCAGTGAATCCAACATTCGAGTATGAGCTGTGTTCCAAAATTAGGTAAACTACTCTACACAAGCCGGTGTCTGCAGGTTTGAACAACATAGAGCGATAAGTGCACAAGACTAATCTTCACATTGACGCTGTGTGTTTCTATCTCACACATAATAACGATTTTGTTGTAATGCAAAATCTACAATTCATCATATCCAGATATAAGGCTGCCAGATAGGAAAACCAAAATATCTTGGCAAAATTTCAAATTGTCGGAATTTTGGAATTATAGTCGTGACAAATAAATATTACGAATCAAAATTTTATGTATTATTATAAAATCAAATTAATTTTCACAAAATACTTTTTTTTGGCAAAGTATGAGATTATACAGTTGAAAACTAAAAGATCAAATTATAAGACAACTAAAACATACTTATTATCTACTTTGCCACAACTATTTGGCATTTGATTTCACTGATTCCACCAATTTGGTACCCTTAGGAGTAACCAAAGAGTTTTAAAATTTTTACAATGTTCAATATTTTCATCAAAGTTTAATCTTACTAAAAGTTCGGCTTTAATTAAATCTATTGGCATTCGATTTCTGTCTTTGGTATGCAAATTGTTTAATAAACTGAAATTTCTCGCCGCCCGCCGTTGTTATTTGTCGGGACAATCCCAACGAATTCCGACCATCTAGCAACCCTACCCATATACCATATGCTGTAGAAATGTCGAAGAAGAAGAAAGGCTTATTCGTGAAGATATGCTTTATTGACTACAGTAAAATTACTTTTTTGCAGCTGTCGTGTAGCTCTAGAACCAAAAGGCGTTGACATTATGCACATTATAAAGTCCACTGATAAGAAAATCTTCGACAATATTTTGCACTCCTTCGTGGGAATTGCTGCCATCCAAATTGGGTTAACTGATGTTCTCTATGAGCTAGGAATTGTGCCCGACAAAATAATTGGTAAATAAAATTATTATTATTTTTACTTTATTACGATAAATTGGCAAAAATGCGTTTTCAAATCAAATTGAGCACTTCAGCACCAAAGTAAACAGTCCCGCAGGCTTGAAGGAAGGAAAACCAAAATCAATTAAATAATAAAGTAATGCTTATTTATTTGCATACATTTTTCTGCGTTAAAATATTCCCGAATTACAAAAGCCTGTATGGCTCAATTATTTTAATTTTAAAGAGGCCAAAGAGATGTGTCAGGATCATTGTAATGCAATCTAATTGTATATGTATATAAAACTGGTCGAACAATAGATAAAATTATACAATCTATGTACAATTTCTATGCCAATACAGGTCACAGTGTTGGAGAATTGGGATGCGCGTACGCAGATGGATGCTTTACAGCTGAAGAAATGATTCTTTCAGCATACAGTCGTGGTCTAGTTTCAGTGCAAACACCATTTATTCACGGCTCAATGGCTGCCGTTGGACTAGGATACGAGCAGGTATGATTTATCCTGCCAAAAAAATAAGTACAAATATATCTTAAAATCACAATACTATGCTTGGAATAAAAGCAAAGTTTTACTAAAGACATGAAGTATTAGTTTTCTAATCACAAATTTTACTACATGGGTCATCATTTATTTGTTACTTATTTTCTAGATAAAGGACATGTGTCCTCCAGAAATTGAAGTAGCATGCCACAACAGTTCCGAATCAAGTACAATCTCGGGACCGTCTGATAAAATGAAGGAGTTCGTCAAACAGCTTACATCTAAAAAAGTTTTTGCCAAAGAAGTACCTTGTTCCAACATTGCTTATCACTCCCGATATATTAAAAAAGCAGGTAGGTGAAAACAACTCTCTCAAAAGATTGTGAATGACTGACCCTCCTTTGTAACTATGCTAGAAACATGCTTAAACTATCTTCTAATCAGGTGAAATCTGACTTTTATATCGTTAGTAGCTGTTGAAGATGTTAATGTCTTTTGACACTTGGTTTTTTTTCCATTGCAATTGATATAAAAACGCAGAAGAAAAGTACGTTCGGATCTGAGGGATTCTGCGCAGGGCCCACATCTTTGTATCCAGTTTTACTTTTCTTCTGATTCTTTTCCGCAAGAATTTTTCCTTTATTCCTTTTAAGTCACATTTACCTTCATCACAGCCCATAGTGACTCATATACAGGGTGGAAAAAATTTAAGGGCCCTGGAGGGGAACTACCTTAAATCCTTTAGTTAGCTCATTTTACTGAAAGGAAACATTCCTTTATTTTTTAAAAGAAACAAAACTGCAAAGATCAAAGATCTTCTAAAATTTGCTCGTCTCACCCGGGAACTGAACCAACTAAAAATTTAAAAAATAAACCCTCGTCTTTTTTATTATACGAATCGGTAGGATTGGATAAAATTTGTCTAATAAACATTTACTCTTACACTCATCTGTTGTACGATATACCCATGAAATTGAATATTGATTTATATAAAAACGGCTCACCTCAATACGTGTTATGATCGGGAAAGCCGACCAGTTTCAGCAGATTTAGACTGCCTTCATCTGGGCGAGTAAAGACGTTTACGCGACGACGTTACGCCTCACACTGCGGGCTGCGGCTCGCAGGGCTCGGGATGACATCGATGCAGATGGTATTGGTGGTCGGACCGGTAGGGCGTCCGCACAATTAGTTACTTCCGGGCTTGCGTTACTAATTACCGGAGTGACACCAAACAACGATAAACACGCGGAACTTATAGTATCTACGTCACTTTCAGTAAAGTCTGTGAGTGATCCGGTAATCATGAATTATCCTCAAGTCTCATTTAATTCTAAAATTGAATATTTATAACGAGTTCTTTATTACGAGTTCTTGTACGGGTACTGTTTACTTGTAAAGTAATAATGATACGCCATTATTATACAATGACAGCACGGAATGTTGAAAGTTATCGTTCGAACTTCAAATATGTTGCTCCGCGTTGCAAAAAAAATACGTTCCCTTTTTAAACTTTTCGTCAGTATGCCTAGTGCAAGAAGAAATTGTGCTGTGCATAGGTTTATAACGATTTTCTTATCGAAGTCTTCAACAAGGTACATAAGGTAAATAACATTAGCAAGCTTGTACTTCATACGATGTCTTTGGATGTTAGAGACATAAGAAAATTATAACGTGTCATTTACTTGTTACAAGTGAACAGTACTAGGTATTGTTAATAAAGAACTAGTAATAAATGTCTAATTTCATGGGTATCTCGTACAACAGATGAGTGTAAGACCAAATGTTTATTGGACAAATTTTATCCTGAACAATCGTCCTACCGATTCGTATAATAAAATAGCGAGGGCTTATTTTATTATTTTTTGTTGGTTCGATTCCCGGGTGAGACAAGTGAATTTCAGAATATCTGAATTGTATAACTAATTTAAAATCCTAAAGTATAATGTGCGTGGGTGAAGAATGGATTTTGATATGGCCACCATTCTGTGACTACCTCATTTTGATATGGCCACCACTCTGTGATTACCTCACTTTGATATGGCCACCACTTTTTGACTACCTCATTTTGATATGGCCACCATTCTGTGACTATCTCAGTTTGATATGGCCACCACTCTATAACTACCTCATTTACAAAACTGATTTATCTGACTATACTTACTGTAAAAGGCGCGAACACAATGGAAGCTGGACTGGCGTCTAATTCGTTAGTGCAATTGAAGAGTAGGTAGTTATGTAAGGTAACTTTGATTGGTATAGCCAAATTTATACTGGAGACTCGTTAAGCGTTTAAAAGCTTCTAGGATTCCATATTTCGTCAGTTTTGGGAAAAGTCAGAAAAGTGAAAAAAAAAATCGTTTATTTTGATCACAGCTTACAAACTTTGACGTTTTTTTTTCGGCTCCTTTTTCATGTTGATGTAAAATTGAATTGAATTTATAATTCAACATTTGGTTTTCGCTAAACAAAATATCCAAATATCAGTCTGTAACTCATTCGATTTACGAGCTCTAGCTAGAGACCCGTGATTGACATGACGGACAAACAGACAGAGTGAGCTCCGTTTTGATGTTTGGGTATGGAACCCTAAAGACAACTTATCAGAAACAATTTTAACAGGTCCAGGTTTGCTGAAGTATTTGAAAGAAGTGATTAAGTCCCCTAAGGAACGCAGTGAGCGATGGCTCTCATCGTCAGTGCCCGTAGACAAATGGGATCAACCAGTTGCTAAATATTCATCAGCTGAATACCATACCAACAATTTGCTAGTGAGTTTTGAAATGTTTTGAAAACAGTTTCATGGCATTCAAAAGGTAAACGCACCACACGCGCTGTTCGAATGAACACAACAAATTTTGGAGTTCTTTGTATCACATCCAATGCATTTCAGGAAATCATAAACCACACAGAAAAATTTTAATAAATTTTTTGATATTGGCAAACATATATATTTGGATATATTTTTCTAGATAGAAATATATTTACATAAAGTAGGTGTTTTATAGTAGCAATAGCTACTATATCTATCTACATATATATCTATATATATATAAAACTCCTACTTTTTGCCCCTCTCGCACTGCCCGTTTTTTTTTCTTTAACTAACAGTGACAAAATTAAAATTCGTGTGCATCTCGCGCGTTGCGTGCGGCTAATGAGTGCGCGTTTATATTTGGTAGTTTTAAAAATCGTGTGTATTTACAGAATCCAGTCCTTTTTGAGGAGACATCTAAGATGATTCCATCAAACGCGGTGCTGGTTGAAGTGGCGCCGCATGGTCTGCTGCAAGCCATCCTCAAACGATCTCTACCTGTTTCCTGTGTACATGTACCGCTCACGAGACGTGGACATACTGATAATGCACTTTTCATGCTTGAAGCAATTGGCCAGTAAGTATTTGTCGCTTACCTACTGGAGGCTATTTTTAAAACAAAATGTATGTCTGATCCACAAAGCATCATTCTATTTTTGGCCTAGCAGGCAAAATAAAACAAATCTCTTTTGTTTTTTTTTTATAATATTTATTATAAATTTGTAGTTCCTCTAAAACATAAAAGGTACGTAACATGGACGCCATGTCATCTCTTAAAAAATATATTGCAGAAGTATTGGCTGTGATATATATTATAAGCAATGACATTCTAATACGGAATGTCATTGACTATAAGATACAATAGTTATTCTTTTTTCTTTCTTCCTCATTATTATTGCAAATAAAGTTACCTGTCATCTTATGCAAACAAAACATGCCAACCTAGATAAGCGTTAAGTCATATTAGGTAAGCACTCAATTTTTGTCGCTCTTTGTATGTAGGTATAAGGTATGTGGATCGCGGGAGGGCCTCACACACGGGCAGGCGTAAGCGTGTTGTGTGTGCGGACCGACTGCGATCACCATCCAGCTATGGTTGTGAGATGCTTGCCTATTGCTACTATAATTTAATATAAGTACCGAACTCCGCAATCACTGATAAACCCTATGGGTTTTTGTTGATTGTGCATTTATGTAACTAGGTTAAGATTTTTAAAAATAAAAAAATATATTAAAAAAAACAAAAATAATTACTGTATCTGCTAAAAATGTTTTCGCGTTTGAACAACTTAGCATATTAAATCAAAATATTTTCAACAAATAAAATTTGTGCAATTTGTTTAGAAGATGAACTACATCAGTATTCTTCAGATTTGTCACAAGTATCACAATCAATGTGAAAAAAAAAATGGACAGATCACTAAAATCACAGAAAACGTAATTTGTATGATCAGTCATTTTATTTTGTAGTTAGATCAGTAGACTGAACAACAAAATAAAATGTTTTTTATCGAAACTATGACAGAAATAAATTTCTATGTTTGAAAACTTGGCGATTTATCCATCGCAAGGAGATATAAATTAACATTATATCATTGCAGTACAATATTGCACCTGCAGTCGTAGCAGTCTTTAATCGCGCGCGACGCCACTGGTTGAATCATAAGTGCATGGAGCGCGACGGACCGTTAAGGGGGGCTTATCCCAATTTTGTCTGTTTTCAAACTCATTTTAAATCATCAAATAGTTATTTTTAAAATCTGAAAAAAATATATGTTTCAGATACATCTTTTGTGCAGCGTTTTTTGTGGTTCAATTTGCGAGACGTTACACTTTGCTCGATCGAAAAAAAATCCGAAACTTTGTCGATTTTTAAGATTTTTTTCGTTTTATGTAACGTGTACTTAACCAAATTGCATGAAAATTGCAGATAATTAAAGTAAAACTATTGTACTAATAACTTTTGTGGTTACTTTTTATCTAATAAAAATCGTTATTTTTCCCTTAATTTAAAAAGCAAAATTGATTCGCGACTACTCGGCGAGCGGCCGCCAGTTGCCCGCCAGCGGCTGTCGAGGCAAGACCTATGTCAGTTTTCTGAGCCCTCGTTCCCCCTCACTCGCCTCGAAGCTCTGATAGAGTGTACTATCATTATTTAAATAATCGTGTAAATATACATCAAACTATCAGTTGTGTGTACATGTAAATAAAAATCATTTAGTTGTATCTTGCTTGGATGTTTAAAAATAAAAATGGAAACTAGAAATAAGAAGAAAAAAACTGGCCAAGTGCGAGTCAGACTCGCGTACCTAGGGTTCCGTATTGTGGATGATAAATTTAATTTACTATTTTTTTTCGTGAATTTCTCAACTGCTTTATTTTTCCTGTAATCTTTACGTAAACACTATTACCATGATTTTTTTCATAATGCTCGGTCTACCAGTTTTGGAGATAAAGACATAAATTTTTTTTTATATCAATGTATTTTTACAATCAGCTTTTTGATATCTATAATTTGATACCCATATTGTATTTTTAGGATAACATTTTTTAGTTTTGTTTTGGAAATATTTTGAATAATTTCAATCTTTTTTTACATCGTGATATGTGGGCAAATAAATGCTATTTTTGTGCCAAATTTCATGTCTTTATCTTTAAAGGTGCTAAAGTTATGAGGCTGTGACATACGGACGGACGGACGGACAACGGAGTCTCACCATGAAGGTTCCTTTTGTACCTTTTAGCTACTACGGAACCATACAAATCATCAAATTTGGGAGTGCTGAAGATAAGAAAACAATTCTTTGAAACTGTAACGAGATGTTTTATTGATCGTACAGAACAACCAACTTTTGAAATTACGCAAAAAATGTAAACAACTCTTGAGTCCGAGTATAACTGTACAACAGTAAAATGTAACAGTACTTACTCTTGCAGTCAGACAGAATGTATAGATATATAATGTACATATTTTGTAAATATATAATATATATATATATATATATAAAATAATGCGATTGTATCTACGTGTTATTATTTTTTTGTAAGCGTAAGTATGAATCGTATGTAACTAAGTGATTAAATAAAATTTCTTAACTTCAGTTTATCAAATCTTCGTACTGAGCAGGGCACCTTCGCATCGAGACAATGTATAGAGGCAACAAGTACGATAAAACTCGATAAAAACAGTAATTGGTATTACCAGGTACAAGGACAGCTTTACGTGACAGAACGGCGATTATGTCTCTTTGGCATTTGGGTAGGAGATAATGAACTTGTACATATTGAACGCATTACAAGAGATGATAATTTTTGGATGAGGAAGATGGAGAGGAAGCTAATACAATTTTATATAAAATGTGTAATACCAGAGATAGTGAAAGTGATAGTGAAATGAGTTTATTTGCCACAGAACATATAAAAAAAGAAGACACAGTACAACACAAAACAAAATTGCAAAAAGGAGCAAGCTTATCAAATGCTACACGTTCAAGTAACTTGCAGCTCTGATTTTCAGTTTGCCACATATGAACAAAACACAATAACAAATAGAAGTAAAACATAATAATTAATAATTAAGAATTTTAACTAGTACAATTATACTATTTGTAGATATATTAATAATTTGCAATATTCCGCTAAACACTCTTACCATGCTATTCAAAATGCAGACTCAAGCACCGCCCGCCCTCCCGCATAAAACATGCACAAGCAAAGCAAGCAGTACGAGCACAAAATAAAGCAATCTTAAATAACAAGCAAGAAAACTTATCGACACGTGTTTCGCCTCTAAACGAGGCATCCTCGGGATATGTAGTCCGCCCGACCGCTCGACAGCAAATGACGAGCTGCCGCCCGGAGCTCACCTTTTATACACCGGCCTGGCTAGTTGTTTGGTGGGAATAAATGGATGACGAAAACATACGTAAAAGGGGAGTACTTATAAAATTTGTTTGTTCGTTGAGTAAATCAGAGTTATTCTTGTTTTTCAATATCTCTAACTGTTCTAGCACACACATTCTTAAACCTTTCTTACAAATATGTTTTATATCAAATGAATGATTGTTAGGCAAACTATGACCGGACTCTAAAATATGTTTCGCAAAATGTGATTTTTCGGGATGATTATTTCTATAGGCTGAGATGTGTTCTTTATACCTAGTTTCAAAGCTACGACCCGTTTGACCGATGTAAACACCGTTACATTCACTGCAGCACAATTTGTAAATACCCGACTGTTGCTTTTTATCTAACTTATCCTTTCCATTGCAAAGCCGCTTGATCTTATTATTAGTTCTGAAAGCAACGCGAACACCAGAACGCCGAAAGATCTTCGCAACCCGTTCAGAAATCGGTCCTAGGTAAGTTAAGCTGGTTTTATATTTTTGAATACTTTCAGGCTGTAAAGCGGACAAACTACTTCTGATAATACTATTTTGTTTTTTATGGATTAATCGGTCAACCATTTTAGTACTATACCCGTTATTAAAAGCAATCTGATATATGATATTGAGCTCTTTTTTATAGTTGTCCGGACTTAAGGGCACCGTCATTAATCTGTGAACATAACAACGAAAAGCAGCAAGTTTATGTTCCCAAGGGTGACAAGATGAAGCGGGTATTACAGTATCGGTGTGTGTTGGCTTACGGTATATTTGAAATTCATGTTGATGTTGTGATCTTGTAATAGTTAAATCTAGAAAATTAAGGGAGTTTTCTTGTTCGACTTCTAATTTAAATTTTATTTTTGAGTGAATTTTGTTAAGTTTGTTGACAAATATATCTAGCTGCCTACTAGTACCCGTCCAGCAAAGAATGACGTCATCAACGAATCTATAATAATACAAAATATTAGAATTATTGACAATATGTTTGGTCTCGAAACTGTCCATGAAAATATCAGCCATCAACGGACTTAAGGGTGAACCCATTGCTAAACCTTCTTTTTGCATGTAGAAACTATTGTTGAATTTGAAATAGTTTTGTTGCATGCAAACTGATGTGAGGTTTAGGAGGTCATCAATTTCGCCAGTGTGAAGACGTTGTTTTTCTAACAAATTTCTAATTATAGTCAAACATTCGTCATAAGGAACATTGGTAAATAAGCTATCTACATCCAAAGATACTAACTTCGCATTAGAGGGTAAATGAACATTATGAATTTTCGATATTAAATCCTCTTTATTCTTAAGACAATAGATAGGCTTGAAAGAAGTTTTTTCTAACAAAATGTGATTTAACCGTTTTGACAAATCATAAGCTGGGGCACCGATGTAAGAGACAACTGGACGAACCGGAATGTTATCTTTGTGTATTTTTGGCAAACCGTACAAAGCTGGGGCCACGGGGTTCATAGGCAGTAATTTCGCTTTAGATTGAGTGTTATCTGGAAAAACAAAGGATGTGTTATTGACGGCCAATTTTAGCTCAGCTTGAAATTTCTTAGTTGGATCCGAATTAAGTGGAACAAACTCGTCACCCTGAATGACGTCATTCACTTTACTATTATATTCTTCGCGATTCATTATAACTACTGTATTACCTTTATCCGCTTTTGAAATTACTAGATCGTTATCATTAACCCTACACTGAATCGATTTAAATGTTGCTAGTTCCGGGTTGATTTGTTCTTTTGAGGAGACAGCAACTTTTTGTATTTCATTCGTAACTAAACTCTTAACAATATTATCTTTTTTAGAAACTATAGCAGTAATCTCAGCATCAACAGCTAAATTTTGCAATGAATTTTGGGACAAATTAGAAGGAATATTGTATTTTAAGCCCTTATCCAAAAGTGACATCTCGCTAGTAGGAAAATCAATGTTAGTTAAATTTTTTACGCGAGGGTGGAATGGAAATGTTGACGAATTTTGCACGGGATGGTTAATTAAACGGTTATTACACTGTATTAATCTGTCCAACTTGCCCCTCTGGATGAGATATTTTTCGTGTACCACTTTCGACGCCAAATCTCTAGCCTTTCTGTCTAGGCTATCAAATTCACTGCTGTGTAAAGAAAAAGTTAATTCAGTATGGAGAACTTTTAGATGAGTTTTAAGATTATTTCTTACCGAGAACCAATACCTTATTTCATCATTCAACCACGCTAGTTGTGCTTTTTTGATAGCTAAAAACGATGACCTAGTGTGTATGTTACAACGGATATTTAATTTTATGTAGTTGGGGACAATTTGATTTTTCTTACATTGTTGATTAAACCAAACATTTTGTGAAGCAAGTCGATGTAATTTGGTAAGCTTAACATACAATTTCGCCTGTTCAGCTATGCTTGCTGACCGAATAAAATTTATTGAAAAAGGCGTTACTTTGCGGAAGTCCATCATAAATTTGTAGATATATTAATAATTTGCAATATTCCGCTAAACACTCTTACCATGCTATTCAAAATGCAGACTCAATTTTTTTTTTTTTTTTTTTTTTTTTTTAAGTTATTCTTGTTTTTCAATATCTCTAACTGTTCTAGCACACACATTCTTAAACCTTTCTTACAAATATGTTTTATATCAAATGAATGATTGTTAGGCAAACTATGACCGGACTCTAAAATATGTTTCGCAAAATGTGATTTTTCGGGATGATTATTTCTATAGGCTGAGATGTGTTCTTTATACCTAGTTTCAAAGCTACGACCCGTTTGACCGATGTAAACACCGTTACATTCACTGCAGCACAATTTGTAAATACCCGACTGTTGCTTTTTATCTAACTTATCCTTTCCATTGCAAAGCCGCTTGATCTTATTATTAGTTCTGAAAGCAACGCGAACACCAGAACGCCGAAAGATCTTCGCAACCCGTTCAGAAATCGGTCCTAGGTAAGTTAAGCTGGTTTTATATTTTTGAATACTTTCAGGCTGTAAAGCGGACAAACTACTTCTGATAATACTATTTTGTTTTTTATGGATTAATCGGTCAACCATTTTAGTACTATACCCGTTATTAAAAGCAATCTGATATATGATATTGAGCTCTTTTTTATAGTTGTCCGGACTTAAGGGCACCGTCATTAATCTGTGAACATAACAACGAAAAGCAGCAAGTTTATGTTCCCAAGGGTGACAAGATGAAGCGGGTATTACAGTATCGGTGTGTGTTGGCTTACGGTATATTTGAAATTCATGTTGATGTTGTGATCTTGTAATAGTTAAATCTAGAAAATTAAGGGAGTTTTCTTGTTCGACTTCTAATTTAAATTTTATTTTTGAGTGAATTTTGTTAAGTTTGTTGACAAATATATCTAGCTGCCTACTAGTACCCGTCCAGCAAAGAATGACGTCATCAACGAATCTTTTGAGTCTGCATTTTGAATAGCATGGTAAGAGTGTTTAGCGGAATATTGCAAATTATTAATATATCTACAAATTTATGATGGACTTCCGCAAAGTAACGCCTTTTTCAATAAATTTTAATTATACTATTGACTAAGAAAATAATGAATAATAATAATTTATTCATAAAAATAATATTGAATAATTGAAATAATATTGAAAACACACAAAAAAATAATTTATTTGACAAAGAATTACAAATAAAATAATTACAGTCTATTCCATTTACGAGGTTACATTTGACACTTCTGAGAACGTAACTCTGCACATTTCACATAAATTGAAAAAATAAATAGTCTTTGTTTATGACAGTAAATCACCGTTTGAAAAAACCACAATCAATCCAAAACATTATACAATTAATTCACAAACATAATCAACGTATTTTTTTTTAGATATCGTGCTCAAAATAAGTATAACTTTAAAATAAAATAATATTTTACTGCAAATACGCGTTTACGTTCTATGGTTTATTTTTTACTTTTAAACATAGTGACGTAGCTCAAAAAATCTCATAAAATCGGTTAGTTAATCGATTATTCTTTTGTGTATCGAGGTCGTAGGAAATAAAAATCTACTAAAAATATGGTCCACCTCGCAATCACCATGGTTACCATGGCAATCACGATCAACCATATTGTTTGTCTGTTCAGTACGGTGCAGAAGCCTTGTATACGTTGCGTGCGTGTGTTTTCTTCTTGCTTGACCACTAAAAGAACAGTGTTGGGCAGTCAAGCGCGGGAGTTTGTGGTACGCCTACAACATTACTTTGAATGTGAGTTTCAGAATGGTAGTCCACTCTTTCGTTATCAGTCGAAAACCTGTTTCCCAAATAAGTAAGGAAAAGCATGGTAAAGATAAACCAGAAGATAATAAATTAAAATCGCCACTTAAGAAAAAAGTTAGAAGGTCGATAGTCACACAAACAAAATGCTGTCGTTGTTGCAAGAAGCATGCTATAACGTTACTGCTGCAAATTGGAATAGTGTGGTTTTACGAACATTAAATCTAAATTTCGCTGATTGGGACCGAGATGTGCATATCGATGCCCTAATAGATAACCAAATTATAATAAATACGGTGGATCCTACAGACGACGGTGAGGGTGATGACGACGATGGTGACAATGAATATGATGCAACAATTTTGAATAGCGAGCACGCATAAGTCGCATGCTGATAAAATTGAAAAATAATAGTATTTAATCAAATTAAAAAACTTGACTAAGTAACTTTACCTCGTAAATGGAATAGACTGTAATGGATGTCATGCAAAAAAAAATTAGAGAGAAAAGACATGTTCAGAAATGGAATGAATAAAAATAGAAATTTACAAATAAAATAATAAAATAAAACAACAACATGGTATAGTAAACCCACGGTATACACGCGGGATGCCTATAAGAACTCTGACTTTGCATGATAATAAAAATAATATTTAATAAGAAAACGTGGATCCTTCACCTATCTCAGAGCAACAATCAAGCTATGACACCTCGCAACCGGGTCCTAGCACTAGCACACATACAACTGAACAAATCGTGCGACTAAAAATACCTAGTGGGCGAATTTAAAGTATGAAATCGAAAATACTTCACCAAAAATAAAAAAATTGGTGCGACGAAGAGCGAAGCAAGAAGGAGTTAGGTTTACATGTAATATAAAATTAGGAGCCGAGCGAAGCGGAAAAAAATTGGGTTTTTTCGAATCCATTTACTCCACTATAACGTCATCTACGTATTTCATTTTTGGGTAAATGTTTATTATTAAAATTCTCACTGAAGGAAAACGCGATTGGATGATATTTTCTTGATAGAATTTAATTCCGAAAAGACCTCTAAATTGTTTTATTTTTTCATGTAATTCTGAAATCCTTACTAATTTCATTGTCAAATTGCATTAAAAATGTGGATATTATGTATTTGTAAAGTCTCCTTGAAAAACTTTTTGACTAAATTGCTTAGTACATTTTATATTAATAAAAAACTGACTTTTTTACTACTTTTTCACGAATCCGTCCCACTCGCACTGAGGGTTTTTTCGCATATGGAGTAACAGGGACGCTAAAACTTTTACGTAGCGCCTTAAAATGAAATTGACACTAAAATAGAAAATTGTTCGCCTGAAAATTATCAACTCAACTCAAATTTGTAATTTCAAGTCGCCGTTTACAACATTTTTATTCGCTCACAATCTTTCGCCCACTTAGTATTTTAGTACGCTATATTCAGTATTTTTGACACCATATATTTGAATTTATATTCGCTCATTTAAATACTACGCCTATAATTTTAGTTTTAGTGCCGTCGAAACCTAAATTATTCCAAAGTAATTTAGCTTCTATTTTTAATACTTATGAACTATTTTGTAATAAACAAAATTTAGTTTTGACAGCTCCTAGATTACAATGAAAGCCTTCAGAGTCAGCTTTGTTAGCTCATATGGTTACCAATTACCAAGTGTATTAAATATTTTTAGCTGTACTTCCAAATGTTTTACAAGAGCGTGCTAAGATATTACTCATATGATCCAATGTAATAAGCTCCCCTATTTGTACTAACTCGGTTTTTTAGTAGGAATAGTTTATGTTGGTTCATTTATCGGAATCAATTCTTATTAGTACGAAGTACAGTTACTGGCCCCGAACCTATTTTAATGTACGGCGGTCGGTGTCGAGTCACGTGAGGTCACGATTATAGCCGCTCAGTTGCATCGTAAATAAATACGTCGCGGTGAATTGGCGGGGGCTGAGGTAGCGATAAATACCTACAAGTCCCGGATAACCTGCCCTTAATCGTAAAAATATCGTGTCACGTTCCTCGCACTTGTGATTCAACTAAGTTGTGTGGCGCGCGATTAAAGACTATGCCACGACTGCTAGCCAGAATTCTAAAAGATAAAAAAGATCGTTTGCTCCCTTGGTCTTCTTAAAATTACAGAAATTAATTAAAATTTTTCTTTTTAGACTGTACATGCAGGGCTACAATCCCAAGATAAAAGCTCTGTATCCTAAAATTGAGTATCCAGTTTCAACGGAAACACCGATGCTTTCACACCAAGTGGAGTGGGCTCACAATGAGACATGGTAAGAAATAGCTAGATTACCACAATTAATGGTTGACTTTTCTTGTTTATTTGACGTCAGTAATGTCAAAAGATCATAAATTTGTATGCAAAATTAGGGTTATAAAGCTGTACTGTAATAGGTGGTAGAAATGATGTGACTTGACTGTACTTGACTTGCTGTGACTTGACTGTGGAGGTACCATCTTACTCGGAAACAAAAAGAACAGTTCTCAAACAAGCATACAACCAAGTAGCCCACCATGCCTGGGAATGATTGATGGCAGTATATCTGTCGCAGGTAAATTTTCCAAGCCTTAAGTTAGGTAAGGTTAATTTATGAAAAACCTACAAAAAACTGCCGTGAAATTATGAAATTGTAATTTCACTAGTAAAATTGTAATTTCACGGCTTTGACAATTTACTTGAGACATATCCATCCCCAACTTCCGGGCCTTATATGAAACAGACTGTTGGCGGGTAGCAGCGTCACTGGTGCGTGGCATTCGACACCACGCTCACCACCCGCCTACCCAACGTGTTTGAGGACGGGCATTTCTTCCAGGAGGACCGACTCCCAAGAGGCCAAAATATTGGCGAAATGTTGGAAAGGCCTTTGTCCAACAGTGAACTTAGACAGGCTGATGGATGGATGGATGGACAGCACCTTCTTGAATTCATTATTTAATTTCTACTTAGTACTTTATTTTTTAATGATTTTGAAACCAGTCTTGAATTTTCATTTCCTTTATCGGTTAAACCATCACGTAACAATTACTAATTAGTAATAATATTAAAAAAATGTCTAACTTAAAAACAGCAAATCATATCTTAGAAGATGGAACCATATCAAGAAGACAGACGTAGACCACCATTTAATAAAAATGTAAACAACAATAAAAAGTCATGTTTGAAGTGCTGTACAATCCTGAAATTGCCTTCAAACTTATAAGATGGGATTCTAATTCGGGCAAACTTTAAAGCGACTAAGATAAGTTTAAACACTTTAATGAGTATAGAAACGATTTGGTACCAGGTGTCTGACCATCAAAATATAGTGTAAAAAACGTTGTAAAGATGCTAAAAAAGAATATCCTTACAAATGCCCTTATAAAAATAAAACAAGCTACAGGAAAGAAAAGATTGGGCAACTTCTTGATATTTTTGTCTGATCTGAAGTCTTGATAATCAAAATTATGTTATATTATACATTCAAGCTGATTCTAAAGCTTTTAATTTTAGTTTTATTACTGTCAAACTTGTCATTTTTCAAACAAATTTAGCTTCTATCGCTACCATTTAAGGACTATTTTTCAATGTACTAAATTTAGTTTTGACAGTAATAAAACTAAAATTTAAGCCTTTAGAATCGGCTTTAATGTAATATTATGTACAATAATACGTATGTCATTGGAAGATTGACAAAATTAGAAAATTACAATAATACTATGAAGATTGTAAAGAAATGGTAGGATTTTTTTAGGTAGTTTATAAACAACTTACTACAAATATATGGGTACACTTTTTATAAACTACCGGATTTTCATAATATTGTAGTGATGCTTCGATATACGTCATGATACGAGAATCTCCTAGTATGAAGACGCCTAAGACCAATCAGAAGCGAGAAGAGTAAGGGAGTGTAGCTTGAGAAATTATGACAGTGACAGACTGTTATCGCTTGTGATTGGTTCCCTAGCGGTGTTATAATAAATTTAGCTAATATCAGCGCAGAATTGCAGCGTTATTATGTAATATTATAACATCGGTCAAACAATGTAGGTAATTATAAAACCGCTTTTCATGTTGTAATTACCTAATTTCAGTATGAGAGTAGATAAATATATTAGTCATAGACACCGCTAACCCACCTTTTTACATCGTTTTTTATACTCAAACCTATGGGTAATAATTCTCTAGAAGCGTAACTAAGCTCAAAAAATGGTTCTACGAAATAGAACCCGCGAAAGGTGGGGCGTAAAATAGGGACAACGCGGCTCGCCAGTTCGTTATAACACCTTGAGTCGTGTCTTAATGCCGCAGGAAGTTTAGATTGTGAGTACTATTGTGTTTTTGCGCTATGTGATTTTACAAATATGCTTTCGTGTATCGTGAATTCTGCCGTCCAGCGCCTAAAGTGCAGTAAGACCAATTTTACCATTTTTGAGCTGAATATTGATCCTTAATCAGCAGATCATAGCGCATATTTATGTTTAATCGTCGTTTCAGTATGTAACAAAATAAAAAAAATATAAACATTTGAGTCTGCAGTAAGTGAGAATTTGTGTCACATTTTTCATATGAATACTAAGTAAAACGCAGTAATTCAGTTACGTCGTCGTTTATTTGTCACTTTTCCGACTAAATTGCAGTATTAATCTCTATTACCGCTAAATTTCAATACGCTTAGTTTGTAATTTTGTTATGATAACTAAATTAAACTGCAGTAAGTGGTAAATGTACCGAAAATCTTAATACTGCGTTGACTATCATTTATTTTAATGGCAGCTGATTACAAATTAAAACGCAGTAACACGTCAGAATAAGTTGTTTTAGTGAGTAATTTGAATTTATTTTTACACAATAAAACATACTTAAGCGCAGTAAAAATTTGCATTCGATTTATTACTTCATTTTACTTGTTACGTTAACATTTTAGTTACTTAAAAATTCCCGTCTATATTGCAGTACTTAGATGAGTTGCTGCAGTTTAGTTGGCAATGTTTTAATATTCGGTAATAATAACTATTACGTATTGCTACTTAAATTGCAGTAATAAGAATAAATACTGCATTTTAATCGGTAACAAGTAAGATTTTATACAATTTGGCTACGTTTGTGATATAATTTACTGCACTCTAGACGGGATTTGTTGCTTAATCAGTTGCGTCTTGGCAGTGTACCTCAGGGTATTTTCTACTTAATTTAGGGTATTTTTTCATGTTTAGGGGATTTTTGGGATATAAAATTATTTAGGGTATTTTTAGGGGAAATTAATTTGGACCAAATTTTGGGTTTAGTATGCATATATTGGAACGTGGTGAGCAGTTCTCTATCGCTAGCACCAATAATAGTTATTTTTTGTAAGACATTTTTCTGTTTTGACATTGATTATTTAAAACTGGACGCTATTCATTACTGTTTTAAAGTTACTGAAATACTTATCGTTTAATAAACTGATAAATTTAATAGTTAAATCAATAATAGTTAACCTTAAATTGTGTTTTACTTTTAATTTTAATGCTTAGGGGAAAAATGTCTGAAAAGTGTCAAATTTAGAGGATTTTTACAAGGAGTTAGGGGAAAACCAAAATCACAATGCATCTCGGACATTGTAAGTAGAGGGTGTGTCCATGAAGTGCTTCGAGACTCTCTCAACCAAGGTACGTAAATAATATCGCCGCACGAACAAAAGTTCAGGTGCCCCGCTCAAAAATGTATTTATTGAATGCTTTGTAACATTGTGATGATGGGAAATGCGTCTATGATATAAAAATTAGTACCTACTTACTTATTACGAAATATTAAGAATGGATATTTACTGAAATAAAATCGTTTTTAATAATGTATTAGACACAATAACATTATAAAAAGCTTAACACTTTGACAGCCGACAGTTTTATAGCGCGCCTTTTCTGGTACGCCGGCGATTTTTGTATATGTATAATATAATATTGTACATATCTACCTCTCACTATCTGAATAGTATATATAGATATATAGTTTAGATTTGTAACTACATACATATATTCATACATATACTGAATAAACTGAGACTACAGATTTTCATCTACTGTGATCCTGAAACACCTCTTTCACCTCTTCCACATCCACCAATATAGTCATATACAAGCTCTGCTATTCCAGGTACTTTTGATATTGCTCTTCTTCATTATGTCACCAATTTGGTCAGCATACGTTCTTCTAGGGTTGCCTGGTTGAATTGTACCTTCCATATAAAATTCTTCACTCTACTTTCATTCATCCTCTCGACATGTACAAATTTTAACTACTGTTAGGTGAATTCATAATTAAGGATTTAAACGGATTGACTTCCATTAAACATTTTAGTGAATATATTTATGTTTTTCTAGTTATTAGTGTATTATACACTATATACCTATATTTATAATAATTTAAATTGTATTCATAGTAAATCGGTATTCATATTTTTACTTTGATATTAGGTTTATACTTGTTTACTTGTATATGTTTTCCTTTTTTGCGTACACGTGTATGACATGTTTGTCTATGTAACTATCTCTTATTTTGTGATAATATTGCTGTAAAAAATCTCTGATGAAAATTAAGCTCCCCAATGTACTACATCTCTTGTCACTATAATATTGTTTATGTTTATATATCCGTGTGTGTACTAAAGAATATACAGAATTATACATTTAAGACACTGTCTAAAATATATTGTTAGGGTTCCGCACACAAAGGAAAATACGAAACCCTATTATTTAATATCTGTCTGTCCGTCCGTATGTCACGATTTTGTAGACGGAATAAGTTTCAGACCGGAAATTTTGATATTTTGTAAAGACTGTTGAGCCGAAACTGAATATTTAATTAGAAATTCAATTGAATTACTGTTTTAGGAAGTCTTGGTCACATATCTAAAAAAGAGCCGGAAAAATCAGTTTTTCGTACCCTGACATATAGAGTGTCATTGTCTAGAGCTCATTAAGTAGATTACAAAATGAAAATTACATTCTTATTAATTTTAATCTTTAAAAATAAAGAAACGGGGGGCCGTCAAAGTTGTCAGTTTTGGACCATTTTTATAACGGAATTTTATTTACAAGTTAAAAACAAACATATTTCTAAGCAAAACATAATAATGAGAGAACTTTATCAGTGAAATTTCTTAAATTCATAATAACTTCTAATAACTAACAATAGTTAACATTATAATATATTATTTTTCTCAGGCTTGTTTGTTTTATATTACTTACAGAGCTGGTTTAAAGAAGATTAATAAAAGAAAATGAGTGCCAGATCAAGTAGGACTAAAGCTATTTTGGCAAAAAGTTTGAAAAATTAAGATGTAGAACCGACACATCAACGATTTTTTTCTAACAACGGCTGTCATAAAAAGACAATTTCAAACAATCTATCCCAAAAAAGAAAACCAATCATATCTATCTATTTGGTCATTGCCTGTAACGTTAAATGACATGAAGAAGATTGAAAACAGGAAATTTTAACACGAAAATTCGTATGATCACGTCAATCAATACTTTCTCCAAGTAAGACAAGCCTTGTCAGCCACTCCGTTTACCCATTCAACTATCAGAACTGACTGCCGCACCAGTAACACAGTCTTATGTCTACCACTCCAATGACCCACTCAATACGAGCAGCACTATTAAAACTAGTTCCAGTACTAGCTCTGTCAGAACTAGCTACTGCATCAGAACAACCAGCTCCCTCCTTGAAACAAATTTGAAACAATCATCTCCGGCACCAGTAACACAGGCTTTATCTATTACCCCGCTTACCTACTCAATACAAGCAGCACTACCAGATGTGATACCAGCGATTTTAGAACCATCTGCCGCACCAGAACAACTAGCTTCCTCATCTTTAGCACCAGTATCACAGGTCTTCCCTATCATCCACTCAACACTTCTTGCACGACAAAAACCAGATCCAATAGAAGTTCTGTCTGCTACTCCGCTCACCCACACAAGAGAAGCAGCACTACCAAAACCAGTTCCGGTACCAGCTATGTCGCAACTAACTATCGCACCTGATCAACCAGCTCCCTTATCTTCGTTAGATTCCTGTCCGGCACAAATGACAAATTATTTTGTTTTATTTTTTATAAATAAGGGTATTAATTTGCAGCGATAACGCATACAAATTTCAATAAATTTTATTCATAATACCATTTAATATGCAGTAAAGTGGCTATTGTACTGCATTTTACTCTGCAATGTTTACCAAAGAAAACCAATTTTTGCAGTATGTTTATAAAATACTGCAATTTAGTCTGGAAATTGCAAATATTTACCAAGAAATCTAGTGACGTAACAGCTATTACTTTTAAAAAACACATTTAATTTAATAAATTTGCGATCTAAATCGGTTTTCTCTTTTGTAAAATTGTTCTTCATATTCCAAAGTTGTAAATAAAAGTCAAAAATTTTACTGAAATATTCAAAAAGTAAAAAAAAAAACAGTTTAAAGAGGTTTTTCGCGTTTTCCTCGAAACCGCGATTTTGCTGTTACTGCACTTTAGGCTCTGCACGGCAGAATTGGTGTAAAAGCCATACGGATATGAAAAAAACTGGAATCTTAAGTAAGTAAATAAAAATTTTGAAAACTTTACCAGACGACTCTGGAAAGTGCTACGTTATGCTCGCTGCTAGCTCGCCGCCATGTTGACGTAACCTCGAGGTGACCAGTCGCCAGTGTTGCCACCTTGGTTTTTGACAAAGAGCAGTTGGACAAGCTAGTAAAGGCTAGATTTAGCAAATTTTGCCATCAAAAGTGCTAAAAAAGTACTTTCATGGCGGAAACAAGTGGCCGATGGAGACATCACGGGAGCAGCGCAACTCCTTTTCTCCAGCAATACCATTGCACCAGAGTCACCCAAAACCCTTTTCGCCCTTAAAGGTAAACATCCTCCACCTTCAGCATCCCTCAACCTCCCACCGCCACCGCAGCCTGACGACCCCAGCATCAGGGCCACCGGGAAAGACATCATGTCAGCCGTGATGTCATTTAAAAACGGATCGGCAGCAGGTATTGACATCCTTAGTCCACAACACCTCAAGGACCTGCTCTGCGGAACGACCGGCCTAGCAGGCAAGAACTTATTGAGTGCCATCACGGACCTGGTGAACCTGATGCTGGCAGAAAAAGTTAATACCGATATAACTAATATACTGTATGGTGCCAACCTCTGCGCCCCTATAAAAAAGACGGGGGAATAAGGCCAATAGCAGTGGGCGCAACTCTTCGCTGCATGGCATCAAAAATATGCTGCCAAAATATCCTCCCTAAACTAATTGAATTATTCCAGCCTTATCAGCTAGGCTTCGGCTCTAAGGGAGGCTGCGAGGCAACCGATCGTGTCACGGACATATATTGAAAACAATGGAGGTGAGGTGGTGCTCAAGGTCGACATAAAAAACGTGTTCAACTCGGTGGATAGGGGCGCCCTGCTTTACGAAGTAAAAGAAATCATTCCAGAAATCTACAACTACATCTGGCAATGCTATGGCTCTCCATCAAAATTATTATACAGAGATAATGTTTAAGAATCAGCAGTCGGCTGTTAGCAGGGCGACCCACTCGGGCCAGCGATATTCAGCCTCGCTATCAATAAACTAATTAATTCTTTAAATTAAAAATAAAACATTTGATATCTCGACGACCGCACCCTGGGAGGTGATGCAAATACAGTTCTGAACGATTTAAAAACAATAACTCAGACTTTCTAATCCATTTGTTTGGTTTTAAATTTCTCAAAATGTGAACTTTTCATCTCTGACAGAATACGCGATTCAACAAAAATCGTAAACGATTTTAATAATTTGACTCCGAATATCAACATTCTATACAAAAAATCACTTTGCCTCTTAGGCGCTCCAGCCCTCGAAGATGCCATGCCCCAATATTTGGATGACCAATTATATAAATTCAACGACAAATTTCCGCATCTTGAAAAAATTTCCTCCCATATAAATTATCCGGTTTTGTCTATTCGTCCCTACGTTCACATATGTTATAAGATGTTCACCAATATTTAAATGTGAATCACTACTCACAGAAGTCGACAATATGATTCAATTGGCATTAACCAAAATTCTAAATTGCCAAATCACAGACAGGTCCTGGCTCCAGGCCTCCTTACCGATTCGATTTGGAGAACTGGGCATCAGATCAACAAAAAGCGTTGCGCTTCCTGCCTTTTTGTCTTCTATGCACAGCACGGAGACCTTGGGAGACCTTGTATAAGAAAATTATTCATCCATCCTTGGGTGATATTGAGGTCTCGTGCTGTGGGGAAGCCAGGGAGACATGGTCGCAAGCTTGTCCGGGTGAAGATCCACCTCAAAATTTGACAGATCAATGGGACGAGCCGCTCTGCAAAATTAAACAAAAACAACTATTAGAAACCTGCATCAGCGACACAGAGCGGGCACGTCTCCTTTCCGTTTCAGAACGTGAGTCGGGATACTGGTTACGGGCCCTCCCTTCGCCTAGCATAGGCACGCTTATGGACGACATTTCTTTTGGTACCACCATCGGCCTGCGGCTAGGCACGATCTTAACACATCCACATCGCTGCCCCTGTGGAACTGACGTTGACCAATACAGTCACCACGGGCTCTCGTGTCAATGCAGCGCTGGCCGTCTCTCCCGCCATGCCAGCCTAAATGACATCATCCAGAGGGCCCTTGTCACCGTCAATACACCGTGCACTCTTGAACCAAAGTACGAGACGATGGCAAGAGACCTGATGGTATGTCATTAATTCTTTGGAAACATGGGCGTCCGCTAGTGTGGGACGCTACATGCGCCGACACACTGGCGGCCTCCCATGTTAGCAAACTTGTAAAGCTGCTGGTGGCACAGCGGATTCGGCCGAAAGCAACAAGCAGCGCATATATGTCAGCCTAGATAGCTGCTACATGTTTATGCCGTTTGGCGTCGAGACTTGGGGCCCGTGGGGTCCAGAGGCAAGAAAATTATTCAAGGAACTTTCATCGCGCCTGGTCAACGTCTCGGGTGACCAGAGGGCTGGCGCTTACCTCAGCCAGAGAAAAAGTCTGGCCATCCAGAGGGGTAATGTAGCCAGCATTCTAGGCACCCTACCGAGGGACAGCGATCTGGATCCAGTTTTTATTTGTAATTCTTTATTATATATATATATTATTATATATATATATTTGGCCCCCTACCCCCTGGTACCCCCCCATTAAAAGGTAATGCACCGTTTTTTATATTTAATTTTTTACTTTTCACTTCTATTCACTTCTGCAAACGTGCAATTTTTGTCTGTGAGAGTGTGTGTGTTTCGTTGTAATTGCAGTAAGTTTGTTTGCGTAAATGGAACCAAAATCAAAGCGGTATTTGTACTTAGGAAAGTTATTTTTCTAGAGAATTATTATGCATAGACTCAAACAAAGTTTATCTAATCCCAAACTGCAATAAGGCAATTCGCTTAGATTAAATTATGTTAAGGTGTCTTAACTCGAAAACGATTTCGAGTTATAGGTTTAATAAGCCGTATTTTAGAACTTGTCGTCTCTTAAACCACATTATGATGAGTATTTTTACGAATTTCCATTTGCCTTCGTGTGACTTATTTATTTATTTATTTATTCACTAAAGTGATGTCATAGTAGTGAAGTCACTTGAGAAATGGCTGTTTAGAAATGTGTCTTTTGCTATCAAGACAAATTTATAATAATTTGCTTATGACTGATTTGACAGCTGGTTGACAGATGAGTAGATAGACAGAGACAGACAACTTTTTTATAAGCAATCACACATCACAATCAGTATAATTCTCAAATGACATCATATCGGATAATTCTTTAGAATACCATAATAAAAAATAATGGTTAAATAATGAAAACTATGTCCTAAAATGACGTATTCTCTACGAAATTTAAAAAAAAAATCTTTAATAATTAAGCTATGGGAATTGCAACATCAAAAGCGGTTTTATATGTACCTAGTTTGTTTATCCGATGTTATAATATTACATTATAACACCGCTATTCTACGCTATGATTGACCCAATTTATTATAAAACCGCTGGAGACCCAACCAACAACAGAGACGAGAAATAATTCCCGACATTATTTCTTAAGCCACGCCCCCTTATCCTGATTGGCCTTCACAGCAGCTTTACCAGAACAACGCACCCGAGGTTCATGAACGAATGTCTTATTATTATTTTTCGCGAAGTTGTTAGTAGAAAATATTATAAATAAACTGAACGTAATTAGATATTGGGACACTCGTGCAAAACTATAATGAAACTCATTTCGTTTGTTTCTTAAACAAGTAGGTACTCGTATCCCAATGTCTCAAATTATGTTACAGTTGAACAAAGTACAATTTTTTAGGCCTTTAGCGCTTTATGTGACAGCACGTCGAAGAACAGCTGCAGTTGCTAACTTTGTCATCTCTTTGCATGATGACGAATACAATTTCTTAAAGGGCAACGTTCATCAAAGTAAGTACAAACATACTTAAAAATAATAATTATAAAGCTTTTATTTTTCGAATTCATAAAAATCTAAACGATTATTTATTTAATCGTATGGCAAGGTCGGTCAAATGATTAAGGCTAGCAATTTTAAGATTAACAAAACCAATGAAGACCTTACAGGTATATAAATTTAATATTAACTTATGATTTGTACATAATTGTACGGATTGTGGTGAAATTACATTACTTGATAAAAACACAAACAAAGGTGCACTAGTGGCGAAGGGTGATTTCTTTTGTTTTTTACTGGTCTTGCGACTCGAATCGACTAATGGAAGAACTAAACGTTTTTCGTTCAATTATTTACTCGCTTCGCAGAACTTGCATCCAGAGTTCAAATTTTCACCCACGGGCTAAATAAGAACTCATATGGAATCTTTGATTAATTAAGTGAAGATTCGTAACGCCCTTACTCGACTGATTCAAGAAATGGAACAGGTATTTTGTACTATGTATATGTAATTACCATCAGCGAAAGAGATAGATTGACGATACAAGACTTTTGAGCGAGCAACACAGGATATTGCTTGGTCGGCTCGGTTCGTTACAAAGCCGAAAGAAAGCGAGCTGAGCCGAGCGGTGAAGTCTAGTGTGATTACAGAGCCACAAACTTATCTGTTCCGGCGGCGAAGACTGTCACTCAGTGAATATAGAAGCCATTTTAGTTTGGCCCACCGGAACAGATAAGTTTGTGGCTCTGTACGTGATGCGGCATGCAAGCTAAAGACTGTCGTCGCTAGCGCAACTGAACTAGTCGCACACATTCATGTTGAATATTACCGTCCTTTTCTGCAAATGGCGAAGTGTAAACAAAACAAACAGAAAGTAATTTAAGGACATTTTCTGGTTTTGGTGTACTTACGAGTGGAAGGTGATGCCATGAAATTTGTTTTTTGTCCTTGAGTGATTTCTACACCCGATAAATGCACACGAAGGCATATCTGCAGGTTTTTTCTGGATTTTATAGCACAGGTAAAGGTGTTTTCAAATACGTGCACACAAACGCCGCCTGGAATACTACTAAACAAAGATAGGCCCGCTGGACCTGTATTTGTGGATCCAACCGCGTTGTGGTTATACCGCATCTTCACTAAATTAATCAAAGTATGGACCCCATTTGGAACTAAAAATAGGGTGCAACTTTTCTCCACCGGGTTCCATATGGGTTGCATATTGGTTGCCTAAGCTGTCTATCTTACCTTGGGTTATGTTTTGGCCAGATATTGGACTTATGCCACCCTGTTGTGTTACTAGGGACGTCATTCAATAGCACTAATCGCAAAATACAACGCCTTGGCACTGAACCACTTCAAAGTACGCATTGAAATTTTATCATTAAGGATAGTCGTCATGACGCAGCCAACTCAGTTGTGGGCGTGGCCAGATGGCATGCTGTTTCATTTCGCTATAAGGTGCACGCTCCACGAAACTTGTGAGGACAATACACGGATTTAGAACAGAGGGACAATACAATCGTGCTGATTTCGTCACCGGCGCAAAATTGAAAATTTGTTATAGGAGAAATCACTTTTGGCAAGACCGTGAATGTTTTCAAGAATTATTTTTGGTAATTAATAATCTAGATGATATTTTCAATGTTTTAAACCGTATTAATATTTTTATTTTATCTAAAACAATAAAAGCTACACTTCTTGTAAGAAATCGTTAGATTTACGTATTTCAGGGGTTTGTAGTTAAGATATTTCTCAAATTTCACCGTTTTTAGTTCGATTTAAACATAGATCTAGATAATGTAAATAGACTCAGCCTAAAATATTATAATAATACAATGGGGTGACAGCGTTTGTGTGGAGATTTGCGTGTAATGACGCATCTTAAAATATGTGCATACAGGACATTACCAGAGACCACAAGCACAAAAATGTATTTTACATAACACTATTTAAAGCTCAAATTTCAATGCTTTACTTTTAGGTGGTCTTGTACCGATCCGTCGTAATGTGCCGTACTGCTAACTCTCGTCTTAAGCTTTAGCGTAGAATGCTCGGACATATTTTTCTTGTATTCAATTTTTGTTTTATTCCTATTGTCACGTTTTCAGACAAAACGTTGTACCCCTTTAGTGGAGCATTGGTTTGTGTATGGGATACACTAGCTATGTCTGTTGGAGCCAAGCGCCATGACCTTTCAGTACAGTTTCAAAATGTACATCTTTATGAACAACCGCAATTACATGACAATAAAGTGTTGCGACTCATTGTTCAGGTGCATAAAGGAAATGGATATTTTGAGGTATTTAAATAAATTTTGCTTTTATGGGAGCACTTAAGTTCAAATTCATATAAGAAAGTTGCTTCTCAAAGTTATTAGAAAATTTATGATCTTGCGTCTTCTTTGGACACTGACCAACTTGAGATTTGGCTTGAAAAAAATCCTTTATATTGCCAAAACAATTTTTTTCAACATTAAGAAACAAATATTGTTTACATCACGTAGTCTTCAATATTATTATATATCTTTTTGTTTTGAATTTGTTTGATAAATTAAAAAAGTATAATAATCATAATAATAATCTTTATTCTCTTTAACAATGTTTGGATACATTCAACTGTAGTTTAAGGCATAAAATGCCTGTGCCAGGCAAATCCGCTCTTTCATAACATCGTATCTTATACGTAATTATTAACTAAACTACATTGCAAAATAAAAATCACACGAAAAAAAAAACTCTATCAACTCTTCAGGTAATTAATGAAAACATGAAAGTAATCAGTGGATACATTGCCACCGAAGCAAAGAGTGCTGCAGTTTTGTACGTGCAAACATCTAAATCTGGTTGTGGTGAATTTTTTTTGGATCAAGAAGATATTTATAAATTGTTCCATGAACGAGGATCGAACTATAGGCAAGCAAATAAAATACTAAACTTTGCTATCATATTATGAATATATTATGCTATCATATTTTTGTTAAGACTAAATTATCATTGTTGAATGGTCTTTTGCAGAGGTCAGTTTAGAAGCATTAGGAGAGTAAATGAAGATATGACTCACGCACAGATCTCATGGACCGGTAACTGGGTCACAATGCTGGACTCTTTGCTGCAACTAAATGCACTTCACAGAGATTCCGAGGGGATCACAAAGCCAAAGTTCATTCGGCGACTTAATATCGATGTGAATGAACATTATAAAAACAACCAGCCTCATGACAATGATGTTGCTGTTAGAGCTCAAATCTTTGAAGCTCAAGATTTAACAAGGTAAATAAAACCTTAGGTTTGTTTGTTTCATCGTATATATTGTTTGATTGTTTTACTACAAAGTATAATTTTAAACAATATTACAGATGTGGTGCTTTTCTATTAAAAGACATCAAATTTTACGATCTTCCACAAACACGACCAGAGGAAGTTGCTCTGAAAAAATTGAAATTTTTTCCTTTTTACCAGATCAACAATGTGAGAGTTAGTATTTATTTTATAAAAAATAACAAGTTAAATATAAGTTAGTTTTATTTACTTTTTAAAACATAATTCAAATAAAACTACAATTATATTATAAAACTATATTTACTGAAATAAAGGTAATAAAATTAAAGGAAATTATGTAAAGAAAAACAGATACAAACCTGTCTCATAACGGGCTTTAAATCAAATAGAACATGTAAGCCAGATCACTGTCATCTAAATATTACTGGTAAGAGTGGGGCACCCTGCTGACAGCCAACTGCAGAGTGCAAAATATTATTATTGTTACATTTTACATTATAGGTATATCTCAGGACTATCTAGTCCCGGACATTTGAGAGTTGTGCGTGGGGCCGAAGACAACACGTAGAGGCAAATTGAGACAATATAATCTAAATAGGATGTGACACAAATATTATAATTTTTATTTTAATTTTTAAACAAAATATATATATTATTTATGGAAAGAAGAACAAGAATTTGTTTATCAGTTGACAAATTTAATAACTGATTAATTGTTTTATTTCAGGTTCTTGAAACCCTAAACGTGTTCTTGCAAATAGTTGCAGAAAATGTTAATAAGCATAATATTAATGTGATTGAACTAACTTCCACTGCAGAGCTTTCCGTAAAGAATGAAATAAATAGTTGTTTAGACACAATACCAGGAATGGAAGTAAATTTCAAACAAGTTAATATAGAAGTCATGACAATGAATGAAAACCAAGACATGAAAAGCGCCGATCTTCTCATTACTAGAAATCTAAGCACAAGCGATAATGTAAGTTGATAATTGAAATTTATGAACATGATACAACAGTAAGATTTAAATATTTAGATAATTATTTATTAAAGGAAGCTAATGAAGATTTTCATTTTAGATATGCGAAAGGCTTTATGGCATGCTTGCCCAAGATGTTTTTGTGCTAAGCACAGAAGTATCATGCAAAAGTTCTCTGCCTCAAACGCTTTGTCGTGCGGTTGCTTCGGCTGTGACACCACGAGGCAAACTGATATTGGCTCGTTGGCGACCTACGTCGAATCTCACTGCCTCTACTGCTGTCACAATCCATCAATCTAGTGACTTAGCTCGATTGAACTCCACTAGGCAGAGCTTAAGGCCTGACTGTCATCTTATTATTCTCTCTAGCTATCCGGCACCTCAAGGCCTTAAAGGTATTTGCGTTTAAATATAGGCTGTTAAATTCTCAAAGCTATTTACACCAATGATAAAATTTTGTCTTTTTACAGAGTTAGTTCAGAAATGGAGAAAAGAGTCTCATCGCAACAAAATTTCTGTAGCGATGATTAACCGTAAAATTACAAAAGACCAACATCTCGAGAAGTTACCAAACCTCGATTTAGTATTTAATATTTTGAATCACGTACGTTATTTTTATTTTTAATATATTACATACATACGTATAATATCGTCTCTGTCATCCTTATCTCTACTTTAGTTTTCTTACTTCGATCACTTTTAATTCCTTTCTATTTATTATAAATCAAATAAGTAAAAAAGTTGTGTCTATACATTGATATTTTGTGAGATTTAAAATAAATAGGAGTTATTAGTGTTGTACTGAAGCCAAATATACAAATTTTAGAATTTAGTCTTCTTGTCTGTCTATCTGTTCCGGTTTTACTCAAGATGCACGAAACGGATTTGTAGTGACCCTAGTCAAAATACAGACAGGTGTGTTGATAAAATAACCACCAACCAAAAAACTGTGAAAAAAATTTTTTTAGATACATTGATTGAAAGTCACCTCCATGCGAGCGAAGCCGTGGATAAAAGCTTGCGTTAATTTAAAATAAATGGTCTTCACCTCTTCTTGTATCGTTTTAGACTTCATGTATTCCAAAAATAATTTAAAAATAAAAATACTTCCTGTATTTTAGCGGTAAGTTATCCACAATCAATTTAGAAGTCAGGGTTTTCTGAACCACATTTGCTTTTACATTTAGAACGAAATCCTTTTTTACTTTCAATATGAATAAGTTTTGCCGTAGAGCTAATAAAAGTTACTTGATTCAAAAATTAACACTACTTCAAGCCTCACTCTTGAAAAAAATCACCCGTACCCATTTATACATAAATATTTTAACTGGCAAAAAGTGGCGCTTTAAATAGCAGACGTATCGCCAGGACACAAAAAAAAATAACTACTTATCGAGTATGGCTGCTTTTAAATTGTTTGTTAGATATGATAACCTAAAATAAAAATTAAATCCCCGTTATGCTAAAAATTTATTTTAATAAAAATATAATATAATGCTTAAACAAAACAATTTCATGTTTAGGCGTTAACATCAAACCGATATTATTATAAAATGTTGTTTTTAGGGTACCTGGGGAGGGGAGTTTTTCGTTAACTCTGACAATTTTACAATAGATAGTGAAACTATCGCTCAATTGAAAATTACTGAACCTGGGAACCTTAGTACTCTAAACTGGGAAGAAGGTCCTAAAATAGGACCAAATGAAGTTGCAGTCACGGTAATTATTATTGAGTTACAGTAACACTAATACACTAATACAGTAAAACACATTTTGATGAATTAGCTTAAAATTTGTTTCATTCTAGGTTCATTATGCTGGATTAAATGTTCAGGATATCAGAAAAGCCAGTGGAAATACAACTTACAAAGTGGCTAGTAAAATTGATTTAGGCTTTGGAATGGACTTCAGTGGTGTAACTGACAGGTAAATATTACAAGATATATTATCTTTGCTTATGTGGACGATACACTCACGTGTGCTCAGTTCGCATGGGGGTTTTCTAAGATGATCGGCTAAATTAGCAATCTAGCAGCGTCGTACCAACTAGGATTTGAAGTGGCTTCCATGACTGAAAATGGTCGGAGTGCATCATCATCACCATAAGATATATCCTTAATTCAATCCCATGATGGCATGGCTTTTTTCTTTTATTATACTGGGTGTTAAGATGAAGTTAAAGAAGCCGGAAACTGGAGATAGTACTCCTCCATACGAACAACTTTTACGATGGGGCAAATCTTCAAAACGCAAAAAAAAACAGTCATACAAAAAGTTACATACCTACTCGACCAAAATGTATAAAACAACAGAATATTTTTTCTCGATTTCTCAAATTTTTTCACAGAATGTTGTTTGTGTTTAGGAGTTTTATCGCCCGTTTCTGGCTTCCGCAACTTCATATTAACGCCCTGTATATAATAATTATATAGATTTATAAGCTGAAATTTAATAAACCACCCAAATTCATACTGGAGACTCGGTTAGTGATCAGGAACAAAGTTCAATAAACACTTCTTTCGAAATCAGAAAAAAAGAATGTTCCCATACGAACTGGACTAGTTCGAATTTTTTACATTGGTTTCTGGGAATAAGAATTTCAAAACTTTTTTAAATCAGAATTTTTAAAATTGTATTTTACAGAAACCAATCGAATTTATGCGATGGCAACATACACAATACATAGGTTATAAGGTTTTGTTGATTACTATTGAATGAATTTTGAATTTAAGTGTTCTGTTCCGATTAATTAGAAAAAGGCGGGTTTCTCACAATCCGGCTGTAAAATCGCTCTTAAACATTGTTCATTCTATTTTTGAGATTATATTTTGACCGATATTTTATGGCATAGTGAGTTATAAATTTATTAAAAATATAATGTGTAAATAAAAGGTATAGTAAAAGAACAAATTATTATTTTAATAAACATTATATGCACCCCTTTCACCTCTTCCACATTCAACAATTCAGTCATAAGTCATAGTCAGCTCTCCTATTCCGGGTACTTTTGACATTGCCCTTCTTCAGTATGTCGCCAATTTTATCAGCATACGTATGGGTGCCTATTCGAACTCAAGCTTAGACTTGTGCACCATAAATTTATTTCGTCACTCTACTTTCATATATCCTCTCTACGTATCCAAACCAACAAACCATTCCTTTTTCTATTTTTGTCACTACATCTATATTCAGGTCGCAAAGGATTTGCTTCAGATATGTATAGATTTTTTTGATAAAAAGCATGAAGTGGATTAATTCTTATAATTTCTTTGAAATAGCCAAATTAATCATACGTTATTAAATTAAAACTATGTTTTCTCACAGCGGTGAACGTGTGATGGGTTTAATACGTAACGGAGCTGCATCATCTCGCGTGGTTGCAGATCCATCGATGTTGTGGCCTGTGCCAGCACACTGGACCTTGGAAGATGCTGCTACAGTGCCTCTGTCTTACGCGCACGCATTCTACTGTATTGTGAGTACAAAGTCAACGGCAATAGGAGCGTCCTGCTGATTGGCGTCATGGCTAGATGTAGATTTTTCATAGAGTATATGTCTTTATGTATGAGTCTTTTGATATTTTTTTACTTTTCGCACATTCATCAATCCTATCTCCCATGTAGACGAAGACCACAGATATTCATCTAGGACGACTTGTTAAGTGATTGTTTTTTTATTTTTAATGCTCTCTGATAATTTATGTGACGACAGTTGCAAATAATATATAAAGCACGGATATTCTACTTTACAGGGTATCAAATGTCAACTATATCGCAGTACAAGTTTGCTTGTGCACGGCGCAACTGGTGCGCTTGGGCTCGCGATCATATCGATAGCACTTGCTCATGGGTGTAAAGTGTTTGCTACAGTAAGTGACATGAAAAAGAAAAGGCTTTTGCGTAGTATATTTCCAAGTCTGCCAGGTAAAATTTTCACAATTCTAAAAAAAGGTGGATTCGGAGAGCTTTTTCGACATGAAACAATGAAACCTATAACACTTTTTGCAGATGAACATATTGGAAATTCAAGAAATGCGGCATTCGGTGATATGGTACTTCATCAAACTAAAGGCAAAGGATGCAATGTAGTCATTTGTTGCCTAGAAGGGGAACTCAAAAATGTAAATACTTAATTTTTAATGGAATTTATTATAATGGATCATTAAAAATGCCCTGCCAATTCTTTCCTTTTTTCTTGTGAAAATTATAACAATAATCTAACAAAAAGTTAAAGTTCTAAAACGTATCCATCGTTTTTTTTCAGGTAGCATTGAGATGCACTGCTTTCTCTGGAATATTTATAGATACTCATCAAATACCCTGTAGTGAAATCTACCAATTTGGTTTGGACAACTTGTCAAAAGAGAAAAATTATTTCCCGAGTGACTTTTCGAGTTTATTTGCCTCTCAAAACGTTGAAGAAATGCAGGTTCGTTTGATATTTGTTTGATTTTAGGGTTCCGTACCACTAAATAAAAAAACATTCACTGATGACGGCCCTATACCGTGGGCCGAAATATATCGAGTAAAAACCTATTTTAATTATTTTTATATAAATAATTTACTTTATTTCCGATTTTATTTAAATTCGGATAGAACATGTGGTTGACGCAACTTCTTGAAAGTACTTTTAAATAAATAAATAAACGGAACCTGTATATGAGCACTTTGTTGTCCGTCTTACTATCTGTCAAGATCCCTTTCCTCGGGCTCCGATTGAGATATCTAGTTAAAACTGATACCTCCCACAGAAATGTACAGCCCTATGGTGCTTTAAAAATATCAAGCTTCTAACTTGACGCAAAAAAAGCAATTGCACTTTACATAATACATTTTATACAAACCTATAGGGCATTACCAGTTGACTTAGATACTTGAAATTTTGTTAACAGGTAGATCTTATAGTACAGATATAGGAAAAATCAGAAAATTGGCGATATTTTATTATTAATACTTTTATTACGTACTTAATGCCCAACTTAATTAGACCCTTTAAATACACAAAGCTGAATAGACCGTAAGTGTCAAGTTAAGTTGGACTTTTTTACTGGAAGTAGAATTATTTACCATAATGTTTTAAGGATTCCAAATTCGTAATGTGTGTTGGTACGGAACCCTTTGTGTGCGAGTCCAACTCGCACATGGCCGGTTATTTTAATATGATTTGGGAAGCAACGCATAATTTAGGAATAACAATCTTTATTTTCTTTTTTTAGGCAATTCAAGTAATGGTCAGTGAAGGCATTGCCCGTGGCTATGTTCGTCCCCTATCTCGTATTACTTATAAAGCGACAGAATCACTTAGAGCATTCCACTTACTTGGAGCAAGCCGTCACCGTGGGCGTGTTTTGTTGCACCTCACTGAGGAGGCATTGCCTATGAACCCTAAGTAAGTAAGAGTCACGATTTAAGATATTTCTATTACGAAAACCTTACGTAATTAAAATTTACTTTTTATAATCATTCGATTTGAACTTTGGAGCATGAGAAAATTGAGGATTATGTTATATGAACAATAGAAGCATGTAATGTAAACTTTGGATACAAAAGTATTATTCCGTTTTTACTTGTAGGCTCAGCTTTTCACCTGATGCAAGCCAGCTACTTATCGGTTTTACGACTGATGACATTCTAATAGGGTTTGTCGTTGATGTACTTATAGCAAGAGGAGCAAGAAACATTGTCTTACAACGTGAGCAAGCTTATATCGCTGAAAAATACATGCAATTCAAAATGAAGTTAGTCAAATATACTCATCATATCCGATTTGTTTTATTTTGTATACATATTAATAGTTTTGTTTTATTAACAGAAAATGGCAAGAACAGGGTGCATATGTCAAAATAGGATATAAAAACTTAGTTGATGCCGACAAAATCCAGACTTTGATAAAGAGTTGTGGAAACTTGGGACCCCTGGAGAGTATATTTCTGCTTACTACTGGAACCGTTGGTGAGAGAATGCAATGTGACCTTGTATCTACATTAAATATCCTGGACTCAGTAACAAGATGTAAATGCCCTTCAATAAAGTGAGTATGAGTAATATGGCTTACAAAATAAATTATAAAACGACGGTGTAAAGGATAATTGACTAACGAGAATTTTCGCAACTTCACAGTAGAGCCATTTAAAGTTTTATTATGATGAAAAAAAAATCACAATTTTTTTTTATGTACTTAAGTTAAATCTAAAAATATCAAATTAATCCTAAATCAATTAACTATCGAGTTATATTTTGATAATTATGAAAACTTGAATGGTTCTTTATATAAATGCCTGGTTCGGCCCTAGAAATTCAAAAAATATCTCGTTAATCAATTTAACATGTTTTAAGTTACCGATTAAGGGAAAGCTAATCATTTAAACAGCATAATTTAAATCTGTGGATGTGAGGCTTAAGAAATGAATAGAACATCTTATAACTTCAGGTAGATCTTGTCGAGCCCTTTTCTTAGAGTACCATGGGTCTAGTTTCAGCCATTTGGGAGATACGGGCCGATACGCTTGCCCTGCACAATATGCGGACTTCTTCTCCAAGTACATTTGATAAGTTTGTCGACTAATACAGATCGCGCCAAACTTTTAGTACGCTCGGAAGTTCCTCTTCCCAAAAATGGCCCATACATTTAGTTCCTGCTGATGCGAATCGCCCTAATTCCTCACATTTCTATAATTTTTATAATCAATATGTAAATATAATAATTAATTTTTGTAAGCTATTTTAGTTTCTTTTTTAATATAAATAAACAAGCTACTTTTGTCTGTTTCGCCCTGAATCCGTCACTCTCTCACTGCGCGTTTTACCGCTTGGATTGACCGTTTAAAACCCAATTACTCACCTTGAACTTTTGCCGTGAAAAAATGTAGAATTAACACATTATAAATGATTATACGGCTGAATCTGTGACGACAACGTAGGTCGTGACAAAAGTCGAATCCGGAGGAGCGTACCTGGAATATTCATTTTACGATGAGGCCTACGTGTAGGTTGGATATGATGCTACAGGAATTTTTGGGACTCGGTCGTTTTATAATTTAAGTGCTCAGGCATGTTAATGCTTTCTGGGCGAGGTTATATTTTGGAGAGTGTTCAGAGGAATTAAACGATGTAATTCCTTTATGTAATTTCTTTATGTAATTCCTTTCTGTAATTCCTTTATGCCCCTTCTTCCACTGGAATAGTCTGTGCGCACTTAAATTTCTACTTCTGTGAATCCGCTCATTTGTCGAACACATTTTTTTCAAAATTTTGCTGAAACACCCAGCCCTCGTCCGTTGGTGAATAAGGGTGAATTAATTCGAAGGGTACAAGACTTTCTGGACCACCGCTCGTTATCCTATGTCTCATAGACAGTTTCCAGCAGGCGCGGTGGTGGCCAAGTGACTAATAAATAAGAAATGAAAAGCAGAGTGTGAAATCGCATCGATTAATGTTTAAAAGATTTTATTTTTAATTTTTTTTAGAGAATTTACATATTTTTCATTATTTTGGTAAATAAATTAACCATGATTTTTTAAAGAATTGTCCGATATGACGTCACTTGAGAATTTTAGACATTACACTGATTGTTATGTGTGATTGCTTATATAAAAAAGCTGTCTGTCTCTGTCTGTCTACTCATCTGTCATCTAGCTGTCAAATTAGTCGGAAAGCAAATAATTATAAATTTATATTGATAGCAAAGGACACATTTCTAAACAGCCATTTCTCAAGTGACGTCACACGAAGGAAAATAGAAGGTGCAGCTTTTTCGTAAAAATGTTCATCATCATGAGGTTTTGTCGACCACAAGTTCTAAAATACTGCTTATTAAACCTAAATCTCGAAATGGTTTTCGAATTACCACACCTTAACATAATTTGATCTATGATTGTAGATAATATATTTAGGAAGCGCTACAAAAGATGACGTCGCGTCGTCTCATTCTATGATATCGGTATAGCCACAGATAATATAATACTAGCGTACATTTGGCTTGGCTATGGTTGTAGTCACGGGGATGGCGTGACACAAATTTTATACGAGCACCGCTGTCGCTGCTTTTTGGAATACATTAGTATGACTTATTTAGTAAACATACGCGGCGCACACATATATTCACTCGTCTTCATAGAACCAACATAACACCGTATTTCTATGAAGCTTAAATGTAAAATACCAAACACGTCATGGCACTGTGCCAAGCTTTTATACATTTGTGTAAAAATCCATGAACAACTTTCATAGTTTCACCGAGTAAAGCTTTATGATTAATTCAATGATAAATGTAATGTGTAATTATCGAAATACGTATAACTAAGAACTAAGTAATCAAATGCCTAAAATAATAATAACTTATGTCTATCATGGCAAGGAAATCCAAATCAAACTAAAATAAATGATTCCTTTAATTACTGAATGTTTATTATACATAGTAGTCTACAGTCTACTTATTATATAATATTATACTTAACAAACAAGGCATAACAAAGGCATTTTATAATATAACTTAGTATGTAGATAATACTTTCGTTCAATATTTTGAACTGTTGTGTTTATTCGATGTCCTTTATGTCAGATTCAATCAAAATATCTCTTTTTGGTCTGAGAGTAAGGCATATCCTTGTACTCGCTGTGGTATTTTAAGGGATTTATGTTTTCTTGCACAAATTATTTAATTTAATATATTTGAACAGATATTGGGTTTTTTTATAAATTTTTGTTGGTTTAGTCTTATTTTTTCCCAAAACTTAAATTTCTTAAACATGAGCTCCCTCTGCTATCGAATACTTTATAAATATTTTCTTAGGTGCATTTTTTTTCATTGTGACAACTCGAAGTTTGCTTACTTTTTCAGTTAAATTTCCTTGAAAGTATTTGTAAGCTATTTCATATCCCAAAAACATTTCATGACTGTTATTACTTCAACTATATAGGGGTCATAGTTTTTCCTTGCAAGTTGAAATACCATCGGCCATTGGCTTAGGGCCGATATCGTCGCACTTTCAATGCTCTTTTTGAACGTGGCATGCATGCTATCGACTGGCATTGATGTATTCTCAGGTATCAAATAATTAATTTGAATGGTTTCTATATGTGTACAGGTAAGTGAAGTTTGGTCCTCCACCATAACTAATATAACTTTATTTTTATTTTAGCCAAGACACGAGTCACAGTAAATAGGACATTTTTAGCGACTTTAGTGGAAACTTCATTAGCACCTCTTTTGCCTTGGCCTTCTTCTCATGTGTTACAATATGTAACTCGTGTAATGCTTTCGTAAAATGTACGATTTAATACTCCATATTTTCTTGAGTAAAAAAGAAGCATACTTTTATCCATAGGTGTATTCAACACTTTCTGCAAATCAAACGAAACACACAAAGTTGATTCATCTGTTACACGTATTTATTTTTTGAAATTCAAAACGTAATTTAGAGAAATGTTTTTCACGATCATGTTCTCTAATTTCATTAAGTGTTGTTTCATCTTGTTGGGCATTTTGAGATGATACGCATTTACCATATTTATATTTTTTGGGTACATGGAAGGCAAGATTAAATTCAGAATTGAAAATAATATAAATATTTCTCCTACATAGCAAAAACCCTCATAACATTTTAGTGTTTTTTATTTTCCGTACAAATTGCTAACGTTTTTCATTTCACTTAGAAAATAAAGACGAGTAGAATCTTTCCGATAATAGTGAGAGGGTACCAATGGTAAATATTTTATAACATTTCATACTCCTTCTAAATTTTCTTCTTTTTGTCTTATTGACAGCCACTTGTGTGCCTCACTGGTCTTTTTTAGCAGATCCCATTTTGGAATCGGAAAGCGAGTAGTGCACAAATTTTTGAGAAACATCTAGTGTACTTGAGATTTATCTCAAGCATACTTGTCGACGGCCTTCACCGTTGTTGATTAAATATAAATAGCTGTAATCGCACCGCGTGTCCTCTTTCTCCTTGGTATTTTTCTTAGGAACATCTTGTGATGATATTGCAACAAGCCAGTCTCGTTTTATTTGGTATTTCAGCTCATTGGAGTGTTTAAAATATTCCTTCTTTTTTTTTCAGAGATCTCAAAACATTTGTAGGGACATCTCTAAGCTCCGATGCAAGGATTAGGCTTGAGTATTTTGTCTCCAACAATACGTCCATTAGGCAAAGTGTTACCTTTGTCACTTTGCCTTTTTTGACTTCTTTCTCTTTTTTTATTAATCTTTTTTTTTCTTGTAACCTTTTTCACCTACCTTCCTAATATCGTCTACATGTCTTTCTTTGGTTCACTTTCGTTTTTTCCTAGCTTTATTGTGGTTCTCATCACTCAAATTTAAATTCAAATTCAAATAGTTTATTTTGCAAAGTAGCTATATAAAATACACGTTTCACAAGTCAAAATTTAATCTTATAAAAAAAATATATGCAATAAAATAATAAATGTACATGAACTAGATTAAAGGTTTATTTAATTTATGAAGCAATATATAAACGATTAAAATTATAGATAAAATATATATTATACAAGGTGAAATCCAATCAACCGCCCGAACCCACACCGGAGACCCGGCCAGGGACCAGTAACAAGGTTCAATGATCACCAACCGAGCCCCCAGCACGAATCTAGGCGTCCGACCAAATCCAATCCTATATATTACATACTAATAAGGTAACATATATAAATATATGCCTACCTCCGCCCATTCGATTAGTCTTGCTAAGAAGAACAGGCAAGAAACTTAGCAAGATCATGTCTTTTTTTTCAACATAAAACTTATACTATACAATATATGACATATCTAAGTACTTTAACCAAGGGATAAGAAAACACAATACAGCAGGAATTTAGGTTAACGAAAAAAAGAAAAACATTATAATTATATCTTTGCCTACCTGTCTCCAATAGTCTATTTCCTTTTACAGTCTGTAATTAATTAATGTTAACTCTTTAGAGGAATCACAAGTTAGGTAATTATACTAATCAATTTAATTATAACCTATCACCGTAACACCATGCTTCACCATCATCCAAATATTCATTTATTTTATAATATGCCTTTTTCAGTAGGCCCTGCTTAATATATTGTTTAAACTTATTCTCTGACAAAGTAAGGACCTCTTTTGGAAGTTTATTGTAAAATATTATACCATGTCCTACGAAAGAGGTACTCACTTTGGCGAGTCTGATTTTTGGAAAAGCCAGTTTATGCTTATTTCTGGTTTCCTTACAATGTTGCTCACCAAGCCTTGGGAAAGACTCAACATTTTTTCTGACATATCTAAGAACTTGGTAAATATATTCACAAGGAACCGTTAATATATTAATTTCTTTGAACTTTTCTCTTAATGAATCCCGGTGCTTCATATTATAAATAGCCCGAATTGCTCTCTTCTGCAAAACAAAGACTGCGTCTGTATCCGCAGCTCTACCCCATAACAGCATGCCGTATGACATAATGCTGTGAAAGTAACTAAAATAGACTAGTCTTGCAGTATTTACATCAGTAATTTGCCTTATGCGTCTAAAGCGTATGCGGCCGAACTAAGTTTACCACATAGGGCTTCTATGTGGGGACCCCACTGAAGACGAGAGTCTACCGTAATGCCCAAAAACTTAGTTTCGTTAACTAACTCCAGCTTGGACCCCTGCAAAAGCAAATTACCATCTACTTGAATTAAATTTGGTAACGTAAATTTTATACATTTTGCCTTTTTTGCGTTTAAAACTAAATTATTTACAGTAAACCAATCAAGCACCAGTGATAAAGTTGTATTCGCGTCATCAAGGATATCTTTACGTCTATTAACTTTAAAAATAAGTGACGTGTCGTCTTAGTAAAGTCTTTAACTAAATAGGGAAGGTCATTTATGTAAATTAAAAACAGCAAGGGCCCCAATATGGAGCCCTGGGGTACACCCATTTTAACTAATGCTCCACATAATTTTAACTCATTAATGTCTACCTTTTGAATACGATCACTAAGATATGACTTCAATAACGCCAAAGATTTGCCCCTTACTTCGTAGTGATCCAATTTACATAAGAGTGTTTCATGATTGACGCAATTGAAGGCTTTCGAGAGGTCACAAATTACACCAAATGCATCCTGATTTTCTTCCCAAGCATCAAAAATGTGCTTAACTAAAGCAACTTCTGCATCTGTGGTTGACCTCCCTCTATTGAATCCATATTGTTCACAGTGAAGCAACTTATTTAAATTAAAATGAAATAACAATTGATTAAAAACTATTTTTTCAAAAACCTTACTCAATACCGGTAAAAATGACACAGGTCTATAGTTTGAAGGGTCCCCGTTGTCGCCTGATTTAAAAAGGGGGATCAATTTACTAAACTTCATTAAGTCAGGAAAGATACCATCATCTACACATTTATTAAAAATTAATGCCAAATAAGGAGCTATTAAATCAATAATAGAACTTATAACTTTATATAGCCCCATAAGTCCTCGGTTTTTTTCAAGTTAAGTGATTTAAATGCTTTAATAATAGTAAATGAATTAATATGTTTAAAAGCAAATACAGAAAGACACTGAGGTACGTTATCCATTAAAAGATCCTGCGCAAGCCCAAGGTGTGAATTTAAATCTTTAGTTGTTAAGGAAGAAATTTCAGTAAAGAATTGTTCAAAGGCATTCGCAACCTCTTTATCTCCCGTAACGACTTCATTGTTAATGAATAATTAATAACTTAAGCTCGTTATCACGTTTCTTACTTTTCCCAGTTTCAGTATTTATGATGTTCCATACTGTTTTCACTTTGTTATCGGACCTTTTAAGTTTCTTATTCAAGAAGATACTTTTTGCTTTTAAACACACAAATTTAAAGATGCGTGAGTAATTTTTTATGAATTCAGTAAATTTAACATTATTATTGTAGGAGTTTATGTCGTATAATTCGTATAAATGATTTCTGCTTTTGTTCTCAGTTTCATTTCCATCAGTTCCTTCCCATGAAGTGGAATCCCACTAAAAGTCTGCCACTTTATTATCGGAAAGATAATCCAGATATTTGGTGTTTTCTTTATCAAACGTTTTTGCTTTCCTCTGCTTGTGACGTACATGAATACCTAAAATAAACAAAAGACACTTTTAGTTATATTTTTTTAAATCCCAGGCAGCAAAATATATTTTTACTCGTCATCTGTATGTTTCACAGTAATGGTGATAAGTTTTTCGTTAATCCAATTGGCTTCGTGAAGTGGCTCTTCAATATCAATGTTGGGTAATAGCCATTTCATGAGTGTCTCTAAAAAGTTAAATTAACAAAATTAAGTGTCATTATTATAATAATAATCATTTTTACATCTTCAGCCACTAAATACAGAATTTACCTATTTTATAAACTTGCTTTGTAGGAAATGTTGTACTTTGACTTTATGTTTAGATAATAATTACTCAATTTTATTTTATTTCATTTTATTTTATTCATTCAATAACTTGTTATCTTGTTCCTTTTGTAATTTTCCATCCTGATGTTTAATGTAATTATTTTTATTTTTAATGTGAAGTATTATCTTTAACGATTTTCTGTTCTTTTGCAATCTTTATTGGTACAATTATGCCACTCAATTTTGTTATTTAATTTTGCATGCTTTTAAACATGATTTTGTATGGCTTTATTTGCAATAAAATGAATATTAATATGAATATAGACAAAAACAATTAAATATGAGTATTATATAATTATATTAATACAATACATAATAAGTATATAATACTTACCAAAACCAATACAATATATATTTTTAATTTCATACCTGGAGGCTGAATATCGTGGTGTTCGTTGCTTCAATAGTGTCGTCGTAATTTTTAGTGGTTCAATAGTTTTTTGTAAAATTGTTAAAAACGCAAGATGAATAGATTTTGTATTTAAGTCCTTAAATAACAATGTATTACATTATTACGCAGGCGGAAAGTCCAACGATTGACAGTTTTTAGTGCGTAAAATCACGCAATCACGTATCTGAACTAAGATCAGCCGCTGCGACTGACTGACGACCGACGACTGATGCATACAGTGCCGTGTTTATGCATGCATGCGGAAGCGGGGGGACATAATTTGTGGTCGAAGCGCTAAAGACACGTACCTATTTTCGTGAACCATTCATTGCCTGCCACAAAAAATTGTTTAAACACAATTACCATTCTTTGGCAAGTGTTTTACCGATGAAATATAAAAAGATACAAAATTTTAGTCCTAATTGTAATTTCTCTTGCATAACTTATAACAAATCTACCTAAATTGAGGAAATTAATTGTTTTTCGATAGGCAATAAGGTATAAATATGAAAAAATTGCAAATAAGTTATCCCCTTAAATAGCTAATGTTTTATTTTCCTTTGGACTAAGGTGACGCTATTTGACTAAACAAAAGAAGTTCATTTTTTTTCGGCCTGCAAGAAAGTCTAACCAGGAAAATTTACAAGAAAAATTGTTCGTTAAATGTTTTAACATCTTTTACGCTCATATATCGCTACTGGTATCGATTCGGCATAACACGTCTTAACTTATTTGACAGGATTTACCTTATTTTAAGCGTCCTGTATTTTTTTTCTTTATCGAAAAGACAAGGACAGAATGCTTAAATTAAGTTTAGTTTTGTCAAATAACATCTTAGTGCTCCACCGAATCGGTACCATTGTCTATTTATCTTTAAAAAAAAAACGCAAAATAACTAGTAAACTGAATAGCTAACTGCAGGTTTTATCAAAAAGGGATGTTTTTTTGTCTTCTAAACAAACTTAGTCGTAAAATTTTGCGTAATTTGGATGGACTAAAGAGGTTAAGAAATGTTCAAATTAATCTGAAACCAGGCCCATTCAACGCAGAAAAATTTGCTGATTCCGATGGTATATTTAACTAATTTTCGCCAAAAATGCTCGTTAGTCAATTATCCTTTACGCCGTAAACATCTCGTTGTTCATAAGAACTGTTATAGTTTTAGTTAATATTAAATATCAATTTAATATGTCCTTCGTTGTTCTACCATTTGGAAACATGAAACTCTTCTTACCACCATGGACAAAATTATTCAAAGTACAATGACGGAAATTCTAAATTGCCCGTTAGACGAACGCAGCTGGACCCAGGCAAGCCTACCAGTCAGGCTAGGTGGCCTGGGTATTAGAAAAATTTCGGGTGTGGCACTCCGAGCGTTCCTGTCATTAGCCCACGGCACACGAGACCTGTTCGGTAGTATCAGTAACCCGTCACTCGGTGACGTTGAGGTCTCTGGCTTGGCTGAGGCGAGGAGCGCTTGGACGTGAGCTTGTCCGGCGAACCAAAATTTACCATTCAATACGTCATCCCAGAGGCTGTGGGACGAGCCTCTCTGTACACAAGTACAAAAAAATTTTGTTGAGACTGAACAAGACCCTGCGGACCGGGCTGATCTCTTGGCCTCTAATGAACGTGAATAAGGCTATTGGTTGAACGCAATCCCCTCAACCAATATCGGCACCTTACTAGACAGAACGACCTTCACTCTGGCTGTAAGTCTGCGCCTTGGTGCCAAAATAAACGAAGCACATCGCTGCCGTTGCGGAGTTAGTGTCGACCAGCTTGGTCATCATGGCCTTTCATGCCAGCGCATTGCTGGGCGTCTGTTACGTCACGCCAGCCTTAATGACATCATCCGCCGGGCTCTTGCCAGCGTTCACGTGCCAGCTACCCTAGAACCTCCAGGTCTGGTGCGCGACGACGGCAAGAGACCCGACGGGATGACTCTTTTAGGTTGGAAGAACGGGCGGCTATTGGTGTGGGACGCGACCTGTGTGGATACACTGGCCCCATCCCGCATCAATGCGACCACCACTAGGGCTGGCACGGCAGCAGCAGCAGCAGAGGCCTCCAAGAGGCGCACATATGCAGCTTTATGGGATGGCTACATATTTGTGCCTTTTGGGGTAGAAACTCTTGGGCCATGGGGACCAGAAGCACGACGACTTTTCCAAGAAATTTCCTCATCGGCGGGCTGGGGCCTACCTTGGACAGCGGATTAGCCTCGCAATCCAACGAGGTAACGCCACCAGCCTGCTGGGGACCCTCCCCTGCGGCAGCGATTTAAACAATATTTTTTATTTAATTTAGTCTATTTTCAATTTTATATTCTTTGTAGTTAGTGTATATTTTAAGTATTATCTATAATTTAGTATTATTTATGTTATAGTATTATTAAAACTCGCGTGAGCTGACATACTAAATTATTATTACATACGGCTTGAACACTCACGTGTGATTGTTGTTGACTATATGCCAACCAATAAATTGTATCGGTGAAACGGTTGGCATATAGTCAACAACAATCACACGTGAGTGTTCAAGCCGTATGTAATAATAATTATTTACGTTATTTAAGTTTCTAATTAAAAAAATAACTTATTCCATATCGAACTAAATTTAACTTATAAAATAATAATTAAAGAAGAGTGCATAAGTATTATGTGCCGATTATAAGGGCAAGTAACAAATACTATTACTTTTTGTAATAGCGATTTAATGTGTGGAACTACTTACTATAATTGCAAAAGTGGGTTCCTTCCACTCTATGTTCTAAAAATCATTTGTTTATAGGCAACCGGTTTGTTTCCGTAATAAAATAATAGTCTCTAGTAATAGCTCAGAAGAATCTCGACTAAACTTGAGAACTTTTCAGATATTTTGCGGTTATTAACGAGAAGGGCTTCATAGGGCAAGATGTGTGCATAAGCCGCTCATTTAAAAGATTACCAGCAACGATGCTTCGTCTGCCAAAACTCAACAAGGTAAGTTAATAAGTAAGGTGCAAGTTGACAATAAAACGTGTTATTTTGTCCTTGAATTTTTTTTAAAGAATTTTCTTTGTTTTGCAGTTTGCCTCTGGTTCATCAAGTGTTTATAATGAAGACAGTGGTCTGTCTTATGCAGCAGCAGTAGAAGCTATAGAGCAAGCAGTTAAAGCGTCAAATACAGTCTTTCTGGCGCAGAAGAAAAAGACTTCGACAAGCAACTTGTTAAATGAGATTTTCACCATTGCTGGTTAGAATTAAGTGGAAAAATGACAAATTAGTGTCTTTTGTATAAGGAACAACTTAATGTTAACCTTTCTTTGTGATTTCAGGTGTCAAATTTTACGATAGTACTCCTTACAATGTGACTCTTAGTAAATTGGGTTTCAAAGATGATATGTCAAAGGCTGTTGCCAGGTACCTTTCTGAAAAGGCTGATATAGCAATATCAGATACTGATGTCTCGAAGTTAACAATCGCAAGGTAAAGTATATTGTTACAAATTGCATAATTTATTTTTTTATGTTTATTCACTGTCATGAAATACTGAAATAACAAATTAAGTTACACAATATTCCTTACACATTAAGGAATATTATCACATTTTTATTTTCATTAATAGTTTCTGTTAATTTAAATATATATTATTTAGTTACACGAAATATCACCTGATTTGGTTTTTTATAGAATAAGAGACCTCGAGACAAACAAAGACGAAAGAAAAATATCAGGACTAAACGTACTTTATAGTTACGTAGATTCCGACGAGCTGGAAGGAACTCGAGACATAGTTTTTGTACCGACATTAACGCACTGTTCTGATGTGGTAATTATGCTTTTATTATGTACAATATTCGACAACAGCATTTTTGCAACTGTAACATAATGTGAGACAACGGGACTCGAGTGCTTGTTTACGAAACGAACAAAGTGAATTTCTTTATAATTTTGTACGAGTGTGCCAAAGTCTTATTATGTTCAGTTGCACACACTACTTTATCTACGCCGACCATCGAAAATATCGTCTAGTTGCGTGACATTATTTATAATATTTTCAATTATCAATTTAACGTAAACGGAGAAGAAAAACACTATTTCATGAACCTCTGGTGTGTCGTCTAGTGATCCTGCCTAAGGGGCAATCAGAAGCTACAAGGATAAAGTCGGTGCAGCGTACTGTTGTTGATTGGCTCTCTAGCAGTATATAATAATTTGGGCCAATCACAGCGCAGAATTGCAGTGTCATAATGTAATATAATAACATCCGATAAACAATGTAGGTACTTATAAAACCGCTTTTGTTATTTACCTTTTTGTAGAATGGGAGTAGATACAATTTATTTATTTTTATATTGTACATCAATTTATTGTGTATATCAACTTTTATGTTTTTCTGTGGTTTAGCGTGTAGACGAGTTTAACACCGACGAGACCTACTTGGTTTTGATACCAAGTTTCGAAGGGCATCATAGCAAGTTTCACTCCCTGTGTGAGCGACTGAAACTACCAGCAGCAGCCCTCCAACCAGGGCTTGATCACCCAAACGAGTCCCTCACGGAAATGGCAGCACGTTTGGCGAAGGTTAGATATGATATGTACGAAACTCTAATGTTCAAATTGTTATCAAAAAGAACACAACATAATTATCTTGACGACATATTTATATCCCTGAGAGTGTTGTCAAAGGTGTGGACTATCTATCTTTTTCTCGTCAAAAGGAACATAAAGGCAAAAGAAAGAAAAACCACGGTCAAGCTTTCTGTAGAACACCGCGTTAAATTAGCTTGTATAGGAGTTAGTAAATATTTGTGCCTACCGACCCTCGGGACAAGTTTGAAAAAACTATAGAATAAGTACTTGTAATTTATTTTGGTAATATTTAATAATAACTTAGATTTGATAAAAACTATTATTACAGAAAAAATAGTAGTAGTAATATTTATCAGTAAAAATTGTATTTTTATAAATAATTATATTTCCCCTTAATTTTATTGAGTTGAAATTGTTTATTTAATTTTCAATTAACCTGACCTGTAATAAGTGTTGTGTACCCATTTTACATAAATAAATATATTTCATTTAATCTTCTATTTCATTTCATGTCAATAAGAGAATGTGCTACGAGTGCACTATGTTTTTTTCTAAAATTTTAACGTTCTAACGTGAACTCTATTGCTGTACTTCGAGGACAAATTTTACAAGCTTTTAGGGTGTGGAGGTTTACTTTTAGGGTGTGAAGGTTTACTTTTAGGGTGTGGAGGTTTACTTTGCACTGTTTTCCTTCACTGTTAGAATGCTATAAGTATACAAATACTATGCACCACATAAACTTCTAAAAATTCATTTCAAGCTCGAATGGCAGGAATCGAATCCAGGTGTCGTTGATAGTTTGTTTTCCTAACAACTGAGCTACCTCGCTGCTTTCTATATATATATATTATATATATTTCTATATATTATTATATTTCAATAAATGTGTTATACAAACATAAGCGTCAACAAACATTTTTTTTGTAGGATATGTTAAAAAAATTACGACCTAAGAAGAAATTTTACTTGTTGGGACATTCCTTTGGCGTGCTGGTCGCTTTGGAGATGGCAGCAATCTTTGAGGAGCAAGGTACGTGGCTGTTAGTTATTATGGTTCCATACCGCATTCTTCTTGGATTGTTATATGGCCGAACGAAAATGAAACTTTGACTCCTCCATTTATCCATCAATCTATCAGCCTAGTTCATCCACTGCTGGCTTTGGCTCCTCCATCCATCCATCAGCCTAGTTCGTCCACTGCTGGACATAATCTTTTCAAGATTTCACTACTATTGGCGGTCCCCCTGGGCAGACGGGTGATGTAATCTGTTGTCTCTGCCTACCCCTCTGGGAGACAGGCGTGAGTAGAGGTATATGTATGTATGTATGTATTTTATTAATACAAACAAACTCAAACGGTGAAAGTTATAAATATAGTTTTCGTGTTCCTGTGGTAAAAGTTATTAATTTTGAATCAAAGTACCGCTACTGGCCGACAAGGGGTACGGGGTGGGGTATTCATATTTTTTTAATAATTAATTCGTTGATTGGACGATTTGGTGATGTGATTCACATTGGTGATGTGATGTGTAGGTTTAGTCTGTGATTTACAAAGTTTTTTTTTTTTAAATTTAATTTCATTTATTTATTAACAACTAACACAAATATTACAGTAGTTAACAGTATATGTACTTGATGGACGATTTGACAGTTGTCTTGTTTATTTCTGTACGATTGTGAAAGTTTATTTTTATGTATGGGAATTCAACTATTTTTCGCAGTTCATTTTGTATGTTTAGTTTACTCGTATAGTGATATTTTCTTTAAATACATTCAGACACTGAAAACAGTTGTGTTGATTTGCTTTCTATTTTGTTTGTAGGTTTTTAAAAGTTCAATTATGTGATTTTACTGATCTTAATTTTCAAGTGATGTTTTCTTTTAATAGTTTATTTAGAAGTTGAAAACAATTTTTAGGGTTCCGTAGTCAACAACAAGGAACCCTTATAGTTGCGCCATGTCCGTTTGTCTGTCTGTCTGACCGCGGCTTAGTCTAGAGACTATTAGTACTAGAAAGCTGTAATTTGGCATGGGTATACATATTTATCACGCCGATAAACTAGTACAGTCACAGGGATGGCGTAACACAAATTTTATACGAGCACCGCCGTCGCCACTTTTTGGAATAACGAAGTATTACCTAGTTAGTAAACATACGCGGCGCACACTTAGATTCACCCGTCTTCATACGGCCAAAATAACACCGTATTTATATGAAATATATATATATATATATATATATATATATATATATTGCTACATAGAGCATTTATTTTATTTTATTTTTTGTTTAAATAAAACATTGTATTGAAATTATTTTCGAAATATATTTCGGTCCACTTTGGGGCCGGCGTCAGTCGAATCAAAAACAGTAAATGACATAAAATATACAAGGTGACTTTTTGATCATCGTCCAAATTCATACTGGTGGCTTGGTAAGTGATGAGTGTCATGGATCAATAACAATTTTTTTTCGAAATATATTTCGAAAATTATTTTCATACAACGTATTTATATGAAGCTTAGATGTAAAATACCAAACACGTCATGGCACTGTGCCAAGCTATTATATGTAATGCTACAAAAATATAAAAAAATGCATAAGTGCAATCACTCAGTGGCCCTACTTTAGAAAGCAACGGAATGAAGAAATTGCGGAGGAAAAAAAAAATTTCGTTCCACGCACTTCGACAAATAGACAGCGACACATTGTCTATGGTAAACGTAATTTATAAGACAAAACGTTCCGTTTCACACGTTTTTAAGACGAAACGTGTCGTATAACCCGATTTTTTGATTTTATATTTTTTGATTTTTGAAAATAATTACGCGGTTCCGGCAACAAAAAACTTTATAGGACGTTTCAGTACAACCCCATACACCCCCCACATTCTCAGTATAACCAAAGTCTAGGAACTTATTTCTAAATCCAACCGTTATTAATACTCACCGATAATTATTAAAAATAACTTAATTCATGACTTTCACCATGGAAGACCACCTGGTTGTGCCTCTTTGAGAGCTGTCCTCTTACCTCCCCCCGAATAACTTCGGGGTTAGTGAGTAAGATGGTGGTACCTCCACAGTCAGACCTGCCATCTTTAAGGCGTATGACCACGCTAAATAAGCAACTCGATGTGTGTCGGTACAAATATCAACGGAAACGACATTGAAATAATGTTCATTTCAGCGTGCCTTGAAAAGTGGCTGTTACGACAACCACTGCGTCTCCGGCTAGCGCAAAATAGGAGAAAATAATACTTTTCACATGGACGCCATTAACGGAAAAAAAAAATGAACTTAAATTTTTTAGATCTAAAAATTTCCTATATTTTGGTGAAATAATAATTAAAATCGCTTTAGGCGTTTGGAAGGAGCAAGAAAATTCTTGTGTTAATCATGTAAAATTTTCGATGACTTTCGATCGTCAAAACTAACAATAGAAAAACAGTTTATGAAACTTGAAATTTATTTTTGACTCTATAATGCCTATTATATATTTTTATGAAAGTTTTTTGACCACCCATGTGGGAGGAGTAGGCCTTCAAAGATAGGTCCAAATTGCAGTTGGCGTAATCATTCGCCTTAACTCCTCATAGAACTCATTGCATCGCGCCATTAGATAGCGTTTATCATATCAGAAGTTAGGCTTCTTAAAATATGAAAATCTACATATTTTGAATAAAGCTGAGTCAGTTCCTTGTTTAGGGTTTATATTGCGTTACGGTCCAATAAAGATAACAATTGAACCAAATAAAATGTTTTTTTGAAGTTTTGACCTATGGACCATTTCGAAAACCATTCTCGCATCTGTTACCTTTCTGTACATTTCATGTGATATATTTTATTACAGGTCTGATAGGCGTCGTGTTCTGCGTCGATGCTAGCCCGGACACGTTTCCTGCCGCGCTGGTCTCGTGGCTAAGAGAAGCGGGTGCGACGGACGAGGTGCGGCTGGAAGACGTACTTGTGAAACACATGTACGCACTGATGTCTGGAAGCGACTCACAATGGCTGCAAAATGAGCTAATTAATACAAAAGGCTGGCATAACAAAGTGGAGGCAGGTGTGAGAGCACTAAGAGGCCGCGTAACACATTCGTCACAGTACGCGCGCGCTGTCATTGAGTCGGCACATGCACGTATCGACCAGGCACGGCGGTACGACGGCCAACGACTGCGCGCGCATCCACTGCGCTCGCTGCTTGTGTTGCTGCGCTCGAGCTGTCAGCAAGCTTCCGTAGAGCCGGACCTCGGTCTGTCGCACTACTCGGTGCGGGCACCAATCGTCTACAACCTAAGCGCAGATCATACGCATGCGCTCGATGACCTACGTTGCGCCAACATTGTAAATAGGCACCTGGACAAGAACATTCTTGATACATTCCAAAATAGAAACCTCTGCGAGGCTTATTTACTAAATGCGTCAACATTTATAGATGATCACGTTGATGAAAAAGATGTCAATATTAATTAAAACTTGAATGTATACTTATAATAATTTATATAAGAAGTACTAATTTTTCAAATGCATAAATAAACAACATGTTTTTGTAATAAATGACTCGTTTCATTTATTCAACTTAACAATCACATTCCGTTAGTTGTATTCTGTTGATTATCCCACCTTAAACATCCGAAGACTATAATGACAAAAATAGAAAAATTGTTGTTTAGGCCTCAGAATATTTCATTTAAAATTTCGCAATAATATTTAACGTAGAGCCAAGAATTTTTTACTATTTTGTTATTAGTACTGATTAATGGTGAAAACAAACTATATACAAACAAAATATTTACGAGTGTACACATTTGCCCTGCTGGAGAGCTATTATTGCGTTGCGTTGGAATGTCTGATGATAGGACTGGACTATCCATATTTTCCACTGTTAGCCATCCAAACAAACATCCGCGAACATTTCTGAGTACCGTGGCAGCCCCAACAGTGCCCTGAATGCATTGTTGTACAAGACACACAGAAATTGAAATTGAAATATATTTATTTATGTAATGTAGGTATATCAGACACACTTTTTTCAGGTCGGTTTTAATGCAATATAATTAAATAATCTATGTATTTAGGTAATAATTATATGACGGTTCCTTCTCGCCTCCATCAGAATCACCCATGATATTTATGTAGCACTCTTACCAGTTGATGTTCAAATTAGACAAAACTTCATATGATTCGAATCTGTTTTAATAATTACTTGATTACAAAAATAAGGTCACAGATATTTTTAATTTGGCTATGACACGTAATTCAACACTTAAATGTAACTTTGATAAGCAATCATGTAAGATTTAACTGGATTAACTCGACAGACGTAGGCGATCCGTCAATGCTTTGTCACACGCGCGCCTTCCTTGACACCGCTCAAGCCAATATAGCCGCCCGCAACGCCTTGAAGTTCCGCCAGAGGGACTTGTAGGTAACTTCACTCTCGTCTGTGTAGATGCCAGTTTATTGTCTATATCAGTCATAGATGGCGCTTTGCAGAAGCGCCATCACTGACGGACTGACAACCGACCGTCCTCGGGTGAACAATTTAATGTAGTCACTCTGTAATCAAAAAGTAAGACATGTTACGCATGTTACAGTAACTTCCAGGCGCTCGTCCAGCCTGACATTCCACATCGGGTATTACAACACTCTAGCTCTAGTATGTTGGAACGGACCACTACGTCCCTTCGACCATACCAGTGTACGGACCGGACAACAGCGTCCCTTCGACCAATATCGCTCCAAAATATCATAAACTGGCCAACTGCGTCCCTTCGACCATCCTGAAGCATGGACCAAACAACAGTGCCATTTTGGCCAGAATCAGGACGAATGTGACATGTGGACCGGGGACGAGCGTTTTTCTCCAAACGCCGTCCCTACGAGCACTATCAAATTCTAACAGAAGGTCTATGCGTCCCTGCAATCGAACCACAGCACATAGAACACTATTGCTCGAAGTTCGGATCGGACAACATTACCCTCACCACTCTGAAACTCTCTCAAAGAGTAATAAAACAAAATCGTACCTCTGATTTGTGGACTATCTTGCTCATTACACTTTTCTTCACAATCTTTATTACTCGAATTATATTTTGCATAATCGTCATAATTCGGGTTATAATTTTCGGAACAGCAAGTGATAGTGTCTGATCCTGCTGTCATTGTGTCGAAGTCAGCGGACAAGGTATCGTAACTGCGGACCGATATTGTATCGCTATTACCATCAAGAACACCCCCACTCCTAACATAATCTGGCGCCGTCTCGGCCTCGTCGTCACTTCTTTCGTTTAGCATGCTCATAGCTACTTAATTTAGCCCTACATGACCTTTAGGTACGAGACGCAAATTTTCATGACCATATTTAAATGTTCGATGAGACCCGTTAAGATTTTTTAGCTCATATCAGTCATTTTCAAGAACTTCGGTAATAATAATTATATTTTCATTAATTTTAAATTTAAATTTTCGATTCAATTTGGTCTGGTTACGCTCTGAACTTTTGATGAAAACGAAATCCCCTTTGGAAAATGGTTTAACAATAGCTCGACCTCTATTAAATCGCTCAGTATCGGATTTTGCTACCTTCTCTATATTTTTTGAAGCTTCAATACGGACTGAAGTCAGATCAAGGCAAGTATTGGGCTCCGGGTCAGGGGAAATTTTAGCTAGGCCTTAAGACTGGGCACGAATACCGAACATGAGCTCAGTTGGGGAAAATTTGGTCACCGTTGACCTTTTGCTATTGAGTGCTAATTGAACTTTGCCAAGTTCATCGCGCCAGGTTTTATTTGGGTCATTTTCAATAATGGTCGGAAGGCTTTTTAATGTTCGCATGACGCGTTCAACCTGCCCGTTTGCCTTACTAGACCCCGTCGCGATAGAATGGAGTTCTATATTGTTATCTGAAGAGAAATTTTTAAATTCGGTACTTATATAAGAGCACCCCTGGTCCGCTATAACGCGTTTTGGTGCTCCGAAAAGATTTACCGCTTTTTCAAGAGCTGCCACAGCTGTAGCGTTTAGGGAGAAAGTATGTTCCAGTAACACATATTTTATAAATCCATCTATAATTACAGAGCAATATTCTTTTTGATCGCTTTTTCCGCTTAGCTTGCCTGAAAAGTCTATATGGACCATGTGCCACGGCACAGAGACTTTGGGTATGGAATAGAGACGTACGGGCTGTGATCCAGATGGTCCTTTGGAAGCTTTGCATACTATACAAGAATCAACATACTTGCGAACGCACTTTGACATCTCTGGGAACCAGTAGTGCTCATATAACTTATCTAAAGTTTTATCACAGCCTAAGTGTTAGATTTCGGAATGGACATGATTCATGAGTGTCCAAACGAGAGACCGAGGTACAAAAGGAAGCCAAAAACAAACTTTATTCCTACAAATCTTTCGGTAAAGCAACCCGTTGCGAACATCATACGTACTAGCTACATTTTCAGGAAGTTCTTTACTGGCATGTTGTTGAAGAATTTTTTGGATTTTGGAATCTCGTTTTTGCTCCACTAACAGCCAACCCGCATGAAGTTCCGAAAAATTTACTTCCCTATGCTGCAAAGAAGAACTGGAAGGACTAGGCGCCACTTTATCGACCAAATGATTTCGCGACAAATATATATAAACTGTTTGTTACAAACTGCTGTTAGACAATTTGGAACAGGGGCCCATAAGCTGTCCCGAATCTACGTCCGCGTAAATAAACCTATTAGCAGTATATACTAAAATAGGTAAGTACAAAATTTTCCTACCAGGAAGTAGTTGCAATTAACCGCAGTTGAGTCCCTCTCGAACACGGAGTTGAAACAGCAGCCCAAGTGCATGCCGGTGTTGTGCCACGTCGCTCACCTCCACGGAGAACCCTAAACACAACCCACCTATCCCTTGGATGCATCCAAAACCCAGAAGATATTGTAACCGGCCAATGTCTTCACACTTGTTCAAAACCGCGTGTATGCAGGTTATGTTACACAAAAGTAACAGTACTTAAAGGTGCCTCCCCGGCAAAATATGATCAAATCTTGATTCACAAATGTTTATATGATATTCACGTCCATTTTATCCCGGTTTTTATCTAGTTATTCCAAAATATATAAAATCGACCGCGATCTATTCCAAAGATGATATCTAAGTCCTTTTATGGCAGCTCAGAGTGTCCACAGACAAAAAACCATAGACCACTGCCGGATACGTTCCAAAATACACATTTTATCCGAAAGAAACCCCCGCTCCGGGCTGAGTAGCAGACCGCTGGCTCATACAATCGGGAGACGGAAGAGAGTTGTCATGGCTCGTCACAGAATCAAACCGTCGACCAACACCTATGTGACGCGTGGAGTTCCGTCTCCGCCAAAAAACAACTTAAATATACGGCCCCGGCACCAAAACAAGGATAGCAAGTTCTCATCCTTCAAAAGAACTAAATTTCCTTCCCTAGGATGCTCAGTCCTGTCTGACCATAGAGAGGACGAGAGTTGAGGACCGCTTCCACTTTACAATATACAGTGACAGTGAGGGAAATTTGGGGGACTGTACCGCCAAGTTACCCCTTTCCGGGCGAAGATTTAACTTAAACTAGCATAGTTATTTTCAAAATAAAAAATAACAACATCATTAGCAGTACCTCTGTAGATTGTGCCATTGTCGGAACGAATAAGTGAAGGTAAACCCCTACGCGACACGAAACGATCCAACGCGGCGACGAAGGCCTCCGTAGTCAAAGCTGATACCACTGCCAAGTGAACGGCATTGGTGGCCAAGCAAACAAATACAAAAGGTATGCTTTCACAACCCGAGTGTTGCAATTGCTGAATCGTGCGCGTGACGTATGTGTCGATCCGACACCAACAGATTTACCAAAGGTCCGTCCTTGTGCAAAGGATGACGACGTCCGTATGGCAGATTAGCTCTCCGAAGTCGGCCTCCAAAACGCAGAAGTCCTTCATAATCCGTGAAAGGATTCAAACGAGCGACTGCTCCCTTCAGCCTGGCGTGATCCTCGCGCAGAACTCGAAGTCTAAACTTGAAGCGTTCCGCCTGAAGTACACAAACCCAGTGTACTGTAAAGTAGCACGACCGGCTGGTACCCGGTCTTTTCCACCAGTCGTGCTGCTTAACAAATAAATTTAAAAAGTGACCTAATTGTAACCTAATAGTTGGAAAAAGGTTCTGAAGAAAACTTCGAGGTACTTTACAATTAAGTGTATTTAACTTTATAAAAATAAATATAATTTCACAAGACTGAAGATGTAATTGACAATATTACATTGTAACAAAATTCTACCAAGTCATTACTAAAACTTTTAAGACATAAATAGTTGAGTTAGGTACCACCTTAACTTCAGGTTACAATATTACATTAGAACAAAATTCTTCCAAGTCATTACTAAAACTTTTAGGTCATTAAATAGATGTGTTAGGTACCGCCTTAACTTCAGGTAACATTATTACATTAGAACAATTCTACCAAGTCATTACTAAAACTTTTAGGTCATCAAATAGATGTGTTAGGTACCGCCTTAACTTCAGGTAACAATATTACATTGGAACAATTCTACCAAGTTATTTCTAAAACCTTTAAGTCAATAAAATGGTTGGGTTAGGTATCGCCTTAACCACAGGTAACAATATTACATTGAATCTTGTGAATCTACATAAAAAAAACATCTTTAAGAGAAAGAAAACTTGAAAAACAAGGAAAATAAACTCCAAACAAATCTAGCTCAGTGGAGCCGTGAATCCATCTTAATAATATTTGTCGACATACTCTTTTGAATAAGACGTCTGGTACACCATCCAGTTTTACCAGGAAAAATTACGGAACAATGAAATTTTACATTTTAGGTTATGAATGAAACAGAAAGGAGAATTAACACTTTGTTTAGAAAGGTTATAAATCTAAGTGTCCTGGAAACATTCCGTCCAAGCCACCTTTTATAATGTGAGGTTAAAAATAAAACCTACGTCACATACTTGTAAATTGCCACCATTTTCTACCAGAACTGCCACGCAGTCCGCTGTCCAACTTAGGGTGAATGAACTCCAACCCGGCGATTCCGTCTGTCCAACCTCGCTAACAAAGGGCAGCTTGACCGCGTTTCAACCACGCGGCTGCCATCACTCAGCCAGCAGGACAAAGAACACAAAAGAAGCAAAAACCCTGGAATTAGGAGAAAATAAAAACATATTAAAACCTTTACTACACGGAAACGAGGAAAAGAGAAAACCGGTGATTCGATTACTAAGAAAGTAATACGTACCATGACCCGACAATAGATCAGATCTCCCACCTTCCCAGCCAAAAATTTCTTTTTAATCCATCAATTCATTTCTAATAATTCTTCTGAAATACAAAAACAATATTACAGAAACTATTCCACGCAAAATAAACACACCAATTTAAACTCAAAACAAACCTTTTAAAATCAAACAACTCGTTTTGGCAAAATCATGATCAATTTTCCAGACAAAGAACAAAAAGGTAAAAAAACAAGACACGACTCGACATCTAAAACACTGGCCGAGCATTGATTTCGGAAACGGAAACTCGCACAAGCCAAGCGAACGAACTTCATGTCAATCCACTCAACTTGAAACTCGTACCAACCCAGCGAACGAAATTCAACTACATCAACTCAACATTTTGACATGACCACACCCAACAAGCTAACAACGATGCGAAAACGCTGAGATAAACGCACCTTATACAATTTGCTACGCTACAGTACCATTGCGCTCCAACGCTCCTCCGCACTCACGCTTGGGGACAAAACATATAAATATCATTGACTGGTTGGTATTTCAACCTGATACCATCATCATTTTGGGATCCTCCAAATCTGCAAACAGACTATGTTCATTTGAAAGCCATTTCCTAAGTTCGAACATAATCATCCAAGTATCGAATCAAATGTCGAAAATCCAAAAATTCTTGATACCTCCACCAATTATGAAGAAGAACCCAGAGTCCTCTAAAAACCAAATAGGATCCATCCTAACACATCCAAGCCCAGGAGAACATCAACTGGGACCGGATGACAAAAAACGTGGGTCTGCCAGATCCAGACCTGACGTGCATGAGATTATGGACGGGGGAAGGTCCGAAGAAGGCTGCCAGCCGACAATATTGTCCATAACCATGGCTGCAGCCGCTGATTCAACTTCAGTCCACCAATAACTAGCACCGACGAAACCTCCAGGTTCAAAACCAATCGGTGCGCCACTTGACTTTCCGAGTCGAGGAGGGCCCTTACCCTAACTCAATCCCCCCTGGGGCCCTAGACGCGAGCCATCGCGGTGGGCAACAGAACCGTCCGTGGTTCCGTACTCATAGCTTGAACAAGCTAGTTACAGGCTACGCTACCTGTGGAGCGCAGGACCAGTCCACTGGCAGTAATACGGCTGGTGCGTGCACATCCCTACCCTGGGGGGAGCATAGCCTCCAACTCTCTCTGAGTACGGCGGGTGGTACTCCAACCGCGGGTACTCGCGATACGGTGGTGAGTAACCCCGTGGCTCCGTCTGATCACGCTGCTCCATGCCAGCTGGCACCGAAACTGGCGCGGGGAGGGGGGGGCCTAGCCCTTGCCAACTCCAATTGGCCCCCGCCCGTAGGGGCCCAATTCACAACCTGGCCATATGTATGATAACCCGTAGGCGTGAGGCCCCCTACGAGTCCACGCGCAGTTACATAACTCACCTCCTGGTGAGGGGGCGCACCTCGCACCGCAGTCCTCCGTTCCGACGGAGGGGAGTTTTGCCCGACAGCATGCCTTCCCTGGACCAAGGGGGAAAGAGTTCTCCCTGGAGCACCTCTCCCGTTGTCCAAGGGGGGGGAGTTCTCCCTGAAGCACCCCCGCCCGTAAGGCTCCGTTGCTGCGGGACCGGTGAAGCCGTTTCAGATCTGTTGGCACACAACAATAACACTTGCACACACTGCAACGTCGTGGCTCGAGACAATCACGCTCGAAGTGCTTGCCCAAGCAACCGAAACACAGGCCCTTACGCTTCACCATGCGTCGCCGCTCGGTGACGTGCAGGTTTTGCCACTGCTGACATCTCAGCAGGTCATGTTCCGTATGGCCACACTGCAAACAGGTCGATGACCTCTCAACCACGGCGAACGCCGCCAAACGCGCCATACCACGTCCCCGCGACTGCTGCGGTTGTCTGGGCTCCCCACGCCCCGATGAGCCAGCAGACGAAAATGATTGCGCCCCAGATGGCGCCAAGTCCGGCTGTGATGTTTCTGCTACCCTAGCTTCATATTCAAGAAACCTCAATAAGTCCGTAGATTTTGGCACAGTGCTGCCATCTTTTTCTGTGGACTCCCGCTCAAAACGTGACCTCACATCATTAGGCAACCTACCTAAAATAATGTGAACGAGTAAGAACGACCACTTGTCCACCGGTAAACCTAATGTTTTAAGGGCATTACACGCCACAGTGACCGGGGTCAGCAATTGCAACCTTAGTTGAGCCCGGTCGGTTACCCTAGGTAACGACAATATCTGAGCCGCATGCGCATCAGTCAGTAAGCGCATGTTCTGATACCTATCATTTAATAGGCCCCACGCTATATCATAATGATCATCCTCCACCTTGAGGTGCTGGATGAGCGACCTGGCCTCGCCCTCCTATGTTGACATCAAATATGTCATCTTTTGCCCCTTTGTCAAATCTATCCTAGACTCTACTAATGAAGTAAACATATTCCTATATGAAACCCATTCTTGAATTTTTCCATCAAATTTATTCAGTTGTAAATTAGCCAAACTACCAAACACGCCATCAAACACGTTGAGGCGTGACAACTACAGGACCTCCTGAATTTTGCCTCTTTAGCTCAGCAACATTATTCGACGTTAAAACCAGCCTCTTACTAGTGGCGCCATCTGTTGGTCTAGGTGTGCTAACAACCGGGCCGCCCAATTGCTGCTTCTTGATCACTCAGGCCGCTTCCGTTACATCATCATAAATTCCCATTATCTGGGCCAAATCCGTAACATACCCGTCTAAAGGTTCATCCGTTTCCTCTAGTGCTGCCACAGCTGCCTCTGCATCAGCCAGCCGCTGATGCATCCGCTCAGCTCTCTCCAGGATTGCATTGTCCTGATCCAATCGAGATAGCAATCCTTGGACGGTTGTAAACCAGCGGAGCTCCTTCGCCTTCGCAGCCTTGTAAGACTTGGACATCTCGCCGCAATGAACCGGGAAATTTATAAACAAAAACTATTTAGCAAACACTCTGACAAGGCACAAAACACAGAAGCACCGCTCAATAGATACCCTACCTATAACTAGAATTGAATTAGCAAATTTAATTGCCAATTACAAATGTATGTACTGTCCCGACAATACAAAACAAACAAATAGGTTTTTAGTTTATTCTCAATGTGAGTCAAGCCTCTGTTGTTGTTGTTTCATTCTTTATGGGAAAATATCATATTCTTACTTTATTGTAAAGTAGGTATGTTAGAAAAATCCTCGATATTCTTAGAATCCGGGAACAAGCCAGACATCCCAGAAATAACAATTCTTTCCATGCTCGGATCCGCTTCTGATCGGAGTGGCTCATCGTAAGGCATCTCAGTGCCTCTGGTCTCTTCTGGTACAGGTGCCATGATCTAAAAAAAAAGTAATCTATTGTTTGTAATACCTACATATTTTTTTCATAGCAATGTTGTATTGTATAAGTTTTTCCGCCACTTCGATTAATCTTGCTAAGAAGAAGGGCAAGATCTTGCTAAGTTTTCCCTCTTCTTAGTTGCCTCCGGCAATAAAATGTGGCACAGGGGGTTCCTCCCCCTCCTGCTTCTCTCTCCCACTCCCCTCTCCCCATAAATAACAATCTTACATTTTGAGGTTATTTCGATTCAATTTTTTAAATTCAGTAAAAACAAAACCGCGCACCTCCGGCAAGAAAAAATTACAAACGGGGTTCCCCTCTCCCCATAAATCAGGTAGATGATATCAAAAAAATAACCCAATTTTGTTATTAGAGGGTAAGTATTTTTATGTTGTAAGCTCATGTTGTTTTATCTCAGTAACTAAATGGATTAATTTAAATATTTTACAAAATCTTAATGACAAGTTGTAACCGTAAATCGTAGTAATAAAACTGTAGTTAAAAAAAATTGTAGTAAAAAAAAGTATTTGTAAGTAATTCGCCTTCAGCGGAACAGAAACATAAACATATAAATATAAACGCATTTTATAATGATTTAACTTGATAACTTCGTTGAGATGTAACCAAACACTTTTGAATAACCTTTTTTCTATATTAATTGCTTAATTTCAGTAATATATTAACATTTAAAGTATACAACTTGAATTCAATACAAAATGTATCAAAACACATTCAATTCAGTCTTACTTTTTCCAGTAAAATCTTTGTATCTCATTCTCTTCCAAATTTTTTATATGTTATATTCCACATAAATATAAATACTTAAATGGTTTTAGTCGCTATATTTCGACCCCTCAGTGGAGTCGTCATCAGATGAATTACTGATTAATTACAATTACGAATTTGATTCGCCTGATGACAACCCCACTGAGGGGTAGAAATATAGCGACTTAAACCATTTAAGTATTTATATTTATGTGGAATATATAAAATATAAAAAATAAAATGGCCCTTAAACGGTGTTTTATAAAAAATATTTTATTAACATATTCTTATTTTCTTCCTAAAATATTAAGAAAATTTTTGTCCCATATAGAAATAAATTTAATAATACTTATAATCGCTCAAAGAAAGAGAAAGCTGCGACGATGCCTGCCACGCAGGTGCTGACTCCGGCGGTGCGTCACGTACAAGCACTGCCGTTGAGACCGCCTGCACCTCCGCTCGCTACAACACCGGAAAGCACACGGCTGCATCCCGCCCTCCCCGCCCGCCCTATGATAAGCGAGGCACTCGACGCCCTCCACGCAGCATCACTAATGCTGCGGGATCAACAGTTAGCCGCCGTGACCGACTTCATCGTTGCCGTTACCAACGCTATTAGCACCGGTACGGTAGCTGACGTCACGACGGTCGAACTCCGAGGAATGGCCCTCGTAATGGCGTTTAATGAGCGGCCACAGCCTTAGAGTGATATACTGGAATCCTGGGGGTGTCGCAGGGAAGCATCACGACCTCCGCACACTGGCCCACCTCAAGACGCCCACATTATACTGCTAGGGGAGACGAAACTAGCGCCGCACCGCAACCTCAGCATCTCCAACTACTATCGGCGTGACGAGACCTCTTACTAACATAAAATCCTTAATTTCATAAAAATTAAACTTTATTTTTATTAATATTTTTATTCTTAATTCACACAGAAATTTAAATTCTAAATTACATGATAAAAGTTATGTACAGTCGCGTGTTCTCAATAATGAAATTTCTTCCAGCAAACCAAGGGTGATAGGGATATTTGATATAAATAAGATATTCATATTGTGCACGATAATACTTATACAGAAACAAGATTAAATTGATAGTAGATACCTAAAAGTTAAAATATAATAATAATATTTACAAAATTTACTTAACATGCAAATGCCTACATAGTATAAAAAAAAAAAAAATTCGGTAAATAATATATATACCTATATAGACTTAAACAGTGCTTGAGATATTGACTTGAGATATTGTTTTTTGGCCGAGCACTACACCTTGACTCCCAAAGGAAGTGAGAGCACTTATAATGTTTGTTTCTGAAAATAATGTTATTTGTTTCCTGTAGGCCACGCGGGTGAAGCCGCGGGCAGAAGCTAGTAATAATATAAACTTATTTAGCCTACACGCTTAAATTAAACTAACATAAAATATAAATTTAAATAAATCATAGAGTAGAGTTTACCCTAAATAAACTAAAAGTGAGGAAATAGTTACTTATATACCTATATTTAATACGATACATGGGGTCAGCAAATATGTCTAATCCGGGTGAGTGTTCGAGTTATGAGTTGAGGAGCGCGGAAGCGCGCACTGTCGGCTCATTGTTACCGTAGAGCGTTCGCGCGGTCGGCTCAGCTAGCAGTCGGTGCCGGCAGCGCGGGACCACCCCGTCGCCCCCGCCGCGCAGAGGCCGCTCCGGGACAAACAGCTTCACCGTCTCGAGAATAGAGGGATTTATCTATGATATTCCGTAGCAGAAGGCAGTAGTGTATTATAAGTTGCAGCTTTCGCCTCAGCTCTAGGGTGTCGAGTCCGATCATACCCGTCACAAAAAGAGACGGACTTCGTGTAGTACCGTAGCAGATAATATCTCAGAAGAAATCGTGCATAAGAAAAGGTTGGTGCCAGGTCCCGGGCCAATGCTCAAGCCAATAGGAGATTGAAGGATCAAATAAAGAGCAGCTTTCTAGCTTCCGCCCGTTCTAGTCCGATGACCGATGCCCCAACAAAGCACGTGTCAACCGACCTACGTCAGTGTGACCTACATAATGCTTACCGGTAACATACCTAAGCGCGTAATTTAATAAGTTTTTGAACAAAAGTTTAGTATTCAACTTAAATGATTTTATTCAGTAGTTTTGTTAGTCATGTCGTAATTTTGGCTGTTAATTAAATGTAATATGTCTGAGCAGTTAAATGAATTACAAATTAAAATAAATTTAATTAAGGAATACTTGGTTACAATTGTTCCAGAACGTCGTAAGAAAGATATAGTACAGGAAGCTTATAATGAATATAAAAAGTTCGATGGTATTTTGACTCAGTTGAACCACAGATAATACCTCTATAATAGGTTGAACCAAGAAATTATAGAGGAGCAGCTAAGCACTAAATCCAGAGATTTATTTCAGAAATGGATAAATGAAATTGCTACTGCTTATAATAAGATTGCAGTTTACTTTCCAAAATAGATAATAGTTGCCAAACTGGGGAAGGTAATTTTGTGGATATTGAGCATAAGTTATCGCAAAACTTATCAAAAATTACTGCCTCTTGATATGGTTTGCAGATGGTTTGTCCAACCAAGCGCCTTAGCAGTGTAATCGCATCGCGACAGTTTGATTACCCGAATCTATTAGAGCAACAGTAGACAAACAATATATCTCCAGTCTCCACCCAGCCTCAGAACCAAACAATGCATGTTGGGTCCACCAAATCGTACCAGCATAAACGCTATCATAATCGCGGTTTCCGTGGCCGAGGAAATTGTTCGAATATAAATTTTGTTCATAATAATAGTTCCAATCACAAAAATAACTGAGGTCAACAAACTTCCTTTATGAGAGCAGGCATATTTTACTATGGTGCAGGTTATCGAGGTAGACACAAAAATGGTTAGCGTCAGCAAACACGCGGCGGCGACTCCCGGCCGCTCACGTTTCCAGCGCATTCTGCATAGCGTCAGAGTACGACCGACGGCCAGGAACGAACGGCTTCAAAATAATAATGAGCGTATAGAGTTTTTTCCGACCTAAACCAAGCAATCAAAGTCAAAGCATTTATTCAGTAAATAGGAACAATATTGCACACTTTTACACGTCATTTTAACAATATTGTATAAATATTTAGTATACCTATTCAGTTTTAATAACTATGTCTAGCATAGTTTTACCTAGTCAAAACTTAAAACTAAACTTAAATTAAACATAAAACACAAAGACACATTAGTATACAAAGTCAACAAAAATATATGAACAATAATTTTTAAGAAATCAAAAATAGATTCTTGTCATTAAAATAGTTAGCTACTGAGTAGAAGGCTTTCTTAGTTAAGCTAATCTTAATATAATTCTAAAATTTGGTTTCATTATACATCTTAACGCAGGTAGTAACAAAGCTTTTCGATACTTTGTTTAATCGAGTGTAGGGTACAACGAGTTTCTATTTCTGGTGCAATCATTTTATTACTTGCCAGCTAAGGAGTGCTGACGAGTTAAATTTACTCATTGACACTGGGTCCAGTCTATGTGTGTTGAAATATGAACGGTTATAAAAAAATGGGGACTTATTGAATATGACACAACAGGATAAGTTAGTAATTAAGGGAGTAATTGGTGATTTAGAGTTTATTGGCTATATTTTTTAAAGGTGGTAGAGCTGATGCCGGGCTCGACTGTGGAGGTACCAACATCTTACTTGGAGACCCCCTCGAAATTATTTGGGGGAGAATAAGAGGACAGCTCACAGGCAAAAACCAGGTGGCACACTATGCCTGGGACCGATTGATGGCGGTATATCCATCTCTAATAGCCGGATCTTATATGAAACAGACTGGAGACGGGCAGCGGCGTCACTGCTGCGAGGGTTTCGGCACCGCGTTCACCAACTTATCTATTATTTAAGTTATTTTATTTTATAGTAGATTAAGTTTCATTTATTAATATTTTTAACTTGTTAAGAGTATGACATAGCCAAAACAAAACCAGTTCCGGGCGTGGCTTATTCTATTTTACGATAGCGCGCGGGGGGAAATTCGTCCCGGTCTCTAAGCTCGCGTCACCATAGCAAAAATACGAATAGAGTGGACGAGGCAGGGTCAAAAGTAATACGTATTTTATTTTATCTAATTTATTAGTGTATTTCGATCATCGTCACACGGCATTGATCCTACTTGCTATCACGTCGGGACGTAAATTTATTATGGTCGGCTAAAAGTGGTTTTTTGAGTGTTTAATTTATCAGTTGACCCTCGGAACATTTCAGACACTCCTTTAGAGATACATAATAATATTGTGACGGTTAATTGTCACCTTTACCCATTCTTTAAATATTTTTCGCCCGTTGAGCTGGTTTTACACCTGCGGAAAAATAAATTGGACCAAAAATTTCTTTATAATAAATTTTTACTAAAGTTGTTATTACAAAAAGTGGAAACTAACAAATATTCTCAGAAGGAATGCACCACGTCACTATCTATCTCACTGTAGCCTATATCAATTATGCCTCTCTCATTCAACCACGTTTAACTGCGTTACTATCTCATTGCAACTTATTTTAAATAGCGTCACTATTTATCTCACTCTAACGCGTGTTAAATGGCATTTCTAATGAACGTCAAATATTTTTACTGCCCGCCACTCTTTAATTCTAAATTCTAATTATTTTAAAAAATACGCAGCTCCTTTGGTAGTAAAATAGCAATAACTTTTTTTTCAAAAGTAATACACAGAAATTGCCAGATCATTTGAAAAACAATATTTGATGAGCCGTTATTTAAGACAATTATCAAAACTAACATAGGACATTTTTTTTCAGGGTGTGGTATCGAACTAACCTAATTACAAAAAATTGCTCATAAATTGGGTTTTTATTTTTCTTCCTGATGTAACAGCATTTCAAGGTTTATTTTTGACTTTATCAATAGCATGACTATTCAGAGTTGCGCAACAAAAATTTTATTCTTAGAATTTAGAACTGGTTAGCTTTGACTCTCAAAAATCTATTCGAATTTATAAAAGTACCATCAACTCGATGACTATCTACTTTTTGCTGAGGTCATATTTTAATATTCTGGTCAGTCATGAGCTGGCCTACCAGCCTTCCAAGGGAAAGCGTTGACTTTTGGGACACCTGTTTACCCTTGGGATAAATCGCCAAGTGTTTAAAATATAGAAATTTATTTGTATCATAGTTTGAAGTGTTCAGGTCCCTTTACGCAAAATGAAAAAACAAAACTCTTTTAGGATTAATTTGTTGTCCCTATGTTTGTCCGTTTGTCTAGGCAATTTTTCTGGGTAAAATCAATAAATGCTAATATTTACAGCCCTGTAAAATATACATATTATAACGTTTTTATGGCCTTTTGTTTAACTTTTTCATACAAATTTTCTCCTTTTGAAAATATAGAGATCAACACTTCACATAATATTTTGCATTTGAAAGAAAGCACAGAAAGGAACTGTAGAACAAATAATGTAAAAAATATAAAACCATATCTTTCTATTCTAAAGGGATTAATAATTTACTGTTTGTTCAGTGTGGCGATAGCTTTGTTTATTATTATTTTTTTCTTTGTTACAAAGATAACAAATCTTTTCATACAAGGTTAAGGTTAAGGGCTATTTCTCCGAATTTGTAACAAAATATTAAGAAATAATTATAACGGTAAAGTACAACTTTTAGCTAAGACAATTTATTGTTAAGAGTTTGCTATATGCATAAACATATTTTAATGATATTATGGTATCTTCAAAATAATTGGGTTTTCCATAAGCGTGATATCAGATTATTTAAGAAATTTACGGCTGGTATCACGACGACGGATAAGCCAATTATTTTATTACTATTGTTATATAATTAAAAATATGTTAATGCATACAGCAGACTTTTAACTATAAGTTTTCTTAACTAAAAGTTGTATTTTTACTTATTGAAATTGTATTTCTCATCAAGAAGTGCAAGATGACAAGATATTCAAAATAAGTTAATTGAATTTGTGAAATGGTTTCAAGTCAAAACAGTTTTCCATGAAACGGTAATTGTTTATACTTAGCAAAGTGTGTAAACTTAGTCATCTTAACATGAACGATGCCTGTATTTCTCTCTTTTTTATTTCCAGTATAGATAAAAATATACAAACTTGTTAAACTTTGTGTAAAAACGAGGCAATATTGACGATATCCTGACAGCTATTATGATGGTGTTTTATCAAATTTTGCTTTTTGGGCTGTATAGAGACGTAGTTAGATGTCACTAGAATATACTCATGAAAAAAGATATGAAGAAAATAAGCTGTAGACTTCACATTCGGTTTATACCTATTGTATGAATTTTAAGAAAAATACAGGGGTAAAGGGACCTCTAAAGGAAAACCTTGTATTAAACTATTTGTTATCTTAGTACAAAATAATTCAAGGAAAAAAATAAACAAAGCTATCGCCACATTGAACAGTAGATAATTAATTCCTTTAGAATATAACAACATTGTTTTCATATTTTTACATTATTTGTTCAACAATTCCTTTCTGTGTTGACTTTTAAATGCAAAATATTATCTCAAGTGAGGTGTAGTGGGGTGTTAACGTCGTTCTTACGCCAGCCGACTTATTAGTGGCTAAGTTCAGTTAAAATGCGTTGAACCCCATAAACTCTCTCCAGTGGCTCCAAGTAGCTGTTATGTACGCAGCGGCCACACCCCGGCAAACCGCGTCGGCTCGCGGGCTAAACCTGGAAGAGGGGGCTTGTCATTGCGGTGGCAAGTTTAGTTTAGCGGAACCCTCCCGCTTTGTGCATGAAGTCTGTTTCGGCGAGGAAGGCAACTCACCGCAGATATGCATCGGGTCTTGGTGGACTCGGCGAGACAGCAAGGCTTGGTGGAAGGCCTAGGGCGACGGTAGAGGGCGACAGATACCGTCGGCCAGACACACCATCTGACCCTGCCTCCAGTCGTAGCGGTTCTCCGTTCCACTGGGCAAAGGCAGGGGAGGACGAGTGCGTGCATCAGTGTGGCGCGAACACTTGTGCACCTTAAATATCTCCTGCGCACATGACTGCTTCCTTAAAATGGACTCCGAATACAGCAAGCCCTGCGGCGATGGGTTGAAGTAGAGAGGTTCGGCGTGATGCTCGTCGGGCTTTGTCTGATTCCTGCACGCAGGTGGTCTCGGGGGTGTGGTAGAAACACCGTGGTCGTTTTCGCACTGCATATCGGAGTGACAGTGTGGACTCGGCAGCACCCGAGGCGACAAAGCAGCCCTGTTAAGGGACGCACTGCTTTCCTCACTTAGCTGAGGAGGGGGCTAGAAAAGGTGTCCCAAAAAACGCTCACTCCAAACCAACGGGATGACAGTTACCACGGCTGCCTCCGCATCTTAAAACGTGGTCGAAAGTGCAATAAAAATAAAAACGTCGTTTCATCAAAAATGATCTTTGGCACGTGGAATGTGCGAACGCTCCTAGATCGCGATGGCAACGCCTGCCCTGAAAGGAAAACCGCTGTTGTGGCCCGAGAACTCCATCGCTATGGCGTAGATGTGGCCGCTATCAGCGAAACTCATCTCGCTGACGAGGGGGAACTAGTGGAGCACGGTGGCGGTTATACTTTCTTTTGGAAGGGTACTGCATCATCCGAACCCAGAAGGTCAGGCGTAGGATTCGCGATCAAAAACAATTTAGTGAGGCGTTTAGCGGAGTGTCCCATCCACATCTCCGACCGCTTAAATACATTACGCCTTCACCTCAAAAATGACAATTATTTTAATGTCCTAAGCATTTATGCTCCTACTATGGACAAGTCTGACGAGGTGAAGGACAAGTTTTATGAAGAGCTCTCGCGTTGCCTCGAGAGAATTCGTCCCAATGAACAAATTTTGTTACTGGGGGACTTTAATGCCAGAGTTGGACGTGACTTTGAGGCCTGGCCTAAAGCCCTGGGCAGACACGGTGTCGGCAATATGAATAGCAACGGACAGTTGCTACTCACTATCTGTGCACAATTTGATTTAGCAGTAACGAACACCATGTTCAGATTAGCTGCTAAGCACAAGACGACGTGGATGCACCCGAGATCCAAGCATTGGCATCTGATCGACTATGCCATCGTCAGGCAACGTGATGTATCCCAAGTACAAGTAACTCGCGTAATGCGCGGTGCGAATTGCTGGTCTGACCATCGTTTAGTTATCACTAAGTTAAATCTTCGCCTCCGTCCACCTCATAGATCTTGTAGTTTAAGACCTGCGTGTTTAAACGTGGACAGGTTAAAAGATCTCGAGGTAAGGAATCAATATGTAGAGACCCTTATAATGACGCCTCAGAATTGCGAGTCGGGTGATGTTGATACTGACTGGGGGACTCTCGCCTCTCATCTATTAGACTCCGCTACTGCTACACTGGGTCTAAAAGTCCGTAAAAACGAAGACTGGTTTGATGAGAACGATGCAGTCCTGACGGCAGCAATCGACAAACACCGGGCACTCTTGCGTCAATCAGGTGGCAGACAGCAAGGAGGTACTGTTGCGGAGATAAAACTTAGTGGTCAAGAACTGCGTAGACTGTGTCGGGAAACAAAGGATAGCTGGTGGCAGGAGAAGGCTAAGCACATGCAATGGCTTTCGGACACCAACCAGCTCGGGGAGTTCTACTGCGAGGTCCGCAAACTGATAGGCCCCACTCAGCGCGTCAAAGTGCCCCTGAAGTCAGCTGATGGGGTGCATCTCTTGACAAGTAAGGAAGATCAGTTGGAAAGATGGGCCGAGCATTTAAACCACCTGCTCAATGTAGATCGCGAAGTGGATTTAGAGCAAATCAGGTCTATTCCTGAGCTCCCAATTTGTAACGAGTTGGACAAGCCGTTGGCATTGTGTGAGATTGCTAATGCCATCATGCAGCAACAAAACAACAGGGCGGTTGGCGTTGATTTTGTGCCAGGTGAGCTACTGAAGTATGGCGGTGAGCTGCACGTACTTGTATGGAAATTGTTTGTTCGTATGTGGGATGAAGAACGAGTTCCAGCTGAGTTCAAAATGTCCCGTATCATTGCTCTGTACAAGAACAAGGGAGACCGTTCTGATTGCGGCTCTCACCGCGGTATTTCACTCTTAACAGCCCCCGGAAAAGTCTTTGCCCGGGTGATTCTCAACCGCCTGAAGCTGCTGTCCGAAAATATTCTCCCCGAAACACAATTTGGCTTCCAACCTGACAGAGGGACGTGTGAAGCGATCTTCTCAATACGTCAACTACAGGAAAAAAGCCGGGAACAAGGCCGCCAACTTTACCTGTGTTTTGTTGACCTTGAGAAGGCGTTTGATAGTGTGCCTCGAGAAGCTCTATGGATAGTACTGGAGAAACTGGGATGCACGGTGAAGTTTGTGAGACTTGCGCGACTACTGCATGATGACATGTCGTGTTGTGTCGCTGTTGGTGCCGAACAGTCTGACTTCTTTCCCGTTACCTGTGGGGTGAAGCAAGGCTGCGTTTTAGCGCCAACACTGTTCGCATTGTACTTTGCAGTGGTGGTCCGCGAGGTGTGACAAACATCTTCGGAAGGAGTGCACATCCGTTTTCGAACAGATGGAGGACTTTTTAGTCTTGGCAGATTCCGAGCCCGGACCAAAGTGTCGTACGCTCTAGTTACGGAAATCATGTGTGCGGATGATTTGTGCTTCGTTTCTGAGTCTTCGGACGGCCTGCAGAAGCTAATGTCGATCTTTTCCAAGTCTTGTCTTAAATTTGGCCTGAAGGTCAATGTAAAGAAGACACAAGTGATATCCTTGGACTCGCTTGGCCATGAACAACTGGTTGTAAGACTTGGTGAGGACGTGCTTAAGCAGGTCGACAAATTTCGCTATCTGGGGAGCACTGTGTCAACCAGGTGCGACCTCGACTCTGAGATCAACAGCAGGATCGGTGCCGCAGCCGCGGCATTTGGCAAACTGAGTCGTAAGGTCTTCTGCTCCCACGAACTGAAGCTGGGCACGAAAGTCTCCGTGTACATGGCGATAGTATTGCCAAACCTCCTATACGCTGCAGAGACATGGTGCTTATACCGCCACCAAATCCGCACCCTCGACCGATTCCACCTTAAATGCCTCCGAAATATACTTAAGATCAGATGGTCTGATCGGGTGCGAAATACCGAAGTGCTGCAACGCGCCAATGTGGGTGGCATAGAGGCGTACATCATGCGGCGACAGCTTCGGTGGTGCGGACACGTGTCGCGGATGGCGGAGGAGCGAGTGGCGAAGCGCATCTTCTTTTCAGAACTCCAGTCCGGAAAGCGAAAAAGTGGAGGCCAGTACCTAAGGTACAAGGATGTTCTGAAAAGACAATTAAAAAGATGCAACACTGAGCCATCGCAGTGGGAGGATAAGGCAGCTCAACGCGCAGAGTGGCGGAACCTTGTTCAAAGGAAAGTTTATGACTTTGAACAAGAACGAAGGTCCGATTTAGACCGAAAAAGGGACGACCTTAAGTCTCGGCCACCTGCAAACATCGCTTACAACTTCATGAATGGTGTGCTGACGTGCGCCCTATGTGGGCGTACATTTAATGCAAAAATTGGTTACGCGAGTCACTTGAGAGCACATCAGAGAGCTGGACAGCTTAGCTCTCAAACTTGACAGGAGTTAAAGAAGCTGTCGCTGTGGCCGAGAACGGCTGTGAGGCTATATATATATTATCTCAAGTGTTCATCCCTACATTTTCATAGTGAGAAAATTTGTATGAAAAACGTAAAAAAAAAAAACGTAAAAACCTAAAACGTAATATAAATAAAAACGTCAAAAGTATGTTTTTACATTATAGAGGGCCGTTTATATTGGTATTTATTAATTTTACCCAGAAAAAATTGTCTAGACAAACGGACAGACAGACAAACATAGGGATAACAAATTAATCCTAAAAGAGTTTCATTGTTTTCATTTTGCGTAACAGAACCTGAACATGTATCGACAGGATTATCTACGATCTAATAATTTTGCAATGCACTGTAAATATTTCAAAATAAATTTCTATATTTTAAATGCTTGGCGATTTATCCCAAGTAAGTGTACCTATATAATTTGCAAAAAACTTCACTTATTGGACCTGAAATGGTGAGCCAATACTAGAGGGTAATTTCACGAAAAGGTCATTGACCTTTGTTACAGATCTCAGTAAGTATAAGTAAATTAATTTGGGTTTCAATAACGATCACAAAATTATTCTCTTAGAGTAACATATATTATTTTCCCGCATAAAAGTATGAATCTATTCCAAATTCATTCAGTTTTGTTGTTATGACTATGGCACGATGTAGCTAAATCACTCATACGCATATTTTGTTGAGTTTTTAACGGCAGGAATATGATGCTCCTCGAAATATTACTTTATAAAATTAATTTCAATGTGTTTTGAAGTAGTTTTGGGAGATATTTATAGCTTGCAAAAAAGGGCACAGGTTCCACGTCTTACTTGCGCCAACGCTAGGCGTAGACTGACAATATCTTGCTGCCGCTGACTGCATCAGTGGATTTACGTATTTTTGGAAAAAGGGGGTGCTTTTTTTGACCCGAATAACGTGGTATTTGGAAAATGAATAGATATCATTCACACTAATTTTATTAAAAAAAAAACAACAAAATCGCGAAAGCGATACCTGAAACAAAATCGATAAGAAGTGTGCAATAGAGGGTTACAAAAAAATTCATTGACAGTACAAATATGAATCGATTAACGTGGTTTGTGGAAAATGAATACCTTAAAGTTCAACCAAAAACATGTATTTTTTTTATGGCTATACGTAACCTAATTATTGCAACAAAATCATCTGACAGCTGACATTTTATTTCTGTTTGTATTTTCGTTCCCCTTAAGAGTATGACATAGCCAAAACAAAAACCAGTTCCGGGCGTGGCTTAATTCATGTTACGTTTGCGCGCGGGGGGAAATTCGTCCCGGTCTCTAAGCTCGCGTCACCATAGCAAAAATACGAATAGAGTGGACGAGGCAGGGTCAAAAGTAATACGTATTTTATTTTATCTAATTTATTAGTGTATTTCGATCATCGTCACACGGCATTGATCCTACTTCCTATCACGTCGGGACGTAAATTTATTATGGTCGGCTAAAAGTGGTTTTTTGAGTGTTTGATTTATCAGTTGACCCTCGGAACATTTCAGACACTCCTTTAGAGATACATAATAATATTGTGACGGTTAATTGTCACCATTACCCATTCTTTAAATATTTTTCGCCCGTTGAGCTGGTTTTACACTTGCGGGAAAATAAATTGGACCAAAAATATCTGTACAAATAAATTTTACTAAAGTTGTTATTACAAAAAGTGGAAACTAACAAATATTCTCAGAAGGAATGCACCACGTCACTGTCTATCTTACTGTAGCCTATATCAATTATGCCTCTCTCATTCAACTACGTTTAACTGCGTTACCATCTCATTCCAACTCATTTTAAATAGCGTTACTATTTATCTCACTCTAACGCGTGTTAAATGGCATTTCTTATGAACGTCAAATATTTTACTGCCCGCCACTCTTTCATTCTAAATTCTAATTATTTTAAAAAATACGCAGCTCCTTTGGTAGTAAAATAGCAATAACTTTTTTTTCAAAAGTAATACACAGAAATTGCCAGATCATTTGAAAAACAATATTTGATGAGCCGTTATTTAAGACGATTTGCAAAACTAACATAGAACATTTTTTTTCAGGGTGCGGTGTCGAACTAACCTAATTACAAAAAATTGCTCATAAATTGGGTTTTTATTTTTTCTTCCTGATGTTACAGCATTTCAAGGTTTATTTTTGACTTTATCAATAGCAGGACTATTCAGAGTTGCGCAACAAAAATTTTATTCTTAGAATTTAGAACTGGTTAGCTTTGACTCTCAAAAATCTATTCGAATTTATAAAAGTACCATCAACTCGAAGACTATCTACTTTTTGCTGAGGTCATAATTTGATATTCTGGTCAGTCATGAGCTGGCCTACCACTCCTACCAGCCTTCCAAGGGAAAGCGTTGACTTTTGGGACACCTGTTTACCCTTGGGATAAATCACCAAGTGTTTAAAATATAGAAATTTATTTGTATCATAGTTTGAAATGTTCAGGTCCCTTTACGCAAAATGAAAAAACAAAACTCTTTTAGGATTAATTTGCTGTCCCTATGTTTGTCTGTTTGTCCGTTTGTCTAGGCAATTTTTCTGGGTAAAATCAATAAATGCTAATATTTACAGCCCTGTAAAACATACATATTATAACGTTTTTATGGCCTTTTGTTTAACTTTTTCATACAAATTTTCTCCTTATGAAAATATAGAGATCAACACTTGACATAATAATTTGCATTTGAAAGAAAGCACAGAAAGGAACTGTAGAACAAATAATGTAAAAAATATAAAAACCATATCGTTCTATTCTAAAGGGATTATTAATTTACTGTTTGTTCAATATGGCGATAGCTTTGTTTATTATTATTTTTTTCTTTGTTACAAAGATAACAAATATTTTCATACAAGGTTTTCCTTAAGGGCTATTTCTACGAATTTGTAACAAAATATTAAGAAATAATTATAACGGTAAAGTACAACTTTTAGCTAAGACAATTTATTGTTAAAAGTTTGCTATATGCATAAACATATTTTAATGATATTATGGTATCTTCAAAATAATTGGGTTTTCCATAAGCGTGATATCAGATTATTTAAGAAATTTACGGCTGGTATCACGACGACGGATAAGCCAATTATTTAATTACTATTGTAAAATAATTAAAAATATGTTTATGCATACAGCAGACTTTTAACTATAAGTTTTCTTAACTAAAAGTTGTATTTTTACTTATTGAAATTGTATTTCTCATCAAGAAGTGCAAGATGACAAGATATTCAAAATAAGTTAATTGATTTTGTGAAATGGTTTCAGGTAAAAACAGTTTCTATGAAACGGTAACTGTTTATACTTAGCAAAGTGTGTAAACTTAGTCATCTTAACATGAACGACGCCTGTATTTCTCTCTATTTTATTTCCAGTATAGATAAAAATATACAAACTTGTTAAACTTTGCGTAAAAACGAGGCAATATTGACGATATCCTGACAGCTATTATGATGGTGTTTTATCAAATTTTGCTTTTTGGGCTGTATAGAGACGTAGTTAGATGTCACTAGAATATACTCATGAAAAAAGACATGAAGAAAATAAGCTGTAGACTTCACATTCGGTTTGTACCTATTGTATGAATTTTAAGAAAAATACAGGGGTAAAGGGACCTCATAAGGAAAACCTTGTATTAAACTATTTGTTATCTTAGTAAAAATAATTCAAGGAAAAAAATAAACAAAGCTATCGCCACATTGAACAGTAGATAATTAATTCCTTTAGAATATAACAACATTGTTTTCATATTTTTACATTATTTGTTCAACAATTCCTTTCTGTGTTGACTTTTAAATGCAAAATATTATCTCAAGTGTTCATCCCTACATTTTCATAGTGAGAAAATTTGTATGAAAAACGTAAAAACCTAAAACGTAATATAAATAAAAACGTCAAAAGTATGTATTTACAGCTCTATAGAGGGCCGTTAATATTGGTATTTATTAATTTTACCCAGAAAAAATTGTCTAGACAAACGGACAGACAGACAAACATAGGGATAACAAATTAATCCTAAAAGAGTTACATTGTTTTCATTTTGCGTAACAGAACCTGAACATGTACCGACAGGATTATCTACGATCTAATAATTTTGCCATGCACTGTAAATATTTCAAAATGAATTTCTATATTTTAAATGCTTGGCGATTTATCCCAAGTAAGTGTACCTATATAATTTGCAAAAAACTTCACTTATTGGACCTGAAATGGTGAGCCAATACTAGAGGGTAATTTCACGAAAAGGTCATTGACCTTTGTTACAGATCTTAGTAAGTATAAGTAAATTAATTTGGGTTTCAATAACGATCACAAAATTATTCTCTTAGAGTAACATATATTATTTTCCCACATAAAAGTATGAATCTATTCCAAATTCATTCAGTTTTGTTGTTATGACTATGGCACGATGTAGCTAAATCACTCATACGCATATTTTGTTGAGTTTTTAACGGCAGGAATATGATGCTCCTCGAAATATTACTTTATAAAATTAATTTCAATGTGTTTTGAAGTAGTTTTGGGAGATATTTATAGCTTGCAAAAAAGGGCACAGGTTCCACGTCTTACGGGCGCCAACGCTAGGCGTAGACTGACAATATCTTGCTGCCGCTGACTGCATCAGTGGATTTACGTATTTTTGGAAAAAGGGGGTGCTTTTTTTGACCCGAATAACGTGGTATTTGGAAAATGAATAGATATCATTCACACTAATTTTATTTAAAAAAAACCAACAAAATCGCGAAAGCGATACCTGAAACAAAATCGATAAGAAGTGTGCAATAGAGGGTTACAAAAAAATTCATTGACAGTACAAATATGAATCGATTAACGTGGTTTGTGGAAAATAAATACCTTAAAGTTCAACCAAAAACATGTATTTTTTTTATGGCTATACGTAACCTAATTATTGCAACAAAATCATCCGAAAGCTGACATTTTATTTCTGTTTGTATTTTCGTTCCCCTTAATAATATAATATTCATTGTTAGGTAATTTTAATTTAGAAATACAGTGTCAGCAATTAGCAAGACTAATCGAATGGGCGGAGTTAGGCATATATTTATTATATATATTGCATATATTTATAATATTATTTATTCCTGATTCCTATATTTTTTATTTCATTCAAGTGTATTTTTATAAAATTTAAGTAAACCTTACCTTTATTATTTCTTTGTGTATTTCCCCATATTATTATTTATTATATACAACTATTACTTATAGACATAATTTAATTCTATAACATTAAAACTGACCTCCTCATATACATACATTACAAAAGTAAATTATATTTAATTTCATTGACATAGTATGACATTTGGAATGTATTGTATTAAACAGCATCAATGATATTTGAAGGTTCTTATAACTACATAGCTGTAAAAAGTATGTAACCGATTCTTATAATCAGCAATCTCCTTATATTTAGCTATATGATGGATTATATTTATGTATCGCTCAGACTGTAAAATGTAATTTATATTCCAACAAATACTTCCTTTTTTAAACGATAAAACAACTGCATATGGTTTCGTGAAAACTGGGTGTTGCACGCTTTGTGCACTTATAAATAATCCATACTTATTGATCTTTGCCTGTTAAGGTGAAAAATAAATGACGTAATTAATTTACGTAAATAATGCGTCGCGGAAAAGTTCCAGTATTTGTAAATAACAAGTTTTCTAGGAAACTTACAAGTGGCCAGTGTCACACTTATTTTAAATTTGTCAACCTATATATAGCATTAATTTGCAAACGTATGAGGGTGTAAAAAAAATATGAAAAATTTGAAATTGTTCAAAATATTTCCAAAACTGAATTTTATGAAAAATTTGAAATTGTTCAAAATATTTCCAAAACAAAAGTAAGAAAAATAAAAAATATTAGCCTAAAAATACAAAAATTTACTGTTCTGGTTCATCATATTTATAAATTTTTTATGAATAAAAACACAAAATTTTCATAACATCGCATCAGAAAATATTGAATTCTTAATCAGGTGTTTTTTACATTTTTTTCATTAAACTTTCGGTGGTAAGCTGGCAATCTAACTAAGCGTGCAGATGGTTATTCTGGATTCCGGTAGATGGCGCACAACGATCAATTAAACAAAATATGTGCATTGAAATACGCTTTATTTACCTAACACACACTACTCATACATACTGGTACAAAACTTTACTCTTTGACTCAACTGTCATGCACGGTTGAGCGATTTATCCTCAGATTTATCGTATGCTATGTGTCGCGTATTGTCGTATTCTAGCAAATTTTTGTTTTTGTAGGTGCAGTATAGTTGCTACACACACACACATCGAATTTCGTTTCATCAACTGTTTGATAGATGGCACTAAGTAAGTCACGATTTATCTAGTATAGTAGCGACATCAAAAATAATAAGTCGAACTACTAGGTACCGGCGAAAATAATAAGTTTTACGCGGGCTTTGTTCTAATGTATGGAGTGAGCAATCTATCCTTCCTTTATTTATATATGCTACATGTAAACAGAATAACGATAAAAATACTAAAAAAAAGATATAAGATGGATTTTTGCCTCTCTTTTTTATAGAAAAGGACAACTAACAAAACTAAATAAAAAAAAACTAAAATCATACTTGTTTTCATAAGAAAATTGTTCAATATTGTGGTCATTTTCATTGTAACAAGTAAAAATTGCAGTTTTTCAAATAAAGTCTTTTTTGTGGCTTTTTATTGTTTTTATTTTATTAACGTAGCATAAGACTTACTAAAAAAAACTACTTCATACAAATTTGCTGAAAATAGCAGTTACAAAACAAAACTTACAATGGTTTGAAAATTTAGAAAATAACGAAAAAAATTGCAATTTTTAAACTTATAACTTTTTTATATTGCTGTCATCTTCAACAAAATTGTTTAAGATAGTTTATTTAATGAGTCATAGGATACGTAGAAGAAATAAAAAGCATCCCATCAAAAACATAAAATGTACAAAAATGACAAGTCTCGCAACGCAAGCCTTCCACCGTAAACAGTTGTGAGATCTTATATAAAGCCAAGTATGTTGTTTTAGTTTGTATGGAAGCACCTTTTCATTTTAGTAAGTATGGGAGCACCAATTTAACAAATTTATCATTAATTGTTTCCTAATTAGTTACCTACCAACATGTACTGACTGTTTTAATATTAGTCATCTTTATTTCTGTAATAAAATATAGTAACTTGGCAATCGCACAGCACAAATTAAGTGCTGCTGCGTAGGGATATCTTCTCAGATTGCTAATAAATTGATATAGATAAGTATGTAGATAAGTTATTTGGATATGTTATTTGGATAAGTTATTTGGTTACTGTGCGCTTGCCAAGTAACTATATTTTATTACAGAAATAAAGATGACTAATATTAATACAGTCACTTAATGTTGGTAGGTAACTAATTAGGAAACAATTAATGATAAATTTGTTAAATTGGTGCTCCCATACTAACTAAAATGAAAAGGTGCTTCCATACAAACTAAAACAACAAACTTGGCTTTATAAAAGATCTCACAACTTTTTACGGCGGAAGGCTAACATTGCGAAACTTAACATTTTTGTACAGTTTATGTTTTTGATGGAGTTTTTTTTTACAGTTTTTACCCTCTAGCCAGTGTCACGAGGTAGAATTTGTCGTGGTAAATGTCTTTAATGCAAAGCAGCATACCAACAACGCCATCTAGTATCATAAAAGTTTATAGATGCAGCTGGAAACATACACTTTGTACAGACTTTGTACGGAAATATTAAATTACCAACCACAAATAACATTTTTATATTTTTTTGTTACACTTAACGCTAACCACATACAAAATTCAAGTTCGTAGTTCTGCTAGAACATCTTTAGAGGTCAGTCAGTCAAAGACAAAATAAGGGAACTTTGACTTGAGATATTTCGTAATCAAATAAAGGTACAAACTTGTAATTAGGGGGTAGAAGTAGGTTTAGTAAGAACTCTTGGTAACTGAAATTTCAGACTTCTAGCTTTACCCACAACAAAGATACAGGGGGCATGAAAGTGCCGTGAGTTGCTTTGAGAAAAGGATGGTACGGCCGTTCCGCGTTTTTTTTTTGCGAGACTTGGCGTGGGCACTGCCGTGTGCCCAGATCTGAGTATCTGAAACTGAAAAACAGCAATTTTTTTTGGTACGGAAAAAAATACCATTAAATCGAACAATTTTCTTTTAAAAACGGGTAAGATCTCAGGATTTATTTGTTTAGGTGTTGTCCTTTTTCGTAAATACACGAGTGGCAAAAATCCATCTAATAATATTCTAAAATTTTATGATCTCCCACTTACATTTTCATGTTTTCTTCAACTTCAACCCCTTTGTGGCAGTTAAGAACAGTGAAAGATATTTTTTCATTATATTTTTAGTTATTCTGTTTACTTGAATAAATATTTCCGCTTTCCGCTAAATAAAAATCCAAAAAACGCAAAATGCGATGGATGGATGGATGGATGAATGAAAGACATTTTACATTTATACAAACACATGCAAGTAAAAAAGCTGTCTGACTGTTTCCAGGATACCTTACAATTTCTAGGAGACATGTAAGTTTACTAATATTGTAACCTTCCTGCAACATCCTACGCAGGTGAAGGGTAAAGTTGTTTTCAATATATAATTCCGCAAAATAAGGCATTTTTGTATTTATTCATTGACAATAAGAACTATGATAGGTGATTTCTTTCATGAAAAGTACTTTACCTAAATACTATATAAAGAAACCCTATAATAAAGATTCAGGCAATTTGCAAAATCTGTGGACGAGTTGAAAGTGGAACGTGTTACTAATCTATAGTATTTACAAATTACAACGATTAGAAAGATCCGTAAGTAGCATTTTGATATTATGTCCTAGTTTTTTTATGAAATATAAATAAATATCTATAAATAAATAAATAACCTGTAAATAGCCTGTTATTACTTTTTTTTTTTTATTTAGGACACAAACAGTCTTTTAACATCGACAAGGAGGTCTCTAAAGTAATAATAATAACTATATTTAAATGTTAACATCGAAAAATTATTGAGTTTATGATTCATACATAAAGTTAATTTAAGGGTCAGTGTTCCGAGATTCGGGGTTTGGGGTTATGGCTTTTTAAGACGGTAAAAATTCAAATTTCTGAACAAAATTAATACCACTTGTTACCTTACAAGATGAAGTGCAGGTTCATAAAAAAAAATCACGGCAATAATGTATAGTAACTTCAGAAAAAAAACAGGAATTTCAAGAAAATATCTTGAATAGCATTGCAGCGCTACGGGTGTAACCTGAACTTGACATCCTGTTTTTTTTTCTGAAGTTACTATACATTAGTGCCAAGATTTTTTTTAATGAACCTGTACTTCATCTTGTAAGGTAACAAGTGGTATTTATTTTCTTCAGAAATTTTAATTTTTACCGTCTTAAAAAGCCATAACTCCGAACCCTGTTTTGCCCAATCTCGGAACTCCGACTCTTAAGTAAGCTTACAAAACAACATAGATTACGTAAAAATCTACATACAATATTGCAAAATTTAATTGTTTTATCAAAAGTTAAATAAAGATGCTAATTGAAACAGTTAATTACCTAAAAGGTAAACAATAGTATTGTTTTATGTTTACGAAAATTAAACAATGTAATAACTTGATAATTTTCATGGTATATAATATACACCTTAAATACCTAGTGGCCCTTATTTTGTTTTTACTAGAATAATATTATTTTATTCTAATAAAAGGCTTATCTTGGTAAGATAATAAGTCTGGACATCCAGAGCGGTAATGCGGCCAGCATTCTGGGCACCCTACCGCGGGGCAGCGTTCTGGACCCAGTTTTTTATTTATAGATTTAAGATTTAATTATAAATGTTTAAAGTTTATAATTCATTTAAATGTAAGTATATTAGGTTAATATACATTTTTATATTATTATTATTTACGTTATTTAAGTGTTTTGTTTATATAAAATAAAATATAGTAATAAATAAAATATTCTAACGGAAAAGTTCTTTTTTCTAATTTTTTCTACTTTCAAAACAGAACTCGTAAAACATAATAATGTGGGTTTATAAGCATGTTAAGTGGCATAGAATAAATGACAACTACGAAAATTCCTAAAAGAGAAAAAAAAATAATTTTTTAAATATTTTCACAGATTGACCAGTACATTGTCTAGATAGCAACGATGGCACCAGTTCCAGAAGAGTTGATTAAGGATCCGGTGGTTGTTAAAGGTTTACGCCAAGATGGAGAGACAGTGGTTATTACGGGAATGTCGGGTCTCTACCCAAACTCCAAAAATGTGCAGGAACTATCCAACATTCTCTACGATAAGGTACAACCATAGAGGAGATACAGTAGAGCCACTGAGTGATGGCGCCTATGACGTTTAAATGCCTACAAAGTTTCGTAATTATTTATAAGCAAGTGTGAATTAAAAAATGTAATACTTCATTGTTGATAGCGATGTACTACTTGTTTCGGTTATTATTTTTCCATTTGAATGTTGCTTTATTGTGCAATAGAATTCGTATAGAAACAAAGAATTGTTTATAAAAAAGTTCCTCATTTTTTATAGGTCGTGTTTGAGGTCGCCAAGTTACGCAATAATATTTAGTTAAAAACAAAACAATGATGAAGTTCAACTAAACGAAAATAAATTATACTAAAATACTTTTTTCGATTTATATGTATATTTAAACATCTCTTGGGGCCCGTGGGGCATTACACCGCATAGCCCTCCGATAGCTACGCCACTGGTTTTGGCACATTTTCCTTTTGTATCATTATGTTGAATGTTGAGTGTATGATAATAACGCTCGTTGCTACCACAAATTGTAGCTTAGAAAAAGTGGTAATACTGACTAGTGACGGGCATCGACGTCACTGGTGCGAGGATTCCATAACCACGCTCAGACACCACTAATTGTATGCTAAAGGGTGATACTTGCAGCTGGAACAGGGGCCTATTAGCTGTCCCAGATCTATACTCTAAAAATATCTTATATTCTATAAAAAATATGTGCAAAACTTCCTACCAGACAGTTGTATGATGACGTCATCCACTGATCATCGCTCGAAGACCCTCCACATGGACTCCAAGGCGTGTCGGTGCCGTGACACGTTGATCACCTTCCACGATGAATCTAAACACAAACCTCCTACCCCAGGATGCATCCGAACCCAGAAATAGTAATTAACAAGTCCACTTGTCGGAAGCCGCGTGGACACAGGTTATGTCACACACACACAGGAAATTCACTAAAAAGTGGCCTTCACGCCAAAATAACTTTATATCCTGATCCACTAGTGTTCTTTACGGTGTCCGCACCGATTTCCCTTCTATTAAGCCCTTAATACATTTTATAAAATCGTCCGCGATCTATATCAAATATCCACGTCCCTCGTTTTTTGACAGCTCCAAGTCCAAAGACAAAATATATAGACCATTGATGGATGCGTTCCGAAATATACATTTTATTCTGAACAGTCCCCCGCTCTGGGCTGAGCAATCAGACCACTAGCTCATACAACCGGGAGACGGGAGAGAGTTGTCATGGCTCGTCACAAAATCGAACCTTCGACCAACACCTCTGCGACGCGTGGAGTTCCGTCTCCGCCAAAACAACTTTAATATACGGCCCCGGCGCCAAAACAAGGATAGCAAGTTCACATCCTTCAAAAGAATTAAATTTCCTTCCCTAGGATACTCAGTCCTGTCTGACCACAGAGAGGACGAGAGTTGAGGACCGCTTCCACTTTACAATATACAGTGGCAAGCTCCTAAAAATTAGGACAGTTTCCCCAATAGCGCAGCGGAGGTGGGTCTTCGCCGACTTGACGGCAGCTTCAAAAAATTCCCTCCCCAGTGAGGGCAATTTGGGGGACTGTACCGCCAAGTTACCCCTTTCCAGGCGAAGATTTAACTTAAACTAGCATAGTTATTTACAAAACAAAAAATAACAACATCATTAGCAGTACCTCTGTAAATTGTGCCATTGTCGGAACGAATAAGTGAAGGTAAACCCCTACGCGACACGAAACGATCCAACGCGGCGACGAAGGCCTCCGTAGTCAAAGCTGATACCACTGCCAAGTGAACGGCCTTGGTGGCCAAGCACACAAATACACAAGGTGTTGGGGTTGTCCCAATATTTTACTGATATTGATACGATCGGGGTTTACTCGTTAGAGTGATAAAGAAAACCGCCCGGGTTGAGAGTTGTTGAAACACTGAATTTATTGTAAAACGTATGAATAAAAATGATGATGCGTGTAACCTACATAAATGTGCGGTGCAGACATATTGCCCGAACACCCTGCCCTCTCTAAAAGACGAGATGTAAAACTACGTAATATGTTAAACATTCACTATAACTGAAAATTAACTATTCTAAGTAGATTAATGATAAATGATACAAGGTGATAGCAATTATCTTAAATTAAGGATAAAATTAAAAAGTCAGAGTTCAAAATTCTTAGAACGATTCACTATTGGCGAGGTAGCCTTATTAACACTTAAACCTGATTGACTTTCACTCAAAACTTGTAACTGTAACTTTGGGTCCAATTCACTAACAATGTTTATTTCGTCTGGTGCATCGTTGGTCTGTGGCGGTGCCGTTGACTCGGAGCCCTTCTTGATCTTCCAGTAAATACCAACTGTTCCCGCAACCAATATGATAAATATGACCATATAAATAAGCGTGTAGTGATGCTTATCGTGGACCGATAATTCCTGATTAGATTGTTCCTTAAGGTAGTCTATTTTTACCTTTAATTGTTCCCAAATATCTTCTTTGCTATCTTGTAGAATGCTGTTGTTCTCTGTTTCAATACTTGAATTAATAATTTTGTTCAAAATAGATATTTCTGGGACCTTGATGTCCTGTTGTATATAAAAATTACTTAGAAAATTGTTCTGTGCGTATATTGCGAATGTATTTGTTTTGATTGTGCAACCTTGACCTATTGTTATAATGCCATTGCCCTTTAAAGTGATGACATTCACAACAGATGGACAAAAAATGCGAACGCTGCATTGCTCACAGCATGAGTACAGCCATTGATTATGATAGTGCAACTTAACCCATCTCACCTTGCATGTAGGTAACAATTCCGATGTACAGGTTGATACATCACATAGTGACTGTCTGAATTTCATATCATATATGGGTTTCTCCAAGGAGCATAAGATTCTGTCCATAGATGTATGCAGACAAGATTGTAGATCTGATTCTGATAATAGCATACCCATGTCCTTTCGAAGGTCGAATGCTAAGTAGGGTAAAGTCGGGTATATATAAAATGATTTCATATCTTTCTTCAAGGGAATGCTAATTATTTTATCCAACTCATAAAGCTCTTTATTTAATAGTGGAATATTAATTTCTATAATAAGTAAATTATTGAGTACTCTTGTAAATACCCTCAATAATTTGTATAAGCTTTGTATGGACGTTTTTTCAATTGGTAATATAAGATCAGCCTGTAGCTGGCTAGAGATCTTGTTAATCTGGTTTTCCAATTCTTCAGGGGCTAATAGCCGTGTATCTATGTGTCCCTGACTGATATCGGTAACTGTGTTGATTAAAGATTGTTGGATATTTCTGATGTTCGTTAAAATGATGGTTGCAGCGAGAGATGATGACGTGATGTAATTTGCATTGTTGTTGTCAAGCCGTACTTTGTTTAATTCAGATGATACATTGAACAGATGATGTCTAATAAATGCAAATTGCTTATTCATAATATTCTCATTTCGCCGTAAAATGTTACTTTCAGACTCTAATATTATCGTTTGATTTTTCAAGAGGTTTTGAAGGTGATTTTCGTTGCTGGTAATTTTGTTGATATCGGATTCGTATTGCTCAGCGAATCTCTCGTCCAGCACTCCAAACAATGTGTTAGCGATATAGCCGACACCATTCACGAGGCCCCGTTTTCTTCTCGAATGAGTCCTCAGCAAAGAGTTGTAATGCTCAATCTCGCCAACTTCATGCTCCAACTGTAGTATCACACTTTCATATTGAGAGTTGCTTGCAGTGCTAAATTCTTTTATGTGATTTACGTATTGCTTGATGTCCTGAATGCCTTGCCAATATGTAGACATATTATAATATATAACTAGCTTCCATTGATCTCTTATGAATTGTAGGTTTGATATTTTATCAAAATATAACCCCTGACTGTCCTTGAGAGAGGTAATATTGTATGACGTACTATTGTATTGTTGATTACTTGGTGATAATAACGTCATGAGTACCAATAAAATCATGCTAAAGATGTTGATAAATGCCTTCTTAGTGCGTCTGCTCCTGGTAGAGGGAATAGGAGATTGCTGCGGTGCTTGAGGAATTGCTGATGATGATGACTCAACATCAGATTGATTAAATGCTTGTTGTTGTTGTTGTGCTTCGTCGGACTCGTTTACAGGAAGGAGTATTAACTTGTTAACTGGTCGTTTCAAAATATTGCCCTGAGTCTTTAACGTGACTACTCTGACATATCCATCTTTTCCTGGGTGTAGTTCCAGGACCCTTCCCAGGACAAATTTGCCCGGAGCCATGTTGTCATCCTTAATGACTACCACATCGTCCACTTGCAGGTTTTTCTGTGGTGTTCTCCACTTGGACCTAGTCTGCAGTTGCTGTAGATACTCAGATGACCATGCCTTTTGGAACAGTAGTTTTGCTCTGATTGATAGTGGCGATAACCAGCCTAAGGGATCAAATATCTTAGAAATATCCGATAACAGTTGTCGTTTGGTTATACCTACTTTGCTTGTTTCACAATCCATTTTGTTTTGAAATGAAAATGTGTCTGACGAAGGATTCCATCTTAGACCCAACGTCTTCCTTGTCTCTGAACATTTAAAATCTAAGTGACTGTCCAGCTGATCACTTGCTAAATCTTTGATAATATCAGGGTCGTTACTCGACCACTTGCGTAGGTTTATACCGGCCCCTTTTAAAATCTCAATCAGCTGCCGCTGAAGTTGTTTTGTTTGATCTAATAAATTATGCCCACCAAGCAAATCATCCATGTAAAATGAGTTTTCCAAGGCATGCGCTGCTAATGGGTACTTCTCTCCATCATCTTTTGCTAATTGTTTAAGCGTTCTGATTGCTAAAAATGGAGCTGCCTTTGTACCGTAAGTGATAGTTGTCAATCGATATTCTTCGATAGGTACTTGCGGTGAAGGTCTCCAGACAATGCTCTGTAGGGGTTGATCTGACTCACGAATGATAATTTGACGGAAATATTTCTCCGCATCCGCAGTGATAACATACTTGTACGTCCTCCAGGTCAAAATGAGTTTTTGCAAATCTCCCTGCAAGTTCGGTCCGCTTTCCATAAGCTGGTTAAGAGTCCACCCCGTAGATGTCCTTGAACTTCCGTTGAAAACTACCCTTAATTTGGTGGTGTTAGAGTCCATTTTCCAGACCCCATGATGAGGAAGAAAACAAGTAGGCTTTGTGCTATTTGTGCTGACTAGACGCATATGGCCCAATTCCTCATATTCGTCTAAAAACGCCTTATAAGATTCGGCAAATGCTTGATTTTTTGTCATTTTATGTTCTAATTGCTTAAGTTGCGCAATTGCTTTTGGTTTCGATGATCCTAAATGCTTTTCAAAACCTGGCTTCATAGGCAACCCGACTTCATATCTACCACTTTCCAATCTCTTTGTGGTTGCTTGATAAAAATTTTCGCAATATTGTTCCTGCTCATTCATGACAGATGATGTACTCTCAACATCCTCCATCTCCCAGAATCTTGATATCTCCGCTAAATCATTTATAACAACACAGCAGTTGAAATTTTTTACGTATCCTGATAAAACCCATCCTAATTTAGTTTGCTGTGCTATTGGAGACTGTGCTGGACCCTTGATCAGTCCACTCATAATAATGTCCGAGTAAACGCTCGCGTCCAACAGTATGTCAATTGGCTTAGAGACATTATACTTCGGGTCTGCTAATTTGATGTTCTGAAGATGATGCCATGTTTGTTTATTAAAACTCATAGTCGGTAAATTGTTATTTATAATTTTTGATAATACTAGAGCTTGTGTGGTAAAATTATAATCATCGTAAATGGATAGACATTCCATGGTTACCAAACCTTTGCTTTGCTTGGTTCCCGTACCAATGCCTGATACTGATGCGTGATAAGGATTTCGCTTCAAACCTAACATCTGAGCGGCGCTCTGGGAGATAATTGAAATTTGACTCCCTTGGTCGCAAAGCGCGTTTAGAGTGACGTATGTGCCATCCGCGGCCCGCACTTTTAGCATCAAAGTTGTCAATAATATTTCTTCGCCATCGCCTGCAACGTGATTTACATTATGTTGTTTTAATTGATACTTTGTGTTTTCCAAAGGTGGCGGCGGCGGTATCAAAGTCTTTGAAATTGTTAGCTTTTTCATGCAAGCCTCGTGCAATATTGTATTATGTTCGCCTTGGCACTCCTTGCAACGTTTCGTCGAAGTGCATACGTTGTCAAAATGCTTATAAAGACAATTTACGCAAACCTTGTGTTTCGAAATCGCCCTCAATTTGCTTTTTTCTCAATTCTCATAGATATTTTCCGTAAAATATTCGTGCTTTGTGTTTTTATACACTTGCAAAAGGTCATTATTTGATTGATATTTACTAAAAAGGTCGTCAAGTTGCTGTAGCTTCTTTTTGATATATTCAGGAGTTTTCCTGCTCTCGGAGTCCTTGCCAAAATTCGTCTTCAACGTTTTGATTTTCTCACGAAGCTCAACTTGGTCTTTGATTAATACATCCATGATTGATAATAACGGAACAATCTTACTTGGAACTCGAAGATTGTGCTGCTGACACCGTGTGACCGCACAGTGATGCTGCGATCTATCTCCTCTGCTGCTGCTGCTGCTGATGCGAACCCTGCGCCACACGCAGAAAAATTGCTGCTAAGCTCAAGCCACGACAGACCGAGTTTGATGTGCTGCTGAATTGAGCCCCCTGGCCCACGGTAGCTGATAGAAGAGTCTGCTTGACTCGTGATGTAGTGATCCTATGAGCCCTTTGGCCCACAGTAGCTGATAGACGAGCCTGCTTGGCCCTGCTGGTCTCTGCCGAGTGAACCTTTCGGTCCACACAGTGATGATGATAAAAATAGAACTGCACTTGTCCTAGTGTAGCACTGATAGCTCACAATATTTTACACTAATTCACTGTTCTGTGATTGATAAAAGTTCAATAAAATTGTAAAGTCTTCGACACGCACGATTTGGTAAACACGGGTCCCGCATTCGATCAAACCGCACCCCTGATAAAAAAATTCTCGAAGGACCAAAAAAAATGTTGGGGTTGTCCCAATATTTTACTGATAGTGATACGATCGGGGTTTACTCGTTAGAGTGATAAAGAAAACCGCCCGGGTTGAGAGTTGTTGAAACACTGAATTTATTGTAAAACGTATGAATAAAAATGATGATGCGTGTAACCTACATAAATGTGCGGTGCAGACATATTGCCCGAACACAAGGTATGCTTTCACAACCCGAGCGTTGCGATTGCTGAAAACCCCCCTGCGCGTTACATATGTGTCGATCCAACACCAACAGATTTACCAAAGGTCCATCTTGGGTAGAAGCAAAGGATGAAGACTTCCGTATGGCAGGTCAGCTCTCCAAAATCAGCCTCCAAAACGCAGAAGTCCTTCATAATCCGTGAAAGGATTCAAACGAGCAACCGCTCACTTCAGCCTGGCGTGATCCTCGCGCAGAACTCGAAGTCTAAACTTGATGCAGTCCGCCTGAAGTACACGTACCGTGTACCAATGCACTCCAACGCTCCTCTGCACTCATGGCTGGGGACAAAATATATGAATTTCATTGACTGGTTGGTATTTCAACATAATACCACCATCATATTGGGATCCTCCAAAACTGCAAACAGTCTATGTTCATTTGAAAGCCATTTCCTAAGTTCGAACATAATAATCCAAGTATCGAATCAAATATCGAATTTCCAAAATTGTGGATACCTCCACCAATGAACCAAATAGGATCCATCCTAACAAATCCGCGCCCAGGAAAACATCGACTGGGCCGGATGACAAAACGTGGGTCTGCCAGATGCAGACCTGACGTGCATGAGATTATGGACGGAGGAAGTTCCAAAGAAGGCTGCCAGCCGACAATATTGTCTATAACCATGGCTGCAGCCACTGATTCAACTCCAGTCCACCAATACCTAGGAGCGGCACCGACGAAACCTCCAGGTTCAAAACTAATCGGTGCGCCACTTGACTTTCCAAGTCGAGGAGGGCCCTTACCCTAACTCAATCCCCCCTGGGGCCCTAGACGCGAGCCATCGCGGTAGGCAACAGAACCGTCCGCGGTTCCGTACTCATGGCTTGAACAAGCTAGTTACAGGCTACCCCACCTGTGGAGTGCAGGACCAGTCCACTGGCAGTAATACGGCTGGCGCGTGCACATCCCCACCATGGGGGGAGCGTAGCCTCCAACTCTCCCTGAGTACGGCGGGTGGTACTCTAACCGCGGGTATTCCCGGTACGGCGGTGAGTAACCCCGTGACTCCGTCTTAACACGGTGCTCCATGCCAGCTGGCACCAAAACCGGCGCGAGGAGGGGGGGCCTAGCCCTTGCCAACTCCAATTGGCCCCCGCCCGTAGGGGCCCAATTCACAACATGGCCATATGTGTAATAGCCCGTAGGCGAGGGGCTCCCTACGGGTCCACGCGCAAATACATGACTCACCTCCTGGTGAGGGGGCGCGCCTCGCGCCGCAGTCCTCCGTTCCGACGGAGGGGAGCTCTGCCCGACAGCATGCCTTCCCTGGACCGAGGGGGGGGAAGTTCTCCCTGACGCACCCCCGCCCGTAGGGCTCCGTCGCTGCGGGACCGGTGAAGCCGCTTCAGAACTGTTGGCACACAACAATAAATGGTGAGGCCCCTCACACACACTGCAACGTCGTGGCGCGGGACAATCACGTTCGAAGTGATTGCCCAAGCAACCGAAACATAGGCTCTTACGCTTCACCATGCGTCGCCGCTCGGTGACGTGCAGGTTTCGCCACTGCTGACATCTCAGCAGGTCATGCCCCGTATGGCCACACTGTAAACAGGTCGATGACCTCTCGACCACGGCGACCCCCGCCAAACGCGCAATATCGCGTCCCCGCGACTGCTGCGGTTGTCTGGGCTCCCCACATTCCGATGAGCCAGCAGACGAAAATGATTGCGCCCCAGATGGCGCCAAGTCCGGCTGTGATGTTTCTGCTACCCTAGCTTCATATTCAAGAAACCTCATTAAGTCCGTAAATTTAGGCACAGTGCTGCCATCTTTTCCTGCGGACACCCGCTCAAAACGTGACCTCACATCATTAGGCAACCTACCTAAAATAATGTGAACGAGTAAAAACGACCACTCGTCCACCGGTATACCTAATGTTCTAAGGGCATTACACGCCACAGTGACCGGGGTCAGCAACTGCAACCTTAGTTGGGCCCGGTCAGTTACCTTAGGTAACGTCAACAATTGAGACGCATGCGCATCTGCCAGTAAGCGCATGTTCTGATACCTATCATTTAATAAGCCCCACGCTGTATCATAATGATCATCCTCCACCCTGAGGTGCTGGATGAGCGACCTTGCTTCGCCCTCCAATGTTGACATCAAATATGCCATCTTTTGCCCTTTTGATAAATCTACCCTAGAATTTACTAATGAATTAAACATATTTTTAAAAGAAACCCATTCTTGAATTTCCCCATTAAATTTATTTAGTTCTAAACTAATCAAACTACCAGACACGCCATCTACCGGTAGAGGCGTGACAACTACAGGACCTCCTGAATTTTGCCTCTTTATCTCAGCAATATTATTTGACTTTATAACCAGCGTCTTACCAGTGGCGCCATCTATTGGTCTAGGTGTGCTAACAACCGGGCTGCCCGATTGTCGCTTTTTGATCATGGAGGCCGCCTCTGTTATATCATCATAAATCCCTTTTATCTGAGCCAAATCCGTAACATACCTCTTCATAGGCCCGTCACTTTCCTGCAGTGCTGCCACAGCCGCCTCTGCGTCAGCCAGCCGCTGATGCATCCGCTCGGCTCTCTCCAGGATTGCATTGTCGCGATCCGAACGAGAAAGCAATCCCTGGACAGTCGTAAACCAGCGGAGCTCTTTCGCCAACGCAGCCTTGTGAGACTTGGACATCATGCCGCAACAAACCGGGAAATGTATAAATAAAAACGATTTAGCAAACACCCTGACAAGGCACAAAATACAGAAGCAGTGCTCAATAGATACCCTACCTATAAATATAATTTAATTAGCAAATGTACTTCCCAATTACAATACTATGTAGTGTACCGTCCCGGTAATACAAACAAACAAATAGGTTACCTACCTATTACAACATTACCAAATTTAAATTATATTTGGTGTATACAATACACACAAACCCGAATGCACATTCCACTATGCAACTGTATACATACTTGTAAGTACATAAATTCAAGCCAAGATAACCGTATATTAGCTAACAAGTTGATTTCCAATCTATAATATAAACCGTTATATGATTATGTTATTGTAGTACAAGAACACCTGATATGTACTAAACTATCAAATTATACTGATATTACTGAACCACATCAATGTGGTACCCTCCGGTAATCAATTAACTACTCAAAGCACTAAACAAATCCAATTTGTAATTGCTACATCAATGTAAATAGCCTAGCTATGTTAACAGTTCAATGACCCTGGGGCCGCCCAGTTCCGCTGTTTATATGTATATAATCCAAAGGTTTATTAGGTGGATTAACCACACTCTGGTTACCAAAACTTGTATGATAATAACGCTCGTTGCTACCACAAATTGTAGCTTAGAAAAAGTGGTAATACTGACTAGTGACGGGCATCGACGTCACTGGTGCGAGGATTCCATAACCACGCTCAGACACCACTAATTGTATGCTAAAGGGTGATACTTGCAGCTGGAACAGGGGCCCATTAGCTGTCCCAGATCTATACTCTAAAAATATCTTATATTCTATAAAAAATATGTGCAAAACTTCCTACCAGACAGTTGTATGATGACGTCATCCACTGATCATCGCTCGAAGACCCTCCACATGGACTCCAAGGCGTGTCGGTGCCGTGACACGTTGATCACCTTCCACGATGAATCTAAACACAAACCTCCTACCCCAGGATGCATCCGAACCCAGAAATAGTAATTAACAAGTCCACTTGTCGGAAGCCGCGTGGACACAGGTTATGTCACACACACACACAGGAAATTCACTAAAAAGTGGCCTTCACGCCAAAATAACTTTATATCCTGATCCACTAGTGTTCTTTACGGTGTCCGCACCGATTTCCCTTCTATTAAGCCCTTAATACATTTTATAAAATCGTCCGCGATCTATATCAAATATCCACGTCCCTCGTTTTTTGACAGCTCCAAGTCCAAAGACAAAATATATAGACCATTGATGGATGCGTTCCGAAATATACATTTTATTCTGAACATTGAGTAAACTCACACTTGATTTTTATTTTTAGCCGAAATTTGAAATGTACCTCATCACTAAATGCAGCTGTCATAAGTGCCATCACTCAGTGGCCCTACTTTAGTATTCCAACTCGTATAATGAGCGTTTTTCTCATTGTTTTTTTTCTTAGTTTTTGACTTTCCGCCAGATGTCGCTGTCCATGTCACCATAGATAAAATATGTTTCGTAGCAATCAATGTCAAAGTGGTTTTTGTTTATTTGGAATCTATGCAAGTTTTGTCTTTGATTCTGTTGCTAAAGTATGTGACAGTGCCATCTAGGAATCTTATTTAACACTAAATTTGACACAAAGAAAAATGCTCAATAATTTTAAATCGGGTACTGATATTGTCGGGGATGACACCTAAAAAAAAATATTTATTACAAAAAAATCTCACGAAAACCGTCTCATCAGATATTTCCACGGTAGCTACAAATTTAAGACCCTTCTAAACGAAAGAAAAATGCTCAAAATGGAGGGACGTAGAGAGCTCCATCTTGCGGTCATGGTGCATAAAATAGTTCATATCCATCGTCCAGAATATATATTTAGTAAGTTTAAATGGCTTGGTGATGAACACGGCAAACATACACGAAGTAAAGTACAAAAAAAAATGAACATCCCCGCACACAAAACTGCGAACTTCAGGGCAGGATTCAGGTTTGCGACTTCGAAAATCTGGAACGAACTTCCCCCACCAGGAAAATGTATCCCATTTTACTCTAAAATGCAAAATAAAAAATTATGTTACTGGAAAAACAACTAACATCTGCAAAATTCTGCTATAAAATAAAAGCAAAAAAAAAGAATCAGATCTGCTAGCTCTTCAGCTAGCAGACCATTTTCCTGATTCTGGGGTTCGGTTGTGATTTCATAATATTTAAATATATATATTTACTTAGTTTAGTTCAATCCTATCCCTGCAAAAAAAAAACATTTTATTTTATAATAATCAAATTCAAATTCAAATAGTTTATTTTGCAAAGTAGGTTTATACAATACATGTTTCACAAGTCCAAATTTAATCTTATAAAATATATTTAATAAAATAATAAATGAACATGAACATAATAGTTTATACATATACATATATAATCATTGAATATTAATAAGATAGCAGTTACACCTCTATATACTCGACACTCTTTTAACTCTCGTATTCTTTTTTTTTTTCACCGCACTTAACATGTTTAACATTAAGTGTTTTTTTTTACTAATTTTATGATTTTATTCTGCAATTTATTCAATAGAAATTTGTAAATTTTTGGTCCTAGGTGTACGCTGAAAAACAGCGCTGTTAAATTTTTTAATCTAGCAGCACAGTTGAGCGTGCCACCTGTTGCCAAAAGAATAAAGAATATTTAATCGACATTGTATTTCTTTTAAGTTTGTTTATTTTAAATTGTTTGTCTTTTAATTTTTTATATGGACACTTCATTGCTACGCTTTTTTTTGGCAATAAATCTGTTTTTTTTCTGTTTCTTATTAAAGATAATTTACCAATACTGCGTCAAAATGACGAAACAAAAAAATCTTCTCCAAACAAATCCAAAAATATGCTTTCGACAAAATAAAAATCTAAAATCAACACTCAATAAAACAAAACCAAGTTCTATCCCACAACTATCAAAATATTGTTGGTATAAATACCAACACACAAATCAATACACATCACACATCAAAAACATACACATCACAACCCAACACGAACTGCAAAACTAAGAATTGCATATATCTGCTACAATGCCGGCACTGTCCGGCATTCTATATAGGAAAACCAAAAATCCACTACACACGCATAAATCAACATCAATACACCATCATCCATACAAAACAACATTCTACCTATTCCTACACACACACGCCTACACACCCTAAGTGCTTCACCGTCAGAATCATAAAGTCATTTCATCCCCCCTTAACCGACATACAGCTAAGGACATGGGAGTCCTCGTTTATATGGTCTCTTGGTGCGCATTACGGAGATGGCCTCAATAAATAACATTGATGACCCAGCTTACCTACCCTCTCATCACAATCATCATCACCATCACCATCACCAGTATCATCATAATTATTATCAACACCAATATCATCATCATCATCATCATCATCATCATCATCATCATCATCATCATCATCATCATCGTCACCATCATCATCATCATCATCACCAATATCATCACCATCTTCATCATCACCTCATTATCGGAATCGAACCTCGATTGTAAATAGTAAAAAAAATTTTTATTTTATAATATAAAAAGTATTTTATTTCATTATTTACTCGTATACATATATATAATAACAAATACAATATAAACAAATACTCTATAATTAGGGTTCCGTACCTAAAAGATACAAAAGGAACCTTATGGTGAGACTCCGTTGTCCGTCCGTCCGTCCATATGTCACAGCCTCATAACTTTAGCACCGTTAAAGATAAATACATGAAATTTGGCACAAAAATAGCATTAATTTGCCTACATATTAGAATGTAAAAAAAATATGAAAAATTTGAAATTGTTCAAAATATTTCCAAAACAAAATTGAGAAAAATAAAAATATTAGTCTAAAAATACAATATGGGTATCAAATTGTAGGTATTAAAAAGTTTATTCTAAAAATATATACTTTTAATATATTTACTCACACTGCTTTCGAGAAATCTTTAAAAAACCCCAAAAATATGTATGTCCCTCCCCCTTATCTCCGAAACTGGTAAACCGAAAAATATGAAAAAAATGTCAATTGTAGATCATAACTGGCCAATTACAGGAAAACTATAGCGATTAAAAAAAAATCAGCACTAATGAGAAATACAAAAAAAGAAGTAAAATAAATAAAAAGATATCATATAAAAATACAATATAAGTATCAAATTCTAGATATTAAAAAGCTGATTGTAAAAATATACACTTTTACTATACTTACTGGTGTAGATGTCGATAGCCGTATCGTCAGTCAAGTCAGTATTTGTGAAGAGGGATCGATGAAATGAATAACTAAAGATAACAGGTACAATGAATGGATTTAATGGAACAAAGGATATAAAATTTACAAATGAAAAGTATGATAAAACTACGGAAAGAAATACAAAACAACGAAGGTGAAAAAACAAGGAAAAAATGATAAGAAATAACAAATAATTAACGAAGAAGAAATATGAATGATGCGGGAATTTACTGATCGCTGGAAGAGCACAAAAGAAGCGTAGCGTCGCCGTCCGTGGCTAGTGGACGACTGGCAAACGGGTTTTCAATCCGCCCTATCGGCCTGGGCGGTTCGCTTCTGCGCACGCGCAATTTCAATAATTATGGTTCGAGAGCCATGTTCAATATCCACTGAAATTGAGCGGATGGAGTTTGATCGCCACAGTACTCCCCTGCCGAGACCGTTTACGGTCGATAGTAATTCGGGAATCTGACAGTTCGCCCACTTCGCGTCTTTCTGACTAGGCTCTCGTCTGGAGTACTGATATTATCTTGGTTGGCTGATGTGATCACGTTTGGAGTGGGTGTGACGTCATTTTGTGATGATGATGTGACGTCATTGTTTGCGACGTAAGCTGGTTTAAGCCTGTCTACTGTCACTGTGAGCTGCTTCCCTCTGACATCTATGTCAAATGTTTTTGTACCTCGTTTCAGCACCTTGTATGGACCGGAGTATGGAGCTTGTAGCGGTCTTTTCAGTGGACCCTGCCGCAGAAAGACGTGGGTTGTGGTGTGTAGGTCTCGGGGTACATAGAAGGTGCGATTAGTATGCCAGGATGCAGGTTTCGGAGCGATCTTACTCATGTGGCCTCGGAGTCTGCTGGCAAAATCGGTATAATCTACCTCTTCGTCTGCTGTAGCTGATAAGAACTGTCCAGGTAAGCGAAGTGGCTCGCCGTAGACAAGTTCTGCTGCTGAAGATTGGATGTCAGCTTTCCATGCCGTGCGAATACCCAGTAGGACGAGTGGGAGAACTTCTGTCCACTGTGAGTTATCATGGCATGTGATGGCGGCTTTGAGTTGCCGGTGTAGTCTCTCCACGAGACCATTAGCTGCCGGATGATAGGAAGTGGTAGTGCAGTGAGTCGCACCCACTAGAGTGGCGATAGATTTGAAGAGATGCGACTGGAACTGGCGCCCTCTGTCAGTTGTGATACGCTCACAGCAGCCAAAACGGGAGATCCAGCCCGCTATGAAGGCTGAAGCACAGGTCTCTGCGGTGATATCTTGGAGTGGATACGCCTCAGGCCAACGAGTGAAGCGGTCGATGACAGTGAGACAGTACCTGTAGCCAAAAGAAAGAGGTAAAGGGCCTATTATATCCATATGTATGTGTTGAAATCGAGCTGAAGGTGGATTGAAGGATGCAAGCGGAGCTGTTGTGTGTCTTGACACTTTGCTAAGTTGACAATGTTGACATTCCTTAGCCCATTGTCGACAGTCTTTTCTAATGCCCGGCCAAACAAATCTTTGTGTCACTAGTTTTACCGTAGCCTTTGCGCCGGGATGACTGAGGTTGTGAAGCGTGTCAAATATTTGCCGACGAAATTCAGGAGTGACAAATGGTCGTGTCTCTGGTGTAGATTTGTCACAGAAGATGTGTGATTTAGAATTAGGTAATCTGACCTTTTCTAGTTGGAGAGAAGAGCCATTTTGCAGCAGGTCTTGCAATTCAGCGTTTGTTTCCTGGGCTTGGGCTAGAGACTGATAATCGAGTAGCTGTGAAAGTTCTTCGACTCGTGACAAAGCATCAGCAACCGTGTTATCCTTTCCAGCTACGTATTTGATGTCGGTGCTGAACTGACCTATAAAATCAAGGTACCTGAACTGACGAGGAGAGCATTTGTCACGAGGAGTGGTGAAAGCAAACGTGAGAGGTTTATGATCCGTGTAGATCGTAAATGTTCGTGCTTCTACCATGTAGCGAAAGTACCGTATTGCTTCATAGATAGCAAGCAATTCACGGTCGTAAGGACTGTACTTCTTTTGCGAAGGACTCAGCTTTCTCGAGAAGAACGCAAGAGGTTGCCATGCGTCTTCCTTACGCTGTTGTAGTACTGCCCCTATGGAAAGATCTGAAGCATCAGTCTGTATGGCTAGGTCTGCTTGGTAGTCAGGATGCGTGAGGAGAGTGGCTTCTGAAAGACTAGCCTTACATTTCTGGAACGCTTCCTGAAGTTGAGGACTCATCACTACAGGCTGAGAACCTTTGGTTTTTGGTCCTGACAAAAGCGCGTTGAGTGGTGCTTGAGCTTCCGCTGCTCCTGGAATGAACCTACGGTAAAAATTCATCATCCCAAGGAATCGTCTTAGCTCCTTGATCGTCTTGGGCGGGGGAAACTCGAGGATTGCTTCCACTTTGGAGTCCAACGGTTGGATGCCGGCTGCGGATACACTGTAACCCAGAAAAGTAACTTCAGGTTGGCTAAATATACATTTAGAGCTGTTGATCAGAACACCATACTCAACGAGGCGCTTGAAAAGCTGACGTAGGTGCTCTTCATGCTGCTTTTGTGATTCAGAATAGCATAAAATGTCATCCAAGTACCCATAGCAGAAGTCTAAGCCCCGAAGAACCTCATCCATAAAGCGCTGAAAGGTCTGAGCAGCGTTCCGAAGACCGAACGTCATGAACGGAAATTCGAACAAGCCAAATGGTGTGGTAATAGCTGTTTTTGCAATATCCTCATTATGCACAGGAATCTGGTTGTATGCTTTGACCAGATCAATTTTGCTGAACACCTTTTTGCCAGCCAGCTGATAAGCAAAGTCTTGTATATGACGAATTGGGTACCTGTCTGGAATTGTACGTGCGTTCAGTGCTCTGTAATCTCCGCAAGGTCGCCAGCCGTCGGTCCTCTTACGGACCAGATGTAGAGGAGAAGACCATGGACTCTCAGATGTGCGTGCTGTACCATTCTGTAACATATCGTCAAATTCTTTTTTTGCGATGGTTAGTCTTTCTGGATCTAGACGACGTGGACGGCTGGAGATCGGTTGTCCCGGAGTAGTCCGTATATGATGCACAGTATTGTGCTTAGGGTTAGCAGGTTGACCAGCTGGACGGGTTACTTCTGGAAACTCGCGAAGGATATTATGCAAAAGTGTGTCATGCTGGGTGGTACGAACTGAGGAGATACCTTCGGTTGAGCTCTGACGTGGAACGGAGACTGTAAGTGAAGTGATGCCATCCACGAGACGTTGGTTGCGGCAGTCGACAAGCAGGTTGTAGTGACCTAACAAATCAACTCCTATAATTGGTTTGGAGACATCAGCTACGATGAAGCGCCAGACGAAAGCACGGCGCAGTCCTAAATCTAGTTCGAGCTGTAGAAAACCATAGGTAGGTATTACAGTACCGTTAGCGGCGAATAGTTCGTATTTGGTTTTGACGCGGCGCTCCCGAACAGCTGACCTGGGAAAAACGCACAGGTCCGAACCTGTGTCCACAAGGAATTGCAGTTTAGTTTTACGGTCAGTGATGAACAGACGGCCTGCTGAAGAAGGGCAGTCGCTTTCGGCCACTAATGGCTGCCCTGGAAGTTTCCCGAGGTCTGGAATTTGCATGGCTGATTACATTTTCTTGCCCTGGAGCCGAATCTGAAGTGGTACCAACAATGTGGGTGGTCTTCTGGTCTGGGGCGTGACGTGGATCGGTGACGTGATAAGGACCGAGAATTAAAACGGTCACGTTGTCTAGATCGTGGACGGCGTGGATTTCTTTCTTCGAGCCGCAATGACATCACCTCCATTTGCCTGCTCAGCTCTGCCACTCTTTGGCATAAAAAATCTAAAGCGGTACCTGGTGGTGGTTGCGCTGCGCTAGTGCTCGCTACTTGCAGGTGGGATGGTGCATACATGGCACTGGTCGAGGTGAGGTCGTACACCTTGTCAGCGAGTTCAGCTACGTCCTCTAATAAACAGGCAGGTGGCTGTGAAGCAACAATGGTTTGTAAGTTTGGTGGCAATCTACTCGACCAAATAGTTCGTAGAAAATCGTTAGGCATGGATGGTGCTAAACTTTTTAAATGCCTGAGAAATTGTGACGGCTTTTTGTCACCTAGCTCTTCGTGCGTAACTATCTGAAGAATCTTCTTCTCTTGCGAAACAGTTAGCCTTTTTATTAGCTCTGTCTTAAGCTTCTCATATTTGCCAGTTTCTGGTGGATCCTTAAGGATATCCTCCACCACAGCCATTATCGGGTGGTCTAGTTGCTGCAGCACATAATAGAATTTAGTCGCATCCACAGTAATATTAGAAAGAACAAACTGACCTTCAATCTGTGCAAACCACAACGCAGGTTTTTCAACCCAAAATGGCGGTGCTCGCACTCCAACACGCCACACGTCTGCCGATTCCTTTGTTACCGCGACCTTGTTTTGACCGCCTTGCCCTTGCTGGTCCGTTGCGTTGTTAGGCATCTTTTTCAAAAACTCCGAACGTCGGTGGTCACCAATGTAGATGTCGATAGCCGTATCGTCAGTCAAGTCAGTATTTGTGAAGAGGGATCGATGAAATGAATAACTAAAGATAACAGGTACAATGAATGGATTTAATGGAACAAAGGATATAAAATTTACAAATGAAAAGTATGATAAAACTACGGAAAGAAATACAAAACAACGAAGGTGAAAAAACAAGGAAAAAATGATAAGAAATAACAAATAATTAACGAAGAAGAAATATGAATGATGCGGGAATTTACTGATCGCTGGAAGAGCACAAAAGAAGCGTAGCGTCGCCGTCCGTGGCTAGTGGACGACTGGCAAACGGGTTTTCAATCCGCCCTATCGGCCTGGGCGGTTCGCTTCTGCGCACGCGCAATTTCAATAATTATGGTTCGAGAGCCATGTTCAATATCCACTGAAATTGAGCGGATGGAGTTTGATCGCCACACTGGCACTGGTTTCGAGAAATCTTTAAAAAACCACAAAAATATGTATGCCCCCGCTTATCTCCAAAACTGGTGGACCAAAAAATATGAAAAAAATCATGGTAATATGTGTTTACGTAAAAATTATAGGAAAAATAAAGTGGTTGAGAAATTCACGAAAAAAAATGACAAAATTAAATTTATCATCCACAATACGGAACCCTAGGTACGCGAGTCTGACTCGCACTTGGCCGGTTTTTTTTTACTCCCACACACCCATTGAAATGGTTCCAAGTAGGTAATTTTGCAAAACAAGTTAAAAATCTTCACATTTAACGGAAAACAACAACAACGCGACGACGCGTCTTTGTTTTTCAAGTAACACAACAAAACTAAATTAGTAATCAACCAACAACCAATCGAAAAATGTGTTAAAAATATCAAATATAACTATCTGCTGGAGAAGTTGATATGATATTTTTATTCGATAATGTTAATTTTGTTTATTGGATATCATGGTTAATTTTCACTCTTTGTCAAATTTAATAGTTCATAGTTATACTCATCATTTCTAGTATACATCTAGCGCTGGCCATGGGGTTTTCCTTATGGATGTGGATTGGTAATTGCAGGAACAAGATGGACTTTAAAAGAGGACAGACAAAAAATATAAACTCATACTCCGTAAATAAGCGACACTCACCTCCCCCCGCGAGTTTATCGTCACCCACAAATCAGGTGCACGATTGCGTGCATGCAGTACTCAGTAAGGCTCAGTATCGCTTGTTCCCTGCGCGTGTGTATTTGCATAAGTGTGTATGGAGAAGCTAATTATGCGCGTAGAGTTGTAGGTAATTAAATTGGCGGGAATATACAGTGTCGGGGATGTAGTACGGACGAAATTCAAATGTTAGACACCTTATCTCTCAAGTATATTTTTTGCAAGAAGAAGGAGGAAACTGGCTATTCGTGATAGTGGGATTAACACCGACGGTACATGAGCCATTACACGTTGTCGCGAACTTTTGAATGTTGCTTCTTCCTTTGTGCAAGAAAATTTATTTTACATACGCGATATCTAACATAGTAAAACATGAACTTGACATAACTCTGAAACCAATCACTTTTAGAGTTTGAGTATAAATTAATTTTGATCAGGTGCTCCTGATCTATGGCATATTAAAATTTCAGCTAATTCACCTAAAATCACATTCTCCATGCAAATTCCCTGGGTACGTTGAATTAAGATGTACCACGGATAATTTACTAAATGTATTTTCTTCGTTGATCTTACAGTTAGCTAACTTCGTACTCGATAAGTTATTGTGTAACGCGCGTCGCTCTGCCTCAAAAATCGCCCGTATTTCGTTGCGTTGGTTCACGCATTTTTGTTTGTAACTCAAATATTTCATAAACTAATGGTTTAGGTGGGTATGTTTCTTTGGAAAAGTGGTTCAGTTTGATCGGTAGAATATGCAGTTTCACTTAGTGGTAGCAGTATATTTACACCCGTTATAAGTAAGAACGGTCGACAGAGTTTTCAAAAAAAAAAAAATTGCTTACTTTGTTTTTGGCTTCCTTTACCGGTTGATTTATGGTTTGACTTGAACAACTATACGTATAAAAACTTGATGGCATTACTAACAAATGTTTATTCGTGTTTTGCAGGTTGACCCCATTATTTCTTGCAAGCCTCGGTGGAATTATGAACATCCTGAGGTACCAAAACAACTGGGCAAGATTCCTGAGGTAAATAAATTCGATGCTCAATTCTTCAAAGTCCACTTTCATCTGGGTAACAGCATGGATGCTCTGTCTCGCAAGCTGCTTGAACAAACTTATCAAGCTATTTATGACGCAGGTCAGTATTCATTTCTAATGAATAGTTAGGAAACCCAAAATCTATAATTTATTATCACTTTGGTGAGAATCTGTTGTCCCAGGTCCATCCAATTGTGCATTAAATTTCAAACTCTTGCTTTATAAACCTCACTTATACTGAACTGGTTTCGACTATCACAAACCAAAATGTTTTTCAATTTTTAACTTCTAAACAAGAAGTACACAGTTAAGTTATGCACTTTGCGCTAAGCGACTGAATTTTGTATATGTTGCCATCGCAAAGTTCCCATTGGTTTAAAAAAAATTGAATTTCAAAATTTTGAATTAAAAAGAAATGTAAATTCTAATTAACAGAAACCAATGGAATAACATAGGTATTAAGAAATCACATAGGTTTTGTTGAATAACTATTTAGTCGATTTTGAATTTAAGTGTTAAGTTTCGATTAATTAGAAAACGGCAGGTTTTTCACAATCCGGCTGCGAAACCGCTCTTAAGTTCGCTATATAGAAAAAAATTACGAAGTTTCCTCTAAATTTCATGTTTTTCGTGGCCTTCCTTACTAGAAACGTCATAGAGTTCAGTTCTGAATTCTGATAGGTGCAAAATGAGGTGCTTATTCAAACTTATATCATAGATCGTAAGTGTGAAGTTAAGTTGGTCCTTAATAACTGAAAGTGGAATTATTTACCATAGTGTTTTTAGGGTTCCGTACCCGTTTTGTGTGGTGGTACGGAACCCTTTGCACGCGAGTCCGACTTGCACTTGGCCGTTTTTTTCAAATTCCTAAATTATCTATATCATGGATTTTTCACAGGAGTAAGCCCAAAACAACTGTCAGGCAAACAAATTGGCGTATTTATTGGGTCATGCCTTAGTGAACACGAAAAAACTGGTTTCTACACAGCCGCTAACGTTCATGGATTGGGAATAGTAGGGTAAGTTTTTAACTTCTGTTGATATCCCAACATATGTCCCAACATACGTGGCAAAAGACCTCAGTAAGTAATCACCCGTGACATTCAATCGTGTTAATGCCACCTCGCAGCTGAAGTTTATCATGCTACTAGACCAGGATCATCGAGTTTGCGTCGACCCCAAACAAGTTGAAGACCACAGAAACAGTCTGCTTAGGTCCGATTGAATTAATTAAGTAGGTAAAGAAAAAAATTTAAACTTAGTCAAATTGACCATAATATATCATTACAACAAATGAGTTGATTATTGATATATAATGATTATGTTTGAAACTTTCTCTAAGGTTTGAAAAATTTTAGCTACACAATTTTTTATAATTTTTTCAAGTATTTGCGCTAACTGGAGACTCAGCGAAGTAATGCAGTGCGCGCTGATATGAACGTTGTTTTAATGTAGTTTCTGTTTATATTTGTACCGACATAGGTCGACTCTGGGTCATTGGCAGCTACGACAGCTTTAAGTATGTACATGAGCCTAGAGCATAAACAACGCCAGACTTTCGAGGATTCCTTTGAAGAAGATTCAGATTCATTTATTTTAGTACATAGGCGAAACAATTCGCACTTATACAGGTCAAAATTTACAAATATGTGTACACAATTAATAAAATAATTATTAAACAACATCATTTCTTGCATGAGTACATAATTATGTACTCAAGTCAATACATAAAAAATAGAATTAGCTGTTTATAAGCTAGACATTATAAAAGTCGATACATTCTGTAAAAAGCAAAATAAATATGTCATGAGGTAAAAGAATAAATATGTCATACCTTACAATAAAATGATCATGTCAGAAATAATTAATTTATATAGTTAAGAGTCTGTGAAGGCATTTTTATCCTTAAGGAAATCGTCAATACAATAATAAGCTTTTTTTAATAGGAATGCCTTTATCTGTCTCTTGAAAGGTTTTTCGTTCAGGCTGTGCAAACTTTCTGGTACTTTGTTATATACTTTAAAACTTATACTATGGAAGCTATTTGAAACATTGGCCAATCTAGTAAAGGGCACAATGATTTTATGTTTATTTCTAGTCTCATAATTGTGGATGTCTTTGTATTTTAACACGTCGTCTAAGTTTCTCCTGGCGTGTATAATTGATACATATATATAAATTGAAGGCAATGTCATAATATTAGTGTCTTTAAATGTTTGTCTTAGACTATGTCTTGAGGGTAATTGGAGTATTGCTCTTACTGCCCTTTTCTGCAATATAAATATACGTTCGGCATCAGCTGCATTGCCCCACAAAATAATACCATAGCACATAATACTGTGAAAGTAACTGAAGTAGACAATTTTAGCTGTCTGCATGTCCGTTAGTCGTCTAATGTTCCGAATTGCGAACACGGCAGAGCTAAGTCTCTTTGATAGCTTATCAATATGTAGGTGCCAGCGCAACTTTTTGTCAACTGTTAGACCTAGAAATTTCACATTGTTTTTAAAGGGAAGCGTTTCATTGTTAACTTCGAGTGTGCTGTCTTGTTTGTCACAACGTAGAGTAAATCTAATGGCGTTAGTTTTGGAAGCATTTAACAATAAGTTGTTTGTGGAGAACCATTTGTTTATGCTTTTCAGGGCATCATTGATGTGATCTGCTTCAATTTCATTTTTTTCTAATCTAAATATTAACGAAGTGTCGTCAGCAAACATTACTATGTTAGTAATCTTTTCCACAAAATAGCTCAAGTCATTGATGTACACCAGAAACAAAAATGGGCCCAAAATTGATCCCTGGGGAACTCCCATCTTGATGAGAGAACCACCTGATTTAACTCCTCCTATGTGTACATGTTGTATTCTATCTGTTAGGTAAGAATAAATTAAATCTAAGTTTCGGTCTTTAACTCCGTAAAAGTCCAACTTTTTTATGAGGATAGTATGATCCACACAATCGAGCGCCTTGGAGAGGTCACAAAAAATACCTATGGCATCATTGCACCCCTCCCAAGCCGCGTACACGTGCTTAACTAAAGCCACTGCGGCATCAGATGTGGAGGAACCCTTTCTGAATCCAAATTGTTTTTTATGTAAAATATTATTTTGGAGAAAGTATATGGAAAGCTGGTTTAGCATAAGATTCTCAAAAATCTTGCTAAGTGCTGGTAGCACAGCAACTGGTCTATATTTTGAGGGATCTGATTTGCAATCACTCTTATGAATCGGTACAACTTTACTGACTTTCATTAAATCGGGAAATTTGCCTGTTTTTACTGAAGCATTAAATATATTAGCTAGATGAGGAGCGATTATTTCAATAATAGAGCCTAAAACCTTTACTGACATACCCCACATGTCCTCAGTTTTCTTTAGGTTGAGTTGCTTAAATGACTTTAAAATGTCTTGAGAAGAAACAAAATGAAATTTAAATGTAGATGGTATTGAATCAACATTTTGCTCTAGTATCTGCCTTGCTTTTATAGGGTTAGATTCAAGGTCGTTGGTAACCCTAGATGGTTCATTTATAAAGAACATTTCAAACTCTGTAGCAACATCTTTCTTATCACTAATAAATAAATCTCCCTTTTTTAGTACAATACTACTGGTTTCGGATTTGTTTTTATTTTTACCAGATTCTTCTTTTATCACCTTCCACGTAGCTTTAATTTTATCCGGGGCACCCAATATTTTTGCCTTGGTAAAAAGTTGCTTAGCTTTCTTGCAAACAGTTTTAAATAAGATGCTATAGCTTCTGACATAGTTTTGAAAGCTTGCGTTAAGGTTGTATGATTTAATGTAATACAGGTCATACAATTTGTCACGACTAACCTGAATGCCTTTCGTGGACCAGTCACAGAAAACTGGTTTATTATTTTTATTAAATGTCTTTAGTTGAAATATGTCATTAAACTCTATCATAATGTCTGTAAATAATTTATTAAATTCAAAATTTATGTCAATGTCGTCAAGTTTTGGTGCAATACATGGTTGAAGAAGTTTGACTCCAACCCTGTTTTTAAAATAACAAAGGTTAGTTTCTGTTATTGGTCGAAATTCAATCACACTTTTCTTTACTTTTCTTTCAGTTTCTAACTCTAAAAGTTGGCCCTTGTGATCTGAAGTCAGTTCAGTCAACATAATTGTTTTTAAAACCTTATCATTACAGTTCGTGAAGATATTATCTAAGCAAGTTGCTGAGTGATTAGTAACTCGTGTAGGATCTGAGAAGTTTCTTTCCAAAGCAAAACTATGTAGCAGATCCAGGAAAACTTTGCTTGTAGAAGATTCTTCGAGAGTATCAATATTGAAGTCACCGCACACTATAACATTCTGAGTGTTTTGACCGAGTTTTTGCAAAACGTCTTCTGTTACTTTAAAAAAGGTTTTTATATCTCCTTTTGGGGGGCGATAAATGCAAACCACTAACATCTTATCAACTTCTACGCAAGCTAATTCTATGTGTCTCATAACAGAAAGCTTATTTATATCTTTCCTATTTTTACAACTTAGAGTCTTACGGGCCAAAACTACAATCCCACCTCTTTCTTTCTTGCGATTTCTATTAAATTGACTTACTAGCTCAAAGTTATTACAGTCAAAACTCAACTCATTCTTAACCAAAAATGTTTCAGTTAGGCAAATTAAATCCAAATTATATTTTTCTATAAGGAGACCTAATTCTAATTGCTTTTTTGAAAGACCCTGTATGTTTTGATGGACTATGTTAATCGAACAAGGTTTCTCATGTTTACCCCTAAAAAATGATTTTGTTCTTTGTCACTTTTTACAGCCTGGTCTACTATAGGAGTATGACCACTCCTTCTATCCTTGTTTGTTAGAGTTATCAATGTGCTATTATTATTACTGGCCGTAGAGTAGCGAAGTCTTTGTATCAAAAGCTTGCAAAACTGCTTTTTGTTAAATTGGGTTGAGACAGGTTAAGCATTTACATCAAAAAAATCAGTGTTGCTATCTGCAACCGACAAGTTGTACAGTAATTCATTCTTTCTGTGTATTAGTTCATTAGAAGTTACATTTTTTGGATCTTCAAATGGAAATGAGCATATTAAGAGCTTCATTCCTAATTGTGAGCACAAATTGTTTAAACTGTAAAAATGGACTTTGATCATTGATTCAGTTACATCATGATTGTGGCTTAGCCTAATGATGACATGTGTTCCTGATTTGTAGCCCTGAAGTAGAAGTTTGGCAGAGGTAATTATTTCTGTTAGGCATACATTGGGCATACAATAGTTCGTAACAGTTGAGATGCTTTCATCGGTATAACATATCTGCCTGTTCATGATTGAACCATAATCCCTTCCAATTCTATCACTAAATATGACAATATTAAGATTATTCGGAACCTTTCGTAAATGTATTTCAGCTTCAATGCAATCCACTGTTTCATCCTCTTGGTGAGTGTTGCGTCCTGATTCTTGAAATAGCTCCTTTCTCGTACATATGTCCTGCGTTAAACTTTGTAGCTCTTCAGTTTCGTCTTCTTCCCTAACGATATCATTTTCTAAAATTATCTTCTCAATGCCATCTATGAAGTCATTGTTGCTTTTGAGTTTTAAATTTGTCATTTTGAGTTTTTCCTGTATCATCGCGTAGGAAGTGTTAAGTTTAATGTAATTAACAATGAATTTTTCTAGTTCTTCTTCAAGTCTGAGGTTGAGATCTTGTGCGATTTCAATATCATTCTTTTGCTGTTTAATCTCAAGATCTAGACAGATCGTATTATTTTTGAGCTTTGCTATATCTCTTCGTTGAGCCTCGGAACGTGCTTTCCAATTTTTGTACAGCTTTTCTTTTGATCTTAGAGTTACCTTTATCGATTTAAGCTCATCACTAGTCTGTTTTAGCAACTTGTTTTCGTTTTTGGTTAGTTCAAGTTTTTGATTAGTTTTTTCAAGTTCTTCTGTTTTGTTGTTGAGGATAGTACTTAGCGATGACAGTTCCTGATTAGTGTTATGGACTATAGTTAGAAGTTCATCTATTTTATGTTTGGATTTTCCGTCGACTTCCAAGTCTGTACAGGTATTTTGCAGTGATTTTTCCTTAAAGTAGTTACGTTCATTTATGATTTCTAGCAAGTTGGAATGAAGGTCGGCTAGTTGCCTTTTTAGTTCAGTATTTTTTGTAAGCAGATTTTTGTACTCAATTTCATAATCCTCTTGTTTTCTCAGTAGCGTCTCGTTCAATGTTTGAGATTTATTTAAGTCTTCTTGCATCTGAATATCTTTAGCATTCTCAGTTTTTGCACGTTTTCGGGTCATATTGACCTTTGTCATTACAGAATTTTGCTTAAAACTCATTTTAAAAAATGTATAAAGTTGATGTCTAAAGTTGCATTACAGCACTTATTTCGAAATAAATTTTGGTTTTGATTACAATTTCTGAACGTACCCTCCCGCTTTCAAATGTATTTATACTTTTTGAGCTGGTAACATTTTCTAGATGTCAAAGTCAGCCGGTTGGTGTCCAATCAGCTGATATTTCGAATTTGCGTCATTTGTTGTTCTAGCGAATAATATTGTTTGTTTACGTATTTTGGTTGAAAATCAAGTGATAACGGCAAAATGTCAATTTCTCACCGAATAGTTTTGTTCCAAATCTTCCAGGGAAACGCAGTTTTTAGTGCAGTGATCACTTCGGATGTATTTGTTAAAGGTTATGTACACACTTGTGTTATTTTTTTTTAGCTAACTGTTCACAATATTTACTTAAAATTAATTAAAGATGCAAATGAGTCAAATGCAAAGATGCAAATCACTCTAATAAGTCTCTAATAACTTTGAAGAAATTTGGACTCTCGTTGTATTGAAAAGAATATATTTAATTTATTGGTATTTTATCTAGGGATCCTACTTATGTGCTGGAAATCAGCGCTTCGTTAAATCTTTTTTTTTTGTTAGCACAAACCTGAGCTACGTCAATTTAGCAGGGTAATTATATATATATATTTTTTGCTGTTACATAGTTTGCTACAATGTGCATCCTTTAATATTATTATTGTTTTTTGTCGTGTTTTGTTTTTTTTTTACCTTGATAATAAAGCTTTTTCTCTTTTTTTATTTTTTTCTAGGGTTGGACTTTGATAGGCTATTTTATTTTTTAATAGGTATATTATACTAGTAAAGGCAATGGGAACAGTTGTGTTAAATAGTTTGAAACATCGATTTTAACTTTATTTATTTTCATTGCAGGTGCTCCAAAGCAATGTCCGCGAACCGTATCTCATACTGGCTAAATTTGAAAGGTCCATCCATGTGCATCGACGCAGCCTGTGGAAGCTCCATGGTAGCGCTGGAGCGAGCTTACATGGCTTTAAATAGTGGACAATGTGAAGCTGCCATCGTTGGGGCAGCTAACTTATGCTTGCATCCCCAGTCTGCAGTGCACTATGGAAGGTAAATAAAAAGAAAAATTACAAGTCATCTTTTGTGCATTGTGCAAATCATCAGTTCTTTATCAGTACAATTCTTACTTACTACTTTATGTAAAATCTGCCGTTTTTTGGCTTGGCTCATTTAGAAAAAACTGTTGTTCGTCTATGCAAGTATCTCATCAGCTTACTTTTGCTAAAAAAAAACTCATTATTAGTATGGTTACGTTGCTTTGCAATTGTCATAAATTAAATAGACAGATAGAACAGCAAAAACACATTTTCGGAAAACAGGTGAAAATTTTGATCTAAGTAAGTCAGAAAAACTCTAAATTACCAACCCAATGTGTGTCGGTAGGAATATCGACGGAAACGACATCACCAAACTGACATTAATAACAGCGTGCATTGTGAAGTAGCTGTTACGATGATCATTGCTTTTCTGGATAGCGCAAAATAGAAGAAAATATATTTTTACTAAATAAGGAAAACAAAATGAAATTACATTTCACAGATGTATAAATTGTCAATTATTTCAATCAAACCCGTTTCATTTAGAATAATCCTCGACCTGGCTGATGTGCTGTAGCAGAAGTCGCGTATGGAGATTATTTTTAAAGAATGATTATTAGGTGTCTTGGTTTTTCCCGCTATGACTTCGTCATTTTTACATAAGTAATGTACGATAGATTAATAAATAACTTAATATTATATTAATACAAATTATTTTGGGCTGTCCGGTGATAGTCGTAACAGTCACTTTGCAAGGTGAGCTAATATGAACGCTAATCCAATATCGTTTATATCGATAATTGTACCGACACACATCGAGTTTCGTATTTAAGCCACGGATGCACCTTTAGAGCCAAGAACCGAGCAAGGTTCACAAAAGCTTAAAAATATATATTTTGTATCCGATGTTCAAAAATATAACTTACCAATTTTTTTGGATTTCAGAATCATAAAACTCTGCAAGGATGGGAAAACTAAATCATTTGATCAGAATGCAGATGGCTGCGTGAGATCAGAAGCAATTAATGTCATATTCCTTCAAAAGGCTAAAGATGCCAAAAGGTATTAAAGAGAAACACTAAATTTTTAACTACCGGCAGTTTATTATATTTAAATAATACAACCGAACGATATCGGCGCGCACCCGTCAGTCTGTCTGTCTCATGAATCCGCGTTCTCCGTCGACTGCCCGTCAAACCGGACCCTCGTGGAAGGCTTCCGCGGGTAGCTGAGGGGAGGCGCGCGGGGCAGAGACATCATGCCACTTCAACTCGCGGGCGACCACGATGTTGATTCCTTTCAGTCGGCCGTCCTGACGACCCTGGGCGTCCCGAACAGTTCTTCTCCTGACTCATCCAGCCAGTCCTCAACCTCTTACAGTTACACAGTTGGTCCGCCTCTTAAGGCCTACAACTCAAACTCTACTACTCGTCTCTAAATAATAGCAGCACTATGTCTCACCTCTTAAGGTCTTCATTGGTCCGCCTCTTAAGGCCTGCTATTGGATACCTGACCTCTGAAGGTCTAACTGGTCCGCCTCTTAAGGCCTGCTATCGTATACCTGACCTCTGAAGGTCTAACTGGTCCGCCTCTTAAGGCCTGATATCGTATACCTGACCTCTGAAGGTCTAACTGGTCCGCCTCTTAAGGCCTGCTATCGTATACCTGACCTCTGAAGGTCTAACTGGTCCGCCTCTTAAGGCCTGCTATTATACCTGACCTCTGAAGGTCTAACTGGTCCATCTCTTAAGGCCTGCTATCGTATACCTGACCTCTGAAGGTCTAACTGGTCCACCTCTTAAGGCCTGCTATCGTATACCTGACCTCTGAAGGTCTAACTGGTGCGCCTCTTTAGGCCTGCTATGAAATATTCATCAAAAGCTCCTTCAAGAGGCACCCCATTATAGCGCTATGTACCTATTAATTTTAAAAACAAGACGTCCAACATTGAACCAAATATGTATTTAATACAAAATCTTTTAAATTTAGAGCTCTTACAAATCAGTACTGAATTTAACATCACCATGGTAACTAAATATTGTCAACATAGACCTAACAAAAAAAAAAAAAAAAAAAAAATATATATATATATATTAAGACATGAGATCAAGTTGAAAATGTTTTTAACAGTTTACAGCCGTCTCTTAAGACTTGCTTAATCACAAATAAATCAAATCATATATACTAAGTAATAACAACATTTCTTACAAACTTCACAACACAGTTCTCAATCTGTGTCCGAATCAGTGGCTTTACTGTGCAGAAAAAGCTTGAGCTTGTCTCTAGCTAGGACATTCTCATATTTGCGACCAGTAGTGTTTGACCCTCTTATTACATAACGGTCATGTGGAAGAACTTTGACCACCACATAAGGCCCATCATAACGTGGCATTAACTTGCCACTCCTCAACCCTTTTTTAAAAAGCTTACGCTGGGCTAGCACTAACTGCCCGACCTCAAAGGGTGCTTCAGTGCGCCTTTTACGATCAAACGCAACCTTCGACCGTTCAGCAGCAGCCCTAGTTCTCAAGGCGACAGACTCACGCAAATCGTCAAGGACACCAGATCTCACAGGCATGAGCAAATCGCCCGCCAGACGGGGCCGGAATCCGTACAATAATTCCAACGGACACTTCCCTGTAGTGTTATTTACATTTGAGTTTAATCCCAACTGAACTTTTGGCAAATACATTTCCCAATTGTTCTGGTCATCACCAACATAAGTCACGAGCGCATCAAGTATTGTGCGATTATATCTTTCAATCTGGCCGTTCGCCCTAGGGCTGGCCACAGCATTCATGACATGTTTAATCTGCCGCTCATCACAATACTTTTTGAATTCGTGACAGTCAAAAGCCTTACCCCGATCGCTAATAATCCTACTGGGCAGACCAAATGTCTTTATAAATTGATCCAACGCCTTCAACGCGTTTGCACAGCTTGTGTCACGCACCGCCTCGATCCATATAAACTTTGTAAAAGAGTCTATAATAGCAAAAATATACATTTTGCCAGTAGGGCTTTTGCAGAATGGACCGTATGAAATGGCACAGCTACCTTCTCTATCGGGTGTAAAAGCCCGACTAAATGACCAGTAGGCTTTTTGGCATATTGACATGAAATACAGCCTCGAACGTATTTTTGGATGAAACGACGCATGTTACCAAACCAGTACTTAACCTTCACAGCATCATAAGTTTTATTAAAATTAACATGACCGTTGTTGTCATGAAAAGCCTGAACAATTGACCAACGTGATTGTTTAGGCACAACGACCTTGTTGTCGCCGTTAACCTTTCTAAAAAGGACCGCATTTTCCACAACGTAATCCGCAGCTAACCCTTTCGAGTTACCGCTAATCAGCTCTTCCTTCAGCTCACTAATGATTGAGCGTATTAAGTCATCGTCCTGCTGCAAGCTTTCGATAAGATCTTTCTCAACGCAACGCATGACAGTACCAACAGGGTTACGGCTCAATACGTCAACGTGACTCATTGATGATCCAGCACGGTATTCAACGTCAAAATCAAAACCTTGAACTTCCAACCACCACCTTGCGATACGTGGATTTAAGTCACGTTTTGTCCAAGTCCATCGGAGGGCGTTGCAGTCAGTGACAATAACAAATTTAATACCACTTACGTAAACTTTAAATTTTTGTAAACTCATCACTACCGCCATAGTCTCCAGTTCGAAACTATGATATTTCTGCTCGGCAGGCGTAGTTTGCCTACTAGCGTAAGCAACAGGTTTCTACGCGCTGTCCGGTTGCTTCTGAAGTAAAATTCCGCCTAGACCAGCCTTCGAGGCATCCGTGTGAATTTGTGTCTCGTATTCCGGGTTAAACAAGACCAATACGGGGCGAGTAATAAGAATAGCCTTCAATTGATCAAAAGCGAATTGTTGATCATCACCCCAGACCCACAGCTGGTCCTTTTTAGTCAAAACAGTGATAAGGCGCGCGATATTAGCAAAGCAACGAACATATTTACTAAAATAATTTGCCAGTCCCAAAAACTGACGGCATTGGTGCTCATTTTTTTGGTACTGGGAAATCGCGGATTGCATTTATTTTGTGCTGCGCAGGTTTTACTTGACCCTCACAGACTTCGTGACCTAGATATTCTACACGGGGAACTAGGAATGAACATTTATCAATCCTTAGTTTCATATTGGCCTCCCTTATCTTTTCTAATACGGCCCGAAGGTTATTCAAAGCATCTGAATAGTTCTCCGCATACACAAGAATGTCATCAATATACGCGGTTGCGCATTTAAATTTTAACGGCCCTAGTATCTCGTCAATCGCACGCTGAAAAACCCTAACAACCACTCGGCCATCGATTACTTCTGTGTTATGTTTAGGTATAATAAATTCTGAGCGAGGTTTGAGATGTTCCGATTCGTGTATTTCTAGCGGACCGTTTGCGTATTTGTGTTCGAACTGGTTATACCACGACTTTTCAACCTTAGGCAGTGTTCTTTAACATGACCCATTTTGTTACAATAGGAACATTTGCGCAATTTTGAAAAACAGTTATTTTCATTATGTCCCTTTTTGTTACAAAATGCACAAACCGTCACAGGAGACTTTTCATTTTTGTCACGAATTTTATACGTACAACGCGCGGCGGCATGTCCACGCATTTTACACGTATGACACTTTATTTTGGCTTGAAAATGGTAAGTAGGGGTACCACCGTGTCGTGAACTCACAGAATCCAGCGCGGTGCTGTGTAAAGACGATAGGTAATTTAATAAGGAGTTCGGATCGCGGCAACCCGCGGAAATAGCGCCGATTTCAACAAGTTCACTACCGATCGTGCCGATTATAGACTCGGTAATTAAAGCCGAGGAAATGCCGCACGCGTTACCCAATGCTAATCTATCGTAATAAAATTGTAAATAATCAACATTAGGTGATCGGATTACATTCACTAAATCACGCATCATATTCAATTTACTTTTATGGGATGGAAAAGCTGTAAGTAACTTCGCCTTAAAATCAACCCACGAGAAATTAATTTCTTGTAATTGATCGTACCAACGACGGGCGTATCCCCTTAACTTAGATGAACAGTTAAATACCAGCGTTTTCTCGTCCCAACCATACATATTCGATATTCCTTCGACCTTGCGCAACCAAATTTCCATTGTAATCAATGAAGATTTAGGGTCGAATTCCGGAATAGGATCACTACGGCCGACATATCGGAAATTCGAGTTATTATGAGTATGATCTACATACGTAAAGTCCAACGGTGCATGGAGCGGCGCGGACGCGGTGGCACTCGGCAATGACGTACCAGAACTATGGCAAAACGCCGGCGCGGCGTGCGCGCGCGTTACGACCTGTGCAGATGCATACGGTGCCAGCGGCGGCGGCAGCGCAGCGCTGGCAGCCCCATACAATAGTGACGGTGTATGCGTCGCCAGCGGCGCCTCTACCATGGCCGGCACGGCAGTCAGCACCGTCGTCGGTTGAATCTGTGACGTACCCGCTGCGGCAGGCACCGATTGCCCAGTCGAGGCACAGTTGCCACACGAGTAGGCACTCCGTGGCGGCTGCATAGCAACCGTACTGGTCAGTGGCAGCTGCGGAAATCCAAACGGCGGAAAACCCACATCGGTAACCGGTGGCGGTTGCGCGGGTGGCACGTCACGGTGCTCACAGTTCAGCCCGCCCGCAACCAGCTCCCGCGGCAGGTCCTCTTGAGGTGTGGTTGTCGAATCCCTTGCTACATTCAACCCGGGGTTTGAATGTGGTAATGGTGGTGTTCCAGCACCATTATCAGAGTGCGAGCGTGCGCGCGCATGCCTCGGCGCACTCGCACTTTTTAGAACGAGATTTTCGAGTGAAGCAATGCGATTTTTTAACCGGCGTGTTTCTACTTCCGCCAGGAGTCTACGACGAAATTTTCGTTCACTTTTATCGTTTTTCTTTTTATTTGAACCCATTTCACTTAATACACTTCACTAAATTGATTCATCCCACTTCTGAGATAAAGAGAAACACTAAATTTTTAACTACCGGCAGTTTATTATATTTAAATAATACAACCGAACGATATCGGCGCGCACCCGTCAGTCTGTCTGTCTCATGAATCCGCGTTCTCCGTCGACTGCCCGTCAAACCGGCCCCTCGTGGAAGGCTTCCGCGGGTAGCTGAGGGGAGGCGCGCGGGGCAGAGACATCACGCCACTTCAACTCGCGGGCGACCACGATGTTGATTCCTTTCAGTATGTAAAAGAATGAGTTAAAAATGAAATAACAAAAAATATCAGCCTTCTATACTATAGGCAAATACATTGACTTACCAACCATGGACATAAGGAATAGTACAAAATTAACGAAAAAAGTGTTCGATAAGATAAGACCCAAACCATAATTTTTTGAAAATAGACCTTGCCTATAGCAATAAGAATTGTTTTCCACAATCAAAACTGGTGCGCGATTCTGTCTCTTTTAGTACGGACACTTTTGAGCGCGGACCCGATGTCCATGATTTTTTAGGTCAATGGGTAAATATATAAAATGTTTCCGTGACTGACCGACAGACAATAAACAGGGGTACACTGAAAATGTTATGAAAATGTTCCCTAGGGGGATGAAATGGCGTGTGAATTTTTGTAAGCAAAATCTTATTTTGTGCGTGTATCAATTTTTTCAAAAGTTATCCACTTAAGAAATTAAACGGGGTGCAAAAGTTTATACAGAAAGTCGTATTCCCCGTGTGTATTAAGTTGAATCTTGGCTTATAAGTCATGAAAATAAATAATTAAAACTGTATTTAAGAATAAAGGAAACAAAGAAAAGAAAGAGAATTAGATTTACTGTCAAAACACACGAAAATTTCATCAACTAGTTATTTTTGAAATGCGTTGTAGCAGACATACGTCAGCAGGAAGTTAATCCCTTTACGTTAGCATATACCGATAGGTCACCTATTAAGGTTCCGTACCCAAAACATGCCAAACGGGACCCTATTACTAATTTCCGTTGTCTGTCCATCTATTACAGGGGTCTACCTAAAGCTCTAGCTGTATTAAGTACCCAGTTGAAATCACAATATGTTTTGTTGAGAGACTATCATTTTAGTGCCTTGTTTTTTGTTGCCTTGGTATTGCTATGGCGTCTTGAATTTTTGTTATATTTATAGGATACATAGAAATTAAATAAAATACATATAAAACTAACAATCATCTACCCATTGTTGGGCATAGGTTGCTTCTTCTCTACGCCTTTTTCGTCGGTCTCTCGCCAGCCTCATCCATTGCCTAGCAACAGCCCTGACGATATCGTCTCGCCATCAGTCTACCCAATGAACGTTTTTCTGACCTCGGCTGCCACTCTGTTACTGCCCTAGTCCACCGTCCATCTTCCCGTCTAGCCAGATGTCCCGTCCATCTCCATTTAAGTCTCGTGATTCGTTGACCGACATCTTTGTTGGATCTCGATGTTCAGTACACGATCCACACGAGAGATGCCTAGCATGGCTCGCTCCGTAGCCATCTGCGCGACTTAAAGGCAGAACACATTGTTTAAATGTCTTGGTCCTGAGATATTGCGGGATTTTTGCTCTTAAGACATCTTCCAGTTTTCTTAAGGCAACCCATCCTAGCTGAATTCGTCTTGCGATCTCCTTCACCTGGGATTCCCCGCCAAAGGATAAACAATGCCCAAGGTAAATGTACTTTTCTACCACCACTATGATAGAGTTACCTAAAATGATGTTGGGCAAGCTGGTAGAATTGCTAGTCATAATCTTAGTCTTGAATATGTTCATCCTAAGGCCGACCATCCTGGAACGCGTGTCGCCTTGTCGACGCCTTGTTCAATAGCCTTGGGATCGGTACGATCGAAAAAAACTCACGAGTGTTGAGTTTTACAACTTTTTTTCTACAAATAAAACAAAAACTAAGGATGCCATAGCAATACAAAGGCAACAAAAAACAAGGCACTAATATCTTGGATATAATATGTTTAGATAGTGTCTAAACATAATAGATATTTTATTATTAATACGCATTTTAATTGTATTTCTATAAATCTACAAATGAAACAAAGAAGCTGTTATTAAAAATCTTTAATTTTTGTTATTTACCATAATGTTTTAAGGGTTCCTTACCCGTATTGTGTTGTGATATGGAATCCTTTGTTCGCGATTGTTATCAATATAAATTGGTGTCGGTGCCCGTTTGACAACGACGGTGAACGCCGCGTCATCGTCCTAAGAACGACACTCGCCTTGATAATGCCAAAATTGTATCGGTGAAACGGTTGGCATATAGTCAACAACAATCACACGTGAGTGTTCAAGCCGTATGTAGTAATAATTTAGTATGTCAACTCACGCGAGTTTTAATAATATTATCGTATTTTGTTGATTATTGATACATTAATATAATTTGTTTTGTTCACAGAATTTATGCGGATGTCTGCTACATAAAGAGTAAATTTGGTGCAACGTCTGATAAAGATGGACAATTAAAGTTTAGTCCACATCGAGAACCAGCAATGTTCACCTCATTCCTAAGGGAATTGTATGATGAAGTAGGTGTACCTCCTGCAGCTGTGGAATACGTAGAAGCTTTTGGTTTAGGTAACTCGATATCTCCTACTAATATTATAATATAGGTTGGTAAAAAAGATAATTGTTAAGATATAACGTTGAGAGTTTTCGTGTTTAGACTAAAACACTCTGGCAGTCGACCCAGTGAACTACAAAAATAAAAACACTTTTAACAAATGAACATTCTGGATATATTATGGGTGCATGTTCAACTGGCAGGATTTGAGTCTATATCTGAAGATCCAGCTTCCGATATACCGAGCAACAGCGTATTTAATCTCCTGTTATTATTCCACATAAATCTTTGCGTGATTTCAATAGTTTTAAGGGTTCCGTACCTAAAAGGTACAAAAGGAACTTTATGGTGGGACTCCGTTGTCCGTCCATCCGTCCGTATGTCACAGCCTCATAACTTTAGCACCGTTAAAGATAAACATATGAAATTTGGCACAAAATAGCAATAATTTGCCCACATAATATCACAGTGTAAAAAAAAGAAAAATTTGAAAGTGTCAAAATATTTCCAAAATAAAAGTCAGAAAATATAAAAAATATCCTAAAAATACAATATGGGTATCAAATTGTAGATATTAAAAAGTTGATTCTAAAAATATTTATTTTAACTATATTTACGGGCACTGGTTTCAAGAAATCTTTAAAAAAGTATGTATGTCCCCCCACTTATGTCCGAAACTGATAGACCGAATAATATGGAAAAAATGACGATTATAGATCATAACTGGCCAATTAGAGGAAAAATAAAGTAATTTAAAAAAATTGGGCACAAATGAAAAATATACAAAAAAAGAAGTAAAATAAATAAAAAAAATATTTTATAAAAATACAATATGGGTATCAAATTGTAGGTATTAAATAGTTAATTATAAAAATATTTAATTGCATCCATTTCGAGAAATCCTTGAAAAACCATAAAAAATTATCTCCAAAACTGGTGGATCAAAAAATATGAAAAAATTCATGGTAATATGTGTTAAGGTAAAGATTACAGGAACAATAAACCGGTTGAGAAATTCACGAAAAAAAATTACAAAATTAAATTTAAAATCCACAATATGGAACTCTATGTACGCGAGGCTGACTCGCACTTGGCTGTTTTTTTTTAAGGTTCCATAGTACCCAAAAGGCATAAAAGGAACGACACTTAGAACGACACTCGCCTTGATAATACCGAAATTGTATCGATGAAACGGTTGGCATGTAATAATAATATACATTTTACAAAAAATTTTAAATACAAATAATTTCAAAAGGAACCTTAATGGTGAGACTCCGTTGTCCGTCCATTCGTCCGTCCGTCCGTATGTAGCAGTCTCATAACTTTAGGACCGTTAGAGATAAAGACATACAATTTAGCACAAAAAAAACATTAATTTGCCCACATAACACAACGTAAAAAAAATATTTCTAATAAAAAAGAGAAAAAATAATTTCATATCTTTAAAATACAAAATGGGTTTTCAAATTGTATGTATTAAAAAGTTGATTGAAAAAATATATACTTTTCTTATATTTATTGGCACTGATTTTTATGTCCCCCCTTATCTCCGAAACCGGTGGACCAAAATATATGAAAAATATGTCGATTATAGGTCATAACTAACTAGCCAATAAGAGGAAAACTATAGTAATTTAAACAAAGTTAAACACAAATGAGAAATAAAAAAGGCAAATAAATAAAAAAATATATATTTTATAAAATATGTGTAACAATTTGAGGTATTAAAGAGCTGATTGTAAAAATATATACTTTGGCTATATTTACTTGCATCTATAACGAAAAATCCCCGAAAAACCACAAAAAATGCATGTCTCCTTATCTACAAAACTGGTGGACCGAAATATATGAAAAAATCATGGTAATATGTGCTTACGTAAAAATTTCAGAAAAAATATAGAGGTTGAGAAATTTACGAAAACAAAATGACAAAATTAAATTTTCTGTTCCCAAAACTGTCAAATACGGAATATGGAACCATAAGTACGTGAGTCTGACTCGCACTTGACTATTTTTTTAAATTATAGTTTATGTAGATTATGTATGATGGATTGATACTTTTGACAAATATTATAAAAAATATTTTTCGTGTAGCTATACCCGATGCCGATAAAAGTGAACTTGAAGCAATTAGTGATGTTTTTTGCAAAGACAGGGTTAAACCCCTTTTAGTCGGCAGTGTTACCTCAAATGTGGGATACACTGGAGCAGCTACCGGAGTATCGTGTATAACTAAGGTAAAGGCTTAAGCTATTACCATCAGAAGCCATCAATCATCAACATCGTCATTGTCATCGTCATAGTCATCGTCACCGTCATCGCCATCGTCATCGTCATCGTCATCATCATCGTCATCGTCATCGTCATCGTCATCGTCATCGTCATCGTCATCGTTATCGTCATATTCATATAAATGATAATCTTCATCACCATAATCTATCTTTGCGAGCGTTTTCCTAGTTTGTTATCCTAATCTGGTAATTTCATTCTTTGAAATGAAACCAATGTAATATTTTTGGCACCATTAACACTGAAAATGTAACCACATACTCAAATAATGATACTTAATAATTTAACCAGAGGAATATAGCCGCAAAATGAAAAAAAATTGTTATCCTTTCCATAACTTTCCATAAATTTAACTTAACTTTAAATATCTACAGTTTAGGCAAATCCAATATCTTTTTAATTCCTGCGGGCAAGATTATTTAGTAAATAGTAGAGTATGTGGTTTCATGTATTATTAAGTATCAGTCGATTTATACCCTGTATAATAAATTAACAAAAACAACAATCGATTAATGGTGGTGTAAATAACAATTGCTATTTATATAGGCGAGTTAAGAGCTTCATATTTATTATTATCATTTTAAACACAACTTTAATGTATTTTTATACATATCCTTCCAAATATCCAATATTTATATTTATGTCTTTGTTTGAATTTTTTATTTTATATTGTTTTATACTGCATAGGTATTGCTCGGGTACCATACTGGACAACTGGCCGCCAACCTGCACTGTGACAATCCTCGTAATGACGTAGAGGCACTGAGAGACGGACGAATGCGTATTGTCACTGAACACGCACACTTCAACCGCTCATACGTCGGTGTAAATAATATGTCCATTACTGGCCTCAATTGTCACGTATTACTTAATGGACACTTTAAACCGAAGGTACTGCCACTAATTACCACAGAGCAAGTAGAATAGAATTTACTTTATTACAGATCATTACAATCCATAATGGTTGATATTTTTCTTATAATTAGTGCTTTTAAATTTGTTTCTAATTGATTTTAAGTTTTTTATGTACTCTAAAAATAATTATAGTATTCCATGTGATGGATTTTGCAATAAAAACATATAATCTTAGTTCATGAGAATTGTACATTTCTTAACTGTCTATTGCAAGAGTTATTGTAGCGTTGACAGCGCCTTCTGTTCAGAATGAACAAGGCGTGAAATCACATAACACCCTCGTGAGCGTTCAGTATGTGCATTGCTGGTACATCAAGTAGTTACTAAAAATTCGGGTACAGCTATGATGGAAAAATTCGTCGTTCCAGATACGAACTTTGATAGCGCAGAGGTCGCAGGGTCAAATTCTGACCCGAGGATATTTTTTGAACGTTTGTACCTTTAAATTTGTTTTTGATTGATTTCAAGTTTGTTATGCACTCTAATAATAATTAGTATATTAAAGTAAGTTACAAAATAAACAATTATCATTATTTTAATTAAAAGCTATATTTTATTATTTGGAGCAAGGTGGGGAGCCACCTTGTGTCTGAAGATGAGGCTATCCACCTTGAGTAGATGCTAGATGCTAAGGTCATTGTTACCTGGCAACTTCTCTTGCGTCATTATTTTAATCACAGAAGCAACTTTCTTAGCTGTGACATGGACAGGAGACTCTCTACGACTATCCTAAGCACCGACCATATCCTGACTATCTCAAAGTCAAATTCACCTTGAAGTGAATTTAAAAAAGCTCTGAAATATCTGCCGGTTCACTCAAGCCTTCACACTAACTAGAAGTTCACTCGGCCAAGGTTGCAATTTGTTTATTTATTTCCATAACATTTTTTTCCCCTTTATATCCCCTCGTCAGTGTAAGTGCCATCTTGCGCTTTCCCCCTATCTGTTTTATGGATACATACAATATAGTGTTGTAACAATGTCTATGTCTATTTTTTTTTACTTTTCTAGATTCTTCTTCTTCTTCTTATCTTTCAGGCTGCAAGGCCTATCGATCCAACAGCCCTGGTGTCAGAATTTTTAAACCGCCTTACGGCCTCTGACGTTGCTTACGGAACGATCACTAGAAAGTGACTGGGACCAACGGCTAAACGTGCCTTCTGAAACACGGAATCATCTTAATTTTATGACAATCGGGTGATTCAGCCTGCAGTGTAACCAAACTGAGAACAACTCACAAAGTAGCTTTTTACTAAGTGTGTTGCGGGAATCGAACGCACGAACTCCGGATTGAAAGCCCAAGGCAGGGGCGGACCGTGAGTTTGTGGGGCTCTGGTCTAATTAATCAACTAATTGCCATTTAGCCAAAAGACTGTATTCGATAATGATGTACTACAACGTACAGGACTTAGGAAAAAAAGAGGACAGCAAAATTTATATATGACTTGGACTCACAGAGTGGTTCTAAAAGCAGGAAATCTTATATATGATAATGATCCGGTCTTTATAACTTTTAAGTTTTAACTTAATTCATTATTTAAAAATGGATAGAATCATAAATTATCTCGCGATACGCGACGTGTTTCGAATTCTTCCCAAATTAGTTTTTAAGCGAGCGAGTGTCTGTCGTCAGCGGACGCAGTCACTGCACCATAATAAAGTACCCTGTGCACATGTCTGACATGCATCTCAGCGCAAGTGGTGGCGGCGCGGCGGCGGTGATAGCTTGGGCCACGTGCCTGCTGCGCCCCGTGCCCTGCATGTCATATCAGTGGAGTGCCTACAGGGTCCTTTCACTTAGAACAAAACATTTTGTATGGAAGAAAACAGTATAAATTTTGTTCTGGCTTATTTGGCTAGATGACACTGTTGATTTTATTTAAACTGGTTATATGGTATTACTAATTATATGTTTTAAGGGCAACACACAAATGTCACTCCGTAGACTCACTTTTAGAGATGTAACAGCGTTCATAAACATCGGTAATTTGTATCGATATTCTGGTTGTTTTATCATACGACTTAAAGTGTAATTTCAATTAAAAATTTCAACACTCTTTATGATAAATTGATGTATGAAAGCTTAGAAAGCTAAGTTTAGGTAACACCACTATTGCACTCAGTGCCTTGAGGTTCTGAGCGCTAAAACTGTGTAAATCTCTTTTATCTTAAGATTCTTTTATAAAAAATGTATATAAAGTACAGTGGAGACCGCATTAAGTAAGACACATTGGACTTTGTACCTATCTTATATTCTTCTCTGTAGGGGCCAATGTCGTAGGTACAGCAAGTGTATAGCTTAATGTGGTCTCTACTGTACCTCAAAAGGATTAATGTGGAATACACTACTATTGCGCTAAGCGCCTCAATTTTACACTTCGAAATTCAACACTGCGAACGGATCGAATTCATGAAGTCGATGTTTGTGACGTTTGCCATCGATGTATCGCCCATAGAAACATCGATGTTAATGAACGATATATCGATGTTTTGCAAACAGCGATGTACCGTTTACATCCCTACTCACTTTCCGTTTTCGATCCATCGTGATGTGAACGTATTTTCTTTGCATTTTCGTGGTTTTTAGAGTTTCTACTTTGCTGCTTCCCATATCGACCCCTGCACCTGTTTTTGGACTTTAATCTGCCTAGTTGAACCGACCGACCCCTGCTCGTTTTTGGATTCCGAAACTCGCTGTCACATTCCGACTCTTACGCCGTTTTTTGGATCTTGATGTGCCTTTCGATTAGTACCGTGTAAACTTGGGAAATGTCTGACAAACGATGCTTTGTTCCTCAATGCAACGTGACTCGTAAGTGCCTACATAAATGCCTACCCTTGCTCTATAGAACATTTCTGATCCAAATTTTATGATTCTTTCTTCAATCACAGAAGAAATAATAGTATTCAGTGCACAACTTCAAGAATTGACTCAGTCGTGTAACTGTTTTATTTAATTATGTATTGATAGTGATGCAACAATTGAGAGAAACTATGCTGGTTACACAAGAGTTTTGTTGAGTAGACTTAAATTAGGAAATTATTAAACAGAGAAACCATTTATGCTTAAAGAGAAACACTGTAATTTTTACACATAATTTTCATTACTTTTATCTACCACATACTGCGAAAGGGGTGATGGTTTCTGTACATGAAATTGAGCTGATTATAACCGAAAAACCGGTTTGGGTAAAGATATGGAGGCACTATAAGAAAAAGATATTGAAGTTTTTTGCTTGGGTGCCGTGCCTCCTTATTGACACTGACCACAAAAATTACTGTTCTTTCATTTTATATTTGCTTCTAGGTGGTGGTAAAATTCCGTTGCACAGCTCAATTCCTCATAAGGAACCGGACCTATTTCCATCTTGGCTCTATAACATTGGAGGATACATATTAATGTTGGAGAACCATTTCATTTACAAACATCGCAGAGTGTGCCACAAACATTTTGTTTAACTGGTTCTGTGATGTCCACAAAATACAGAAGAAATACAGACACCAGAGCGGAATATAATATGTAAAAAAAACAAGCGTGTGATTATTATAAAAGGAAAAATAAAAATCATTGAGTCTCATTGTGTTTTTTCATTCACTGTTACCCATTCTTAACCAATATTATAACCCAATTTTTTTAACTGTGTACTTCAAGCTGTCAAAATTTGTATGGAATTCACCCGAATTCAATACAAATTTTAGCAGCTCGAAGTGCACAGTTACAAAAATGGGGTAAGAGATCAGCAAGCAGCAGTACAGGCAGGTATCTACTGTATATGCATACATACCTACCTGTATATCTATGAATATTTAGTTGTGATATTAGTTTCGGCGCATTTCGCTAGATGGCGGTGTCGAACAAAACCGACTGATGTCTCTATTCTCAGATATATAATGTACTCTTTGAGTGCCTGCGTCCGCTGACGACAGACTCTCGCTCGCTTGAAAATGAATTCGGAAAGAATTTGACACATGTCACGTAACCGTTTTTAAATAATAAATTATGAGTTCACCTTACAGTTGTTATAAATCTAAAATTTTACTTAATTACGTTTTTTTTCCTAACGAGTCACACCTAAAACTATCACACTATGACTCGTTGGTATAGAAGGTAAGAAAATATCCCAACCAGCCACACTGTCATTCAATCGGAAAAATTTTTCGTTTTAGTCCCAACGAGTCTCACCCCAAAAGTAAGAGTATGAAGTTAAGAACATACATCATGACGCGACCAACTCAGTGGTTAGCTTGGCCAAAAGTCTTGCTGTTTCATTTCGCTATAAGGTGCACGGTCCATGAAACTTGCGAGGACCATACAATCGTGTCGATTTCGCTGCGGGCGCAAAATTTTAAACTTATTTCAGGAGAATCCACCTGTTTTCAAGACTGTGGACGTTTTCAAACATTATTTTTGATTATTAGATTACAATTTCGATGTTTCACTCGTATTAATTTTTTGAATTTATCTGAAAAAATAAAAGCACATTTGGCTACACTTTTGGTAAAAAACCGTTAAATTACCGTATTTTAGGGGATTTTAGTTTAGATGTTACTCAAATTTCACGATTTTCGTTCAACTTAAACATAGAAAGCCCACAATTTGGTGACAGCGTTTGTATCGAGTTTTGGGTGTACTGACGCCGTGGCCCCTTCCCACTCAGCTGCCATATACATGATTTAGGTGTTTTTGACAGCCTGATGGCTTTGATTATATGAAACTTTGTACACATCTTAAGATATGTTTCCCTCCCTCCTGGACCGTACTTCAACCCATCCCTCATCAAAAGATATGAACTAGCAAAATATTTCATGAAATGGTAACTGTTTATTTATAGAAAAGTGTCTAAACTTAGTCTTCTTTACATGAACGACGTCTGTATTTCTCTCTTTTTTATTTCCAGCATAGATAAAAATTATACAAATTGCTAAACTTTGCGTCAAAACGAGGCAATATTCACGATATCCTGACAGATAATAATATGATGGTGTTTCATAAAATTTTGCTTTTTGGGCTGTAACGTAGTTAGATTAAGAAAATAAGCTATTGATTTCACAATTAGCTTTCACCTTTTGTATGAATCTCGAGAAAAATTCAGGCGTGAAGGGACCTCTTAAGTCAGTTTGTCACTTTGACGACGAATACAGAAGTGCGAAAAAAACATAGTAATAACAATTATCGATGAAGCCTGTTTGACTCCGAATGACTGAGAAAATACAATGAAAACAAGCGGTGGAAAGTCCCCCGTAACAAACGCGAGAAAATACAACCAAGAGCTGGGGACCCTTTATATCCACAAAGCCTTTAGGTAGATCCGCTCCTAGCCCAAGGCCCTGCGACTAGCTCACGGAGGCAGACTCATACACATTAGACCTTAATATATGTGCCCAAATCTGAAACCTAAGCCAAGCGTCTATGCGTCTCTTTAAAAACTCGTTCCAGTCCACAATATAGCCAGTTTGAGAATCTTGCAGTTATTATTTTTGATCACTTGTATTTTTAAATAAATTTCAGGATTTATCTAGATATCGATCTAAAATTCCCTACTTGGTCACTATATCAGGAAGACAAGAGTCTGGTGTTCACAAAATAATGAATGAGTTGACATCTCACTCAATTGATCCTGAACAAATTGGATTATTGCATGGGATCCACGAAGACAATATATCTGGACATTTGGGACGAGGATTTTGTATTTTGGGTAAGAATATCTGTAATCAATTTTCAGTATGCCATTTAAAAATCTGCCAATGATGCATTAAAGGTTATCATGAAAGTTAAGGTGAAATATATTTCCGGCCCTGTCCTAAAGTCGAGTCCAGAATTAGGCGAACTAACTTGACAGCCGAAAATGTTGCCAGACATAGGAAAAAATAAATAGTGATAGGTTTATGTCGACACAAATATGTCGATATAACCTTGTGCCTTTTATAAATCTGATTCTATTTATGTTTTATCAAGTAATTTTCGTCGAAACTTTCACAGTCATACATACTTGCCAAATAGGGACGAACTACAGCAATTTATATGATATAATATGATCTGAAGAATGTACTGTTTAAAGCGGATATTTACGATACTTTCTCCTCAAATTAGGAATAAAATACAAAAATAATGATGTTATTACAACAGGCCATTGTGATCCTTTTAGGTGGTATCTGTCGGGCTACTATAATACATTACATTTCATACACATAGCTTTCATGCTAGTACATTTCATGTACCATACATATAGCATTCATCCCTTTCTTTCTGGCAAATATGAAAGTGCGATAGAGACAAACGCTATTATATCGTCGATGATAATTCCAAATCCGTTATGTGTTCGATTTTAATTAATTTAATCAATTTTTATTATTATTATTTTGATTAGTAAAATTATTAGTTTGATTCCAAACACAATAATAATGATTAACTAGACTTTTTAAACATCGATATTAACAGCACTAGCCAAACTGTGGCAACATTAGTGTACAATGAACTGTCAAGTTAGTTCGCCTAATTCTGGACTCGACTATAGGTCCGGCTTCAGTCGGGATCAATTTCATAAATAATAATTTAATATTAAACGATAATAATAATTTCAGAAATACGCTCGCCTTTTGCTTAAGGTGTAAGATTACTGATACTTGTAATATGTTTTCTTCTTGTATACAATAAAGTATTTTGAATTAAATTAAATTGAATTTCTATAGCCAAATCCTACTTTCATGAACTTGGTGTGTTTTGAAAATGCTTTTTTGTTTTTTAGAAAATGGGTGGATGAAATGTAATACATTGTATTACATGTCATACATTTTTAAATTCAGCTCATCACACTCTTTCATTTGACATACCATACAAAAAGGAAACATAAAAAAACCAAACAGTTTTGCAATTTGAAGTTTAACACCCTTTACTACAGCATTATGTAGCTTACAATAATGAGATTTCACATAGTCGCAACTTCTCTTCACAAAAAATCCTAGCTTCTCAACTATTTTGAACTATTTTTTTAATTTTTTGTAACGGTCGACAGTCGAGTTAATTTATTTTTATTATTAATTTAGATACTGGCGAAGACAATCGTACTATAAGCTTATCGGAAAATACCAGATACTCTGATGATGCCAATAAACCCCTGTGGTTCGTGTACAGCGGAATGGGTTCGCAGTGGGCTGGTATGGGAACACAACTCATGCGTATTCCTGTGTTTGCAGCAGCAATCGAGCGGTATGACAATTTTATTAGATTTCAATGCAAATAACATCAAAATTGAAAAAAAAAAAAAATTTTTTTTTCTTCACATAGGTGTCAAGCAGTTTTGGAACCAAAAAATATTGATATAGTAGATATTATAACATCGTCTGAAAAAAACATGTTCAACAATATCTTGTACTCATTTGTGGGTATTGCTGCTATCCAAATTGGTTTGACTGATGTTCTTCGTGAGTTGGACATAGTTCCCGATAAAATAATTGGTAAGTACTCGTGCAGTATTTAAATATTTTACAGTATATTGATACATTTTTTGCACAAATTAAACGGAATTTATAGGTGAAAAAATATTTATAACACAATTTTGTGTATAAACCATAGACGAAATAATTATTCGTCCATGACTTAACTTAACCAGAGAATATAAAGTATGACTTAACACTGATTATAGCAACATTATAATTTGTGATAGGTTATCCACTGCAAAATCCTTAATCGTTTTCGCATTCCAAATGCCCGTTCCTCGCGATAGCATGGTGCTGGACTTCTCTCGGTGGCAGGTAATAGGTGTCATCGAAGTGGACTAATTGAGGTACCATTATCAAATGGAAGTGAAACCGTTCACCATTATAACTATCGACGCTTTGTTTTGCCATAACGAACAGTGACCCTTAATGATTAAGGAATAAAGATTGCTGGGGTAAAATTGAAGACATCATGCTTTATGCATAGTCAAATGTACCTTACCATTTTGCGAGTCAATTACTCTGACAATCTTTACAGCAAAACAAAGAATGCCATGTACACAAAAGCACTAAACTAATACTAATGTGAATATACTAAAACTGTCTTCTTTATTCTTGTTCACCTTGATTTCTACGAAAAACCCTTCCATCTGGACGCAGCCGCGGGCAAACGCTAGTACTAATTAAGTGTAAATTATATAACGTTTGTTATTGTTCAATTATAGGGCACAGTGTGGGAGAACTAGGTTGCGCATATGCCGATGGGTGTTTTACAGCTGAGGAAATGATGTTATCAGCATACAGCCGTGGACTAGTTTCTCTACAAACGCCATTCATTCATGGATCAATGGCTGCCGTTGGATTGGGATACCAAAAAGTATGTTTTGTTACTCTTTGCACGTGAAAAATATCAGGTAATTACATAAATTAACTTTTTTTTCTATTTAGATTGTAACTATGTGTCCTCCGGAGATTGAAGTAGCCTGCCATAACAGCTCTGAATCGAGTACAGTTTCAGGACCATCAGATAAAATGAAAGAATTTGTCAGAAAACTTACTTCTCAAGGAATTTTTGCCAAAGAAGTTCCTTGTTCTAACATCGCTTACCACTCCCGTTATATCAAAGAAGCAGGTAAGATTGTTAAACAAATCGTAACTTATTTATATGTTATCAATTTACCATTTTAATAATTTGAAATTTGAAATAGGCCCAGCATTACTAAAATACTTAAAAGAAGTGATCAAATCTCCGAAGGCACGCAGTGACCGATGGGTTTCAACTTCAGTACCACAAAACAAATGGGACCAACAAGCTGCTAAGTATTCTTCAGCAGAATATCATAGTAACAACTTATTGGTGTGTTTAATTAGTACCTATATATTAGCTTGTGCCCGCAGCTTCACTCGCGGGTATTTAAATGCTTCAAACCATTTTACCTCACAATGCATAATCATGGGTGGTTTCGATGTCTATGTATCTAAATAAATTGTCCTTTTCCCAGTATTAGCAAACATAAGTGATTTATTTCCGTGTTTTGATATGAATTCAAATTATTTAAATTGGCCACCCAACTAACACACAAGCTGCTTTATTCGCTTCTGTAAATCCTCTTGGACGCAAAAGAGGGTTATAAAAGCGGTGAAATTTACTTGAAGACATATAATTGCGTTAGCTAATGCTCTCAGCGATTTTTGATGCTTTGAGCTTCAGTAAAGAGTTAGTAAATGCTTTTTTAGCGGTTTACAACTCCAATAGGCAGTAATGGAGTGCTTAGGAAATATAAAGGACTTACAGAAATCATCTCTACGTCTTGAAGGGATAAATAGGTGTAATCATAACGCCAATGTATGGCAGCCGTATATCAGATGTCACTAACTCCGAAATAAGAACTAAGCACGTACATTTGAGTTTATATACTCTCGTAGAATTACAGAATGCTTAAATGGAGTCTATTAGAGTTTATAATTTCCTAATTGAGTAAGAATTTTCCCAGTGACACAAGAGCGATTTATAACTCTCATATTCGGAACCACGCCGTATATCAACGATAACAATTACCTAATGGTGTTTTAACCAGCTTCAAGAGTAGAAAGAGGGAGTGTTACTTCCCGGTTTCATAACCTCAAAACCACGGACAGCGCGCGTCGCCTATTTTTGACAAAAAGTCGTACTAATTAATAAAACAAACAAAAATGGATGAGCGGCAATGGAAAGCATTGAAAAGGACCGGAGGTTATCGCAGGAAAGTGAAAAAAGTATACCAAAACATAAAAAAGTTTAATGTAAAACATATTGGTAAGGGTTCCGTACCAGAACAAATTGAAAATAATTTTATGCCAATGTTGGATGCCAATGTTATGAGTGCTGGCGAAAGGTATGTAGTAACTTGGTTATGTCACAGATAATATAATACTAGTTATTATGTAAAAAATATCCAATTTATAACTTATAAGATTATACTTAACGCAAATATAAATCTTTATTTAAAATAAAATAAAAGATTTAGAGCGTAGATTAATATAAGTCAAGGAATCCACATGGGAGTGATGGTATAATTTATTGTACCTAATGTACCCTATATATTTTGCTTTTTTTTTCTAGACACTTTAATGCTTCTGAAATAGAATGCCAAAGAGATGCCTCCGCTAGTGGTTCTGACTCTGATGAAAGGTCAGTGCATACTATAATTATATAGGGTGTCAACTTTATTATGTACTTACTTTTTCAAGGAAGTCAATCCAGGTCACAGGAAGACACTACGAAGAAACATAGGTACTTTTGAGAGCTCTTTGGCAGCATGCTGCCCCTGCATGTTTTTTTCAACATTGTCATGGCCAGTCCTGTCTATATTTTTATTTTATAACTTCTGCTACAAGCTGTTTAGATCTTAGAGACACTAAGATTTTTGGGTAAGATTGGTTGGTTTAGGTAAAAAAATCAACTAGGTACTACACCGCGGTTTTGTTACAGACGTTAACCTTTAAAAATCAATGTGTAGATATCACAGCAGGGAGACGTGATTTTTAATTAATGTTGTGTAATTCCACAGATCAGATATGGCGGAAGTTGACACACATGTTGGTGATGATAATGAACTAAATTATGAACGTTTTAAAGAAAATGAAAAGAAATGTGATCTTCGCAAGAAAATACGGAGCTGGGCTTTAAAACACAATATTAGTCATTCTGCTTTAAAGGATCTACTTGAAATTTTAAATGAAACAACACCCAACACTATGCCCAATGACCCCCGTACATTGCTAAAGACACCGAGGGCAATAACAACAACTTTAATGGGCTCAGGAGAATACTGGCACAACGGACTCAAAAAATCTATAATAAGAAATTTAGAAAAAGCAGCGGAAACACCTAAAAGTATTTCGATTTCAGTTAACATAGATGGGTTACCAGTTTATAATAGTTCCAAGCAACAATTTTGGCCTATACTTTGTAGCATTTCTGAAAAACCACAAATACAGCCTATCATTTGTGGCATTTACTTGGGCTTAGAAAAACCCAAGGATTTAGAAGCATACTTATTGCCATTTGTTGAGGAAATGACTGAAATTCTTCAAAATGGCATTGAGATTAAAAATACAAAGGTTGAAGTAAAGTTAAGATGCTTTGTTTGTGATTCTCCGGCTAGAGCAATGATAAAAGGTATAAATTGTACTTTTTATAGCAAAACTGTTCTGTCAAAAATACCTTACCGAAATACCTACCAACTCATTATTCATATTCATTAATTTAATTAAATACAAGTATCAATTTTCTTTATTTTAATATTAAATTAACGTTAATGTTAGTATTTATTTTATTTACAGGTGTTTGTAATTACAACGGCAAACATGGATGCCTGAAGTGTACTGTCGTTGGTGAATATTCTCATGTTTCCCACACCGTCATCTTCCCTGGTATCGATTGCCCTTTAAGAACAGATGAAGACTTCCGGGTAAAAAAATATGGAGGCCATCACAAAGTAGACTCACCTTTGTTAAAACTTCCAATCGACATGATCGAAGCTTTTCCTGTCGCAGATTCGTTGCACTTACTTGACTTGGGTGTAATGAAAAGACTTCTCATCGGATGGCGCGATGGCAATTTTGGAAAAAAGGACACCAAGTGGCGTGCAAATGACATCCAAACTGTCAATGTTTTTTTAAGCTCATCCAAAACCCCAACTGAGATACATAGAGCAGTTCGAGGATTGGACTGTCTTAGCCATTGGAAAGGCTCAGAGTACAGAACCTTCTTTTTATATTTAAGTGTAGCAATTTTACACAAAGTTTTGAAACAAGACGCATTTCACCATTTTCTCGCGTTATTCTGTGCCATTACAATATGTTCAAGTGAGGAACATTTTCGGTATTTGTCTTTGGCGGAAGAACTATTAAAATATTTTGTTACACATTACAAAAGAATTTACGGTATTGACTACATAACAAGTAATGTTCACAACTTGATTCACGTTGTAGAGGAGGTTCGTCATTTTGGCAAGTTAGAAACGTTTAATGCGTACAAATTTGAAAATAAATTATATTTAATAAAAAACTTGCTAAGACAGGGTAATAAACCCCTTGCTCAAGTCGCCAAAAGACTTGGTGAGTACGAGCATATTGAGAACGAACAAAGTGCTGATCCACCAAAAACAAATAACCCATATGTAAAGAGAAATCTAAAGACTAACCATTTAATTCTGTATTTAAAGGATTTTGTCCTATCTACTAAAGCAGCAGACAGGTACTTTTTAACAACGAAAAAAGAAATTATGGAAGTTAACAGTATTACAGTTGAAAATAACCAAATTATTATTCAATGTTTCAAATTTAATGACTTACAAAATGTTTTTGATCTACCAATATACTCTTCATATCTGAATATATTCAAGAGCAACTCTGATTTTGGTTTGAGGACAGAATGCCATTGTTTCCCCTGCGATGTGAAATGTAAATTAGTTGTAACAAAATTCGATTCAGAATTGTATTTCATTCCCTTATTACACACTTTTTAAATAATCCTCAGATGTGTGTAGTATAACAATTAAATATAATTCTAATTCATGTTTAGTTTGGAGGTAATTGTAATTGCTTTTGCATTAAAAATAAAAGTGATCAGTTACAAATCAACTTGTTTTATTTGTATTCAAATACAATAAAAAATAACACGATAGTTATTTTCACCTGACTAGCTCGAAAAGCGCGCCTTTGTTGCTTAAAAACAGTGAGCAAAATCGACTATCACTGATTTTAAGCAGTAAAGGCGCGCTTTTCGAGCTACTGAGGTGAAAAATACATATTCTTACTTTATAACGTATTGCACGCTATTCAACTTCAGTCTCAATTATTAAAATATTAACACGGGCACTTGTTAGGACAATCTCAACTTTTATAGTCCTGATTTCCTTCTTGAAATATGAAGCAACATAACAAAATATTTTTTAATTAACTTTAATTACCAAGTCTTCACTTTTTTAATGTTAGTTACCTTAAAAATCAAATAAAACAATATTGGCATTGGTCATTTAACTTATTAATAACAAATTCAACAAATTATAGGATCACTAACACAGAATGAATGTGTCGTTATACAACAACATTGACATTAGTCAACTTATCAAATAAAAAAAAATTACCTTTAACCTTAGACCATACCCAAGCCTTTAACTATCACGGCGATACGGCACACCACTCATCACGTTTGGGGCGTAATAATCGTCGGTAAAAAGCGGATATAACCAAGCGACTTCTATTTCACAAATCACACTCGGGAATACCTCTGTCACCCCGTCGGGGTTTTATGTCGTGACGATATGTTGTTAATTCACACAAAAGGATCTACTGACTTGAACAGCGATTTAGCCCTTTAAAAGAACTATACAATTAAGATTACACCCTGTAGTTTTATTTTTATTTTTTAACATACAATTTTTTAATGTTTGGGAACGCAAAAGTGATTAGTACTTGTCTATACAAATATTTTGGCCACATATAAACGGGTGCTGTTTCCAGTTATGAAAAGCTTTAATGGCGTTAATCTGGCCAGTTAGCATAGTGTTTAAACGCGCGCGACGCGGCTTAGTTGAATCACAGGTGCGAGGAGCATGACATACTGTTTAATCGCAAAAACATCGTGTCACACTCCTCGCACTTGTGATTCAACTAAGTGCCGTCGCGCGCGATTAAACACTATGCTACGAGGGCAGGTGTAAACTTAGTTGTGTAGGTGCTATAAATAATCAATAATATAAATAGAGATCAAAAGGAAAATAAATTAATAAAACAATAAAAACATCGGTCAAGTGCGAGTTGCACACGCTGAGGTTATAAAAATAAAGTATACAATATAATGCACCTGAGACAAATGTACAGCATGAAAAGACCGACACGAATGCATAATCGTTTCAATCCACACATTTAAAAATTGTCATTAAAAATTTACAGCTATAAGATTAACAGAGGGATAGCTCCTCCTCATCCTCATCATCATTCTGAACAGGAACCATTCCTGTGTCCTGGCTCCAAATAACATTTTCTTGTGTTTCTACAATTTCAACTTCAAAACCAACGTTTTCTTCAAATTCCATAACCGGAGCTGTCCTACTCTGTTCATAATTTCGGCTTCTTTTTCTCGTAGTTGATGCGCGAACTTGGAGTGCGTCTTTTCTTTTATTCGCGTTTTTCAGAACGCTTTTGAAAAATTTTTCTACATCTTGCAGAGAAAACGAAGCGTCACAGGAAAGAATCAGCTCGAAAAAAAAGTTTATGGTATTTTTAAAGCTTTTAAATGGGACTTTTGGTGCTTCTCCCCGAGAGCCACCGGACCATGAGCATGTTGCTAGAAATTCTCTGGAAAACATCACATCCAACAAAAAAAAGGCACAAGTGCCGCCTTTTCCGCTGGAGCAAACAATGCTATATTTCTTTTTGAGCTCCATCTGGAAATCAATGTTTTCCAGATTTTTTTCTAGCATTGTCAGATGTTCGATACAACTGACCTTCTCGAATGAAATGGCTGAGCTGTCGGTATTGCTGTTTTTAAAAGCAACTGGTGTTTGTGTACTCGTACTCAGTGCTTTTTCCAGTTTTACTTGCATTTCAGCCAGGTGGTGCATGATCCTCTCTTGATTTTGCATTATGGTGTCTTGATTTTTTAATATACTGTCAAATTTTTTTGCTTGCATTTGTTCAACTTCACTTTCCATAACTAAGAAATTTTCAGCTTGTACTTGTGAAGTTGATGGTATTTCGATTTCTGCAGCGACAGACTGTGAGCTTGCCTAAAAAAAATTAAGGATGTGAGAAATTGTCCCTGGGCCATAGGATACCATACCTCCAAGCAATGGGAGGATGGAGTAGCTCCAACTGGAGAGCATACCATCCGCCTAATCCCTGCAGGCATACCACTCTATTATTCATTCATAGGCAGAGGTGACTTCTAATCCTACACAATCTTTGACTAAAGCATAAGTCTTGTGCTTTAGTGTAAGTACACAATGTACTCTATATAATCTGTTGTAATCTCCATTTCAAATGATTAAACAGGGTTATTGATAAGTAAGTAACTTATTTAACCTTTAATGCCTAATCCAAAATATCAAAATGTTAACTGTTACTAAGATCTAGTACCTAAATAAAATTTAAACTTTAAAATTCATTTAAAAAACAATAACCCTGTATTCAACCAGTATTCATTAAAATTTTTTGCTACTTCGAGAACATAGCAATAGTTTGTTAATGACAGCATTGGAAAAAATATCCAAGTAGCAAGAGCATTTAGCTGGGGTTGTTTGTCAACTTGTCCCACATTGAGCTCGGGATGAGTTGAAGATTTCCATCCATCAGCCTAGTTCGTCCACTGCTGGACATAAGCCTTTCCAGGACTTTGCCACTCCCGGCGGTCATACTGGAAGAATTGCCCATACTCACACACATGGGCATTATAGGGTTAAATAAGTTACTTAATACATCTTCTGTTGTTTATAGGACTGTGTTAAATACCCTGTAGATTTAGCTTCTCAAGGTCCTAGTTTAATTCACCTGGTAGCTAGTTATAACCAAGGTTATCATCCGTCCAGCTTTTTCTAATTACGTTAATTTTTTTTATAAAATATGAGTATTGAATTAGTCTTCAGTTTTTATTGAACTAAATTCAACTACCCCGCTGCACAATGTGCACTGCGTCTGGAATGATTTCATTTTTTGAATTAAATGTCCAGACTTTTTGAAACATCCAGCTTTTATCAGGATTTTTATAGTTAAAAAATTATATTATCCCCGGCGCAGCACACATTTTACAGAGATAGCGGGCTAGTTGTATGTGAACAACTAGACAGTGACTTTTCTAAACAGTGATGTTGATGTGGTGTAACAGTATTTATTTTATTTGACAGGACTAAATTTTATTTCAGCGTTCTGTGTTTTTCTTTCTGTATCGAAAAAACAAAGACAGGAAACTAAAATTAAGGCTAGTCCTGTCAAATTAGTTAAGTCGTCTTCTACCGAATCAACACTAATGTATTTTTTATGTATAGAGTTAAAATAGGTACACATGTAGGTACATGTACCATCGAAGAAATTGCCGCAGACCCACTTTTCGCTCTTATCACTATTGCAATACGGACGAAAAGTGGGTCTGCAGATTTTTCCTCGATAGTACCTATATGTATTAACTTACCATCTGTAAAGCTAAATTGTTGAAATATCCAATTTGTGGGTTGGGATCTTCATTTTCAGTGTCTGTGTTATTACACATTATATTAAGTTCAGCTTCTGCTGCCTCATAGCTCATCAAATTTGATCTTTTTACGGAGCATGGTAAGGTACTCTATCCACTTCCTGGTTTGGAATGGCCACTATGTACCAAATTCTCAGGCCTTTTTTTTGGCCAGTGCAGTATACCCTTGGATTCCCATCCTGCAGGACATATTGTAAGTTGTGGTTTGCCTCGCTCCACAGTCCTTACAATTTTGTATGACATGCTGAAACAAAAAAAAATAGTACCATATAGACATTCTGGCCCATTTTATTTAGGCTTCTATTTAGTTATCTTGTTTAACAGCTTTGTATTCGGTACCATGATTCGCACATAGAAGAGTGCGTTATAGGTAGTAAAAACACCACAAACGATTTCTGCTGGTTTTAGTTACACACTAGAAAAAACAGTTTTGTATGTGTGCAAAGCATAGATATCATATTAATATTATTAGGTAGGGTTCCTAATTGCTGGGGTAAAGGTAAAAATTAACTATTACCCATTCCACAACCACCCGAGTGAAAACAAACAGCTCCAACAATTCTTGAAGTCATTTAGAAATGCAACATTCACTTTGGACACCTAAAATTATAAGACCAGTAAACTCTTCACTTTGACAAATTTGTCGTCATATTGCATGTAATTTTTTGTTTTCTGGGTAATAGAGTTCTTCTGAATGACTTTTAAAGCCTTTTAATTATGGTAATAATGATACATAAACAAAAAAATATCCTTTACCACATAAATAAACTGACTTTACAAAGTGGCCGTTCCAAAACAATAAGTAAATAGATTTCGTCTCAGTCCTATCTCTTTCACTTTTACAAAGTAAACTTTACATTTCCTTATCTAAAGCTACCTTATAAAGTCTTGAGTTCTTAAATCGGTCAGAGTGTGGATAAGGGGGGCATGATACCGCTTGCTTGCAATGTCACATAAGTCACAAGATTAAGTATTAAATACTGGAATACTGCTACCTTATCGACACTCTAATCAACATACAAAGTAAATTTACCTTGAAAATATCTGCTGATGTTTGATCGGGTTAAGAACAATACTGTCCAAAGAACCAGTTGCCGCTGCTTGAAATCTTAATACAAAATTTTAAACCTGAAATTTTCAAAAGTTTCTTTTACTTCTCAAAATCTCCTTCATAAGTACACGAAAGGGTAGGTATTTTTAAAGAATCTACTGAAAACCAAGAAAACCGGCATTTAAAGCACTGTCCACTGTTTACCTACTACTTAAATGGATTTAAACATTATTTGTGGATAAAACACGGTAAAAAGGATCATACCTTTTTTATGTAAGTTCCTAGCGTTTTCAGAGAAATGAACAATATAAATATAGGTGCATAAATAAAACAATTTTTCCCTCTGCATACAAAAACAAATAAAACATTACAAGAAAAGGACACGGTATGTTCCGATTTGCGTGACGCACGACGTACCTACCAATCTAACTGTGTAGTCTCGGAGTCCCCTGAGTGATTGTCGATTTAATGTTTCAACATGGTATGCACTGTGCTTAGTGCTTAGACCATACATACTCTGAGGGTTAGTGCGTTTCATAGAATAGGTCTTACGCCGCAATGTTATATGCTTTTCTAACACAATTCCATCTTTGATCAAACGTCGTCTATAATCACTCAGTGACTTTATAAAGTACTTACATATAAATAAATTACATGCAGAAGAAAAATACCACTTACGTACCTTATCTAAAATAATATATAACACGAAAAATTGGTATTCAATATTATTTACTAGCGTGCTCGAATATTCTTATAATTTCCCACATCACGAATCGCCTTTTGATTGGCGGAACAGTGCCTGGTTCGCTAGCAACATATATTCCAAAGGTCTTATTCGAGGCCTCCAATGTTTTTGAATGTTCTATTGGATCATTTCCTGTTTGGCTACTACCATCTTTCATCAGTACTGATCTTGGATTTACTGCACTGGGACTAATATTATGTTGAGATTCGTCCCAATTTTGCGCAAGCTGTTCATATTCAAACGCATTCCGATGGTCATCATTATGCGTTTCGAGATTACTATTTTCTTTATTATCTGAAAAAATTATCTATTGTTGAATTGAATCATATCATCCAGCGGACCTATTATGTATAGTACCTACCTGGCAGAAAATAATGCACTTCGGCTATTTTCGGCTACGTAGAGCGTCGTCTCTATCACCGGACTGTTTAGTGCTTCGTACGACAGAGACAACAATTTGACAAGATGTGCATTATTTACTGCCGGGACCTGTTATATCTTTAAATCAGTTAGAAACTGGGGGCCTATCATCAAAAACATAGATAAAACTGGACTTTCAAAATTGCTTTCAATGAGTATGAACTATTTACGAACTGTGACGTCACCTGAAGTGCAAACAAATCCTTAGACAATTGGAATTCGATAGTAACTATATCTATGTTTTTGATGAAAGGCACCCAGATGGCAACCGATTCAAAGATACGTAATGAGCTCGAGTGCTACATTAGATTTTTATGAAAATCAACTGCGTTAAAAATCAATAAAGAGTAGTAAAATTATTTTTTCAATATTTCAAAAAATTACGAAATTATTGGCAATCAAAGTAAGCTTAACGGCATGTCGCGTGACGTCATCTGACACGATTTCATACTAAAAGTGATAAATATTGCTATCGCTAATTTCGGTAATAATAAACATTTTTCAAACATTTTAAAAAGCTCGCGTCCATTGGCCCACAGTATGCTACATAATATTAACGAGTTGATACGATTTATCGTCACGTTAAGCCTCCCCAAGGTGTTGTCGGAGGTGTCGAGGTGTTACTAGTGTGAACTGTAAAATAACTGTAAAATACAACTCACAGTCCACACCCGGAACACCAACATTTCACTGACTATTACTCCTGCCCATCGTGATGGGTGGTGACTGGTTAGCCCTATCGCCGTTCTGCGGGAACTAATTAGTAAGGGTGTTAGAGTTGTTTAGGCCACCGTAAAGGCTATGGCATGGCTTAACGACCATTATCATTCAATACAAGCTGGGACTAACTGCTTTACGTGCTATCCGAGGCATGGAGGGGCCCAGAAGATAATGCCACTACTGGTAATTTCTCCAAGCACAAATCAATCAGAAATAAATTCTCAAATAATGTCGCGGATGGCATTCTAACTTATATCCCTGCCCTGCTAATCGCGGGCCGAGTTGGTTGTTTCTTTAACATATGTTTAATTAAGATTACGAAAAGATTAATAGATGGCGCTGAAAAGTATGAAATCAAAATATCACTTTATTGTTTTACCTTGCAAATTACTGAACTTAACCTTCTTTTTTTGTTCCGGGGAGTCCTCCAAACTATTTGATCTATAAAAATTATTCTGAGTAGAGTCATCGTCACTATTTGATACGTACGAATGTCTTCTTTTTTCTGTAAACGATAAAAATAATAGTAAATGACAAGTTGTGACGTATATGGCGACTCCGTCCGATAAATTAGCAACTCGAGTCATGATAGTTGAAATTTCGAACAAAGCCATGTTAAAACAAAGTTCACAGCTCGCACTGCAACGTGACTGTTACGTCAGTCACCGCGGCTAACAAGTGCGGAAATAGTGTGTTATGTTTTATACAAAATAAAATAAAATCCCAAGTACTGAGAAAACCATATCATTTTCATTTTATATTAATTTGTCTGGAAATTTATAATTGTTTATACTGTTTTGATAAAAACTGCAGCAGTCATATGAAACAAGTGGACAAAAATTCAAGATAGGGTTAACTTGGAATTTTCTGGCTTCATTTTTGTATATTAAAATAAAATTCAGGAAAAACTACATCACTATTTGTATCATGTAGATTACTATGTACTTTTCTTCTTTTAAAAAATAATTTAGTTAACGTGTAAAATTGTTACAAAGTTACACCGTTCAAGGTCGTTGGCATTGGGAGAAGCCTTTATACAAAATTTAGTTCATGTTTCTTTTTCCAAATAAATTTTCGTATTGCTAATAAGTCTTAACTAGTTTCAATACATAGTTATCATAGTTATTACTAGGATTGAAACTTACCCGCCATAATAAAACTTGTCAAACTTTGGATTTTTATAATTTGCGTTTTTTCTGTAAAAAAAAACATGCGTCAAGTTAATAATATGTACTAGGAAACTGTTTTTTTTTTTGTATTGAGGTGTGCTCCTAATAATGTATGTCAAAATTATTCTGTTTTGTTTCTATGCATGAATCGCGTCGCTGAACTTTGACTAAACTGATTTCTTTGCTTTATCCGTCAACAAACTGATGCATTAACGCTCAAAACGGAACGCGGCCAAAACGGAACAGGGCTGCCAGATAGGAAAAGCTTGTGATTACCTCTCTTTGACATCGGTGTTTAACTTTAGACAGTGTTTTAATCTGTTGTTGTCGCCTTTTCTTTCATATTGAAAAGAGTGACCGCAACAGATTTAAACAATGTCTAAAGTTAAACACCGTTTTGTAGTTACACCGTAAATTTTTAATTATCAAACGTAACAACTCTACCTACTTTTTGATATTGCAAAAACTTATGCTATGCTATGTAGTCTGCGGTACATAATGGGGCACATTTTAATTTCTAGAAAAAAATAAAATTATTTGTTTGTTTCCATTACTTTCTACCGTACCCTAAAAATTGATGATCAACTGCTGTCAAGGCCATATTTTGGCAACATACACCGCTGTTGCATTGCTTTAAAACTTAGCCTTCTACGGCCCTTCTACGGCCCTTCTACGGCTCATATGCGTCCTAATGACGTACAAAATGCTCAGAGAAGTTACAAATTACCAAGAAATATTTCGCCATTGTTATTTTTATTCTATTGAGTTGATCCATCGAAATATGATTTAGTTACAGATATTTATGACAAAGAACGAAAGATTTTATAAAAAGAATGAGGGAGTAGGTACATTGTTGCTGATAATTTAGAAAATAACAAAAAATATAACCTAACCTACGCACATTTCTCGAATTTTTAATCTCATTTCACATTATTAGGAAGGCGCATTAAAAACGAAATGAAAACATATGTACAGAACACCAGTAAAATTATCTTCGCAAAAGAATTTCACTCACAACACACATAAGAAGGTAAAAATAACTTACCGTTTATTTGCTGTTTATTTTTGTCTCGTATCTTTCACAGATTTATTTGTATCTTGCACCATTTGACGTTTTCAAATGAAAGAGTTCACACATTAAACAATTTAAGGAAAAAAAAGAGATGGAATATGACTCAAATCGCAAATAGAAATTCAAGGTAGTTAGTGGATCTCCAATGACGTATAAATCGCTCTTGTATCGCTCTTTAGACGCCTCGGAGGGTATAAATCGCTATTGTAACCCTCTTGTATGGATGAAATCGCAAATAGAAATTCAAGGTAGTTAGTGGACTCCCAATGACGTATAAATCGCTCTTGTATCGCTTTTTAGACTCCTCAGTGGGTATAAATCGCTATTGTAACCCTCTTGTATGAACGAAATCGCAAATAGAAATTAAAGGTAGTTAGTGGACCCGGAATGGTGTATAAATCGCTCTTGTATCGCTTTTTAAGCCCCTCGGTGTGTATAAATCGCTTTTGTAACCCTCTTGTATTGACGAATGCCGCTTAATTTGTGCCCAAATGGACATATAGCGGAGGTATAGCGGGAATATATCTGGATATAAAGCCAGTTCGTATTTCGTCAATACTTAACGGCTTACGCTCTATCGCTCTTGTATTTCTCAGTTTTGTTAGTTGGGCATTGACAAGCCTAAACTAAATTTGGTTAAGACTATTGATTACTTTAAAAAAAAACACATAAAAGCGAAAATGAGCGAAGCTAAGCGGAGCATGTTAGCGTGCTTGTGATAATAAATTCAGGAGCCAAGTGTAGCGGAATAGAGCAGAACTCTTTTAGTTTTTAAGTGTCTATAAAACTTCAATGGATAAATCAACTTGACCAAAAACCGGGGAAGACTGTAAGTTGGCGAGTTAATTTGGCTTACAATAGGTCGGTGATATGGTTCACATAATAATATAGTCAACAACAATCACACGTGAGTGTAAAATAATAGCTCATGCGTAGTAACTGATCTCAACATAAAGCACGCTAGAATGTTTTACGTTTTAAAAATTATTTATTTTCAACTTGATTAATTATTTTTATGTGAAACACGTACTTTTTGAGAGCGCGCGATTCTTCGTATGTCGTTAAACTTCGCCGAGTTCAATTCTACTTGATCCCAAATTACATGCTTAATTTCAGGTATTAGAAAGATAACAGGAGTTCCCCCACTCCACTCCACTCCAACCTAAAAATAAAACTATATACGCCAACACGCTCCTCCTCACTTCGTTGTCGTCGCACGTATTTCGGTAAATCGTAAATCAAACTGTTCCAATTCAGGCCAACGGAGTAGTCAAAGAATATGCCTATATTTTTTAAGAAGATAAAGATGTTTGACTATAAAGTTAAGTCCATCCTAGGTTTGCCTTAAAATACGCCCGTTAAAGGCCGAAACTAAAATATATTTCTGGGTTTGATGAAAGTAGTAAGTCAAACTTAGGATATGGATTCCACAGAGAGACAACACAACGGGATTTAATTTTAACTATGACATATATATTTCTATTTAATATATTTTGATATATTTCTAGAACCCGGTTCTTTTTGAAGAGACTTCAAAGCTTATTCCATCTAACGCAGTGGTGATAGAAGTAGCACCCCACGGTCTTCTGCAGGCCATCCTTAAACGATCGTTGCCATCGACTTGTGTAAATATACCGTTAACTCGACGTGGTCATCACGACAATGCTCTATTCTTACTCGAAGCTATTGGCACGTAAGTAATCACATATTATATATTGTTCTTTTTTTGATTATTATCGCCTTGATGGTAAAAAGATCCGAGACATAAAATCACTGTTTTGACAAAAACGTATTTTTAGTTAAGCTTATTCAGTCAATGGTATAAAATAACTTTTACTATAAAACCAACACAGAAACCACAAAAAATAAATCTGCCCTTCTGAAAATATCGGCCGAGCGGCATTGCATTTTTATATGACACTGTTAATTCTTTTTATATGATTCGATCTTTCTGTTATGTACACGTTGTATTTGTGTATACTTTAATACAAAAATCCTTCTTTCCGTCGTAAAAGTTAAATTTTTTCTTCTAGTGAGATGAAATTTTCAGGAAATATTTTTATAACCAGATACATTTTAAATTGTGTCATAAAAAGCTAAATACTTTTTAAAAACTCTTGACCGTCTCGTTAAATTTATATTAATATAAATATAATGAAAATTTACATGTTTATGTTTTACAATGGATAAAACTCGTTTGTTTTACTGTGCATGAAGGTACAGGTCGAACTTTCTGTAAGATTATGACTCATATAAGGACTAACTCCGAGCACAGCAGCTTCTGCAGCACTATCTGAAAATTTTACGAGGCAGATCATTGGAAGCTTTTTTCAAGTTAACAAGGTCGAACCGCCAATAGAAAATTCGTTTTTTCCAAGTCGGCATGTCACCATAACTTAATTTACCAAAACTTGTGGCTTGGGTCTTATCAACTCCAAGGCGACAATTTATTCTTTTTACCTGGTTTTTAAATTTTTATATAATTTACCACATCATATTGCTTATTTCAGGTTGTATGTGCAAGGTTATAATCCCAAGGTAAAAGCTCTTTATCCAAAAATTGAGTATCCAGTTTCATCTGGAACGCCAATGTTATCTCACCTTGTCGAGTGGGTTCACCAAGAAAACTGGTATGTACATTTTACAGTTGTATCTCAGAATCTTCAACTGAGTTAGAATTTGGCCAATAAAAAAATCTATAAATAACGTTGGGAAAAATATAAATCATATTTTATTAGGGTAACCGCGGAACAAAGATATTTCTGACTAATAAAATTCTTGGATTCTTTTCTATCTGTCTGTTTGTTTGTCCGAGTATTAAATCTTGGGACTTTGTAGTCCCGGATCTTTGGGAGACGTGCATGGAGCCGAAGCCAACACGTAGAAGCCCTTTAAACAATTTTATCTAAATATGATGTGACACCAACCGACGATTAACCCTGTACGCACTGTAGGAGTGCACTCAAGGCCAACCCCCGGTCAGAGTAGGACTATTGTAAGGAACGAAAACAAAAGAAACTAGACTATTGGATTGAGGTGCTAGTGGACCGGATATCCGGGACTATGGAAGGAACTAAAGCGCCTGCCCGACACAAATAATAATACGAAATCGTTAGTAACACGAAAAAATTGGCAGGCGGAGACTCGCCAACTCAATTAAATGGGCCTACAGAACGGTCGCTCACACAGTAAAACGAGGGGGCAACATTTGCTGAACGGCTAAAGGGTGGAGAGGTGTCACTGGACTTTGAACAACGATTACTTGCACCCTGAGGGTTCAGCATCTCGTGCCCACTCGCCACTTACATTTCACATCCACCCTTCGAGCATATAGCTCTTTGCTACTCCACTCTGACCAGCCTCCTGGTCAGCAAGCCAAAGGGGGGTCTGTTCCTCATCATTGTTAACTTGAGCTGGCCAACAAAGGCAAGCCGAAGATCAGGTACAGGGCCTTCCCCTGGGAGCACGTTTGGGTCCGTGGGGTCGCTTACTGCCCAACAGCTTGCCTCAAGCTGTCCTGCCTTGTGCCATTGACCTGTTAGCCGTGCAAGTTTTGTAAACGTTGCCGGCCTCTCACGTGGCCTGATGTTTGGCTCGGACGTAGGGTTGGATTGTGAGAGGCTTATTATTATTGTTTTTAAAAACTCGTCTCTCCCTCTTGGCCAAAATAATTTAAAGAGAAAGAGACGGTACATCCCTCGGCAGATGCACAGTCGACCGAGGTTCGGAGCCCCATGGAAAGAAACCGGCAAACGATGCGAGCAGTATCAAGCAGAACCGCCTTCTGCATCCGCGCTGGAAGCAAACTGCCATGGAATCCCAACCGTCTCAGGTTGCTTTCGAGGCTGGTTGGTATTAACCCATTCGCGGATAAAACAACTGGGATTATTTCGGTGGATGCCACGCCCCACATGTCGGTAACCTCGTGCACCAGGTCAAGATACTTCCTCCTCTTCTCGGTTTTGGCTTTCACGAGGTTCTCATCGTGTGGGATTGTGATATCCACCAAAGACACCCGAGACTACGCCCGGTCCATCAACACGATGTCAGGTTTATTCATGAGAATAGTCCTATCCGCGATGACAGACCAATCCCAGTAGACCTTGGCGCGGTCGTTTTCTGGTACTGGCGCCGGTGAGTACCTTCAATATGGCACCTGCCGATTTACGAGGCCGTACTTGTGGGCGAGTTCTTGATGAAGGATTTTGGCCACTTGGTTGTGTCTGTGCAGATACTCAGTTTTGGGAAGAGCGGAAGAACCGGAAATAACATGTCGAAGAGATTCTACAGGATGGGCACATGCCTGGCAGATGTCGTGGGTCCCATCCTTAATAATGTATTTCCGGTAGTTACGCGTCTTAATCACCTGATCTTGTATAACACAGACAAAACCATTGGTTTCCCCGAAGAGGTCACCAAAGCGCAGCCAATGCAGGGAGGTTTTTTTGTCAACGTAAGGCTCGTGAAAGGCCTTATGAAACCTCCCGTGCAATTCCTTTTCTCGCCACACAGACTCTCGTTCAGCGGTGCTAAGTACAACTGGGTCAAGTCATTCCTCGCTGGCTAAGGACAAAGTTGTGGGACTTTTCGTTTTCAACAAGTTATAATTCCTGAGACTGCATATTTCACGGTTACAAGATACAATATACAAGATCATTTATTTGCAATAAAGCCATACAAAAGTTATGTACTAAGGCATGCAAAATACATTGGTAAAATAAAAATAACACAGAAACTAAAACTAATTATCGGAAAATAAAATATTAATAAGATAAATTGAAATACATCAACAAAAAAAAATGAATATTATTTAGAACTTAACAATAAATTAAATTAATGAATTATAAATAAATTGATTAAATTAAGAGATTACATCAACTTATTAACTTATACTTACTTTAATAACTAAAAAATTATTCCCTACATGCATAATACTCGGACAAATTATAAAAAGGTCTATCCAGTAGATACGTTCTAAGGTTTCTTGAAAATTCGTTAACATTATTACTGTCTTTTATGGTTTTATTAAGTTTGTTGAAAATTTTCAGTCCTGAGTAATTTATATTTTGTTGAAATACACCATAATTTGGGTGAGGCAAAACTAAATGTTTATTATTTCTTAAGAAATGGGTTTGAGTGTCACTGACCTTTTTATAATCACTTAGGGATTTAAAAATGTTTATTGATACTAAATAGATATACAAACAAGTAACTGTTAATATTTTATGTTTTATAAATAAAGGTTTACAATGTTCCCGGAAATTTGCGCTATCGATTATACGCACTTCTTTTTTTTGTAGAATTAGAATGTCCTTAATTTGTTTTGAATATATTGTGCATAGCCTCGGCGTTTAAAAGGCCTCGATTACCACACTTCCACGGGAGATACAGTTTCATGACTGACGATCTCGGATGATGCATCGTATGAAGGGTCAGGGTTGAGCGGAATTTTCTGTCCAGAGCATCTAGTTTGGTCAGAGTCCATCTGAACACTCCGAATGTGTACATGAGAACAGGCATGACCCAAGCATTATAAGCTCGTACCTTATTTCCACCCGACAAAAAGCTCTCAAGCACTTTTGTCAGGCGATTATAAAATACCCCACAAACGGGTTCTTCATGTCTGCTTCATCCACACCGATTATTTGGGACATGCCCAGATACCGGTATATTTCAGTCTCGGAAAGGGATTTCAATCGATTGGAACCGACATCGACTCCATCGGAGCGAACAACAATAACAAGGATAGTACTCCATTGCCCCATACATGCTTCAAGGAAGTGTCAAACTGTATTGTCGACTTTGTATCGCTCAAGGACCCTTAGGAGCCACAAGTGCGGGACCGAGTCAAAAGCCTTTTTGTAGTCCAGGCGGCGGAGAAGTTCCGACGGTTGCATCTGACCAGTTTGCCAGCGACCGCGTCAATGAGGAGCAGCTCCTTGCTACCGCGGCTACCACCCCTACATCCGTTCTGATTATTCGAGATTGCATTGATAAATAATAGCATTATAGCGGCTTGTTTTTTGGTGCCTTAATGTTGCTATGGCATCTATATTGTTGTTATTTTAATTTTAGCATTATTTACTATAATGCTTGTAGGGCTCCGTACCTGTATTGTGAGGTAAAATGGAAGCCTTTGGAACGGAACGGAGTCCGTCTCGCAATTGGCCAAATTAATATATTTGTGTTGACGTACAGTTTTTTCACATCTTTTTCAATTATTTTTTCATATTTTTTACAATAATTTTTTCTCATTTTATTTCGTAGGTTAATACCACTTTTTATCGCTGCTAGCCGAATAACAGCTGCTGTTATCAATTACATCATCTCAGTGCATGATAACGAATACAGCTTTTTGAGGGGGAATGTGCATGAAGGTAGTAATATAATTAAAATCGGTTGAAATAAATATCTTTTTTACTATTAATAACTATCTCTAAATAATTTACTTAAAACTCATTGTAGCATAATGTTATATTTATTTTTAAATAAAAATTATGATAATTTTTGCATAATTAACTTAGTACTTTTCTTTACTTTGGTACTTTTCTTTTTCTCAGAAAAAACTTTTTACCCGTTCAGTGGAGCACTTGTCTGTGTATGGGACACCCTCGTTATGTCTGTTGGCGCCATGCGAAACGAACTATCGGTGGAATTTAAAAACTTGTATTTTCATGAACAGCCAATATTGAATGACGATACGCTCTTGCGACTCACTGTTCAGATAAATAAAGGAAATGGGTATTTTGAGGTATGTCAATCTTTTACCCAGCCACGAATAAGTATTTTATAGGTGATACCTAGATGAAAAAATGGACTCAAAGTTTAATATATAATGAAAGTTTATTCTGTAGCAATTAAAGAAAATACAATCTGTTATTTAATTTAATAGTTGACGAATTCATGCTGAGAATGAAATTTAGTTACGATATCATTCTTTTTCAAGGTGATGAATGACAAAAAAAAAGTTATGGATGGCTACGTATATTGTACAAAAGTCCGACGACGATCACAAAAATCGATGTCACATGATGAACCTGCCATTGAAATGATTTTGAATGAACAACATGTCTACAAATTATTTACCGAACGTGGATCTAATTACAGGTAAGATCAAATTAATCATCATCATGATGATTCATTTTATGAAACAGAATTATTTAAACAAAATGTAGAATTTATTTTACTAGATAATTTAAATTTTCTTTTCAGTGGTGAATTTAAGAGCATTAAAAGATTGAATGAGGAGATGACACAAGCAGAGGTGTCGTGGACCGGTAACTGGGTCACATTACTTGATTCTATGCTGCAGCTAAACGCACTTCGCAGGGATTATGATGGAATCACTGTCCCTCGGTTCATCCGTCGAATACATATAACAAATTTTCAGCATGATAAATGTCAAAAGACAATTGAAGCCCGTCTCTTAAACACAAACGGTGTTAGGTAAGTATAGCACTTGTGTACTTTAGAAACAAATACGGACGAAACAAAAATGAAAAGAAAAACTTACAAACCGAAAAAGAACAAAATGCTTTTAATCCGCACGTTTTGAACCAGGGATCTCTTGCAAGACAGGCAAAGCAAACGCTTTATCAATTGAGTTACTGGCGTCCTTAACAAATAATGCAATCTTGTACGAAGAAATACGAAAAATGTGATTTCCTCGTGAAAACTCGCAGAAAACAACTTTGCACAGAGATGAGACCTCGTTAGCACACAAAAAAATATTAATAAAAAAAGAAACATGACATTAAGTAAACGTTTTTAGTGCTTGAATAAAATCCAAGAATATAATACATAATTCAGTGGTGAAATGATAAAATTTATGAAAAGGGAAGCCCGAGTAAAAAGGTCGGCCCATATTAAAAACCATTTTTTGTTTTCATAATTAAGTTTTGAAGAACACTTGTACTGGGTTTCAACAGAAAGTCAGTCAAACAACAATCTAAGCATTTTAACTTCCTTATTAATATGTTCTGTGCTTTTAACAGACGTTGCAAAATGAGAATATCTACCTACTATTGAAAATGTTAATATCCGGGTTTTTCATTATTAATTCGTCAAGTTGGGGGACATTCTAAATAATTTGGTTTGTTTATTTTATAAAATGTCATAAGAATGTTTTATATGGTTTCAGGAAATCACTATACACAATTTTATCAACATGTATTTAGCCGTTCTACAGAATTACGCTTCAGATCTATCCCACAGGATCCGTGCATTTTTTCGGGATAAAAAGTAGCCAATTACGCTCTTCGGCCCATAAACTATCTCTATGCAAACAATTACGTCGATCCGTTGCTCCTTTGCTGCGTGAAAGAAAGACAAACCATCATATACACTTTCGCATTTATAATAACAGTTGGGAGTGGGAATTTCAGGACCTAGGAAATCTCTATAGAAAATTTCATCAATATCTGTTTAGCCGTTTTACAGAATTACGCTTCAGATCTATCCCACAGGAACCGTGCATTTTTTCAAAAGTAGCCTATGTTACTCCATAAACTATCTCTATGCAAAAACTCACGTCGATCCATTGCGCCGTAGCTGCGTGAAAAAAAGAAAAACCAAGAAACCAACAAACCAACAGAAACTAACAACACACACTTTCGCATTTATAATAACAGTGGGGAAATGGGAATGGGGATAATTTTTATTTATGCTTGTGAGTTTAAACTAAATAATGTATTTCAGATGCGGAGCTGTTGTAATGGAAGATATCCAAATGAAAGTTCTTCCATCAGTTTGTCCTCGGCCAATTCTTTTGAAAGAGTTGAAGGTTTCAGTTATACGATCAAACGACATTGAGGTAATCAAATAATCTTATATTTTAGTGAGTTGGAATAATAAATGTTAAAGACAGATAAACTTACATCTTTGTATTGAATTGTCTTTTTTCTTTTGACACATTTCAAGGTGAATTTATCTGTTTTTTTGGAGTCCGTCACAGGTAGCAATATAATCTCCGACAAAACAAAGACATCACCGTAAGGTCATTTTAGGGCCCGTACTTTATTTTTCGAATATCTTTGTCACACTGACGCTTTTGTATCTGGTACTCAACGGAACGTCCCTGTAACGTTTATTTAGGATAATTTTTCCTGTCCTATGTTGGTCATGTCCAATTAGTCCAACTGTGGAATGCTCTTCCATTTAGTAATCGCGACTGTCTTACTATCGGTTCCTTTAAGAAAAAGCTTAAGGCGTATGACCACGTATGATGTGTGTCGGTACAAATGTCAACGGAAACGCCATTGAAATAATGTTCAGTTCAGCGTGCCTTGAAAAGTGGCTGTTACGACAACCACTGCGTCTCCAGCTAGCGCAAAATAGGAGAAAATAATACTTTTCACTCGGGCGCCATGAAAGGAAAAAAAATTTGAACTTAACTTTTTTAGATCTAAAAATTTCCTATAATTTGGTGAAATAATAATTAAAATCGCGTTAGGCGTTTGGAAGGAGTAAGAGAATTCTTGTGTTAATCATGTAAAACTTTCGATGACTTTCGATTTTTTTTGTCAAAACCAACAATAGAAAAACAGTTTATGAAACTTAAAATTTATTTTTGACTCTATAATGCCTATCATATATTTTTATGAAAGTTTTTAGACTACCCATGTGGGAGGAGTAGGCCTTCAAAGACAGGTCCAAATTGCAATTGGCGTATCCATTCGCCTTAAAGAACACTACCTTTTACTATCTGAATAGATACATATTAAATATATATTGATGTTTGTGTAGTTTATTACACACTATGTATATTTAAAATATTTTATTATACTTGTATAATAATTTGTATATTTTTCTTTTCTGTGTACAGGTGTATGATTACTTCGTTTCCGTTACTAGTTCCTATTATGATGGTTTTGCTGTCATAAATCTCTATTGAGAGACAAACTCGTCAATATGCATCTCTTTTCACTGTAGTTTTGTTAATGTTTGTACAATGAAGAATATAAAACTACAATAATGAAAATCATGGGTTAAAGTCTTAAAGATATTAGTTAAAAAAATCAGTTTCAAATTTTATTGTCTAATATGACATCACAAAAAAAATGTACATTGTACCATATACATATAAGTAAATTTGTTGACAGAAATCAACAGAACAAGAGTTCTCAGGTGAATCTGAAAAGTTCGTCACAGGCACTAAGCAAAGCGTTAAATTACGAAGCACACGATCCGGAAATCTTAAAAATCTGTTTTGGGAAGTAGTTCCCGAAATTAAACAAAATTCACCATCAGTCACGGTAAAAACGGTTGCTTTTCTTACAAAACATCTTTATAATTACTTATTGTGATAAATTAATAGATCTGGAAATGCAGGTCCACTACGCTGGTTTAAATGTTTGTGATGCCAAAAAAGCTTCGGGTCTTATTCCAATAATAAATACTGAAATAGATGGCTACGGAATGGACTTTAGTGGAATAACTCAAAGGCAAGTAACATGAGCTACACAGATCAGCTACAGCAAATTTAAACAATCATAACTTGGATATTTTACAGTGGTGAACGTGTGATGGGTGTGATACGTAGTGGAGCTGCATCTACTCAAGTGGCTGCAGAACCCTCGATGTTGTGGCCTGTGCCAGCACATTGGACCTTGGAAGATGCTGCTACAGTACCTTTGCCTTATACCCACGCTTTCTATTGTCTAGTAAGTTCTTACTTTACTGCTGTCTATGTTATTTTAGATTTGCTTTTTAAAGGAATTTCAGCGGGAACACTAAGGAATATGAAAAAATACGCAAAAAGGCATACCATCTACCTCTTTTTCCATTAAATAACACACGGTTTATGATATGGTGATTAAATCTACATTATTCTATTACTGTTATTGATCCAAAATCCAAACTATTTTTCAAATAAAACAAAAATCTACGCCCTTGGCTCTTCTCCAGATGCCACTGGCAACAAAGCAGAGCCGGTAGGGCACCTCTAACCTTTTATAATAGAGGACGAAGTCGGTTTTGCTCTGAGCAAAATTAAAAGTGGGAATGCATCCGGTGAGGATGAAGTATATGTGGACATGCTGCATACATTACTGGTCTTCCCCGTAAAAAACGAAACTTTTTAACATGGTCCTGAATAGTAGCATCGCATCAAAAGCCTGAAACAATGCTATGGTAATCATTATTTTTCAGAGTCGATACTCAACAATGGACCACATCCTTACTTTCAAGCAACTGATGGAGAAGTGCAAGGAGTACAACAGGTCCTTGTGTTTTGCCTTTGTCGATTACGAAAAAGCTTTTAACAGTGTCAAACACTGGGCTGTGTTTCACTCACTCCATCGTTGCAATATTGAAAAAAGTTATGTGGATATCAAATAAATAAGTAAATGGGAATGCACAGACTAAACGATCCCGTGTGTATTAAACTGGGCGTACGACAGGAAGATACATTTCACCCAAGCTCCTCACAAATATCTTAGAAGAGGAAGTTAAGACTAAACTGGGGTACAATAAGTGTCAATATTAACGGTGCTCGCTTATCGCACTTGGGTTTTGCAAACGTAAGGATGAACATGTCCAAGATGAAGATTATTACTAGTAATTCTACCAGTCTGCCCAACATCAGTGTATGTCATGCAATGTTGGGCTTGAGACGACAAGTGAAACAACCAAGATTCGAATAGATACTGACACACAGTCACCACATTTATTGGGTTAAATAAGTCTTATATACTAATGCATACAATAATATAGTCGAGGGGTTACACGTGTATTGGTAGGTATGATTCATAGCTACTTGGGTGGTTGATGTTTACAGTTGGATCATGTTGTATGGAGTCTTGTTACAACCTAGACTTCCAAATATGGATAGATCTCCTGTTACATTCTTGTTATTGTTTGGCTTCTTATTACAATGTTTACATTCCTTTAGCTTCATATTACAATAACATCTCAAATTAATAGGTTTCCAATTATATCTCATATTTCATTATTTATCTTTATCTATACCTACATACCACACTACAGTCATATAGGTGGTAGAAGAGTACATCTACCTTGGGCTTTGTTTATCATTTGGTGGTGAATCTCACTTAAAAGAGATCGCAAGACGAATTCTTAAAAAAACTGGAAGATGTCTTTAGAGCAAAAATCCCGCAATGTCTCAAGACGTTCAACGTTCAACCAGTGTGTCCTGTCTATCCTTACTAATGGTGCCTAAACATGGATGCCGATTAAAGCTCACATCCACAAAATAAAAGTGGCACAGAGGGCTATGGAGTGAGCTACGCTATATCTCACTTGTCACGCGGGCTTTCATGTGAAAAACCATCAGAACAGCTCGAAAACGATTAAAAACTTGTGTTGAATACTTGTTTACTATCGTAATTTTGCGACAACTGACTGACTGACAACTAATATTTTTCTTTGCTTAAAACAACGTGAACCAAACCGACCAAGCAATCACAAACCATCAGCGAGTGAGAAATACTTTCTATTGCTATAATGAAATATGTGATGCCTGCTTGCGACGTAACCTGCACAACATTCGCATAATTGCAAAACATTCGTATCCCTGTATGTGAATATCAATGTTAATACGAATGTTTAAAATTATGTGAATCATTCGCTTATGCGAATGCGAATGCGAACATTTGTAACATCCCTGGTCTAAATATACAGTGATCGGCTAATTAGGCCTGCATTGTTTTATTATATTAATGAAATGTGCTTACGACACTACATGATACCGCTTTTAAATATAAATATGCAATTTTTTTTAAACTAATTAAACAATTCAAAGCTTTTATGTTTAGGACATACCTACTCACCATCATCAAAACAATGTTGCAACAGGCATTCTTACTAGAAGGAATTTTTTTTTTGTTTTGGTTTTTTACTGAGAAAGAAGATATGTAGAAAATATTAATATAGTTTTATTCTGAAGTATCATTTAAATATTTGAATGTTTGTTGCCTTTTATAAAATAAGTTTGGTAGTTATCTGTTTTATGTTTTTCCCTTTTTTTCATTTATTTCTAAGTGAGCAATTCCAAAATTTTATAATAAATTATCCCATAAAATAATTTAATATTTCCATACAAAAATATGATGAACTCATAGACTGGCTAGGTCAAACTTTGAGACAAAACACCTGGTAGTACATAATTATATAGCTCATTACCTATCCATTGCCACCAATCATAAACTAGCTTCATTCATTCAGTTTTGTGCATCACTAAAATAATGTGGTACTTCATGCCCAACCTACAGGGCGTCAAATATGAACTGACACGTGGGATGACTATATTGGTGCATGGTGCAAGTGGAGCACTTGGTCAAGCTGTAATCTCTATTGCGCTAGCACATGGCTGCAACGTATTTGCAACTGTCAGTGATATAAGGAAGAAACACTTCTTACGAAAGATATTTCCAAATATACCAGGTAAATAAGATTTTGATTAAATGTGAAATCATTTGTGACACTGTCTTCATAAGTAAATGATAAAATGGTATCACAAGTTCTCATTCATAAAATAAATTTGATACATGCATGACGTATATTTTTAAGCAACCGAACAAGAAAGTATTATAATCGGAAGAAAAAAAAAGGCATTTGTGACACTATTTTTATAAGTAAATGATAAAATGATATCACAAGTTCTCATTAATAAAATAAATAATTTGATACATGCATGACGTATATTTTTAAGCAACCGAACAAGAAAGTATTATAATCAGAAGAAAAAAAAAGGCATTTTAATGAAAATTACAGCATTAGTGCTATAACTGGATATAGTAAGAGGATGTAATGCTTGCAAATGCATCTGGCCTAAATAAGGCTGCATGCATAGATATCATTATATAGATATCAATAGATATTTGATATCTGCAGGATGCGAGACCCAATGTCAATAGATATTTACCTATGTACTTTGTTGCCCGTGGCTACAGGTTGATGCGCCATGCCATGCCCTTCTTGCATGTACTATGAATGTGCATGATATAATTAAATGTCAGCACATGTACCGTACTTAAAGTTTTTGTGTTTGTGTTGGTGAAATAAGTGTAAGGAAACATCTGTGGTATCAGATATCTTGAAATCTGTGGTAGCTCTCATAGAAAATTAATACATTTTCCTTTTTGTCTCAGACTTAATTCATTTGAGGTTTTATTTACAATGTTATTTTAAGAACTGATTATTATGTTTATCAGTTATCATAAAAAAAAAACATAAAATATCATAAAACTTACATATTATAATGAAAATTTAATTTATCGAGAAAATTATTATATTATAATCTAATTACAAGCTCATTAATAATGAAAAAAATGTTTTTCCAAACAAAATCAGGTTGAAGTAGACCAATACAAAACTTTCAAGAATAAAAGGGGAATCACCCGAAACTACTTTTTTGTTTTTCAAATTCATGCAAATCTTGTAATGGTGTATCAGTGATAACTGATTGTACCAAAATGACTACAGAAAACTTTTTTATTACTTTTAGTTTGGCATTTGGACTAAAAATAAAACTGTGTTTGTTTTTCAGGTGATCAAATAGGAAATTCACAAGATTCTACATTTGGAGATATGGTACTCAGTAAAACAAAAGGAATAGGATGTGACGTTGTCTTAAGCACCTTGGGAGGAGATATAAAAACGGTTACTAATTTTGATCCTTTCTGTTGCTAAAATATTTTTTTATTTGTAAAGACGATAATACATTTTTATCTATTTTATTAATAGTTCTAGCTTTTTTCTGCGACTTTATTCCGGTGGCCTTTTATTTTTATGCTAATGACAAAAGGTTGATCTTGAACTAATGAATAATTTATTTTTGCAATAGCAATAGGGGGTGGGGGGAAGCGGCGATGAGACAAACCACCTTAAGTGAAGGCCTATATTCGACTGACTATAGTAACATATTTACCTACTTAAACAAATTTTTTATAACTATAACATCCCTCCACCTTCTTAAATCGTTTACCTCTAGTATCTTTTTATCTTGCCCTTGTGTAGCAGTCGAAGGATCACGGAGCTCATTGGTAGCTTGACCTTGATAGACCTGCAAAGCGTCTATCTCTCGTTGTGCAGATTGTTCCATCACCTGGCTGTCAACGGTACTCAGGCCTACGCCACAGTATAAGCTTATGCTGTGTCTGCGCTTGGCTGCGCAAGCACATTCCAAGCAAACAGGTGCTTGCGCACAATCAGTTGATGTGTGGGCGAGTTCTAACGTCACCGCATCGGTCACCGTTGGTTGCTCCCACTGACGGCTCTGTAGGACTTGGCTCGATCTCTTCACAATAATGCTTTGTATCCGGATGAACTCCAGAGATAGCTTCTTCTTCCCCTTTATACCTTAAAAGTTGATTTGCATGTCTCTTATAAAAAATATTGTGTAACGTACGGACTATGAATATATTGAATAACAAGCTTATCTGCTACTGAACTCTTCATCCAAAATGTTTTTTGGTTTTTATACATTTTGATCATCACTAAGTCATATATTTTAAAATTAACTTCTTGCTTACCATGACTATATTAACACTGTAAGGACTGATTATTTCTTACAATTTCATCGATTGCTGAGTCCGATGATCTGTCTGAATTAAAGTGAAGTAAATCTAAACGAGATCTTAGTTTGTGGCTGAATAAAATCTCAGCAGGAGATCTGTCTGTTGTAGTGTGTGTTGAATTTCTATAATGAAACAAAAATTCATTCAAATTAATTCTCTTTGATTAACACCTTAAAATTATTGTCTTAATTGCTTTTTTTATTATTCAGTTTCCCAACACCCCTGACCTCCGATTCTTTCTTTCATATAAATTCTCAAGTCTTAGTCAGAGACTTACCAGGACGTCCTTTATACGTTACCCAAGAGCAGAATCCATTGCTGTCATCTTCTCGATCAGATTCTGCCTTCTTTTCACAAGTTAGACGTGAAATTTCTCACAACACACCAAAAAACAAGTTACTTCTTGAACAGTCTCAATGCCGCCATTTTATACTCTAGCCAGTGCTGCCACCTGTTAACGACCACAGATAGTGTCTTAATATCTATGCCCATGACGTTCCGTTTCCATTGATAAATATTCATATCAAAAATAGAGTTTGATGCACTTGCGTCATCTACTTCAATCTAAGTACCTATCTATATATCTGTGGTGATCATAGATAATCCAAAACCTTGCTAAGTTTGTCCAGTGCCTTGAGCTTCTGTAAAATCTTGGTATATGTTTGCATTTACACACTTACAGTCATCGTCTTTATACGAATCTATTTAATTATCCTTAAATCAAGCTGTCTCGAGAACTCATAATCTGTCGTTATAAATTTTTAAATATTGGCAAGATTTGCTTGCTTACTATTTGTAAAGTATATAGCTGTATCTTATTTAGTGCCTCAGTTAACCCGCTTTAATCAAATAGACAAAAAATATAATTCCAAGATATCGTGTTAAAACACCAAAACACCGACCTAAATACGTAAATATCACAAACATAAACAATAAATTATATCTATATCTAATTATTTTGCACAATCGTAATCACGTGTAAGAATCGGAAAATTATAATATGCCTGCCCTGGTTATTAATGCTGTTTTAACGAATTTCTGAATTTCCTCACGGTAGTATTTTCCAATATTTGCGCAACACTTTCTTCAATAGTTTTTACAAGTTCTTATAGCAATTTTCTTAATTTTACGATTTCACTAGTGGTCTGTCCCATCAATTCAGCAACGGCTGTTACCCGCGTCACACCGATCTGAATGACCTCATCCGCAGGGCTCTTGCCAGCAGTGACGTCCCGGATATTTCAGAACCGTACGGGATCTCTCTGGACGATGGCAAGAGGCCCGACGGAATGACTTTGATGCCATGAAAATGTGGCAGGTCGTTAGTGTGGGATGCAACTTGTGTTGATTAACTGGCCCCTTCCCACTAACCGATGACCTATTACCCGCGTCACACCGATCTGAATGACCTCATCAGCAGGGCCCTTGCCAGCAGTAACGTCCCAGCTATTTCAGAACCGTACGGGATCTCTCTGGACGAAGGCAAGAGGCCCGACGAAATGACTTTGATGCCATGGAAATGTGGCAGGTCGTTAGTGTGGGATGCAACTTGTGTTGATTAACTGGCCCCATCCCACTAACCGATGACCAACTCCAAAGCGGGTACCGCGGCGGAAGGAGCTAATAAGCGGCGCAGATATGTAGCCCTGGGTACGGACTGTATGTTTGCGCCCTTCGGCGGCGTGGCAACACTCGAACCGTGGGGGCCAAAAGCAAATTTTTTTTATAAAGAATTGTTGAAACGCCTGGTCCATGCCTCCAGGGACCGTCGGGCTGGGACTTACCTCGGCTAAGTCTGGCCAAACAACAGGGTAACGCTGCCAGCCAGCTGGGTACTCTTCTGCACGACGGCAGTGTCTAATGGAACTAGTAAGAAGAATCTGCGACCTTGACAGATTCTTTATTTAGTTTAAGTTTTCAGTATTTATGGAATTATTTAGTTTCAATTTTAGGTGCCTATACTAGTGCTCTATATATTTTTCGATTTTTTTTTAGATGTCACTAAGCTGTGTTGCCCCGTATGGGGCTACATTAGATACACAACAAATACCGTGCAATGAAAATTTTCAATTTGGAATGTCTCATTTAACCTTAGCTAGAAACTATGTCCCAGTTGACTTTTCTAGTGTATTTGAACGGAACGACATATTTCAAATAAAAGTAAGTAAAAGTCCAGTAACAATTATAGACAAATTTATTCAATTTAACTAGTACACATTATTTGTATAAATATTTGTTGAAACGCCTGGTCGATGCCTCCAGGGACCCCCGGGCTGAGACTAAACTCGTCTAGAGAATCAGGCTGGCCATACAACCTGCTGGATATACTCCCACAAGACGGCAGCGACATTGACAACATTTTGTTTCTTTTGTGTTAATTTATAATATATTTATTTTTAGGTCTTTAGTCTAAGTTTTCAGTATTTATAGGATTATTTAGTGTTAATTTTAGGTATATATATATTTTTGTTATGTAATAACTTATTGTGTTTGAAGAAATAAACGTATCCTATTTAACTAGGTACCTATTTAAAATAAATTATAATGTTACAGAAACTGCAGCTAATGGTCAGTGAAGGCATTGCAAAAGGCTACGTGCGTCCGTTGAGTCGAGTAGTTTATAAACCTCAAGAAACAGCGCGCGCTTTTGGAATTTTAGCAACATCTAAGCATCGGGGACGCGTCCTTTTGCAACTGCAGGGAACGACGACTAGCTCTCTGATCATCCCTAGGTACAAATAAACTTAAGAGCGTTTTCCCAGCCAAATTTTTAATTTAAGTGTTCTGTTTGGATTAATTAGAAAAATGCGGGTTTTTCACAATCCAGCTGCGAAAATAAAAAAACAGCCCGAAGCTACGCTTAGGAGAAACTCCTCCTCGGCCTCTTTTTAGGGTAACATGCCAGAATGAGCAAAACAAAGCCCTATTTATGTCACTGTTGTCTGTTTGTCGTTCGTAGACGGACTGAGTCACAGACCTCAAATTTGTAATTTTGTGTAGATTTATATATATGCTACAGTTAAAAGCCGTTTTTAGTTAAAACCCGTTTTAACTAGTAAAAACTAACTAACTAGTAACTGAAATAATATATATACGACATATATTTTTTTCAGAAACAAACATTGTAAGCGCTCTCACCTATCAATTGATTATGCAAACTGACAATATCCTAAACAAAGCTAGTGAGGCCGAGAACTTTATAAACTAAAGTCGCACAATTTTTCGCTAAACGAATCGATTCAGATGTTAGTGTGCAAAGTATTATAGTAAGTAGGTATGGTGCCTTGCCCGCGACCCCACCCGCTTTTATTCAACTCTGCCCCGTTTTCGGCTTGGGTGTTATTTTATTAACACGGCTTATAAGCTATAGCCTATACATTTAACAGTGTCACCACCAGAGCTGTCATATGGACCAAATAAAAAGTCCGTAAAAGACCGAAAACGTATAAAAAGTCCTAAATCATCAAATAGGACTTTTTCAACCGCGAGCGAGTACGCGGACCACGGACCGATCGGACTTTTTCGGGCTTCGGGTTAGTCCGTTCAGTCCGTTGGTCCGTTGCTGGTCCGTTGTGTGTAACGAAATGATTATGGATGGTTTTATGCAAGTATAGCATGACAAAATAATGTTATTCGAAGGATGTGATGACGAGTTGACGACTAAGAATCGAAATATATGTTTTGCAGGTATGTATTCATTCATATTTTCTTCATATTGTCCATACTTTATTTTTTTTTTGACTATATACTCGTATAAAGCTACAAAACGGTAACTCACTGACTGACTGACTGACATGGTTGTTTAGTTTGAAGGAGTCTTTTGACATGGTAGTAATGTATGAAAACAATGTCAGTTGTCTAATACTGAGTGGGGAAAAACCTTGACATTTGACATGGTTTTTTGACATTTTAGTGAGACGTGTCGTTGTATGGGAGTTTTGAAAAATTTTTCGAGCGAGTAGGCGAGCCCGAAGGGCGAGCCTACGAACGAGCACGAACGAGCGAGCGAGCGAAGTTCATAGTGATGTACCTGGGTACTAGGGATGTCCTCGATCACTAGGGATGGGAAAAATTGCCTTTTTTTTTAAAGGGATGTACAAAAAAAAAATTGTTTTGGCCATATCTTCGGAACGGAAGGTGGTACATCCCTAGGGGTCGGACCATAGGGTGCCAAAAAAGTATTTTTTTTTTAATGTCAAAACTTTAACCACCCGTATCTCCTAGACGGCTTGAGTTAGACCCATGTTGATGGGTGTCTAAGAAAAGGTCTCGCCGAGATCTAGCCCCCCACAGTGTCAAAACTTTAACGGCCCGTATCTCCCAAACGGCTGAAGCTAGACCCATGTTCATGGTACTCTAAGAAAAGGGCTCGACGAGCTCTAACTGAAAATGAAAAAAAAGAAAATATTTTTGCCAAAACTTTGATCGGCTATATCTCCCGAACCATAAATCCTAGCGAGTTGCGGTTTCGACTTTAGTGATCGGTTTACTAAGGGCTTCCCGACCGCATAAAAAAATTAGACAGTTGACAGGTTTTGACATTTTTTTGACAGGTCCAAAAAAGTGCTCCGATTCGCTTGAAACTCGGTATCAAGGGGCAAATGGTGATTTCGGTGATTACGAATTCGTTGATAACCAATTAATTGTTAAATTTGACACTTTTTGACAACCGATAAGGATTTTGACACTTTTTTGAAAAAAATTTGTTCGGACATTTCTTCGGATCTAATGGCGAGGCCGAAGGCCGAGCCTTCAAGTGTCTTTCTAGCGAGGCCGAAAAACGAGCATGTGAGGACGGAGAACGCGCCAGCGAGGCCGAGTCCGATCAAATTTTTTTCAAAAATGTGTCAAAATCCTTGTCGGTTGTCAAAAAGTGTCAAATTTAACAATTAATTGGTAATCACCGACCCTACTTGCCCCTTGATACCGAGTTTCAAGCGAATCGGAGCACTTTTTTGGACCTGTCAAAAAAATGTCAAAACCTGTCAAATGTCAAATTTTTTGATGCTGTCGGGAAGCCCTTGGCAAACCAATCACTAAAGTTGAAACCGCAACTCGCTAGGACTTACGGTTCGGGAGATATAGCTGATCAAAGTTTTGGCAAAAATATATATTTTTTTTCGACTTTTTTTTTTCATTTTCAGTTAGAGCTCGTCGAGCCCTTTTCTTAGAGTACCATGAACATGGGTCTAGCTCAAGCCGTCTAGGAGATACGGGCAGTTAAAGTTTTGACATTAAAAAAAAAAAACTTTTTTGGCACCCTATGGTCCGACCCCTAGGGATGTACCACCTTCCGTTCCGAAGATATGGCCAAAACAATTTTTTCCCAACATATAATCGCTTCTATGAAAAGCAAATAAGGTCTTTGCCATTAGACTTATTGTGCTGGACGGAAATTAAAAAAAAGTTGCTAGGGTATGCCATCCTCTTAATCGAAGTTTTCAGGTATTTCAATATTATTCAATAAAATACACGAAATTTTTTCGACTATTTATCAAATTGTAGCACAGCATTTATTGCATAACTCTATTGAAGTAATCTAACGGACTGTTTCGGACCAACTCAGACCGGACCGGCTTTTTACCGAAATAGGGCTAGTCCGTTCGGTCCGCTGGAGTTTAGGGCTCACCATAAAAGTCCATCGGACCAGGTCCGAGTCCTATTTGAACGGACCAACTTAGGGCTTATATTTGGTCCATGTGACAGCTCTGGTCACCACACTGATAATAAATAAATTTGCATCGAAATCCGTTCAGTGGTTTCGGAGATGTGCGTGAAGAAACAGACAGACAGAAAAGAGTTCTACAAATGCTGATTTGTGTTTAATTACTCTTCTTTAGTCACCCCCTTTTTGTTACTTTTCTTCAACGTGCAGACACATCGTCTACTCTTTTATTATATTTATTGATTTTATATATATAAAGCAACAACAAAATACGAAGAGGTGATTTGGTGAAGGAATTCCAAGAATAATTTGTCAGGTGTACATGAAAAAATATACGGAAAAAAAGGTTTTTTCTTTTACCCTGGCATTTAGGGTGTTTATTAAGAAGAGTAATACAAATTATTATTATTTTTACCTTGAAAAATATCCATTTCCTTATTTTTCAAGGTAAAAATTATTGTATTACAGATCCGTAGGGTTCGGTAGAGTTCGTCAAATTTGTCAGTCTTAGACAGAGTTTGGAATTACAAAATATTACAAATATATGTATATATATATATATATATACAGGATGGAAAAAAATCAAGGGCCCTGGAGGGAAACTACCTTAAATCGTTTAGTTAGCTCATTTTACTGAAAGAAAACATTCCTTTATTTTTAAAAAGCAACAAAACTGCATTCAAAGATATTCTGAAATTTGATTATCTCTTCCAGGAATTGAACCAACCGATAATTTTTCTCGAATTTTTCTGGTTTTTTCTCTTTTTCTTTCTTTTAATGGTGTATGTATAAGGCCAAGAGCCTTTTAACTCATTAGCTCTGCTGATGGTTTTGCAGGATTGAATTGACCCACAGCAACTCCCACTTGGTGATTACCGCTACGGCTGATGATACATTCATCATCCGTTTCGTCAACTATTTCATAGCCCGTGGTGCAAAACACATTGTCCTGCATCGCCTACAGCAATACGACCATAGCAGTAGTGATGGATATATCCAAATGAAAATCAAGTAAGTATTTTTTATTTTATTGTTTAAGTGTTACCATGTTGAGAGATGAAACTAATGTTAAGTTTGAGTGATTATAGTATTTGCTAAGAATTATGTACAGTATGCGTATTATATGCGTAATTTCGTGAGGTCAAAACATCAACAAGATCGTGATGCATCTCTGTCAACCATGTCTTGATTTTATAACCACTGAGACCAAATTTTAAGGACACTAGATCAAACGCCACCGGTGCGGTCGTCGAAGATAAGAAAACAATAACTAATACCACGATCACAAACCAAAAATTTTTCCTTTTAATTCTCATTATCGCTACAACAAAAGATTGCAGTATAAATCAAAGGTTGGGCCCCACTTATAAAAATGTTTTTCATGTTAACTAACCGGGCAGGTCCTCATAAAGCAGCGTGTTCTGTTGGAGTATCATTTGGCAAGCTTCCTCACAATTGCCTTAAGCGCATTAAAAAAATAAAATCTCCTTAAAGCTATGACCACTGCGGCTCGTCGGTCAATGCCTTTTTTAAACATCGTTAAATTTGCACGAACACCTTTTATACTGCATCATTATAGTACAAGCATGACGGGGTGGTCAAAACCGGTGAAAAATTCCGTTATTTTTAACAAATATATAAGGTACTGCTCACTAGTGAACAGCGTGGCGAATGAATCTCGCGAAATTGCATCTTAGTTGTTTAACTACTAGATGGCCACAACACTTAAGGGATTCAAACTAGCGGGGAATACTTGTTTTGAAACCAAGTTTAAATCGCAAACACAATTTCTTTTTCAAGTCAAGATTAATTTTACACTTTTATCAACTAACTTAACCAAAGTTACACTCAACTTGACAAAAACGACTGACTACTTTTTGTTTGCCAGCTCCTGGCCAAGACCCCCCCGATCAGGGCGGAAAATCCAGCCCTCCGATTGGCCCACGACATCAGATGATATTCGTGTCGTGATTCAATGGTTGAGCGACTCGTCGTCGGCGCGTCTCAAGTGTTGCCATTCTCAAATAATATCAAGGAAACGGTTACACAATAATTCTTCAAATCAACTCATTTTAACAAACATTCTTTTTGTGTTTAAAAAAACATCAGCTACTATTCATTAAAAAACAAAACCTAACATCCGCTAGAAGTAACGCGGCTTACTTCAAGCCATTTAGTTATTTTAGAATGGCGCCAAAGATTCAAGGTGTCATCTTAACCATAGTTTATCTGGCTACGGCCATGGTGCCAGTTCACTTTTAACAGGATTTTTGCGTTCGTATAAAAATTATTGGAAATGGGCTAAATAGTAAAACAGATGTTGACTTCACGACGGTAGTTTATTGAATAAGAAAGAATATTGTGAGCGAGCAGCTTTATATAAGTGAACTGCCACCCAAAAGAAACATCTTATAACTACCCGTTAATAGGACTGGGATATTAGAAAAATACCAATAGCCCCCCTCAAATATTCAAGTAATTATAAACAAAAAACTTGATTTAATTTGGATACACAACAATTTACATTAAATTGTTTTAATTAGTGTAATTAACATAACACGCAATCAAATTATCAAACTTAAATTAAATTCAACTTGCGCCTAAATTCTAGGAACTTAACTGTAGGCACCATTTTTGTAAATATGTCAGCCAGTTGATTTCCTGTGGAAATATATTCAAGCTTTATTACTTTATTAGTAATTTGTTTCCTGGTGAAATGGTATTTAATATTTATATGCTTAGATCTCTTGTGATTTTTGGGGTTATTAGCAATGCTAATACAACTGTTATTGTCTTCAAAGATAATTATGGGCTGCAGTACTGGAATTGAAATACTATTTAGCAAAGATTTTATCCAGATTGCTTCTCTTACAGCCTCAAATAAAGCCATATATTCAGCTTCCGTTGAAGAAGCGGCAACAGTATTTTGATTGCGTGTATTCCATGAAACTGTACAGTTATCGAATACTTTAAATATGTATCCTGTTGTACTTTTTCTGTCGGTTAAGTCGCCACCCCAATCGGAATCTGCGTAGCCAACAACCAGTTGTTTGTAATCACATTTCTCATAAGTCAGTTTTAAATTTACAGTTCCTTTAGTATACCTCAAAAGATGTTTTAAGCATTTCCATAACTCTTCATTATTTTTACTTTGATATCTACTCAAAATGCCAATTGCTGCACAGATATCTGGTCGCGTACAAAGCATCGCATACATCAAGCATCCAATGGCGTTCCGGCAAGGGGCCTCATAGTGAGTGTCAGAGTCTAAAGTCTAATCCAATTTGGATGGAAATGGTGATTTAGAAGAATTGCAGTCACTCATGGAAAATTTGCTTAAAACATTTTGAAGGTATAATGATCGGTCTAAAGTCAATTTACCTTTATTTCGTTCTACTCTAATGCCCCAAAATAATTTTATCTCATTTAAGTCAGTCATATTGAATTTCTGCATTAAACAGTTTTTATACAACTGCAAATTCTGTATATCTTTGGTGCAAATAATTAAATCATCTACATATAGTACAATATATACATTTTTATCCATACAATGCTTATCTAGAACATACAGACAAGGATCAACTTGAGAATTCTTAAAACCAATAGCCTTAAGAGCATGATCAAAACGTTCAAACCAGCACCTGGACGATTGCTTTAAGCCGTATGGCGTTTTATTTAACTTACAGACTTGATTCGGCTGAGCTGAAACTCCGTCCGGCACTTCCACGTAAATATCCTCTTTGAGAATGCCGTTTAAAAAGGCGGTTTTAACATCCATATGATGCACATATAAATCGAACTGAATCGAACAAATCTAAATGTTGATATTCTAGTAACTGGTGCGAACGTCTCATCATAGTCTTGTAGGTATTGTTGAGTGAAACCACGGGCAACTAAACGCGCTTTATACCGCGTAGGTTTACCAAGTTCATTATTTTTAATCGTAAAAACCCATTTAGAGCTTACTATATTTACATTATTAGGTCTTTAAACAAGACTCCAGGTTTGATTGCTATGAAGTGACGCAATTTCACTTTCTATGGCTTTTAACCATTTATCAGAATCGCTCCTATTCAAAATTTCATAATATGTACTTGGTAGCGATTGAAGAGATGTGAGTGATAAATAGAAATCGGGGTCATTCATTTGTTCGTAATTTTTTGCGGGTAAATTGAGAATTCTTTCGCTACGTCTCAGTTTGCCAGATGAGGGTCCAGCTTCTGAGCTATCACCAGGAAGATTTTTGTGTTTGTTGCCTATTAACTTTGCCGATTCGTTGTCTGGCTTATTAATTTCGGCGGGAATTTCAATAGGTGTATTGACGGACCTAGAAGATTCAAAATTTGACCCATCGAATACAATATTTCGGGCAATGAGAAATTTATTATTTTTTTTGTCAAATAATTTGTAACCATTTTGGTCATATCCGACTAATATGGCTTTAAAAGATTTTTGATCAAATTTCGATCTAATACTTTTGTCATGGACATAGGCCGTCGAACCGAATATTTTAAATGGTTTATTTTCGGTTTCCTATTTTGCCACATTTCGTATGGAGTTTTATTTTTTAACGCTTTGGTAGGTAGTCTATTTGTTAAATATGTAGCCGTCAATATAGCTTCACCCCAGAACGATTTGTCCAATTTCGCACTTGTAACCAATGTTCGAGCCATTTCGGTTAGCGTACGATTCATGCGTTCTGCTACCCCATTTTGCTGTGGCGTGTGGGGTACCGTAAGGTGGTACGTTATTCCCTTGCAAACACAAAAATCTTTGAATTCGTTTGAAAGATATTATCTCCCGTTATCACAATATAAATTGGTCACTTTTAAGTTGAACAAATTCTCACTTTTAGCAACAAAATCTTGAAAACATTTAAATACTTCTGATTTTGAATTCATTAGATAAGTTACTGTATAGTGTGTAAAATCGTCTATAAATGTAACAAAATAATGTTTATCATCGACAGTTGTCGGTGTTATCGGGCCGCAAACATCAGAGTGTATAATAAAAAGAGGTCGGTTATTTTTGTTAGATTTATCTTTAGATTTTCCAAAGGGTAATCGTGACTGTTTACCGAGAATGCATGGTTCACATAATTCCTCATTAGGAATAATATCAGCAATTAATTTACTGTCGTCATTATCAACTAAACTTTTAAGCAAGTTAAATTTTTGTTTATTTAAATGACCAAGCCGACTGTGCCATAAATCATAAGTTTTTGTACAGTCTTGGCGTTGGTTTTGGGCTTCATTTAAATTACAGAGAGCTTAATTTATTTCAAACGTGATACTAAAGAGATTGTTAGTATTTTCACCAGTCATATAACATTTGTTATTTTTGTTATAGATTTGGACTCCATTGTTACCAAAAATAACCGACATACCTGTCCGTTGAATGCGATTTACCGATAGTACGAGTAAATTGTACCGAACCTCAGGCGAATACAGTACATCTTCTATGGATCCCTGAATTCCTAAGTTTGTTGTTACCTCTATTCTTCCTTTACCAAATGCAAGAATGGAGGGTCCATTCTTGGCAACGCCGATTTTTATCGGTGTGGGTAATTCGACATATGATGTAAAAACTTCCCGAGTGTTTATAATATGGTCAGTCACACCGGAATCTAAAAGAAAGCAAATTTCATCATTGGCTAAATGATTATCAGCGGTAACGGGTAACTTACATTTTGAGAACATAAAAGCGAAACTGTCCTCGTCATTGTTGCAGGGTTGAACATTGTTGGCTGTCTTCTTGTAGCTTGTAAATTGATTATTTTGCTGCAGCTTCTTATAGAAATGACAGTCCTTTTTGATGTGGTTTCGTCGTCCACAATGGTCACAATACATCTTTGACGTCTTTTAGGTAGAATTTCCAGGTTGAAATTTTTCTCTCTTTTGAGGGTAGAATTTTTTCTTCTTGGTAGGTCCATGTGAATTTTGTACGGAGAAACTTTTGGTGCCGGTATGCAGCGCCTTAAATTCTGTTTTAGTCTCAGCTTGCAGCTTTACTTCATGGTCTAACAGGCGTGTCTTCACAAAAACCAAATTTAAATGTTCTTCTCCAAGCGTTTCCAATGCCGTTATCACACCATCATAGGTAGCGGGTAACGTGAGCAACACATGCGATATTTTGTCCATTTCATAAATGTTTGCGCCAGCAGAGATCAATTCGGTGATTAAATTATCGAACTTTGAGAAATTTTGTAACAACGATGTATCTGGTTGCAATTTAAGGTTCAGAATTTGTTTACGCAGCGCTAATTGTGTAGCCAAGCTTCTTCGCTCGTAAATTTTGTCAAGGTCGTCTAAAATAGACTTAACAGTTGCAGAACCTTTTGCAAAATTCAAAAATGCGTCACCCAAATACTCAACGATCGTACCTTTTGCTGTTCTGATCTGTTGGTGTGGCCTCTTCCACGACGTTTAGGCTTTAGCACATGTAGTTCTTCTAAAAGTGATTTCACTCGAAATTTCCACGTGCTATACCTCTCGCCGTTGAATTCCTGGATATTTCTTTTGTTACGGGAATCCATTTTCACGATTTGTAATACATGCGCTCGACACTGAATTTTACGTTTATTTGCGTAATCACTAAACGTGAACTGGACACATAACCTATTGGAAATGGGCTAAGTAAAAACAGATGTTGACTTTACGACGGTAGTTTATTGAATAAGAAAGAATATTGTGAGCGAGCAGCTTTATATAAGTGAACTGCCACCCAAAAGAAACATCTTATAACTACCCATTAATAGGACTGGGATATTTGAAAAATACCAATAAAAATCGTATAAACTTCACTTGAGCTACACAATGACTCAATGTGTTTATGAACGTACATATGAGCCCATGATTTCGTTTTTACAATGCTAGTGTGGCTTACGTGTTATGTAAAATGCACGATTTTTGACTAAAAATAGAACACAATGATATATACTCACTTATGAAAGTGTCTGCCGGATAAATATTTGTCGAATCGACGCACTCCAAAAATAATCGCTAGACCTCCCTGCTATAGTTCCGTTCGCTGGGTGTAATCGTGTAGCTGGCATCCAGTAAGTTCGGCACGCGTACGACCGACCATAGAGTATACTGAATACCGCGACCGACCATATACCGTCACGTGACTGATACCGTCACTGACTCCAACCGAGGACGCGTCGCATGCCAGGACTAGACTGAGTTCCAGATTGAAATGTTCCATAAGATCTGCACTTTTCATCTCCCGTTTTATTTTTAAGAATGCATCCCCAAAATCCTTTGACCATACCTGTTTAAATAACATACAGGGGTTTGTTTAAATTATGTACCAAATTATATCCAATCTGTTACGTTGCCGGCGCGCTCACGATAGCATGAGAGCAGAGTGCGATAATACAACAAGACAGGTGTTGTGCTTTAATCGTATTTGTGAACGTCCCTATATTGGACTTATGTTGGCCTATTTTGAGAGTAGATCCTACGATACTATTTCGTTAATTTGGAGGAATTGCTGCATTTTGTTTACTTTTGAAATTGTGACATTGGGAAAACGCATGGTGGACAAATCTAGATGTCCCAGGCCCGGTAGCATAGTGTTTAATCGCGCGTGACGCAACTTGGTTGAATCACAAGTGCGAGGAGCGTGACAAGATGTTTTTGCGATTAAACAGTGCGTCACGCTCCTTGCACTTGTGATTCAACTAGTGGCGTCGCACGCGATTAAACACTATGCTACCGGGCCTGGAGTTACTTTCGAAGTGGGGAACTGCGCACCAAAGTGAAATATTGATGTATGTAGTTTAATTATATAAAATCCTAACTAGCTAGGGTCATACACACCTCACACTGTTTCCGGCTCATCCCGGTTCCTGAGACGTTTCTACGGGTGAGTAAATTTTGGATTACTCACCGAAATAGTGGTTGACTCTTCACCGACTGTACAGTGCCGTCGAACGGCTAAGGGTGCCGATGCTGAAACTGGAGTTCAGACACTTTCTTTTCATGTTTATTCGGAAACTCCTACGTCCTCACATACTGTGGGTTCTTGTCAACTCGGACTTTGTGCGGATTCGAGTTCTACTAAGGAATATTATTGGTGATAATTAAATCAGTGATACTCAGATGGAGTGTTATACAGGATGACTGGAAATTGCTGTTATTCCTCTCGGGGAAGGAAATATGATTAATTTGGAATTTGAATTCATGACTTGGGGGTCGCAAATCCGCCATTTACGAGAAAATCAACATTCTTTGTTTTAATTATAAAATTGCGAAAATTGGCAAATAAAAAACGCCTAAAAAAAACTTGTTGTTCCTTGGCCTAAAATTTGGCGTGAACTGATAGCTTAATGATTTGTCGATCTCATTAAAGCTACAAATCACTCAAAAAATTGCAAAATCTTATGTTGCATGTCTAAAATCACGACAACAAAGTATTAAAAATTGAAAATTTATTTAAAGAAGTGCTGTTATTATGAAAAAAAATGCACGGAACACGTCGTACAATCAATTTAAATTACATCTCACTATCGTCAGCTATTCAAAAGAATACAAAAAAAATTAACAACAAGTACGATAGTTTTTTTTTTTTTTCATTTGTTGTAGAAATGGATAATAACTTATCTATTAATTTACGTGATACAAACAAAATAGGAAAATGTGAAAATGTTTTGTAAAAAAATGTTACCAAAATTCTTTCTTAAAATTAAAATGACATGCGCTCGCGCTCTTTCGCAAGTCGGCACGTATAAATTTTTCCTCCCACTTATAAATTCAAAGTATCGGTCAAAATTCAGTAACTAAGTTTTGAGAAACAACTTAAGTTGGAGTTAAGCTCCATTTTTCGGCTAGTGAAAACAGTTTTCGATTTTGTCCAGTATCAAAGAAGATATAACCAAATACATTTTTCAAACGGCCATAGTAAACAAACAAAGAAGCAATTACCTGTACCACCCGTACCGATCGCCTGTGTTTCGTCATCGTGCCAAAACCGGTCCCCGTCATCGTCACCCAGCGTGCCAGCTATCGCCCGCCTGTTTACCGTCGCGTCGGCAGCGGCACACGCACACACGCAGCGCGCTCCACACGGACACACACACGCATGCCAGTTCGACGGTGAGTCTACATACCTACTACGCTACACTCGCCTCGCTTGCGTGCTACGCGTCGCTGCTACGCCACCACCGCTACGCCACTGCTACGCTGTGTGAAGTCTCCGTGCGTTTGTTTGTTTACAAATACGCAAGTATCATAAGCTGCGCTGAGATGTCTGATTTTGATATTCTCTGCTCCGGCTGCAAGATAGCATTCGACGATGGAGAAGATCATCTTAAATGCATTGTAGTTGATTGCAATAAACTTTATCACCATCTATGCGCTGGTGGTCATCATCTGACTCAAAAAGAAAAATCTGCGTGGGTGTGTCCCGAGTGCCTCTGTCATATAAAAAAAGGTGGAGACAATAGCGCTACTCCTGTTGGTGCGTCAAAGCTAAAACCTGACAACGTAACTCGGCGACAGAAAAATGTCCAACCATTAGCCCTCGAGGTCAACTCTGGCAATCGTAGCGCGGAATACCTAGAAATTATGACTGAAATTCGACAGCTACGTAGTGATTTTTCTGGTATAAATGATTCTTTAAAGCAGATCATTGCGTCTATGACGGGTCAAAATGAGAAGCTTAGCACTGTCTCAACTCAGATGAATACCGTGGATAAAAAACTGACGGTACTCGATGCAGGCGTCCAATCTAAACTCAACCAAGATATCACGAAAGTTCCTGCGCCCAAGAAAAAACCGCAAGTTTCGGCTGAAAACACCTACGCATCGAAGTTGATTTCTACAAATCAGAACAACATTATAAACCCGCATGTTGCTGTTGTCAACTCTCCAGACGTTGCAGACACACACATTAATGCTCCACAGGAGAAGTGTACCGAAGCTCGGGGGAATGCGCAGCGTCCCGCTTCGTTATGCTGTACTGCAGGTCCTAATGTTACCTCATTGAAAGCGGTGGAGCGCCGCAAGACCTTTCATCTTTGGAATATGTCGTCTGGTTTAAAGGAGGTCACTGACTACGTGCAATCGTTGTGTAACACGGGAACGTGCTCAGTTGAAGAACTTAAGTCCAAGGGTGACTACAAGTCCTATAAGATTAGTGTTCCAGTTATCCATTATGAGAAGTGTTTTTCGGCTGATATATGGCCTGATAACGCAAGACTCAGAGAGTGGATTCCCTTTCGAGGACAAAAAACCCCAGGATTTCAACAGAACAACTAATCCTTTAACTAGTAATACAGGCTTGTCTCTAAATATCGTTTACCAGAATGTGAGAGGTTTGAATACTAGACTTCGTTTCTTCAAAGAAAATGTAATGCTCTTGAACCAAGACATTGTTGCGGTTGCTGAAACTTTCCTTAGCTCATCAGTAGAAGATGCCGAACTAGTTAGTGGTGATTGGACAATACTGCGACGAGATCGACCGAAACCATGTGGCGGAGTACTCCTCGCTGCACGACCTGGCCTTTCTCTACGGCGTCACCAAGAGCTAGAAACTGATGACGGTGAAGACCTTTGGGCATCGTTAACTTTAGGAAAAGTTGAATTTAATATTTGTGTTTTTTATATACCTCCAAAGTCACCTGATGCAGTGTATATGAAATGGTTCCAAATGGTGGAAAGTAAGATAGATAAATTAACATTATATCATTGCAGTATAGAAACGCAGAAATAAAAGTAAATCTGGATGTGAGGAGCTCTGAACCGGGAATCGAACCCGGGACCTCTCGCTTGCCGGGCGATTGCTCTAACCTCTGAGCTATCCAGGTCTCAACACAACTCGTGAATTTACCGATGTGCTTTCCCATACTGCAATGTTATTTATAGATACCCACTTTATAGTGAGCCACTTGGCGCCTAGAGGACGCTAGTGTATTCAAAGCTAGTCAAAGACCATTATGCCCTACCGTCACTTGTTACAGTATCGGGTAGTGAAGAATACACATTTCTCTTATCGAAACTATGACAGAAATAAATTTCTATGTTTGAACACTTGGCGATTTATCCATCGCAAGGAGATATAAATTAACATTATATCATTGCAGTATAGAAACGCAGAAATAAAAGTAAATCTGGATGTGAGGAGCTCTGAACCGGGAATCGAACCCGGGACCTCTCGCTTGCCGGGCGATTGCTCTAACCTCTGAGCTATCCAGGTCTCAACACAACTCGTGAATTTACCGATGTGCTTTCCCATACTGCAATGTTATTTATAGATACCCACTTTACCCGGGTTCGATTCCCGGTTCAGAGCTCCTCACATCCAGATTTACTTTTATTTCTGCGTTTCTATACTGCAATGATATAATGTTAATTTATATCTCCTTGCGATGGATAAATCGCCAAGTGTTCAAACATAGAAATTTATTTCTGTCATAGTTTCGATAAGAGAAATGTGTATTCTTCACTACCCGATACTGTAACAAGTGACGGTAGGGCATAATGGTCTTTGACTAGCTTTGAATACACTAGCGTCCTCTAGGCGCCAAGTGGCTCACTATAAAGTGGGTATCTATAAATAACATTGCAGTATGGGAAAGCACATCGGTAAATTCACGAGTTGTGTTGAGACCTGGATAGCTCAGAGGTTAGAGCAATCGCCCGGCAAGCGAGAGGTCCCGGGTTCGATTCCCGGTTCAGAGCTCCTCACATCCAGATTTACTTTTATTTCTGCGTTTCTATACTGCAATGATATAATGTTAATTTATATCTCCTTGCGATGGATAAATCGCCAAGTGTTCAAACATAGAAATTTATTTCTGTCATAGTTAAGATAGATAACCTTAAAAATGTTATTATATTAGGTGACCTAAATTTGAATAGTGCATCAACTAATGTAAATTGTTATTATTGTTACTTCTTAAATGTCTGTAGTCTGACAGAGAGGAATGAAATTGTGAATTCGTTTGGAGGTAAGTTAGATGTGGTACTGCTGGCAGATAGTGCGGGTGGGATTACGGTGGAGAAGGCGGAATGCGGAAGTCTGGTGCCAAAAATTGATTCATATCATCCTCCCCTTGACGTTACAGTGCCTCTCAGAGAGCTGCAACATATTCACGGATCTGACCACGTAGATCCCAGTAACATTGATAATAAAAACGACTGGTGTTTTAGTAAGGGTGATTTTGATCTTCTTCATAGTCTTATGACTGAAGCTACCTGGGACGATGTAACTAAATCACGGGATGTTGACGCGGCTAATACATTTTTGTATATCATTATCTATGGCATCTTCGACGTGTCCTTTCCCAAAAAGAGAAGATCAAATACTCGTAAGAGAAGATATCCAGTGTGGTTCACCGCTGATATAATAAGATCCATTGCTTGCAAAGCCTCTTTGCATCGGAAGTGGAAAGCCACAAAAAAACTTGAAGACTACGCCCAGTTTAGTGCACTAAGAGCGAACTTAAAGCTGAGATTGGCTTCGGCCTACGAGATGCACATGCGTCATATAGAAGAAAGCATCAAAGTAAATCCTAAAGCATTCTGGCAGCACATCTCTAGTCTTAAGGCAAAGGGTGGCTTTGAGCCATGCGTAAGCCACGAGGGTAAAGAGTATGTTGGTGGAGATGCAGCTTCTGCATTTGCAGAGTTCTTCTCTAGCGTTTTTCTCCCAGATTCTCCATCTTTGAATGCAGAGACGGCCAGCGGAACCGATAGCACTTCTAATGCAAATTTCGTGCACATAGGTAAAATAACAAGATCTGACATTGAACATGCCTTGAAACGCCTGAAGCCTGGAAGCGCTATCGGTCCTGATGGTATTCCCCCGTACTTCTTGAAAGCATATGCTAAGCAGCTGATAATCCCGCTTGAATTCATATTTAATCTCATTATAAGAACGGGGAAATATCCAACTATTTGGAAACTTTCTCGTGTGACTCCCATTCCAAAGACTTCTAATACCTCGGAGGTCTCTGATTACAGACCGATTGCTATTTTGTGTTCCCTAGCTAAAGTGTTTGAGTCTATAGTACACAGGAAAATTTATGCACAGGTTCAGCCATATTTAAGCGACTCGCAACATGGATTTAGAACTCGTCGTTCAGTCAACACTAATCTCCTTACTCTTGTTGACATCGCTTCGGGTTCTATGGATAAGCGAGAACAGGTCGATGTTGCATACTTGGACTTCAAGAAAGCCTTTCACACGGTGGATAACGACGTTCTTCTGATGAAACTGTGCGCTATTGGATTTTCACCTGCCCTTTTAAATTTTTTTGCCAACTACCTAAGTGATCGAAAACAGTTCGTCAAACATGGGTGCTTCGTATCAGAGCCGTATCCAACTCGCTCAGGAGTAAGTCAAGGTTCCATTCTTGGCCCGCTTCTCTTCATACTTATGATTAACGACCTTGAGAGCGTATTGTGTCATTCATCTTGCTTGTTATATGCGGATGACCTGAAACTGATTCTTGGAGTGAATCATGAAGATGATTGTAGGCTGTTTCAGCAAGATTTAAACGCAGTATATTTGTGGAGTGTCAGGAATAGGCTTGAGTTTAATCCCGGTAAGTGTTATGTTATGTCCTTTTCTCGGTTCCCTCACCCCATACATATGAACTACACGCTAGGCAATACCGATATAGCAAGGGTATTCTCCATAAAGGATCTTGGTGTCACCTTTGACACGAAACTGACCTTTCATGAACACATAACAAACACTGCGGCTAATTGTTTTAAGAGACTCGGCTTTGTTATCAGAAATAGTAAGGATCTTTACGACGTCAGGATTATACAACTACTGTACACCTCACTTGTAAGGAGTAAACTCGAAGCAAACGCTGTTGTTTGGAATCCTCATGAAAGCCGTTATATTCTGATGATAGAGAAGGTTCAGAAAGCCTTCCTTCGCTATCTTTATAAAAGGAAATTTGGATATTATCCATTTTTATACCCCACGTTTTTCCTTTTAGGAATGTTGGGGTACAACTCTTTGAAAGTTAGGCGAAATACGGAGTTAATGTTACTGGGGTGCCGGATCTTGCGCGGTGAATCTAACTGCCCGCAGCTAGTGAACGCCGTGACCTCGTTGTTCGCACCCGACAAATACACCCGAGCGCGCCATCACCGCCTGCTGCACGAGCCGAAGGTCGCGACCGTGGCGCGGCGTCACTCTCCGCTCCCGCGCGCCCTCTATTACCTGAACGCACTGCTGTCAGCTGAACCACAGAGTGATCTGTTTGCTGATAGCTTAATGAACGTTTATAAGGAGTGTTTAGGGTTCTGTGAGAGTGATGCCTGAATGTTATGTTTTTCTTGTCGATTTAAATTTTTGTTATGTTAATTTTAATATTATTTTTTAAGTTTCTTAATTTGTATAGCGCAAAGGGACTCTGTAATGTTATACAAATTTGTCTGAATAAATAAATAAATAAATAAATCTTGTTCAAAATGTTTTCCTTCATTCCGAATGCACGCACGTAGCCTTTTACGCACTTCCGTTTTAACAACTCTCGAAGTGAGTGGTTGCTTGATTTGCTCAGCTGCGCATTTCAGGTGTCGCATTTCTTGGAATCGCGCCATCTACCTGAATGTTATTGCGTGTTATTAGGGTTGTGAAACAATTTTTATTGGTTGATGCATGTTTTTGGATAGCTGACAATACTGAGATGTTATTTAAATGTTTTTACGACGTTTTCTTTACATTCTTTTTATAATAACAGCACTTCCTTAAATACATTTTCAATTTTTAATTCTTTTTTGTCGTGATTTTATACATAAGTATAGTATGTTGTACATAAGATTTTGCAATTATTTGAGTGATTTTTAGCTTTAAAGAGATTGACCAATCGCTAAGCTTCACGCCAAATTTTAGGCCAAAAAACGACACGATTATTGTTTGGCGTTTTTTATTTGCCAAATTTCGCAGTTTTATAAATAAAACAATATAGAAAAGGTTTAATATTCGACTCAGCAAACTATCGCGAACGGTATTCGTAAAATGCGATACGGCCACACGGAAACTAATAGGGGGCGCTGCGTGCATATTACAAATTTTCTAACAAATCATAATAATTAATTAAAAATTGCAATAAACACCGAATAATATTTTTTGGCCTAAATAAGCTCTTAGATCGGACACATTCTGAGGTCGAAGTGCTATAACTGCGTTAATTTTATTGTTTTAGTGTGTACCTTTAGCCTCAATTACGTGACCCAAATAAGACACTTTGTCTTGAAAAAAACTGCACTTTTTTTGGCAATACGCAGACCACTGGCTTTTTAAATACTGAAAACCTTGAATAGTGGTTTTTATGCATTTTTAAGGGTTCCATAGAGTACTAAAAGTACAAAAGCAACCTTTATGGTGAGATTGCGTTGTGCATCCGTCCGTCCATATGTCGCGGCCTCATAACTTTAGCACCGTTAAAGATAAAAATTTGAAATTTGGCAGAAAAATAGCATTTACTTTTCCACGTGACACGATGTAAAAGTAAATTTCAAAAAGTTGAAATTGTTCAAAATATTTTTAAAACAAAAGAGAAAAATATAAAATAAATTATCCTAAATATACAATATTGGTACAAAATTGTAAATATAAATAAGTTAATTTTAAAAATATACATCTCTGTTATATTTACTGGCACTGGTTTCGAGAAATCTTTGAAAAACCGCAAAAAATTTTTGTCTCCCTCCTTATCTACGAAACTGGAGGTCCAATATAAAAAAAAATGTCCGTTATAGATCATAACTGGCTTATTACAGGAAAACTAAAGCAAATAAAAAAAAATACACAAATAGTAATTAATAAAAAAAAATCAATATAATATAACAAAATATTTTATAAAAATACCTACATTATGGATATTAAATTACAGGTATTAATAGCTTATTGTAAAAATATATAACTTGTCTATATTTACTTGCATCTATTTCGAGAATCCTCAAAAAACCAAAAAAATATGTATTTCCCTATATAAAAAATATGAGAAAAATCGTGGTAATATATGTTTACGTAAAGATTACAGGAAAAATAAAGCTGTTGGGATTTAGGAAAAAAAAATGGCAAAATGATATTTTTCATCCACGATACGAACATTTGTTCTGAGATACGAACCCTAGGTACGCGAATCTGACTCACAATTGACCGTTATTTTTTTTATTACAGGTTATGGCAGGAGTTGGGAGTACACGTTAAAATATCAACAATTGACTTGATTGATTCTGGAAACGTAACGAACTTAGTCAAGTATTGTAGCAGCCTGGGCCCTATTCAGAGTATTTCGGTGCTCAGTAATGTATCAGTTGATGAAAAAAAACAATCAGAATTAGCTTTGATTGTAAAAGAATTAGACAGCGTATCAAGAAAGATGTGTCCCTTGTTACGGTTAGAAACATGACAGAATTATTTTAATAATATTTTGTTTTGCTATAAATTATTTTTACGATATTGACTTGCAAAAAGTGTGTACAATACAATAGGTATATAATAAAAAATCTATGTGATTTGGATTGTTCGCTGTGTAAAATCTTGACATAAAATTTTTAAAATTTTAGGTATTTTACTATCATTGGAGGAAACAACAACATTGGCTGGGATATTTGTGTTAGTAGAAACAATGACAGGCTGCCGGCGACTATGCTCTGCTTACCGAAAATGAGCATTGTGAGTTAACATTGTAATTTACTGAATAAAACCGACCCAAGAAGCATGTTTTCCCCTGACTCGTAAGACTTGATTAAATCAATTGAATAAAAATTGAGGATAAAAAATGATTATTGCAAAACGGCTCTCCTCAATAACTATTTTTGATTGCAACGTTGTTGTGGAAGCGTCTTCACTCGCCCAGAAGAAGGCAGTCTGAATCTGCTGAAACAGGTTGGCTATCCCGATCAAAAATAGTTATTGAGGTGAGCCGTTTTGCAATAATAACATAACATAACATAAATAATAACCACACTTGATTAAATGGTTTAAAATTTTAGCAATACAACGAATACCCAGCAGTATTACAAGCAGCGGAGCGAGCTATGCTAGCCTCTTGTCCTGTACTATTGGCTCAGATACAATCTTCTACAAATAACTTGCTGAAGCATATAGCTAATATCACAGGTAAACATTACACAAAAGAAAATCTATTGCACTCTCCTCGTGCTTTTTATTTGCATGTTTTATTTAAGGTTTTTTTCAAGATTTAACAATCCATTCATTTGTCTTTTCAGACATCAAGTTAAATGAGAGTATTCCTGAAAATACAACTCTTAAACAGTTGGGTCTTGATATGAATATGGCTCAAGATGTGTCCATGTATTTGAAAGAACAAACTAATTTGGTTTTAACAAATGAAGACGTACAAAATACAACCGTGGCAAGGTAATTATTTCCTTATATGCTCAATATACTTTACTTCTGAGAAACGATACGTTTTTGAATTCTTGTTTTTATTTGAAGGATTCGTGAGCTGGAGCAGGCAAAAGCAGGTGGAAATATGATATCAGGGCTAAATGTGCTGTATAGTTATGTAGATCCTGATGAACTTTTGGGTACACATGACGTTGTATTCATAACAACAGCAACATACAATGCTGTAACAGTAAGTAGATTTCTCCATGACTTCACCTTGTTATCAGACAAAAGGATATCATTAGTTGATTTAATTATTTTAGCGTGATGATGAGATACACACAGATGAAACATATTTGGTTATAATACCAGGATTAGAAGGACATCATAGTAAATTCCATACAATCTGTGAACGGCTCAAGCTACCAGCGGCAGTGCTGCAGTTCGGACTAGATCATCCCAATGAAACAGTCAGTGAAATGGCAGCACGATTGGCGGAGGTAAACATTTTGGTCAAACGTATATACTCGTAACATGTTCTACATTTAAATGCTACAGGATTTTTTCATTTTATTTTCAGACTATGTTCCAGAAACTCAAGACGAAAAAAAAGTTTTATCTATTGGGTTATTCCTTTGGTGTTCTGGTTGCATTAGAAATTGCGACGATCCTCGAGGAAAAAGGTATGTGATTTAAATTGGCTCTGATATTTTGCCTCAACCACCAGATTTATATGAAAGGTTAAAAACAGATAGCATTTTAATGTACTTCATAAATGACGTGTGTTGCAGGTCTGACAGGCGTAGTTTTCTGCGTAGACGCCAGCCCAGATACGTTTCCCGCCATGTTGGACTCGTGGCTCAACGAAGGGGGTGCAACAGATAAGGTGCGGCTTCAGGACGCGCTCGTGCAACACATTTACACGCTGATGACAAATGGCACCTCACAACGCTTACAGCTTGAGCTGCATGAGAATTCATATTGGCCACAGAAAGTGGAAGTAGGCGTGAGAGCACTACGCGGCCAGGTTACGCTATCGTCACAATACGTGCGCGCGTTCATCGAAATGGCATACGGTCGTATCGAGCAAGCTCGTTGTTACGATGCGCAACGACTGCGCGCGCATCCTCTTCGCTCGCTGCTCGTGGTGCTGCGCTCGAGCTATCAGCCCGCTTCCGTCGAGCTGGACCTCGGCCTGTCGCGCTACTCGGTGCGCACGCCCGTTGTCTACAACTTGAACGTTCATCATGCGCGTGCACTCGAAGATTTGCGATGCACAACTATTGTCAATAAACACCTAGATCGTGATATCATTGATGCGTGCCAGAAGAAAAATCTTTGCGAGACATATTTATTCAATGCATTCACTTACACGGAAAACTATTTTGGCGATGAGGAATAGTGGAGTTATGAAAATCATTTTATTGATATAAGTAAATGAAAATAAATATTTGGGTGAAGTGTATTATTCTTTCGCTAATAATATGGTAAAATATTTGTTTTATTCTTATAATTATAAAAATAATATTATCGCACCCTTCCTGGAATAATGCAGTATATGAAAACAGCTAATTTTACAGGCGCCTAGAAAAGCTGTCCTACAAATTAATCTGCAGTTTTAAAATACCTTACAAACGATATCTATTTTCTACGATTTATTTGCCACAATCCCTTGATCCTTTTATTCACACTTTTATTCATCACTTTCATTCACTGTCTACGTAATTTTTCCATGAGCATGATGAATGAAATCATTCGTGTAAAAAGGTTTACCTTCTGAAAGTAACTAGTCAGTGTCAGTCAGTGTTTTATAAATAATGGCTTTTTTAATAAGTAAAAAAGTTAATTTTTTTAATATTTCACAGCCTTGATCTATAAAATTAATAACATCTAATAAATACTACCAATTAAATTAACAGAATATTTCGTAAATTGACCATTACAGTAAGTATAGTGTGGTATATTCATATATAGAGTATGTAACATTTCTTAGTTTTTAATTTGAAATTATTTTTTGACATCTTCATTTTATTGTGTTGTAATTTTGGATTTATATTTTTCCATAACAATTTCTGAAATTTCAATTTCTTGTTTTTATATGGTTTTGTTTCAATCTTTATTATTATAGTCACAACATATATTATTACTACCTGACATCTTAAATATTTATATAGCACACCGTGCGTAAAATGACCGCTTTACGCACGCTGCGCGTGCGTAAAGTCGGCATTTTCCCCACTTGTGTTATAAAAAATTATACGAAACTCGTGCGAGAAACTTTTTCTCGACTCGTGTGATTGCAGCACTCGCCTTCGGCTCGTGCCGCAAACTCACACTCGTCAGAAATCGTTTCATCGCTCTCGTATCGTAATGTACTATTATTATTATTTCTCGTACAATTGTTCACATTTAATAATTTCACTATAATATAATTATGTGATTATTTTCTTGTACTATTTTTACTTTTTCTAATTGATTTGTTTCAAATAATGGTTTTGCTGTGTATTTTTGAAAATGATTTGTACGCCATCTGTGGCTTTGATGTGCAAGTAATTTACATTATGCACTCTGTGCGTTCAATATATCAGCGCGTTCAGAATGCTGATGTGGCTGCGCTGGTTCTGCAGTGTATCGGGAATGTTCGCAGAGGCGCGAGTAGATTGTTTCTACGCGACCAGCGCATGGTGTGCATCCCTGGTGGGCAGAATCTAGGCACAAAATAGATACAACCAGAGGGCCGACTCGACGATGGAGCGAAAATAGACGCACACATGCATAGACGCGTACGTAAGATAATCTCATAGTCGATCTGAATGTCGTATTCAATTTACTATTTTACCATTAGAGAAGCTAACGGAAAGCAATTTTGAGGTGGAGATAAATATATATAATAATATGTTCGGCCAATCCCGAGTATTGACTAGAAGATGGATTTATAATGGAAATATCAGATTGAAGATAAATCGCAACGCTACCACAACCTGCACTGCACCGATGCTATCATTCCTGATAAGTCGAAATCCAGGCAAAGAGACCCTTGTGTATGGTATCTTAGGTTTAACACTCTCATTGCCAGTATTATGTAACACTGTTCGAGTTCAGCAGGCCAAGGATTCCACCGGCAACCCCCATCCTTGACACCGCAGCCGGCCGATTCTTAAAATGGAAATTTATTCCAGTCGGCTATGGGATCCGCCGGTGGGTTGACCGAAAATGTTTCTAGCACGCCTTAGGATCTGGTGTGACCCTCTAAATTCAAACAGTTTTTACACTTACTGGCTTGCTGATGAGGAAAATGGAATAATACCATGGCGTTCCCACAAAATTATGCTACAAATAAAAAAACGTGTCCATCGGACCAATAATTACGTTTCTATAAAATTGAGGAAAAAATTAAACAAAACATTAATTATCTAATAATTTTTATTTTAAAATTTAAAAAAAATTTAAATACATGAAATGCGAAAATTTTTATTTTTTCGCAAAACACGAAGCGCAGACCCTGGTGTTTGTCAGGCAGCTTAGACAGATAGTGCTTGTTTTCTTTCTTCTCAATGTTCCTTTCTCCATTTTTCATAATAGTGTATGCATTTACGACGTCGTCAGTTGCGATGATCAGTCAGGGGTTTTTTTCTAAATTTGCGGGAAATTGACGCATCCAGGCGGCCACGAGGTCGGCCGGTGGCTAACTGTCGTTTTACATAGGTGGCGTCCAGGTGCGATTTAGTACTAATTAGTAATGGCTGGCTGATAGAAATCTTTTGGGGGCTGCTAGTGGCCCCCATGGCCTCCTGGTAAATTTTTGTAATGAGGGAGATGCTTTGAGCATTGATGCAAACAAAATTAACATTGTTGTGAAGACCCTTAAACGCACTGCTCAAACAGTCGTGCAATCTGAGGAAAGGTTGAGACTGTGAGTCATCACTCTCCACACTGGCATAGTAAAACCAGAACCACAGAATCTCGCACGGGGCGTGAGTTAACCTACTGTTCTGTGCCGGAACAGTAGGTTAACTCACGCCACGTACGAGACTTAAATACCTACTGTTGCAGGGTTGTCCCTTCTTTTAGTTTCGTAGCTAATAAAAAATCAATACTTAAATACAGATATTATACATATATTACGAGTATGTAGGCATGTATCATGTTTGTAAATATTCAGTTTATTTACACTAGGCCTTCAACTCAATGGCAGCAGCAGTGACAGTGGTGCGAATAGCGATACGTTAAATGCACGCATTACCAACTTATCTGTTGTCGTAGGCCCAACCAAAGTGACTTCTATATTCATTATCATTACGTCGTTGCAGTATAGAAACGCAAAAAGAAAAGTAAATCTGGATGTGAAGAGCTCTGAACCGGGAGCTCTGATCCTGGTTCAGAGCTCCTCACATCCAGATTCACTTTTCTTTGTGCGTTTCTATACTGCAATGATAAAATGTTAATTTATATCTCCTTGCCATGGATAAATCGCCAAGTGTTCAAACATAGAAATTCATTTCTACCATAACTTCTATATTCATTAGTGACAATTTTAGTTGCCACGAGTCATGGCGTAGCGGCTTGTTCGAGAGACTTGACTGAGCGAGACCGCGGCGTGACCCCGACTAGCGCCTACCTTACACGCTAAGATATTGCTGTTGTGTGCGTACTGTAGTTCATGCGTACTAGCACGCACACATATTAGCCGCGCGATGTACTTTTGCTTCAAGATAAACTACTTTTCTGGTTTTATTATATGACACTGGCGTACTTATCAGCCAAAGAACAGGAAAAGAAAATATCATTTAAGTCAGTAGGTAAATCCATAATTTAAATAAAAGATATGCCAAAACGCTTGGCATTGGCAAATCTCCAAAATCTACAACTTGTAACATTGACTTTGATGCATTTATTAAGCACTTTTCTACTGCTTCTGTCACATTAAAAGACAAAATAAAAATATCACGCTTCGTAACTTAGCCGATATAATCTAATAAATCTAAACATTTTGCCTTGCAAAAGGTCAGTATAGCCCCATTTTTGGATATGTTATACAAGTAGACCCCTTTATTTAAAAATGCAAGTTTCCCATCTTGAGATACTGCCGCGGGCTCTGCCATTTCCTTAAAACAATAGAAAGGACAATGGGCAAAAATGTATGGAACTTGGTCCAAGGACCTCCATTGATGAGACTTGCGGTAAATGAAAGTACATAACTGTCTTGTGATTCTGGCAACAAATTATTAGATTCTGTCCAGGGGTTCTATTGTTATAGTCATGTTTGTACTGACTATAAATAATGTGATTTTACGTTGCAATTGTGTTAAAATGGTTTTTACAAAGGTTTAAGGACAAATAACCTCAGTATCTTTTTGGATTGCGATACCCCTCCCGCTTCTCCTTAACATTATCTCTGCAATTGGCGTCGATGATGTCATACGCCCGTCATGGCGTATGACATCATCGACGCCAATTGCAGAGATAATGTGATCGTGTAGTACGTACTTGCGTCCTGCCAGGTAAACGACGAAACAATGCAGGGGAAGTGAGAGGCGATTGTAGTTGTGTCGGCCCTCTCCCTCCCTCTACCCCCGCTTGTTGTGGCAAGTGCGCTCGCAGTCTTAGGCTAACTGTTTTCGCTGTTTTTTGTATTGTGATCTTCGATTTTCGAGTGTTTTTTTTTACAATACCGACCTTTGCACGTGAATGGAATTGATTTCTGCCGCTATAACTGAACCGACTTATGCTTGTTAATGGACACCTCTTTTTCCTTGTGATTGGACAAAGTGACTGAATTCTCAATATGTTTCGACCTTCAGCGGGAGTTCTTTGTTTAAGTTCTAACCGTTCTGTGTTACGTAAAAGACGAATGACAATTACCCAAACCCTGTTCGATGAAAATCATGAAGCTGCTGTTATCACAGAAAATCTGCAACCATATCAGGTATGGAGAATTATTATTATTTTTACATTAAAGAATAAATCATACTAAATACGAAGCACATATGCCAGAAAGTGTCGCGGCCGGTGAAACACAATTAACTACCATTCAAGCAAATGAATCGACAACAATAACAATGGTCAGATGGGCGGTCGAAGCCGTAAACGGACGCATAAAACGTAACTTCAAGTTATTTCGGCAGGAGTACTATCACAACGCAATGCCCCACACGTTTGCTGATTTTAGGATAGCAGCTGCACTAACAAATGCATTCCATGTTCCCATTACAGACAACACACATGCTCCTGTGTTTCTTGAGAGAATTGCGATACGGAGCGAGTTGCAAAATGTTCTGGCTGAATACGTACAGTGTCGTCATCTTAACGGACAACGAGTAGCATTCCAAAATATGGACGCAGGATTACCAGGTCTTGAGACGTTTCCATGATTGACAGAGGATGACCTGATCTTATTAGCACTTGGGTCATACCAGTTGAAACTGGCCAACAGTTATTATGCCGAGCACATCGGGTTGTATCGAGATTCCGAAGGTCTGACTGCCAATTTGAATGAAGCAGGAATTGCTGGAGAGAGTTTATGGTTATTGAGAGGCAAAATACAATCGAGGTACACACGTGCGCGCAAGCATTATTCATATGTGGTAGTAAAAGATAACGAATCTGGCTTGGGTGCAGTCGAACACTACTACTGTTCATGCAAAGTGGGAAAACGCACCGTGGGATGCTGTGCGCATGTAATGCTAATCATATGGTACCTAGGTTATGCCCGTTACGAAGATTATATTCATTTACAAGCCAGATTTTTAGATTCAATCATAATAGATGAATAAATGTGATTTCTTCCCCTACAATCTTGTTTTATTAATCCAGCAATTACCTACGTATAGCTTATGTATATATTTTAAATATATGTAATTATGTATAGCAAAATAACTCCCGCGACAGAATCTAATAGACTTTTGCCAGAATCATACACCATGTGTGCACTTACATTTCCCGACCGTATTATGCTTTACAACAAGTGGGGGTGGAGGGAGGGGGACACAACTATAATCGCCTCTCACCTCCCCTGCATTGTTTTGTTTACCTGGACGCAAGTACGCACTACACGATCACATTATCTCTGCACTTAAATTGGCGTCGATGACGTCATATGGCATGACGGGGCTAGCGCGTGGTGGTTTAGGAGAAGCGGGAGGGGCATCGCAATCCAGAAAGATGCAGAGATTATGTGACCGTATCAAAGTAAACACCGTTTTAACGTAAGATCACATTATTTGTAGTCAAGACAAACATGACCACAACAAAAGAACCCCCGGACAGAATCTAATAATTTTTTGCCAGAATCATAAGACAGTTATGTACTTTCATTTACCGCAAGTCTCATCAGTGGAGGTTCTTGGACCACTTTCGCCCATTGTCCTTTCGAAGTTTTTTCAGTTTTCATTAAATAAATCCCAAAATTATGCGTAAATAGCATAGATGTTTTCTAACGTACTTAACTTCACAAAATGCGCTACAATTTGGTATTTAAATCATCTTCATAAACTTATTAGTTATCAAGATACGATACTTCAAAATATAAGCAGTAAGGACAAATTCCACAAAGTTTCGATTTCTTTTACATTTTATATTAAATAAATCCTGAACTGTAGGTTTCACTGAAAAACTTAACTAAATTTGTTACAATTTGTGTTTTGAATTTGCTAAAATTTGTTTTTTGAGTTTTTTGAATCTACATTTGATATGTTTGTTTTTACTAAATAAGTTTCACAAAGGTTTCGGTTTTTGAAAGCATCGATGATACTTTTGCCAAGATGTCTATTAACAATATTGGCACAACAAAAGTCATCGAGCGCATGCGCATTATCTGCACTCAGGTTGTAGACTTGAGGCACGCGCACCGAATAGCGTGACAGACCAAGGTCCGGCTCGAGAGATGTTGGCTGAGAGCTCGAGCGCAGCACCACGAGCAGCGAGCGCAGAGGATGCGCGCACAGACGTTGCGTGTCATACTGTCGTGCCCCCTCAATACGAGCATATGTCGCCTCGATGAGAGCGCGCACATATTGTGACGAGACCGTTATCTGTTCGCGTAACGCTTTCACGCCTGCTTCTACTTTGTGAGACCAAGTCTGTGTCTCGTTTAGCTTGAGCTGCAGGCACCTTGGGTCGCCACCGGCCATTAGTCCATACATGTGTTGCACAATTGCATCCTGTAGCCGCACCTCGTCCGTTGCACCTGCCTTGCTCAGCCATGAGTCCAACGCGGCGGGGAACGTCTCTGGGCTGGCATCCACGCAGAATACAACGCCATCTAGACCTAGAATGCACGTCACAGGTTAAGCTCACCGGTTACATGCAAGTTTTTCCATCAAATGTAACTAAATAGATACCTTGTTCCTCTAGAATTGCTGCGATCTCCAATGCAACTTGCACACCAAAGGAGTATCCTAAGAGGTAGAAGTTCTTTTTCGGCTTAGTTTTATTGATGATTACCTAGAAATATTAATGATTTTGGTTGCATTATATTCTTATCTGTCCGAGTCATAAATATGTAGAAAGTATGTTTGTAATTACGAAAACCAATGAACATTTCTGGTGATCTAACTAGAGCTATCTTTTCTTGGGTTATAGTCTATATTTAACATCACTTAATAGTAAACCATGACACTTCTTACTATTACGCCCACAATTCAAATAAAAAAGGTTAAAAAAAAATTGGGCTTTACCAATATTTTTTTTGTATTAAAATTTTGTATGGGGACTCCCTTAATAATACTTATACAAGGATGGCTTATTGACGTTTTAAGTGTTAACTATGGACACAAAATGCGTTACTATGTATAGTTTTATTATTAAATATTTTCAAAGAACTCTCCACCAGCATCTATACAAAGTGTTTCGTTTACCTATGAATTTTCAGTGGCGAATAGCCTTTAAACTAAAGTCATTTCCAAAAACAGGTGATTCGAAACAGTTTATAAATAACCTGTACATTGGTTTTCCTCGCTACTTTATTTTCAGTTCTTGAACTATGATTTTCACTGTTTTAAACTTAGTAGTTTAAACTTGTTAGTGTCCTTATCAACTAGACGATCATACAAATAAATTGCCAAATGATTTCATTTGTAATTAATAAATCGATGTTAATAAGGCATACTTGAGTACTTACAAGATGAATGAATGTAAAGTGACGAAATAAATTTATCGTGCAGAAGTGGAAAGTAGAGCTCAACCAGGCCGCCCTTAAATGACGTATCCTGACCAAATTGGTGACATATCAAAAATAGAAGAGCTTGTATGACTAGTTTGATGGATGTGGAAGAGGCGAAAGAGGTGTGTAAGGATCGTAGCAGATGGATCTGTCATCTCCGCCTACCCCTCTCGTGTTGACAATTATCTTGTTATATAGCGCCCAGAACTCTTAGAGAGATAAGCGGAAAAAAATGCGAAATCCCACTTCCATTATGAATAAAATGATCTTGACTTGCACCTTTTGGCCACAATGTGTCAGTTAGGGTGAACCTGCGTTAGAAAGAATTTCGCGCTATGATTTGAATGTTGTTTTAAGCTGAAGGAGTCGTGTGATTAAGATCAAATGACATTTTAGATCAAAACCGTTAACGGTCAGATCATTTCAGCTTAAGTGCGGTTAACTAATTTCGAAGAATCCCAAGAAAGTAGTCGTGGCCAGAGTAGTGATAGTAAAAATTGTAATTGAAGAATATATGCGAATTTTACAGATTATATTGCAGATTAGATTGCAGTGTGCTTAAGATTCTACACATGCACTTCTGCGTGAGGAGGAATGTTCTCCGCTGAGTATCACACTCCCTCCTCAGAAGGCTTGTGTGCCGTTATAAATTGGTAAAGTAGTCTCGTCTCCTTTACATCATCATTACTTGTGACGAATTCTGGGTGTACCAGTACGATCAATAAGAGAGTTACATACTCGTAGAAGAGCAAAATATATTCTTGCAAGAAGTTTTTTCTGCAGTGAAAAACAAGCAATCAAACACAAGACTTTTGCTTCATCATGACCATGACCACACACCCATTTGGTCTCTTAGTGCTTAAAACGAGACTATCTGGACATAGGGCTTTTCATTTCCAATTTGGAACCATACGACATATAAAAAAATAAAATTCAAAGGGAAGCATAGCATTTGTTTTCATGTGCATTAGCTGTGAGGTTTCAGATTCAGACTGGAAGAAATAATATTTGAAAATTGATAAGACGCATGTAAATTTGTTCAAGACGCTGGTGGCCAATTGATTGAAAATTTGTTACATATAATAAAACTTATGAGCCACAGTACAATGTTTTGCAAAACTTTATAAGAGAGTTCTAGGTAGCTAGTATATTTATTTGCATCATATAAAGCACTCCAACTGACATCTATCTCTCGTATTAATACCTGGGAAATAGTTAACTTTACCTTTGATAATCGGGCAGCCATTTCTGTAACTGTCTCACAAGGACAGTCAACTCCTGGTTGCAGGACAACTGCTGGCAATTTTATTTGTTCACAAAGAAAGGAGAATTTGTGATGAAGGCCATTGAATCCTGGTACTAGAATTAAATATGTCTCTTCATGATCAATGATTTCATCAGGCTAAAACAATTGCAAAACATAGTAATTATAAACTACCTCTAGTTATTTTTATTTTCACAACGTGCCGCATCAAATTTAGTTTCTGTATCCAGCAGTAAGAGAGAAACATGTAACAATATATTTCATTTGCTTTAATATTGAATAAGCTTGTATTTTTTAAATTTTTATGTCAAATGTCGAAAGAGAAAATTATATAATGTCATAACTAAAAAGAACATTTTGCCGATCGAATTTTATACGTCATAATTATTAATTATATTTGAACCAAAAAGCAGTAAACATGAAACTACATTATATATAATATATATAATGTAGTTTCATGTTTACTGCTTTTTTGGTACATATTATGTACTACTACAACATAGTACTACATAGTAATTAACGTGTAATCTGAAGAGTAAATACACATCACAACTAAATCTGAAAATCTTACTAAGTTTTTTTTTCGTTTTTTTTTCATGCATGGACTCCCACTCTCGGTCTCTCATAGTTTAATTTCTCATTCAGTATTCGGTTATTAATATTCTACACCAAATATCCAAATTTTAGGTTCTTAACTCACTCCGTCTATGAGCTAGAGACTCGTGACATACGGACGGACATACGGACAGTTAACAGAGTGACAGGCTTGAAGCACTCGGCACTTCAGGTGCGGTGCTACAAGTACGAATATCAATCAGCATGACAAGCTACCTATTGGCAGTTCTCATTGCGATGCCATAACTGTTAAAATCGTTAACAAACAGGGAGCTTAAACTGCAGGCGTCTGTACTCGGCGGTTGTGCCTTGGCGGGCCCATTGAGTGGGTTGCCACGCGTCACCTGGAATGCAAGTACTTACATTTGCTCACGCACCGCAGCATGGCACAATAAAATAAAGCGCTCTTTATTTTATAAATAAATTTAATAACAAAAATTTATATAAGTTATAAAACTAAATTTAACATAATTCAATACAAATTAAAATACACTTATTTCAAGTAAGACACAATTTTATTCGTAATTGGAAATCTCAACTACAATTTAAAAATTATACTGTGTCGCAAAAATACCGAGTCTACCGTTCAAAAAGTGACTTAAGTACCTTAAGACGATTAGAGTAAGAAAAGCTCTCGTGCTTTGTGATTCGGTATAATTCTTGCCTCTACGCATGCATTGAACCTGATAAATAGGCAATTAAAATAAACTTTTAACAAAAAAATAGCAACCGACTTCAATAGTAACAGCAGTCATTCACTAAAAAGTTAATAATAATTCTATAAAAACCGATGGTACCGAAGCAACACTTTTGCCGACTTCTTTCTTCCTGAAACGTTATGTTATCTAGAAGTCAGTGATTGATAAAGGAGTGGTAATGTTTCTGACTAGTGACGGGCATCGGCGTCACTGGTGCGAGGGTTCTATAACCACGCTCAGACACCACTAATTTTATGTTAAAGGGAGATATTAGCAGCTGGAACAGGGGCCCATAAGCTGTCCCAGATTCATAGTCTACAAATATCTTATATTCTACAAAATATAATATAAAATGTCCTACCAGACAATTGGATGATGACCTCATCAGCTAGTCTTCGCACGAAATCCTTTCACGATGACTCCAAGGCGCTCCGGTGCTGTGACACGCTGCTCACCTCCACGATGAATCTAAACACGACCCTCCTACCCCTGGATGCATCCAAACCCAGAAGAAATGATAATTGACAAGTCCACTTGTCGGAAGCCGCGTGGACACAGGTTATGTCACACACACACAGGAAATTCACTCAAAATGGTCTTCACACCAAAATATCGTCAGACCCTGACTGTATAATGTTTCTTACGATGTCCACATCGATTTCCCTTATCATTTATCCATTAATATACCACATATTATAAAATCGGCCACGATCTGTACCAAATGTCGACGTCCCTCGTCTTTTTTACAGCTCCAAGTGCATAGACAAAATATATAGACCATTGTCGGATACGTTCCGAAATATACATTTTATTCTAAACAGTCGGCGTTCTTATATTGGTTTCTATGTTGCTATATCGTAGGAAATACGCCGACTTCTAGATAACATAATGTTTAAGGAAGAAAGAAGTCGGCAAAAGTGTTGCTTCGGTACCATCGGTCTTTATAGAATTATTATTAACTTTTTAGTGATTGACTGCTGTTACTATTGAAGTCGGTTGCTATTTTTCTGTTAAAAGTTTATCTTATTTCACATTTTTTAGTGTTGCTGGGTTAAATTGTGAGGTATAGGTAATTCTTGCAAACGTGGTGTTAATATGAAACGAAGTTCAAGTGAGTATAATTAGCCATGTTTGAGTAGCTTCCTGCTATCAGCACCCTAACACAACATGATTACCGCAATCTCGAGTTATGTGCTGTCATCCGTTGAAGAGTTCTACGGTGATGAAGCCAAGATCGAAATTCAGGTGGGTACACTGGCAATTTTCAGCAATGCCCTGCAATGAGCACCCTAACACAAACTGGTTGCCGCAATCTAAAGTTATGTGCTGTCATCCGTTGAGGAGTTCTATGGTGATGAGGCCAGGATCGAAGGTCAGGTGGGTATTCTGATAATCTCCAAGTAATACCCTTGAATCAGCACCCTAACGCAGTGATTGCCGCAATCTCGAGTTATGTGCTCTGATCCGTTGAAGAGTTCTATGGTGAATATGTTGATGAAGCCAGGATCGAAGGTCAGGTGGAAGAATATCGATTTTGAAGTAATACTTTGTAATCAGCACCCAAGTACATAGCGATTGCCTCAATTTCGAGAGATATGCTGTCATTTTCTGAGGAGTACCACTGCCTATCTCTGAAGACCTTCACCAAATCATGACTAAACCCAAAATGGGACCTACCTGGAAGTATACTCTTTCAAACAAAAAAAGAGTTGTTCAAATCGGTTGGGAAATGACGGAGTTATGGAGTAACAACGCCAAAAAAAAAATAAAAAAAAAATAAAAAAAAAAACATACAGTCGAATTGAGAACCGCCTCCTTTTTGAAGTCGGTTAATTATAGGCACGTTGCGCAGGTAGTTTGCACATTATTGCTGCGTAGCAAGAGTAGCTATTTAATTAAGTGTCTTTGAAGAGTGAATCTTCTGGACGTTGTACTTTCTTCTGTGCTTTGAGTATGGAACACTTAAAACTAGTGAGTATCTTGGTCTTTTATCTGAGATTGCGTTGTCAAAATACTTCCGGCCATGTTGGTCTTAGTCTACCCTGATTTCTTTAAATTACTTAATGTTAACCTTTGCAGAGCTTTGTATTGCTGCAGGCATGAATATTAAATCTTGTGTTGCTAAGAACACGTCTTCTTCAACGTAATTAAACGACATATTTAATCCCACTGCCGTTCGATTACTTTCCCTTGCCCGTGTTTCAAAATTGTTGAACCTTGAAATAAAAAGACTATTAAATAACAAGATAACTAACATAAACCAATCAATAAATAAAATAAAACTTGTTTTACCATGGAGTTGTTAGATGTAATAAGTTTTCTGGGGATATATTTAGTGCTGTGCTGTGTGTTAGTGGAGTGCTGTGCTGAGTGCGCTAGCGATTAGACGCGTCTCACTGCACCGATACGAATATTTATTCGCAATCCACGCGGCTTTGACAGCTGCCCGCTTCGACCGCCATGGGCACGAAAAAATGTTTGGCTAACGATCTCCTGGCATTTCTTCAAAACCGATTAAATGTCATGGACGAAGCCAGTATCGCGCAAATCATCAATTCCAGTTTTTCCGAGGACGAGATCCGATCTGCGAAGACGCTGCTATTTGTGTCTACAAACATGACCGTGCCGTCCCACCGTACGGACGACGACGGGGGAGAAAGGAGTCTCGACGAGATAGTCGCCTTCCTGAAAGAGACTGATCCGGACGACGTGCCAGACTTCGTAGCGACGGGACGCAAAGTTCTTCCGACTAATTTTGGTCACGTCGATGTAAGCAGGCTGCTCAAGGACATAACGTCTATGAAAGCAAGTTTGGCTGAGATGCAGTTAAAGTTCGAGGGATCTCAAAATATCATTGGTGAACTTCGTGCCGAGGTAGCATTGTTACGGAACGCTATAGCGGTGAGTCGTTCACCCCACCCGGTACCTCGTGCGTAAATTGTCGTCGTGGAGCGCAAAATGTATCTGTAGGCAGTTTTGAGTCAGTGAAATTAGATGCCTCGTTGCCGGCCGCTGACTTCGCTACTACGCGTGATGCCCTGCGCCCCGCCCGCCCCACATCCTCGCCAGAAGAGTCACCACGTGCGCTAGAGTGTACCCTCCCACCCCGCGCCTACGCCGCTGCCGCCGCCGTTGCCCCCTCTAGACAACCTGCTGTCCAGCAACAAGGTCAGCAAGTAGCAAAGGGAAGAACGTGGACCAAGAACCCTAGGAAGGACCCATTCGATGAGGAGGGCTTCACCCTGGTGGAGCGTAAGAAGAGGAAGCCCCCTTGCCGCAATCGATGTGGAACCGCACCGACCGGACCGAACCATCTACTTCGACCGGCTGTTCCCGTGACGCTGCTGTATGTGTCCCGTTTGAACTTCTCCACGAAGGCTGATGATGTCATGAAATATGTCATGCTGAAAACTAAACTCCAACTGAGGGTCCAGCGATTGGAGTCACGCCACAATGCCAATTTTAATTCATTTATGCTGCGTGTCCCAACTGAACATCTCTCGACCTTCATGAATGAAGAGTTTTGGCCGAAAAGTGTCGTGTTTCGTCGATTCCGTCTAAGAATTCCAGACACTGACACTCCGCAAGTGCGTGCTACGTCGCAGGCTATACGTACTACATAGTATTTATTTTTAGTTAAATTTTTATTTTTGTTTGAATTGTATAGCGAATTGGTGTTAACTGTAATGCTGTACAATTTATTGAAATAAATAAATAACAGTTTTCTATAAAATCATTTGAATTGTTGAAATCGAGGCCCAATTTTCCGAGTGCTGTTTCATTAGATGTACGATCTTGAATATTTACACCTGAAACGACATTAATAACATTAACAACTGTGTTTTATTTGTATAATAATACCTATGTCTGACTAATAAATTTGATCCGGTCCTAGGAGGTGTCAAAATGTTTTTTTTTTCTTAAATTAATAAATAAATAAATTTATTATTTCCCTGTGTATTTCCCATATTATTATTTATTACATAAAACTATTACCTATAGACATAGACTATTAGATATAGACATTTAAAACCGACCTGTAATAAGTGTATCTGATATACTTGCATTACATAAATAAATATATTTCATTTCATTAATCCGTATCTATTTCTGGAATAAAAACAGAAAAACTGAATTTCTTACCAGCTAAAGTCGAAATTCGACTGAGCATCTTATTTATCGGGGTTTCCAAAGACACGGCATGTGCTAGTAGCACAGGGCTTGAAGATCGTATAGCTTGTTCCATTGCATCAACTGCTATATCGTGAGATAATCCTTGGCTCGCTTTAGAAGAGTCTACTCCAAACTAATGAGATAAAAATAAACAAAATAAAAAATATAATTATGTTTTATTATTTTACGGTTTTGTTGATGCCAGGATTTTTTGATGACATTTGAGGAGTAGTCACGCTGTAACCGCGAGGGTTACAGGAATGCAGAGCTGATGGGATGGGAATATTGATTGGAGAATTGTGGGTAAACTGACTGACCTTTGTTCTGGAATGTTGTGAATAGGCCGACGAATGCGCCGCTTTGCGTCCCTCCTTGTTGGGCTGATGGAGCTGGCGTTTTGGTCAGGAATGTGCAGGATTGTCTTGGAGTAATGTGAACACAACACTGGTATATACTGTGAACACAACACTGGTAGGTACGCGATATTGTTTGGGCTGGCGGCGCGAGTGTGTACACATGTGGTTCGGACGACGTTCTGCACGCAAGAGAGTGAACGAGCGGCGCCCAGCGCGCGAGTCGATTGTGTCGCGAGGTGGCGCCAGCGCTGCGCCGCGAAACTAGTCCTGCGCATGCGCGAACGTCACGCTGGTGGCGTGAACATCCTGGGGGGGCCGGGGCTGCGACTCCTCTTGAGCTGAATCCAACGGCAGCCTGGCTATCTTGAACACAGGTCGTCGCAGATTTCCATGGGCTGTGTCCAGATCCACAACTCGGATCACTCCATCCTTGCCAGGTATCGTGCGGAGAATTCTCCCCAACTTCCATTGGAGCGGAGGCAGGTCATCCTCTTTGATGAGGACCAGTTCACCCACTTGAGGAGGGGAAGAAGGGGAGAGCCATTTGGAGCGGGTTTGCAGGGTATGGAGGTAGGATCTGGACCAGAGAGTCCAAAAGCACTGAGAGAGCGCTTGAATGAGCTGAAAGCGTTTAAGAGTAGATATGGGTCTGTCGTCAAAAGACTGCTCAGGTAGAGCGGTGAGCGGACGACCAATAATGAAATGTCCGGTCGTGAGAGGTTCAAAGTCCGTAGGGTCGGATGAAATTGGGCAGAGGGGTCTTGAGTTGAGTACAGCCTCAATTCGAGCCAAAAGGGTAGAAAATTCCTCAAAAGTGAGGTGCTGTTCACCTATCACGCGATAAAGTAGTTGCTTGGTGGATGTTACGTTTATTTCGTGCAGAGCGCCGAACCAAGGCCCTTTAGGCGGGTTCAGTAACCAAGTTATGTGCTGATTCGCGAGCTTGTGAGTGATTGCATCATTGTTTGACCTGAGGAAGTTCTGAACTTCAATGAGCTGATTCCTAGCACCTACATAGTTTGTGCCGCAGTCTGAGCGAATGAGAACTGGAGTACCGCGACGTGAGATAAAACGTTGCAATGCCGCAAAGAACGCTTCCGTTGTGAGTGCAGAGACTGGTTCCAAATGAACCGCCTTTGTTGCGAGGCAAACGAAAATACAAAAGTACGCCTTTATGAGTTTCGCGTTCCGCAACGTGCTGGATTTAACGAAGAAGTGGCCAGCAAAGTCCGTCGTGACGTGACTAAAAACTGGCTGAGGAGTAACTCTGTCTACTGGGAGATCAGCCATGAGCGGAGCCTTAGGCTGAGCGCGGCACCGGAAACATCTAATACATTTAAACACGCGGTGTCTAATAATACGACGAGCGGACAGAATCCAGTACTGCTGGCGTAATATGGCGTGTAATGTGTCAGCTCCAGGGTGGCAGTGTATTTTGTGATAATGGTCTATGATGAGATCTACGAGCGGACTTGAGCTGGGTAGAATGAGTGGGTGTTGAGCGTCATACCTAATTGACGCGTGAGAGAGACGACCACCGACTCTCAAGAGGCCGTCCTTTATGAAGGGCGAGAGGCGCTGGAGCCGAACGGGACAAACTTTATCAGTCTGGATACGATTAATATCTTCAGCAAACTCATTGTGCTGAACAGAGCGGACCCAGTGCAACAGAGCGTCCCTGCGTTCACTAGCTGTCAACGGACCAGAGCGCCGTGCATCTGGGCTGTGCCGACAATTGAATATGAACCTTTGAATACAAGCCGTCACTCCGACGAGCTTGTCAAGTGAGCTGTAGCGAGTGAGCAAGTCCAGATCGATATCTGGGACTGCTATGTGTGCTGGTACCTTTTTGGGCTTAAGGCCTGGGAGAGCATGATGGCCTAGAGCGGGTGGCAACTTGGGCCAAGTGCAGGTAGGTTCTTTGAGCCAACTGGGTGACCACCAAAGGTCATGAAGTGAGAGAGACTGGGCAGACATGCCTCTGCTTGCACAGTCAGCAGGGTTGAGGTTCGTGGGCACATGCCTCCACGTATTGCTAGTTGAAGTAGCTGTGATCTTAGCCACTCGATTGGCCTCGAAAGTCTGTAATCGGTGAGGTGGGGTATTGAGCCATGCCAACACTATTGTGCTATCTGACCAGCATGTGTGTGTTTGAATGGGTATATGAGCTGACAATTGGGCTGACACTCGAGTCATGAGCTGAGATAAAAGAGTCGCGGCTGACAACTCCAATTTCGGGATTGAGAGGCGAGTCTTAATGGGTGCGACCTTGGACTTGCCAATGATTAGGTGTACATTGACATGTCCAGTGGTATTGCGCTCATGAAGGTAGATAACGGCACCAAAGCCAGCCTCTGATGCGTCCGCGAACCCGTGAAGTGAGTAAGTAGACGTGGGCTTATACTTACAAATGTGTCGAGGTAAACGGAGGTTTGAGAGCTGAGGAAGATCCTCTGAAATGTGTTGCCACTCTGTGTGGACTTCTTCAGAGATAGGCTCATCCCATCCTATTTTCAGAAGCCAAAGCTTCTGCAGAAGAATCTTTGCGCGGAAGATGACTGGAGTAACCCAGCCATTGGGGTCATAGAGAGACGCTACTGTACTGAGAATGGAGCGCTTTGTGACTTGAGCATGAGTGGGCAGAGAAATGCGATAAGTGAACTCATCAGTTTGAGGAATCCACTGTATTCCCAGAACCTTAATGGAATTAGAGTCAGGACTGAAATCAAAGTCCTTGGGCATGTCGCACTGGTCATCTGGGAACCGTTCAAGGAGCTGAGGCGAGTTGGAGGTCCATTTACTGAGCTGGAAGTCACCTAGGGCGAGTAACTCGATCAGATCGTTTTGGAGCGACTGAGCAGATTCCACAGAATCTGCACCTGAGAGAATGTCGTCCACAAATATTGATTTGCGGAGGACCTGAGCAGCGTGGGGGTAGCGATGACCTTCGTCATCAGCCAATTGGAGTAAAGTGCGGATGGCATGGTATGGGCTGGACCTTAATCCATATGTGACGGTATTAAGGGCATACGTGAGCAGGGGCTGGTCGGGTGAAGACCGCCAGAGAATGAGTTGAAAAGGTCTTTGCTCTGGGTGAATGAGGATATTTCTGAACATCATTCGGATGTCAGTGCTGAAAACTTGTGAGTGGATCCTGAAGGACATGATAATGTCAACAATATCTTGTTGAAGAGCTGGACCTGTATGAAGACAATCATTCAAATTGACGCCATTTGAGCTTTTACAACTTCCGTCAAAGACACAGCGTAACTTTTCTGATCCTTGCTTAAATATGCCATGATGTGGGATATAGAAATGGGATTTATGAGCAAAGGTATTGGGGTGACACGGCGACATATGTCCCAATTTTATGTAATCTGACATGAACTCTACGTATTTCGAGCGGAAGGGCGGGTTCGCTAGCAGCTTCTTCTCTAAATTGAGAAACCTGCGTAGCGCAATAGCATGAGTGGAACCTAATGTCGGCGCGTTGTGCAGAAAGGGCAGTGTAACCATATATTGACCTGATGGTTCACGAGTAGTTGTGGTGCGGAAAATGTCCTCACACTGTTCCTCTAATGGGCTGGTATGCTTGTAGGTTTGGGGTTCCTCGGATTCCCAAAACCTCTCAAGACTTTTGTGAATGTCATGAGTTGAATGCTCTGAGTCCGTGTGAGAGCTGACAATGTGAACTGAATTGACCTGATTCGTGGGTGAGGTATGTAAACTTTTGAAAGGTCCAATCAATGTAAAATCAAATATCGTGCCGAAGGCTATAGGCTTGCCAGGGCCGAGCGAAACCTTGGTTCCGTCTAACACTTGACCAAGAACGTCAGATACTAGTATTAGATCAACCGGAGCTGGTGTGTGATATTCTCGATCAGCAAGAGGAATCGGTGGGTGACCTGTTAACTGAGCGAGATCTGGAACCTTTTCTAACGGTAGGTACCCAGTTACGTTCTTCAATATATGAGCTGTGGCCGTGATCGTTGGTGTGTCACGGTGTGTAGATCGGCATACAATTGTGATTGATGCCTTCGAGTTTTGTGTGTGCTGATTTCCAACTCCTGCGATTTTTAGAGATGTATGTTTTAATGGTAAATTTAAAATTCTGGCCATGCGCTGAGAACAAAGAGTCAGCATACTTCCACAGTCTAACAGGGCTCGTGCTGAGTGAAATTGACCATGTACGTCTGCTATTTTAAGTGAGACGGTTGGCAACAAAATTGGTGTGTTAGTGACGTTCACTACACGTTGTGCGGAGTTACAGGAATTCTCTGTTGGAGTTGAAGTCATTGAGTGAAAATGAGCTGAGTGTGTATGTGATGAGTGAATGTGTGATGAGTGTGCTGAGTGCTGGTCGTCCTCGCCTTCATAGTGCTCTGTTATTGTAGGTAGTCATTGTTGCCTACCTACCCGAGACCTACTTGGCGATCGCGATTGAGTGGGTGGGTTGGGATGGGACGTATATGCCTGTGTAGCATGTGCCGAATGGTATTGAGGCTCATGCGCTGAGCGCTGTCTGGGCTGCTCACGTAGAGACGGAGGCAGCAAATGAGCAGATGAGCGTGTCGGAGACATGGCCCCATGGCGATGCAATGAAGTGTGGTGGTCAGTCCGCCCACACTCCTTGCATGCACGTGTAGACCTGCACTCGTTCTCATAATGAGGACCCATACAGCGTCGGCACCGGTTGCGTGAGTTCACAAAATCCCACCGACCTTGAACCGGTTGGTTATTAAATTGTGGGCAGGCGATGAGTTTGTGTCCCCTATTCTTGCAGTATGGGCATGGCATACCACCAGTAGGGGAAGAAAGTTGAGCCGAATAATTTTGTTGGCGAGTGGGTGATGGGGATGATTGGGCCGAGTAAACTGGCGCTGTCGCAAATGCCAAAAATGGTTGACGAATAGGACGGGGGGAGCGATTGTCCTGCCGAGGAGCCATGGGGCGGAACTCTTGATGAGCCTGGTAGGGCTGACGGGAACCTCGAGTGGGCTGAACCAGCTGATTGAGCCGAGCGAGCCTTTCTGACGGGCCGAGCCGTGCTGAAGAAGGAGCATCCTGTGACGCAAGGGACGACGACTCATTCTCCTTGCAGCGTGCGTGCTCTTCCAGAAACTCAATGAGGTTCTTGAGCGTGGGCAGAGTTGCGCGAGATCCGTACTTCCGCTCGAAAAGAGTGCGGAGCTCGCCTTGTAGTTTTCGCACCACCATGGACACGAAAACATAGTCAGAATCCTTCATGGGCAGATCGAGGTTGCGGAGAGCGCTTTGCGCTGAGATAAGCGGAATTAAGAACGATGTGCGGATATCCGAGCGCATGTGGATGTGCGGAAGGTTCATTATAATGTCCACAAATCGGTCAATGAGTACGCGACGATTGTCGTAACGCTTGGTGAGAATTTCCATGGCTATGGGATAATTCTCGTTGGTAGGGTAGAGGTGTTTCACCATTTCATGTGCCTCACCCTTTAGGGCACCTAACAAATAATGCAGCTTGACAGCATCCGAGACTGTAGCCATCTCACTGATGAGGCTCCTAAAAACGGCAATAAATGAGGGCCATTCTTCAACGTTCGAATGAAACTCCGGTATGGGTATTTTTGGTAGAACACCAACGGGTGTACCTGAGCTGAGGGGTTGCGTCTTGTCCGGAAGAGCTGATTTTTCTTTTAATTTTTCGAATGCCACTAGCATAGCATCATAGTTGCTAAGTGCCGACTGAAATTTTTTTGTGTAGGTTGCCTCAGTTTCGTCGGACAAATCCTCATCGTCAAGGATCTCATAATATACGTCCTCTAACTTAGTTTTAACGCTTTGTATGTTTGCGTAACGAGCGGTGAAGTCCGCCACAGAATATGTTTTTCTGTCGCCTGCCTCGACCGCCGCACCGATCTCCTTTAACAGAACTATCGCCTTTACGGCCTCACGAAACATCGCGGCTTGTGATTTCGAAGGCATCTTAATCTTGTTAAACTAGATGGTTGTTTACTAAGATAAAATACGCAACGAGTTTGAGCTGAACTATAAGAGCGGACGTACAACTAAAATAATTGATGAGATAGATGAATAGAGCTGAGATACTTGCGCGGATGAAGTAACAATGACTATGTTCAAACGGAACACGGAACACTTAAATAAACACGACAGAGAAAAAAAAATTTTTTTTTTTTTAAACAACCTGTATATGAGCTGATAAACCAACGTGGAACAGCCTATATGTGTACCATAAACAATAAGAGCAGCGACGAGAAGAAAAAAAAATTTTTTTTACTATATTTCTGCTATATGCACCCGGTTAAAAAGCAGGCAATAACATGAAAAAACTGTCCGGCAAACTATTACTGCGACACGAGATTACCGCAACACAAAATATCGAAAAGGGCTGATGAGCTTGTTCACTTTTATGTTATTTGCCTTGAAATCATGTGCCGACAATACGCGTTAGTTCTTGCTTACACGACAGTATATTTACAACAAAAAACATCAATCGCGTAAAATTCTATTTATAGAATAAAATACCTACCTACTTCTTTGAGTGCGTAACCAAACAAAGAATGTATTTACCTAGCCGAAATCGGTTCTAAATGAGTGGACAATCCAATGATGCAAATCAAGCTTTGGTAATACGTAACGTAATAATGTATGTACTTAACATACGTAACTGCACAAAATAAAGCAAATTTATACTCGCACCAAAAAAAAAAAAATATCTCGCAAGATACGAAAAAAATACGGGTAAAAATTGGGTAAATTGGGTCGGGTCGGGTCTAATAAAGAAATATAGTGGACTGTAACAAACAATTGGGCTGAATGGATATAATTATATTATCTGAGCTGAATAATAATAACAAACGGGATGAAAGTGAGTTTATTCTGTGCCGGGGGCGGGGGGCCCGGTTCTATACAGATAAATGGAATGTTCTAGGCGGCGCGGGCGCGGTAATCACCTACCCGAAACAGGTATTCTCAAGATCACAAAATGTTTTTTGCCGGAAAGAGGGCCGGGAAGGGGCCAAAATATGTAACCGGGTGAAAATGGACTGTAGTAAATCGACGGGGGCTGGTTCAAACAAAGTTACGGGCCGGCGGGGGGGAGGCGGGGGGTGATATAAACCAAAAATTTTCCGCTCGACGGACCAAAATTTTTCGTAAACGGTCTCGAAGGATCAAAAATGTTTCACTACCGGCTCGAAGGTCCAAAAATGTAACCGCGAGGGTTACAGGAATGCAGAGCTGATGGGATGGGAATATTGATTGGAGAATTGTGGGTAAACTGACTGACCTTTGTTCTGGAATGTTGTGAATAGGCCGACGAATGCGCCGCTTTGCGTCCCTCCTTGTTGGGCTGATGGAGCTGGCGTTTTGGTCAGGAATGTGCAGGATTGTCTTGGAGTAATGTGAACACAACACTGGTATATACTGTGAACACAACACTGGTAGGTACGCGATATTGTTTGGGCTGGCGGCGCGAGTGTGTACACATGTGGTTCGGACGACGTTCTGCGCGCAAGAGAGTGAACGAGCGGCGCCCAGCGCGCGAGTCGATTGTGTCGCGAGGTGGCGCCAGCGCTGAGCCGCGAAACTAGTCCTGCGCATGCGCGAACGTCACGCTGGTGGCGTGAACACACGCACTTGACCCGCAAATAAGTTCGTTCTCAGTTTTAATTTCAGCTGTTTTCCAATCAACATATTTTCATGTTATATTATATTCTTATAGTAGATAAGAAATATATTTAATAATACTTCTGTTATAAGATAGGTTAAACATTTAAATTTTGTTTAAATTCAATAACAATATTACATTTACGGGCGATTCTCCGGATTTGTAAGAAAATATGAAGAAATAATTATAACGGCCAGAATACAACTTTTAGCTAAAAAAACTTATTGTTAAAAGTTTACTGTATGCATAAACATATTTTTAATGGTAGCTTCAAAATAATTGGATTTTGCATAAGCGTGATATAAGATAATTTTATGAATTTACGGTTGGTATCACAACTATGGAAAAACCAATTGTTTTATAGCTATTGTAATAATAAAAATATGTATATGCATAAAGCAAACTATTAACAAAAAGTTTTTTAGGTAAAAGTTGTCTTTTGGCCGTTATAATTTTTCATAATATTTTGTTTAAAAATCCAAAGAAACGCCTGTTAATTTATTTTCGCAAATTTTTGTTACCTTTGTTAGTTTAGGCAGATTTAACATCGTAGATGGAATTTTATCTAGTGACCTGTTGATGCAAATTCAAATTCAAATTCAAATTTCAAATTCAAATTCAAATTTTTTTTATTCAAAATTATTGTAACATAACAGATAAATCTAAATCATTACAATAATATAGTTCTTAAACTAAAGCACTTACTTTCATACTTCTCTCTAACATTCTCTTACAAACATCTATCAGATAACTAATACGATCCACAAAAATATCACACTCTGGTGCTTCAGCGAGCAGGGAGCAGAATATGTCGAGTGCTCGCGCGACGGGCGAATACCGATAAAGGTTAGTGCGCGAAAATGGCGCCGCGAACAACGTATGACTCCGCGCCCTGAGGTACCTATCGGGCACAAACAGTTTTAGAATTTTCTCAACAAGATCCACACTGTCGATCTTATTTCGAATAACGCCAAGTATAAACTTTGCCAAAGCTAAGTTTCTTCTGAGCTCAATTGACTCATAGCCCAAATGACCTTCAAGAAATCGAGTTGGGTACATAAAAGGATAGTATTTATGATTCTTCTTATACACATATCTTAAAAAGCGTTTTTGGACTTGTTCCAACATGAGGATATATTTATCTTCATGTGGACACCAGACCACTGCATTCGTTTATACAATACTACGAACTAGAGCTGCATACAGCACCCGGGTGGCCACAGCGGTAAGGGGTGCAGAATTACGTAGCACAAATCCTAATCGCTGGAAGGCAGCTTTCGTCACCTTCTCTACGTGCTGACGGAAGGTCAGTTGTTGGTCAAAGACTACACCGAGATCGCGCACCTGCGTGACTCGTGCGATGGGGTCGGCCCCTACTATGTATTGGTGTTGCAATAGCGCAGGTGAACGAGAGAAACTCATCATTTCGCACTTACTGAAGTTGAAGTACAGCTTGTTATCAACACTCCACCGAAGTACAGCGTCGATATCTTGCTGTAATTTTAGGCTGTCGTCCAAGGATTCGATTACCTTAATCAGTTTCACATCATCAGCGAACAACAGCACTCTCGAGTTATTGACGACACTAGGAAGATCGTTAATTAAAAGCAGAAACAAAAAAGGTCCCAGGTTCGACCCCTGACTGATTCCAGAACGCGTTTGATATGTATCTGAAATGTATGGGCCGTATTTTACAAATTGTACTCTGTCGCGAAGGAAATTAGAAAAAAGTTTCAATAGTCTGGGCACAAAACCCATCTGTCCAAGTTTTAGTAAGAGTATGTCATTGTCCACTCTGTCAAACGCCTTATGGAAATCCAGGTAAATAACGTCTACCTGGTTACCTGGTTTGGCGTCGATCTCCTTTGATAGATAGTCGACCATCGTAACCAAATTTGTGGCCACTGACCGTCGTGGCAAGAACGCATGTTGAGCGCTGGTGATGTGAGGTAGACACTGAGGCAGAAGACGGTCGTAGAGAACCATCTCGAACAAATATCTTGACCAATATTGCTCTCTTCATTAATCACTGCAAAAAATCTGAAAAAAGGAATTCTTGTTAAAAACGCAAATATAACATAATATAATTTATACTATGTAGTATAAATCGGTTTCTAGATTAAGTGTACCAACGTAAAATTAAGTGAATAAATAAATATATGTAATGCTCTTTCCAAGCTTTATTTATTTATTTAGTAATATCTTATGCACGCGGCTTCACCCGCTCTGATTTAGTTTGCATTTTCCGAGATAAAAAGTAGCCTATGGCACTCTCCAGCCTATAAACTATCTCTTTGCAAAAAATCACGCCAATATGTTACTCCGTTGCTGCTTGAAAGAAAGACAAACGAACAAACTAACAACCAACCATCCAACAAACACACTTTTGCATTTATAATAGGGGTAAGGATAGTTATTAATATTTAAACAATAAAAATATGTCAAGAACAAATACGAATATTTTTAATTTACTTTTAATTAATTAAATAAACGTTTAACATACAAATTCATAACAAAATTATAAAAGTGGTAGCAATGTTACCTACATACATGAAACTCAAAAAGAGGTTTAACGGCCCAGCCCAGTTTATGCTAAAGAGAAGGCCAAAACTAAAATTTGACACAACGAATCTTTTCGATCTCAATCTCTTAAATGCCCCTGTGCTAGGAGCATGAATAGCAATCCGTGTAACTAACTTGTAATTGTTGTAAGATATACAACTAAACATACTCAATAAATTTACTTTAATAATTGAACCGTAATTGAGTGTGAAAATAACGATGCGCTGAATTAAAAAAATATATATAAAATGCAAAAGAAAGTTGAACAACACATTCAGTATTACTTTTTTAAGATAAGTATTTTATACTACACCTGCTCGGAAAGTACCTACTTACTTTTAACGTGCTTGAGCGGGCAGTAAAAGTATATGCAAATCCATTGTTAACGTTCTGTTTTATTTTTAATTAGGTACATAAATAATGAGCTAGTGGCCAAGTGGCCAGTATTATTTTGCGAACTCGGACATAAAACTCGAAAAATGATACCGGCCACTTGCTTTTCCGGTACATAATAAAAAATAAGAAAAATAAAAGTGACAATCGCACGCGAGTCAGTCGGTTTTTTTTAATTTATCTTGATTAAAAGTCAAATTATACTATTTAGCTACGTAGGTACTCAAAATGTCGTCTAGTAGTGATATAGAAGAATTGATGACGCCGCCGGAATAAAAAGAAACTGCCCAAGCAGTTATTGAGAATCTCTTGCCCGTGAAATCCAGAAATAAATACAACAAAGCATATGAAGAATTTATACTGTATGAATGCGGGAAAAATGCACTTTCTTTTTCTGAAAATTTTTTCCTGTCATATTTAAGTGAAACGGCGCAAAAATGTAAGCCTACCTTGTGGTCTTTGTATTCCATGTTTAAAAGTACTATATTGGCAAGAAACGAGATAAATATTATAGAGTATAAAAAACTGACAGCGTTTCTGAAAAGGAAATCGGAGGGATTCCGTAGTAAGAAATCAAAAGTTCTTACTACAAAGGATCTATATTCCTTTTTGCAAGATGCTCCAGATGACAAATATTTGTTAATGAAGGTAATGTAATAAAAAAATCCACTAATAAATTTATTTATTATTTTAGAAACCTACTAGATATTGATGTTTAATGTATTTTGCAGGTTATTTTGGGGATAAATGGTACCTGTCGGTCACAAGAACTTGTAGACATAACTACAAATGACATTGAAATCCACGAGAACCTGATTATTGTGAAGCTACCTAACACAAAAACTAAAATTCAGCGATTATTTGTGATACCGGACTTATTTTATGATATTGTAAAGAAATATTTGAAATTGCGCTCTCATGAAATGACAACCAAGCGCTTTTTATTGCAGTTTAAAAACAAGAAATGCATGAAACAAGTTATTGGAAAAAACAAAATATGTTCTGTGCCAAAAGAAACAGCGTCATACCTAAATTTACGCAACCCACAATATTACACTGGCCACTGCTTTCGCAGAACATCTGCGACTATTTTTACAGACTGTCGTCGATTTGACAACAATAAAACGTCACAGCAGCGGTTAGAAATCGTCTACTGTCGCAGAAAATTACATTGAAAATTCAGTTGAAAACAAAATACGAATAAATAACCAAATAGCAGAATCGATTACTTTTCATCAAGATTCATCCTTTATACCATCTATAAGCGCGGCTTTGTCGTTGCCAGTGGCACCTCGAGTTGCCCCTTTTCAACAAGATTCATCTCCTAAACAATCAACAAGCGCGGCGTCGTCATCGTCAGCAGTGTCACCTCGAGTAGCCCCTTTTCAACCACAACATTCCATGCCCATAGCACAGTCAATAACCTCTTCGTCTCAAAAGTCCCAAACAAAAATTAATCTTCCTGGGAAAAATATTATATTGAGTTTTAATAACTGTAACAATTTTAATACAAACTTTAATTAAAGTTTTTTTTTCATTTTCCTCGCAGGTGTAGTAGTATAAAGCACTATGTATCACTCGGGAGAAAGTGCGATTCCCAACTCGTGAGTATTAGTCGTGAGTGTAAACTACACACTCGTTGGTAATCGGCCAATTTCTTTCCTCGGTGAACAATGTACTATATCATACTTTTAAAAAGCACTTGTTTAGAAAATGTCGCTCCCGGTGGTCTCCATTTTTGGAAAACAAGCTGATGGACTAGTATTATTGGGTAATTTTGGATCGGTTTACTGCTGAAGTACCTACCTACATTTAGCTCTGTTTTAACAGAAGAAATCTAGGATTTCACGGTCATTATTGTTTACAATATTTATAATACCAACCTGATATTGGGACATTATTTTCTTGTGATTATATCCAGATTTTTGATTTGCAAAATCTAAAATTGTTTTTTTGTCATCCACAGTTTCAGTATTTATAAAGAAAACGGTTTCTACTGGACCCAACTTATTACATGCATTTACGATGAGTTTCACAGTTTTTTTGTCAACAAGGCTTACATTGTTTAATTTAACTTGATCTCCATGTTTCTGCCATTTCCTAGAAGTAAACATAATCACAAAATTAGAAATGAAACTAAACTACACACACTTCTACGAATTCGTATTTTTCGTACATTCCCGACTAAACGCTGAAAGCGATAAATATCGTAAAGCTGTAGGCACAATTTGCTTACTTGATCTGGATATCAATACATCCGTTAGAGACTTTTTCATCATGATTAATAACAATATTTTTGGCACCTCGTTCAATAAGTAAATCGACTATTTTGCATATGAGAACATCATTTGAAGTTGCACTGATAATTAGGTGACTGCTTTTTGACGATATTGAAAGCCTAAAACAAAAATGAATAAGAAAAGTTAAATTCACTTTTTTAACAACAATGGAAAATAAACGTAATCTTTTATTGCATTTCATTCTTAGTAATACCTAGGTGTCACGGATAGTGTCTTGCCATGTAGACTCAACAGAACTCGCCCACGATGATTTCTGGCAGCTAGCAACTGGAAGGCACGCTGTGCGTCCGAAGGCCCAAATGTGACACGTGTCAGCGGTCGCACTTAGCCACATTTAATTCCTTCACACATCATCAACTGTATCTCCTGTAAGAGTTGATTCTTCTGATTTATAACAAAATCTTAAGAAATAATTATCATAATGCCCAAAAACAAATTTCAGCTAAGAACTATATGCAAAAACATAATTTTAATCCTTAGTAGCTTAATTAAGAAACCTTTTATTATAAACAAATGGTTGATATTATTAGTGGGTTGAAAAAAAGTCGTCAGCTGCACGCATGAACTGTTACAAATATACATAAAGTAAAGTATTTGTACGCCGGATGAAATTTGTTTAAGTGATTGTTTAGAAAATTTGAAATCCGAAAATAACAATCATCTGTACGTGTAGTGGTGGAAAAGCTGTCAGCTGACGCATTAAATGTGAAAATTATTCAAGCATTGCGTCGATTTTAACCCACTTCTAATTGCAGTATCGATTTAAAACTTTACAGGTAGGTGTGATTTGAATGAAAAAACAATAATTTTTATTCTTTTCTTGAAGAAGAGCAGTTTCTAAGGGACATAGCCATTAGAACGAAACAAAGAAAAGAGTAGTATTTAATAACACATGGTATAACAAAAAAATCAATTATAAACGAATTAGATATCCTCTGTGGTTATGAAAAAGAAGTCCAGCTAAGCTTTATGCCGCAACACAGGCTCTGTATTTATACTGCAGCATAGACAAAGATTACTTTTTTTCTATATTTATGTTACACACTCCGACCAATTATTTAAGGTTACAAATAATAATGAGTTACTATCATGGTGGCAACTATATAGTGCAACCAGATAAAAAAGGGAGAAAAAAACTTTTTCTGAAAATACATGCAAGGTTGCCTGCAGTGTTATGGCTTTACCGGGTAAGTAATTATACCTTTGAATACGTCGACTCATATAATAATGATCGAACTTCACTTGAGAAGTTAGTTTGATCATGTATTATTAAAATTATGTGGCGTATTATTGCCTATTGAAGTGGTATCAAGCAGACTACAATAACACGGAGCTCTTCTGATGTATATTGAAAACAATTATCCCATCAAAAACATTTCATGTAAACTATCGCCAAGACACAAAAGCTCAAAACACTTTTACTGTTAAAAAGTTATCAGATCTCATGTAGAGCCAAGCCCTTAACTCTACAAGGCCTAACTCTACAAGCCCTAACTCTACAAACCCTACATCTTGATCATAAAGTATGGCTTGGCCGTTTCATGGCACTATTGCATGACACAAATGGGAATGTCTGTTTGACGACCGCAAAACGGCCAAGCCAAACTTTTTGATCAAGATGTAGGATTTGTAGAGTTAGGGCTTGTAGAGTTAAGGGCTTGGCTCTACATGAGATCTGATAACTTTTTAACAGTAAAAGTGTTTTGAGCTTGTGTCTTGGCGATAGTTTACATGAAATGTTTTTGATGGGATTTCATTTCTTTTTGTAAGATGCTCTACTTCTTTTATTTTTTCAGGCTGCATTTCTTGCGCCTGTGCTATAACTTTTTTATATCCCACTCCCTATCTTTGCTTCTTTTTCTTGTTGTTTTATTATTTGCAATAAGCGATAGATCAGGGTGGTACTTAGTTATTAAGCGATTATATTCATTTATGGCTGACTGTTGCAAAGTCAATATTAATAAGGTGAACCCCTATCAAACCAGTCACCCTCAAAAGTGCTACATAAGTATGCCCAGAAGAAAACGTCGATGACTCGATATCAATGAGAGTATTATTTAAACTTAGCCCTTGGCTTTTATGGATAGTGATGGCATACGCGATACAGATCGTAAACTGCTCACGGTGTACGAATGCTCTATTAATTATTTCAAATTTTGTTTTTTCAGGCGCAAGTTCATGTTTAAGAGCGTTATTCAAAATAATTATAACTCTTATTGCCTTATTTTTATCTTTAGCTCAAGAATAAGACTCGGAATCATGATAGGTTTCTCCGTCCTCAGCACAAGAATACAGTCGCAGTAGTATACTCGTTAATATTTATCTGCGCGCGCAATAACATGAGCAATTCTAGCTGTCAATTCACGTACAAGTAACCGGACCTTAGTTTTCGACGACGATGTCTAACTAACTAAACTTTACTTTCAACAATAGAACAGAAATCAGTCAGCTACCAGAGAGTACCTATCAAGAGTATAACTAATATTAGTAACGATTTCAACATGTAGGGAAAAGTTATATCGTGCTGTAAACGACACGTAGTGCCTTCTACATTAGTCTGAAAGAATAAAAAACTTGTCTTTTCGCGCTTACCTACCTACTTGTTTGTTACTATGGCCTCTAACACGGAAAATAATAAAATTAAAATTTGTAGGACTTGGAAGTTTGGTATATATTTTTAATATTACAGAACCGGACTCCTATAAGTGGGGTTGGCGGGTGAACGTTACAGATTTCTTAATTTTTTTGTTGTTTGTGTGCTAATCCTAGCCTGCATACCAAATTTCAGCTTTCTAGGACCCCAGGAAGCTTGAAATTGAAATTTTTATTTAATACAGAACCAAACACCCCTAAAGAAGAGTTGGAGGGTGAAAGTTAGAGATTTTTTAATTTTCTTGTTGTTTGTGTGCTAGTCCTAGCCTGCATACAAAATTTCAGCTTTCTAGGACTTCAGGAAGTTTGGAATTGAATTTTTTATTTAATGCAGAACCAGACCCCCCTTAAGAGGGGTTGGAGGGTGAAAGTTACAAATTTCTTAATTTTCTTGTTGTTTGTGTGCTAGTCCTAGCCTGCTTACCAAATTTCAGCTTTCTAGTACTTCAGGAAGTACCCTAGATTTTTGATGATCATCAGTGAGTGAGTGAGTGAGTGAGTGAGTGACAAAATCTACGTATTTTAGGTATTAATAACATTCAAAGTATAAAAGCTAGACAATTGAAACTTATCGTGTTTAATAAGACTGCTTCCTACATGTTACCTTGAGAATTTGGTATCTCTAGTATTATCTAGACCGAAGCTATGAGGGTTCGAAAATATGATGAAACGCTTCGAGAAAAGGTACGTAGTGCCCCGCTTCCTTTGGCTCGTCTTGGCGGGGGGCACTATCGTGCCCCCAGATGTTTATTTTAATAATAATGAGTGCATCCAGCGAGATGTTCTTCAAGCAAGATAATCAAGCCATCAAAAACTTTAAGTCACTACCAACGCTGAATATCTAGAGCTCTGAGACAGATGCGCTACAAGTAAAGATATAATAAAAAACAAAAAATACATACCCGCATTTCCTTGAAATTATTTGTTTTGAATATGCTTGAAAAATCAACAGGAATGTAATGCCTTGCTCTGGATAAGTGAAACATTCCAAACTGATAGTTTTCTCTAGTTTGCATCTGGTGTGTATCTAAAGCTATTCCTGAGTCTGATAAACACTTCATTGATCCCTGGAAGATTAATGTAACATATTAATTTGATATAGTTTTATTTGTCACTGTAACTTAATTCGTTCGTTTCATAAACAAGCACTCGTGTACCAATGTCTAAGTATGTTCAGTTGCACACAATACTTTATCTACCACCATCAAAAATAACGTCTTTATTTATAATATTTTCAACTAAAAGTTTCACGCAAAGTTAGAAAAGACATTCGTTTATGAACCTCGGGTGCAACGTTTCGGTAAAGTTGCCTTGAAGGCCAATCAGGATAAACGGGGCGTGGCTTAAAAAATAAGGTTAGGAATTATTTCTCGTCCCTGTTGTTGATTGGGTGTCAGCGATTTTATAATAAATTAGCTTTAGCCCGCGGCTTCACCTGCGCTGATTTAGTTTGCATTTTTCCGAGATAAAAAGTAGCCTATACTTATCACTCTCCGACCCAACAACTATCTCTATTCAAAAAGTCACGTCGATCCGTTGCTCCGTTGCTGCGTGAAAGAAGGGCAAACCAACAAACCAACAACCAAAAACCAACAAACACACTTTCGCATTTATAATAGGAGCCAATTTGGGCCAATCGCAGCGCCGCGGTGCTATAACAATCTAGGTACTAATAAACATGCTTTCGATGTTGCAATTGCCTTATCGCAGTATAGGAGTAGATGCAATACTTTTTAATGCAAGTGCTCGTAAAGGCCCACTTTTTATGCATCAAAACCGAACAGAAAGTCGATTATTTTGCCCTAGGGCTTTATTATTATTAATTTTTAATTTATTTACAATGGTTGGCTAACCTGCAGGCTTTCCTGTGTACCATAAATGTTATACTTTTTTTTCCACTGTTTAACGGCTCTGGATACAGTCCTTTTGAGCCAATCATAATTTAAAGTTCAAAAGTTTGTATTTGTTTTATTTCCTCACACTATGCATTGAAAAACTTAGTATGATACACGGGCGTAAGAGCAATAAATTACTCGGTTACGTTTAAAACACTCGCTACGCTCGTGTTTTAAATCGTCCTCGTATTTTATTGCTTTTCGCCCTTGTAGCATAGACAACTATTATAAATATTATTAGAGTGCAATACAAACTAGAAAATATCAATCAGAAACAAACCCAAAGACAAGAATATTTAGAGTATTCATAGCGATGGATTTCGCAAAATAAACATAACTATTATAAAATTTCATTTATATATTCGAGTCTTTGCTTGACCCACTAAGATTACTGCTTTGATTTTGTGCTTACGTGATGATGTGATTTTTATTTAAATGTTCTTACCCGTACCTAATGTGCGATTACGTTAGCATCAATGCTGGATTTAGAATAATATATTGTCGATTTTCCCATCCTTATTTCAATCAATTTTTATAACATTTTTACAGCAACTGAATTTCATTCACCAAAATTTTTACTAAGTGGTTTTAATTCTAATGCAATACAATATTGGAAAACACCCATAAATGATGACACTTACATCGTCATAAGTATTAAAAGTAAGATTAAAATCAGGATTTTTTTCTAGAGCATCTTTTTTATAACTCTCATTTGTACAGTTTACCATCGCCACATAAATCTTGATGTGATTAGATTCTTTCTGCCATCTTTTGACCGTCTCTGTAACAATATAAATCGTTACAATTCCATGAAATTATATTTATTTTACGAGTACTCGTATTTCAATGTTATTAGACTTATTATCTACCTTTAAGTCCATTAAGTGGTGGGTAGGAAGAAATAATTATCAGGCGCTGATCTGCCGTAAGGTTCTTCCTAGTAGAGGCAAGCAGAGCTAAGTCATTAATGTCGGTGACATGGATTATGTCAGAGCTAATAGGTATGGGTGCAGGACGCCAGCGGGCTAGTACCAATTTGCCAAGTCGAGTAGCAGCCGAGGCCACTACACAACAAAGTGCCTGAGGTATGATGACTGTTTCCGATAGCTGTGTACTCAGTATGAAGATATCTTGCGGTGCAGCGTCGCAGAGTACTTCACATATCTAAAATAAACAATAACATGAAAATATAATTCACTTGTCCTTGGAGTCGAATAAAAGCATTAAATAACAAGCGGGCACCCGCAGCGTTGTTTGCGTGGATCTCGTGGGAATTTCCTAAAATCTCTTGTAAGTGGATGTCGTACCAGGGAACTACAGTCCAAATTTCATGTTCCTAGGTCCAGCTGTTTAGTCTGGGCGTTGATAGATCCTTCAGTCAGCAATCAAATAAATGTATTTTTATGAATGCATAAAATTATAGATACATATCTTTAGAAACATATAATCTCAGAAAATAACTATTAAGAAATAATTATAACCGCCAAAAAACCACTTTTAGTTAAAAGCAATTTAGACCAACAGTTAACTATATGCATAAACGTATTTTTAATGATATCATGGTAGCTTCAGAATAATAGGCTTTTCCATAAAAGTGAGGATAGAATTTTTCAATTTAATAAAAAAATATATGTGTTGGCATGTTGATATGGGTTATTATTTATTTGGTTTACTTAGGCACGGCATCGTAGCGTGCTTAAATATGTTTCAAACATTGTTTGTTTTTTCATATACAAAAGCAAGTTGTTATCTCAAACATGTTTTTTATGCATTCATTAGAAACAAATTCTCCGAAAGAAATAAATCTTCAACGGGGCTTAAACCCGCATGTCGTTCAAAGCAAGGCTTCTAAAACTCGAGCTAAAAATTTATGGAGTCCAATAGATAAAACAGGTTTTTACGGTCGAGATGGCTAATTCGACAGTCTGGGAATTGCCCCCTCCCCCCAGCGACTTATTCAGATTGTCCATCGAGATCTAAAATACTTCCGAATTTGTGTAGCTAAGGAACAGGTATGACGTTATCGTCGCTATAATATGTGTAGCCTCGGGTAGTTAAGAAATACACAATTTAACAATAAATCCTAAATAATATTAGTTAGTGAGAAATGTGTATTTCTTAACTACACGAGGCTACACATATCGTAGCGGTAAGGCAATTTCTTGGAACAAGGCGTGAAATATGCATAACGGCCTTGTGAGCGTTCAAAACTTGTGTTAATTGCTGATTTATTGAGTAGTCAAAAGAATCCGGAAGAGTCTTAAAGATCCTGGTAGATAAACTGGACAAGTTGCTGGCCCACGTTATACAGAGATACAGTTTGTCTGAGATTTATTATTTGTATGTATTTTTTTTATTTCCGCGATAGAGGCCAGTATCATGTACTAGTTATGGCTGAAGCTGTAGATCCCCGTGACAGACGGACGGACAGACAGACAAATCGACAGAAAGACAGACAGACAGAAAGCGTAAATCATGGGCCGGGCCACTGATTATATTTGGTAACGTTCACATAAAACTCGGTTGGACCAATCCATACGATCTTTTAGTGGATGTCCCAAGAGGAATATTAGTACTAACTGTTTTAGAGCTGTGTCCTTTAACATCAAAAGCTACTATCTCCACTTTAAGTCCATCAAGTTAGAGATGAACTTACTTAAATACATTTTTTTTTGGATTTGGCTGTTTTTGATTTTTTGATAATACTCTGTAGCTCAGAACGACTGAATGACTTTCCTAAAAAAATATACACGTGCCAATAAATAAACTTACATTATCATTTTTTAGCTCATTAGTAACCACCAATAGTTCAGCTGTCCTTAATATCTCCTCTCCTTTGCTTGTTACATTATCCAAATTAACAGTATCAAAGTTAATAGACAGTCCTGACATTTCCATAGTTTGTTCTTGAATTTCATTTTTAATGTTATAATTCTTACAATTTTGTATTTCGACGACATTTATGATATTTTTGTCCAAGTTTTCTGATATAATTTGAAGAAACACGTTTATTGCCTCAGTAGTCTGAAATTAAGCAAATGTATTTCAGATAATTTACTCCTTTCTCCAACTTGTTTATTACAATATTTTCAATGTTACGTTTAAAGTTATCTACTTTTACAAACCTCCACTAATGTTGATTGGAAAAAAGGAGTAAACTGAAATGATTTTAAAGCGAGTGGCTTTAATGGCAAAGGAGGAAGATTGTTAAACCTTAAATCTTTCATAGTGACTCCAGCACATCTGAAAATAAACATCATATTTCATTCGAATTTTAGTAACTTTTGTATTATATTTTTTTATATAAATATATTTATACCTGCTGACGCCATGTAATTTATCAAAGTGAACATTAAATGTAGCATTGTTTTTAGTTATATAACTTTTGTGATCTTGTATGTCAATATCCAATTGACGGATGAACCGAGGTACCGAGATTCCTATATAATCCCTGTGTATTAAGTTCACCTGCAGCATGGAGTCAAGTAATGTGACCCAGTTACCGGTCCAAGAGATCTCTGCTTGGGTCATCTCTTCATTTATACTTTTGATGCTTCTAAATTCACCACTGTAACAACCATCAATTAATACATCAATCATCTTCCAATATTATAAATTGAAATCTTCCACCATGTCTGTATGTATGTATGTCCGCGCTAATCTCAGAAACTACTGTGGGGATTTTTGTTCGGTTTTTACGAATAGACTGATTTACGAGGAAGGTTTAGGTAAATTTTGCATGAATATTTGTGTAAATTATCATGGTAGATGGCGGCCCGCAAAAATTTTTCGCTATAACGGCATGCTCAAGAAATCAAAGTACGCGCAAAAAAGTTGTATCTTGGAACAAATACTATGGTTTTTAAAATCCAGGGGAAAAAGTAATTTTTCAAAAATATGAATCCAATAAACAATTTTGAACGTAAAACTGACTGCCATTTTACTATTTTAGAATTGTCAACGGCTGTAATTTCTGATCAAATTTTCGTTGAAACTTTTAGTTTTGTTTTGTGTTGACAACGTTTCCTTACCCACCCCCTTAAAACAAAGTCATATTTGTACTTTTGTACAAGTAGATGGAGTAAATTACCTTTTTTACTGAGCTGAAGTTCACGCGATTGTTCCAACAATATATCGCATTAGGTTTAATACAGTCTTGGTATGGTAAGTTATCTAGTTATTTATTAAGTTTATATCTGAATTATTTATTATAAATAAAAATTTTATCCCTGATGTCATAAAGGCAAAGTTACGAATGAAAAAAAAAGCACATTTTGAAATTCTATAACTAAGGTACATAATTATAATTATAGGTAATTAAATTTAAATGAGACACAGTTATTATAAAATATCACAATAGAGTCCGATATATTTTAAAATAACTTTGTCTCATTTATATATATATCAAAAATGAAAGTAACAAGCTGATAAAAGCAAAATAAATTTATATAAGTTATATAGTACATACAACATATTTATTAATATTTTTGAAAAACAGTTATATTTTATGTCTTAAAAGTTATGTTGTCTAAACAATGTCCCTTGGCTGCTTGGCACTCTTGAAACCGAAAACTCAGTGAAACATTATTCTTGAGATATTGTTCGTTTCCCGGATAATGTTCCTTTTAAGCTATTCCAAATTTCGCGGATTATTCTCCTAGACCACTGATTTAAGGAAGCCTCATAAAAAATAATCGATATGAGTTTTCACAGAAATGCAGTTCTATGGACGTCCTAGCAGTTATGGTATGTGGCACCATCTTGTTAGATCCTCCATGTATTCAAGGTCTTGATCATTAAAACATCTCAACAGGAGTCGTTTCCTGAGTATAAGGTTTTATTAGCTAAACAAAGTTTGCCGAAAAAGAGCCCATTGCTCAAATTTAATGTTTTCTTAGACGAAAATAATTTGATGCGTGTTGGTGGCCGTCTAGAAAATTCAACTTTTTCGTATGAAAAGAAACACCCAATTTTATTACAGTCCACTCATCGTTTAACAAAATTGTTATTTAAATTTGAACACGAGAAGTTGATGCATGCGGGACCACAATTATTATTGGCGTCAATTAGAGAGATGTTCTGGCCCATAGGAGGTCGGAGCTTGGCGAAGATTTGTTACCATCAATGTGTAAAATGCAACCGTATGAAAGGCCAAGTTGGTGCTCCTCTCATGGGAAATTTACCACAGCAACGTCTTTCACCTGGTTATCCGTTCGAAAGCACAGGTGTAGATTACGCAGGTCCAATCTTATCTGCTAGTCGTCAAGGTAGAGGTTGTGGTCTAGTGAAAGTGTACATTGCCATTTTTATTTGCTTTACGACAAAGTCGATTAATTTAGAGTTAGTCGGTGATTTAACTAGCAACTTTTATCTTTTAGCTTTACGTAGATTTATATCGCGCAGAGGAAAGCCCAACAATCTTTACTCCGATAATGATACCTCGTTTGTTGGTGCATGCAATGATATATCAAAGTTTTTAAAAGCCAATTCTGATTCCTTGTCGGAAAATATTGCCAATGAGGGCATTAATTTTCATTTTATCCCGGGATATAGTCCCCATTTTGGCGGCCTTTGGGAGGCGGGAGTTAAGTCAACCAAATAGCATTTATTGAGAGTGCTGGGTAATTGTAATTTGACCTACGAAGAGCTTAACACTACTTTAGTTCAAATTGAAGCCATCTTAAACTCACGTCCACTTACGCCCTTGTCATCGGACCCCAGCGATTTGATGCCCCTCACGCCCGGTCATTTTCTCATCGGACGGCCCTTTACTGCGTTGCCAGTACCGAATTATGAAGACTTGTCCGCAAATAATTTAACTCGTTTCCAACGGATCGAGCAACTCCGGCAACATTTTTGGAAAAGGTGGAGTAAAGAATACGTCTCCGAATTGCAGTTAAGGACTAAATGGTGATCCAACGGGAATGCTCTCAAGATTGACTCTCTTGTCTTATTAAAGGAAGATAACCTCCCTCCGTTGAAATGGAGACTAGGTCGCATCACAGCTGTGTATCCTGGTTCAGATGGCATCATAAGGGTAGCTGATATTAAGACTGCAACTGGAACAGTTCGTAGGTCATTCAGCAAGATATGCCCTCTTCCAGAAGCAGACTAAATTTGTTGAAAGGCAAGCTTTCAACGCCCGCGGGCATGTTAAAAATTGAACTGAATCCTGCGGCGCCTGCTACCGTTTTCATAGCAAGTCATGGTTTTTATCTACGTTCTTTTTATACTTATGTATGTTGGTAGATTATAATTTCTTCTTGCTCGTTTGTGTTTGAGACAAATAAATCGTTGTCGTAAAAGGAAAAAGTCCTTTAATTATATACTCCTGATAAGGATCCCCAACACACTTATTAAAAGGTAATGCACATTTTTCGAGAAATTAATAAACATTGTTTCTTACCTCAAATCAGGTAAAAGGCGAAAACGGAACGTTAAAATGGGCGTTTGACAACCAAATCTGCCCTAGTTTATTGTCTGTGGTGTAAAATATTGTGCAATATCGATGAAACGGAACGCAACAAAAAAAAAACTACGTCATTCGTAATTCGTTTATTGGTAATTTTGGATTGAATAAATAAAAAATGTATGAATATTTTGTTGCTTTATTTGTTTTTACCTAGAAATCCTGTTCAAAAGGAGGTTAGTATACCCCCACTTCATAGTTAAAATAGGTTGAATCTGTTTCAAAACTGAATCAGAGAACCCCGACTGTCTTGTGGCTACGGTGCTGCGGGAAGTGCAGCCCCTTAGCCGATGCAGAAGTGAATTTGTGATACAAAAGCGACTTCAGTATTGATAGGTTCAAATGGTTCAAAAATTGACTTCTGCACTAGGAGGTTCAAGGTTAAAAGAAGGCGGGTTTCTGCACTCCCCCTTTTTTCATCAGTTTTTCCATCTCTCCCCACCTTTACTTTAAAAATATAACCTGAATTTGTTGATTATAACCTCAAAAAAGTAAAAAATTTAATATAAAAAAACGGTGGATTACCTATTAATGGGGGGGTACCAGGGGGTAGTGGCCACCCCCCTACACCCTTCCCTGACCCCCTCCCCCTCCTCCGCCTGCCAAAAGATACTAAATTTTAACCATTCAAGGTGGGCACCGCATCGTCTTTTAAGCGTGGTCGCAATAGTTCTTTTTAGAAAGCACTCTGGATTGAAGTGCCTTGAGCACACTTTCCAATTAGTTTTGTGCTGTTTCCAACTTCGGCTAATAGCAACAAACCATCGTTTACGAATGTCTTCATTTTTGGGGAACCTTAAGTAAAATAAGCTAAATCAATACTCCATATTAGCACAAAATCAGTAAAATTACCGACAACTATTTTGACTTCACTAATAACCTCAAAACGGATTTAATTATTTTAATGATTTTAGGATTTACTTTTATTCTAAAAGCTATATTTACGTTACTGTATGAAAACGACACGTCGTAAAATGCTGTCTTTATTGATGGAATTCCATTTTATGGTTCATTTACTAGGAAAACATCACTTTTTACTCACTTGTGAAAACTGATATTTCTGTTGGAGTTTTCTTTATTCCCCGAATGGGATCTGCAACCACGCACGTAGCAGGACATTGTCCTTGTATCTTCAACCCTTTTCCATACGATAATTCGCAGCAAAACACAACTTAAATAGAATTTTGTTTAAATATCTGCCGACTTACGTCCTAACGTAAAATAATAATAATAATAATAATAATAGAACTGTTTATTTCAGGAAAAAAAATAACAATATGTTTACTTAAATCTAAAGTTTCAATCTTCAAATCTTAAGATTATATTACTTTAGATGGTTACCTCATCTCTTATAAATATCTTAAGCTGATCTTATTAATATTTTATACAATTTATTTTGTAATTTGGGTGCACATCCTCTCCATTTATGTATTTGTCGTGAATATAATACCTTTTTAATATATTCAAAGCCTGCTTATAGTGTGTAACTTCAATTTTATCAACTAATGATTTTGGTAATTGGTTTAGTATAAAGGGTAGATTGTGCTTCCAAACTCTTTTGCCATATTCATTATTAAAGTTAGGTGTTCAAAACAAGCTATAACGCGACCAAATTACAAAGGATTGCCAATGTTGCCACTTAAGAACAGTAACAGTACATTATAATTTGGTGACTTGGACATGAGTCATAAGGAGTCAAAATGAAGTTTTGGGTAGTACGTTTTGACGGCACCAAGACTTTGTCTATTGGTTTATTGGTCTGAGGGAGAAACGGAATGACAGTGACAGACGCGCACAAAATGGCCGCTAACTGCTAGTAGGTATTGCGTTTCGTTTCACACATTTTTTATGAGTATTTGATAACCAACCTCTTAACGCCATACAAAATTGACAAAATTGCGTTCCGTGATTCAAATTATTTGAATAATTTAATTAATTTCATAAGCTCTTCCGGTAACAAAAAACGGACAAAAAGGGTTAAGCTGAACCCAGAAAATACCCCTAAACTGAAACCATAGTAAAATCGACGTCTATAGCCAACCCAAATCTGATCTATTCTGCTCAGTTGACCCAAAAAAAATAAACAATTTGGTAAGTAATCTGTCTTTATTTACATGACGTTAATAAAATGTATATAAACGATAAAAAGCGGCCGTAGCTCAGGGTAAGAATGCTGGCCTCTCAATCTCGAGACCCAGGTTCATTCCCCGTTTTCGAGAATGCACCAATTAGTTTTTCATGTATGTGTATAGTGTTTGATAATACTTACCACTTGCTGAAAGGTGAAAGAAAACATCGCGAGGAAGCCTGCATGCCTTAACAAGCGTGTATTTGGCCCACCACCCATCATGTGGGGACGTAATAATCCTCGGTATAACGCGGGTGTTCTTCACTCGGAACACCTCTGACACACCTTCGGGGATTCATGTCATTAAACACCTATATATTCACCTACATATTTATAGTACACTGAACTGATGACGTACATAATTATATGAAAGTGTGTATTTACTTAAAAAGTTATTGAGCTACCCAATACACAATCAACTAAAAAGTCACTTGTAAAAGCTGTATTCATTGCCCAAAAGAAAAACTCAAAACAAAATGCTATCTGCAAAGTAGTAAAATCTATCTGCTGAACTTCTTATCAATAAAAAAATTACATAAATGTTGCTGCAACGAACGACAGCCCCAGCTTGGTGGTAGCGCCGTGCTTGGCTGGGGACCGGAAAACACTACATTTCCCTTTCTGGTACCCTTTCTTCCCCCGCAACGCTGTGCCCGTGTCCGTCTTGCTTAGCATAAACCGCATTATCTTCTACATGTAATGCGATTTAATTTGTATGTTAATATAAAATATGCTATGTTTTCCTTATAATAAGTGCATTCTCTCAAGTTGATGATACTAATCTAAGCACGCTGCCAATATTGACCATAGAGACCGCCAGCAATAAACGCAATAACTCCGACATAGTGCATTTATGATAAGCAAAGCCATTGAAAGACAGAAATTAAGTTTGTACTAACTAAAAATAGTGCGTTTTTGATAAGTAAACTGTAATCAAAGTCTTAGTTAATGCGTTTATGAAAACTGAAAAACTGGGTAGATGAAGAAATCATGAAATGTCACTTTGAGAAAGATGTAGATCTCGTTTTTCTGATATCAGATATGTATATAACTTAATTTCGCCAAAAACCTTAGATGATGCGTTTATCGTAAGCGCGGCAGTATACTCTATGGCTGTTACCACAGAGATTTTTCAGCAGTTATACCAACCTCACGAGTAGTGCCATTTCCTGTTTTAATTGTTGATAAATATAATAACTATTTTTGATACATGAAATCAGTAGCTACGGTGTCAATAATTCATAACGATTATTTTAATATAAAATGCGCTAATACAAGACTGACCGTAAGGTTGGTGTTTTGAAAAAGTAAGATATTTGAACAAAGGGTTTGACGGAATGTTCCATTAAAACTAGGTTGCACCAACCTTACGGCAAGCGACGTTTCACGTTTGAAACTGAACTGAATAATAATCAAAGTGTTCCGTGATAATAATTGACTTGATAAATAAAGTAGATACAATCACGTTATGGTCTAATAAATACTTAACATAAAAATAGCTAACACAATTAACAAATATATGATGCAATAGGTACGTATGCGTGTGTATAAATTTTGTAAATATTAAAGCCGATTCTGAAGGTTTTAATTTTAGTTTTAGTGCTGTCAAAACTTAAAGTTTTTCTGAGTAATTTAGCATCTAATCCTTACACTGAAGGACTATTTTGCAATGAAGAAAATTTAGTTTTGGCAGCACTAAAACTATTATTAAAGCCTTCAAAATCGGCTATGTTATAGCTATAATATTAAATGAGACTTAGCTGTAAAGCTAAAAGACAATGACAACCCTGCAATAGTAGGCATTTAAGTTTCACGCAGCGAGGGAGTTATTCTACTTTTCTGTATTTACTATGGTAAAGGCCACCGCTGCACGATAAAACTCCCACGCCGCGCCGCCGCCGTGCGCCCCTTCTCCAAGACGCCCACCCCGCAAACCGAACCGCACCACCGCTTCCTTTATAACGCCAGGGCCACAGCTTCAGGCTTCTGGCGGCGCTTCTTGCTACGCTTCCAGGCGGTTTTTGCGATGGGCTTTGCCCTGCCACGACACCCATCGGTGCCTTCATGTATAGCGCGCTCGCTCGCTCAAAGCGCTCGACACTAGGTTCGTCATGTGCGCTCGATCAATGTAATCTCTCTCTTTCAAGAAATTGTTGTAATAAGACGTGTGCTATCTCTAATTAATCGAAAAATTATTATACTATCAAAGTGTTTAATTCATCTTATCAAAGTGAACTTTAACACGGTGCCGAAACTTTTAGCTAATCAGTTCTCGTAAATCGAGCCATTTTGCGTCGTTAATTTGTTTTGTTAGCTTGCATTCTCAGTGACGGAAGTTAGTCGCCATTTTATATGCACGGGTAATCCATTCTTCGATAATCGATACGTTGCAGCAAGCTTGTTATCTTTGACTCCCTGAGTTCGTCCAACCGCCCGATCGACCGTCGTCGTCGTCGGGCTTTCTTCAAAACGGTTCCCGAATTTCGTCACCTGTAATACGTGCAATGAAAATGTACTCATTTGCTTGCGGTATTTGACAGCTGACCGTGACCTCATTCAATTCATTTGACAGAAGCCTTTTTTATTTTTTTATAACTCGTTATCAATACAATATTTTGACGAAATGACGGGAGTAGAGCGTAAAAAGTTGATTGTAATCAGAGGGCAATGCAAGGGATCATTCACACGCTTGAAAAATATTTAGCGAACGATTCTCAGCAATCTACACTAGAAGATTTACAAGTTCAAAAGACGACTCTTATAGAAACTTATAGTCATCGAAATAATTATTTCTATGCTTATAGTACATTCAAAGAGACAGCATTGAGTCTGAGTATTTTGAGGGATACAGCCACGGAGGAAGATGAAACTGAAGAACGTTATTTACACTTGTTGGCTTCATTAGAGCGTCAAATGAAGTCTCAGAAACCTTCAGATCTTTCAAAAGATAACATACACAATAATGCAAAGTTACCAGCCCTGGAAATACCTACATTCGATGGAAAAGACATTTCTGCATACAAACCTTTTATTGAAATATTTCAAGCAGTAGTGCATAACGATACAAGGATTTCCGATGTCGAGAAGCTTTGTTTTTTGAAGAAATATATGAAGGGAGAGCCGCTACAAAGTATAGATAAATTACCTATTGTTGGAAAGTCTTATGAGGCTGCATTAGAATTTCTACAGAAAATATATGATAATCCAGCCTTATTGGTAAATAATTATATTACCAGTTTGCTAGATATGCCTAGTATTCATCGTAGTATTGCACCACAATGAAGAGACTTTGTGGAAAAGATCACTCAACATGTCACATCATTAAAAAATCTTGGTCAACCTGTTGGAGAATGGGTTGCCATCTTGTCTTGCATTTTATTGCGTAAACTGCATTCACTTACTGTGAGATTGTTTTACTCAGATCGGAACACTACAAACATTGTAACTATTGATAAGCTTCTGAGTTATTTAGAAAAACGTGCCTGTTCAATGGAGGCGAGTCCCATTGTGAGTGAGAGAGTTCAAAGTAAGTCATCTTCTATAAATTTTAGTACTGCTGCTAAGGCAAAGGAAAATCCTTCATGTACTGTGTTCTCAGGTTCATAAACTATTTAAATGTCCTTCATTCAATACACTGTGTCCTCAAAAAAGAAATGAAGTTGTCATAAAGAACAAGCTTTGCGAGATTTGCCAAACGTCTCATGCACAAAAGTGAAGGTACAAATTTAAATGTTCAATTTGTAATTCCAGCTCGCACAACTCCTTGATACATATTGTTGAGGAGTAAATCACACCCGCAGCAAATGAGAAAGAATATGCACAACCGGTAAATTTACATGTTTCACAACAACATATTGCTGATAGTATTTTATTGCCCACAGCTAAACTTGTAGTCAGTGGAGCTAAAAATGAAAAATTCATTGTAAGAGCACTAGTAGACTGCGGAAGCATGAGTTCATTTTGCACCACAGGTTTTGCTAAGCAGCTAGGGTTGCCACTAATTGATTTGCAAAAAAACATTGGCAATAAAACAACCAACAAAGGTATTAATTCATGCATTGAATCATTGGTAATTGATTTTAAATTAGATATCACATGCTCAGTTAAAGATAAAATAACATCAAAACTTCCACAGCGGCAAATTGATTTGAGCAACTTTATTATACGAAAGCATGTTGCTTTATCTGATTCAGAATTTTACATTCCAGGGGAAATATCACTACTTCTTTCTAGTGATGTATTCTTCAAAATTGTTTTAGATGGAAAGATAGAGGGTGGATCCGCAGATCCAATATTGTTAAACACTCAGCTGGGGTACGTCGTCTCATCCACAGGTTGTTCCAATTCCACAACCATCGCTATGCACACAGTATTAAATCCTGATCTTGAACATTGCGTTACTAAGTTCTGGGAGGCAGAAAAAGTACCGGATATTTATCACGAGTCCCTGCCCGAAAAAGAATACAGTGAGACAATATTTCAAGATTCTATTTCATTAGAAAATAATACATTTCAGGTCAAATATCCGCTTAAAGTAAAATTGCAGGACATTGACCCTTCAAATTCATATGCAATCACTTTGCAAAGATTATACAACTTAGAAAAAAGATTTCAAAGAGACACAGTTTATTTTGGTTTATACAAAAAATGTATCCATGAGTATCTTAAGCTAGGGCATGCAAAAATAATTGATATTAAAACTGTGATTCCAAAAATGAACCGTTATTTTTTCTGCCTCATTATGGGGTATTGCGACCTGACAAGCTGACCAACAATCTTCATGTTGTCTATGACGGAAGCGCCAAGACCAAAAATGGTCTATGTCTTAATGATCTAATGTGTAAAGGTCCTGTTATGCAGCGCTCTTTATTTGAAATTCTACTTCTATTCCAGACATACAAATATACTTTACAATGTGACATACGTCACATGTACAGAATGATAAATATTGATCCCGATCACAGATGCTTGCAAAATGTTTTGTGACGAGAGGATGGCATGGTGACGTATGGTTTGACTAGTTCTGCCTTTTTGCCCACCAGATGCTTAATTGAGCTAGCCAATATAATGAAAAACAGTACCCTTTAGCAAGCGCTGCAGTTGAAAATAATTCTTATGTAGATGACATACAGACAGGATGTGACACAATACAAGAAGCCTTTCAGATCAAACATGAGCTTATTTCTCTGATGCAGCATGCAAATTTCAGTCTTCATAAATGGGTATCAAATTGTTACTTAAAGACGTGCCCCGAGAAAAAATTGGTTTCGATTGTAAAAACATGGATCCTGACCAATGTGTAGCAAAGGCTATTATATTAGGCATACCATATAATGCACGAAGAGATGTATTACGGTTGAGTGGTCAAGTAGTAATCTCCACCAAAACTGCTAAAAAAGAAAAGTTCTAAGTTCAGTAAGTAGATTTTTTGATCCTATGGGATTTGCCGGCCCAGTTATTATGAAAGCAAAACTCTTTTACAGGAGTTATGGCAACATAATTTAGACTGGGATTCTCCATTGCCCTCGGAATTAAAAACAATCTGGGATTGCTTTCATGCCAACAGCACAGGCATGCCGGATATAATTATTCCATGCTATGTACAGTTGGTGGTGCAGATGAAATTGAGCTGATTGGTTATTGCGATGCTTCAGCAAGTGGTTATGTTTGTTGTATTTACATAAAGTTGAAACATGAAAGCAAGTGTTTTGTTCATTATTATTCATCAAGATTAAATGGTGCTAATTCTAAATTAAGTACACCAAAGTTAGAACTGAATGGTTCGCTATTGTTGGCTAAACTAGCCTATCATGGATCAGGTGAATTGAAAATTGTTAATGTGCACTTGTTTTGTGTTTCTAAAATCGTGCTAAGCTGGTTAGACACATCTCCTGTTAAGGTCCCTGCTTACGTTGGAAACCGTGTAAGAGAAATCAAAAGACTCACACCAAATTCACATTGGCATTTTACACCTGGTTTGTTTAATCCTGCAGACATTTTATCCAGAGGAGCAGACCCAAAGGATATTTTTGAAAATATATTGTGGAAGCATGGACAAGACAAGACAAGACAAAATGATTTTATTGCATGAGTTTTTACAAAAATTGTTATTCAATTATATTTATTACTAGAGACGTGTACATGCTGAGAAACAAATTAACTAATTTACCAGGGGTCCCCTAACTCGGCTAAGCCAGCAATGCGGGGTATCAGATAATTGTTATTAATACACAAAATTATACATTGCTTACAGTAAAATTTAAAATTCAAGTACATGGATGCAAGTAATACATTCATTCATTCATTCATTCATTCATCCACTCATACTTTCATTCTTTCTAAGAAAAAAATACTAATTTACAATTATAATTTTAATGTGCAAATACCCACATAGACAGTTACTAAAAATAGAAAAAATAAATGAAAAATGACAAAAATGGAGCACATACATTGAATTAAGTTAAACAAAAATATGTACAAATTTATACTACAACTAACAATAAGGTTTCAGTATCATCATAATTTAAAGTTTTTAGCCAGTTGACCAACTTGACATTCACTTGTACGACAGAACATGTTTTTATATCAAGGTACTTAAGTATGTTATTATATATGACAGACCTCAAAAATTTACCGAATCTACTCGCGATCACAGTCCTAACAGGAGTTTGTGGCATTCTAAAAACTCGCTTCCCCAAGTTATATTCAGCTGAACAAATCATAGCTCGGTGAGAAATAGTGGAAATTTTCTGTATGAAAAGTTGGCGAACAGTAAGTACCAGAGCTTCATTATACAGGAGCTCCGTGGGGTATCTGAAGGGTTTCTTTAACATCACCTTTAGAACTGAGCGTTGGGCCCTTTCTGCAACAATCATGGAGTTTTTAGAGGCACTGCCCCATATCGGAATACAGTATAGGATGAGTGATTGGCAGAGGGTAATATAGATAATTGAGGATTTTGGTGCTAGCTATATGTCGGAGCTTTTTCATTATGCCAATGATTTTTCAAACAAGCTTCGACAACAGCAGGATATATTCCTTGAAACCGAGTTTTTCATCGACTATGACCCCGAGATATTTAAGACTTGTGACCCGCTCGATAACTTCACAGTCACAGAGTATTTGGTAGTTATGATGCCTACAATAATGTATTTTTATGCTGTTTTGTGACGGGGGTTTAGAAGCGGCAGTTTTATGGAAACACTCGTATTTCGTTTTTTTATAGTTAAGTGTGAGTAGATTGCTTTGAAGCCAGTTGGAAACCATAAACATCCCTTCTTCAGTAGCCCGAAAAGCGTTTTCCCGTGTGTTACCGTGGAACAGCACCACCGAATCATCAGCGTAGCAGATGGTCTCCGCCCCACCCATCTCAAGATCATGTAAGTCGTTCATGTAGATTATACATATAATTATGAATAGTAAAAATGGATTAAATCTTTATGATCAGAACGCTCGTGGTCTAAGAACAAAAACTTTCGAATTTTATAATAACATTGTTATCTCTGATCACGACATTATATTAATTACCGAATCAAACCTTCATGATGGAATTTTGGATTCTGAATTGACTAATGGAAATCATGGTGTGCTGAGGCGAGATCGCGGATCATTGGGTGGCGGTGTTATGATTTTATTCAATGCGAGTAGACTGAACGTCCGACCTCGGCCGGAGTGGCAACGAGACGAACTCGACGTGGAATGTCTCTGGGGTACGGTGCAGGGACGCGCGTCCGGTTTAGACCACGATCTGCATATCGCATTGGTTTACATACCACCCGATAATAATAAAAAGAAGTTACTTGCTGTGAGAACAAATAAAGTTACGGAGTGGTTAACTGAAATTATTACCTCTCTTCCAAACGATTACTTCTTTGTTGCGGGTGATTTTAACTTACCGTGTATTAACTGGCAGCAAGATAGTGGTCCTGCTTATTTAAAAAAAGGCAGTGTAGAGATTCAGAACTCAGGAATTAACTGAGTCAACCATATGAATTATCTAGGTTTTAATCAATTTAATAAGCTAATGAACAAATCAGGAAATACTTTGGATTTGTTTTTTTGCAATTTCGGCTTAATAATATCTGAATGTGACATGCCTTTGGTCAATGAGGACGTATATCATGTAACGTTAAATATTGATGCTTCGAATATAACACTTTCGCCACTACCTCAAGCACCCCAGCGTAAATTTCAATTCAGAAAGGCTAACTTTGAAAACATTAATAACGATTTTTTAGCAGTCAACTGGATAGAGAAATTTGCTTCCTGTTCTTTGAACGATGCAGTTTCAATTTTTTATACAATTCTTAATGAAACCATTCTTAAACATGTTCCCAAAATTTCATGCAATTCATCATATCAATATCCGATATGGTTTAGTCGGCCCCTTATTAAGATTATAGCGGAAAAAAGCAAAGCTCATCAGCGGTGGAAGCGTTATGGAAATCCTATTGATTATGATACTTTCTCGCTGCTAAGGGCCAGACAAAAGGCAATCCAGTACGAATGCTTGAAATCTTATACTAACAGGTCACAAGAAATGATCAAGACAAATCCAAAGTTGTTGTGGTCCTATGTGAATTCTAAACGTAAACATAATTCGGGTTATCCATGCTCCATGGTTTACAATAATGAAATATTTTGTACGATAGAAGAAATATGTAGTGCTTTTAATGATTTCTTTGAGAAAACATTCATGAGGCCAGCTGATGCATATCCTGATCATATATCTCCGACAGCGAATCCAGCCATTGACTCAATTTGCTCATTTACAATAGATGAACAGCTTGTAGGTAAGCTGTTACGTAATCTTGACATAACCAAGGGCCCTGGCAGTGATGGTATCCCACCAATTTTCATTACTAAATGTGCGGATTCATTAGCGAAACCACTCACCATTTTATTCAATAGATCGATTCGTGAGGGGATAGTTCCGGATGTCTGGAAACAAGCTTTAATTGTGCCCATCCATAAACAAGGTTCCAGGTCCGATATTGAGAAGTTTAGACCTATTTCAAAACTAAATTTATTTAGTAAGTTGTTTGAAAGTATCGTGTACGATCAAGTTTTTCCTATTACAATTAAGGGTATTCCAATTGATCAACATGGTTTCATAAGAGGTCGTTCTACTACTACTAACTTAGCCATCTTTGTTGATAGTGTTCTCAAGGGTATGGAAACGTATGCACAAGTTGATGTGGTCTATACGGATTTTGAGAAAGCCTTTGACCGCGTGGATCACATAATCCTTTTGCGAAAATTGCAAGAACTAGGTATCCGGGGAGATCTATTAAGGTGGATGAAATCTTATGTATCAAATCGTCATCAAGCTGTAGTTGTGGGGGGTCATAGATCGGGTTACGTAAAAATACCTTCGGGTGTTCCTCGGGGTTCGTTATTGGGACCTCTACTTTATGTAGCATATCTTTATGACATAGATAAATGTTTTATTAATAGTAAGTTTTTACTTTATGCAGACGATAAAAAAGTTTACCATAATATAAGGACCCAAAGTGACTGTTACAGACCCCAAGAAGACCTTAATCGCTTATCAGATTATTACATCAGAAATCGTATTGGTGTGAATATATCTAAATGTGTCCACATAAGTTTTACGAGAAAGAATAACCCCATTGATTTTAATTATTCTCTCAATAATTCTCACATTAAAAAGGTCAAACTTGTTAAGGATCTTGGAGTCTTGCTTGATTCGAACCTTACTTTTTCTGCACACTTCGAACATATCGTTAGTAAAGCTAACAAAAGTTTGGGCTTTGTCATAAGGGTCTGTAAACCCTTTACTGACATATCCTGCATTAAAGCATTATACTGTGCCTATGTTCGAAGTGTGTTGGAATATTGTAGTCCTGTTTGGAATCCCCAGTATATTACATATGAACAGGCCATTGAAAATATTCAAAGAAAATTCTTGAAATTTTTGAATTTCCGGACTAAAGCTTTTTGTAGTGATTATAAAATTATGTGCGAGCAGCATGGCTTAATGTCTTTGAAAGATAGGCGTAGTCTGCATGAAATGGCCTTGCTCCAGGATGCTTGCTCTGGTGAACTTGATTGTCCCCAACTTGTGTCCGAATTACTGCGCTTTAATGTACCCGACTACAGAACCCGACACACTAAAATGCTTTATACACCATTATTGCGTACTAATTATGCGGCAAATTCCATGTTTTGTAGAATACCTAAAATATATAATAAACTTTTCTCCCACACTGACCCCTTTTGTTGCTCTAAAAACACATTCAAGTCAAAAATCTGTCTTTGTATGAATAATTGTTAGGTAATATCGATAGTTATTAAGTATAATGTATATTTTCTTTTTGTTTAATTTTAAGTTTGTTAAAATAATAAATTATGTAATTATTTTGCATCTCCATGTAACCCTAGACTTATTTTTTTTTATTATGTGTGAGGGTAATCAAACAAAATTTCTCTCTCTTTTCCCGAAATAACCCCAGATTGACAACTGAGCGAATTTAGTCCCTTCCCTTGTAAACTGTTAGGTTATTTCAAGTTTTTATTTGTTTTTTGTATTTGTTTTATAATTTAAGTAATTTGTTGTTTCAGAACTATTTTATGTAAAAATTAACCAAAATTGAAATCTGTAATTGGCCTTAATATTAAGTTACATGTTATTTGTTTTATCTTTATTATATATCGCTGTTAATTTCTGTACATAAATAAATAAATAAATTATGAACAGAGTAGGTCCCAGGATACTGCCTTGTGGTACACCGTAGTTAACCGTCTCCGTGTTGCTTCTGTGACATCCAACCTTTACAAGCTGTTTTCTATCGGATAAATAGCTGCGGAACCAGGATAGTGCAGTTCCTCTAACGCCCAGACATTCAAGTTTTCTTAGGAGGATCGAAGTTGAGACCGTATCAAAGGCCTTGGCCAGGTCCAAAAAAAACGCCAATGCATTTCAGGCCCTTGTATAGCATAAGCAGATATGAGATCCGCAAGCAAAACAACAGCATCTTCTGTTGATCTCTGCTGCCTAAACCCAAACTGTCTCTCTGAAATAATGTTTAATTTGTTCAGAAATTTGACTAGTCGTTTGTTAGCAAGCTTTTCTAAGATCTTCGATAAGACACTCAATAGAGATATCGGTCGATAATTATTTGGCAGGTCTTTTTGAAGTCTCTGTACCCTTTTTTGGATGACAAAGGTGTACACCGTGTGGGAGGAAGATTACATAATGCCAATGTAGATTATTCCAAGAGATTTCCAATTGTCCTGCCAAAACATTGTAATGTTACTAAATTTATCATTAGACAGGAACACTTAGCTTTAATGCATGGAGGTTTAAGTAGCTTATCTCAAAAGTACTATTTAATTAATTCTGTAAGAGAATGTAAAAGTATAATACATAATGTGTGGTTTGTTGTAGACACAAGGCTAAAACCTCTAAACAACTAATGGGTTCGTTACCTAAACACCGTGTTAACCCTGCCAATGTCTTTGAAAGAGTGGGAGCAGATTATTGCGGCCCTTTTGACATAAAACAGTCCTCTAAACGTAACAGTATCATCAGCAAGGGTTACGTTGCTTTGTTTGTTTGCTTCGCCTCTAAGGCTGTACATTTAGAAGTCGTGGCTGATATGTCAGCTGATACATTTTTAGCGGCTTTTAAAAGATTCATAGCTCGTAGAGGCATCCCATCAGATGTTTATTGTGATAATTCAACCACATACAAAGGTGCTAATAATCAGTTAAAGGATTTATACAAAATACATGAGAGCAAAGAATTTCAAGAAACAGTTCATAGTTTTGCCCTTCAAAAGGAAATATAATTTCATTTTATTCCCACATATTGTCCCAATCATGGCAGTCTGCGGGAATCAGCCGTTAAATCCATTAAATTTCACTTCAAAAGAATTTCCACAACTAAAATTTTCACTTACGAACAATTTAATACAGTCATAGTTGAAATAGAAGGTATATTAAACTCGCGTCCTTTGCTAACAAATACATTTCAGGATATCTCAGATTTTTCCTACTTAACCCAAGGACATTAAAATTTCATCATAGGTAGACCCTTAACTGCCATTCCTTAACCAAATCTAGCCAGTATACCACCAAACAGGCTGCGCTTTTGGAGGTGTTGCGAACAAATAAAGCAGCATTTTTGGAAAGCCTGGTCTAAGAACTACTTGGCATTGCTTAATGAGAGAACTAAATGGAGGAAGGAGATGCCGTACCTCAAGGAAGGTGCGAAAGTTTTGTTACTTAACCCAAACACCCCACCCCTTCATTGGCCATTGGGCAGGGTCAAAAAGGCAATTTGTGGCAACGACAGCAAAGTTAGAGTTGTTGAGGTGCAAACCTCAGATGGAAAGTTACATACTCGAGCTGTGTCTAAAATTGATAGAAAACATAATTAATGTAATTTTTAGCATCAAGGTTTTGTGCTCAATTTTTTTTTGTTGTGCACTATTGTTTTATTTTTTATATGAGCTATTTAGAAAGTGTAAAAAGTATTTCAAATTTGCCCCCCGCATATATATATAAAACATAATTTTGTGTGTTGGCAACATTCTCTCTCTCTCCTTCAAGAAATTGTTGTAATTAGACGTGTGCTATCTCTAATAAATCTAAAAAATTATAATATTATCAAAGTGTTTAATTCAAGCTATCAAAGTGAACTTTAACAATCAATGTTTCAACCGTCCGCCTCCCCGCACACCGCCGTCCCGAGAGCGTAAGTCACTCGAAGCCGGAAAAGACGCGCGAGCCCTGACCCATGACTGGCTCGAACACGGCGCACCAGTATTTTTGACCCCCCAGGACCCCCCGGGTAGGGAACCTCGCCATCCGAGACTTAGCACGGAACCTGAGTCAATAAGATAGCAGCCAAAGTTATCCAGATCCTCCAGGCAGCAGCCATGGTTATCTGGATCTTTCAGGCAGCAGCCAGATAAATATTAATGTAAATAAGGGAGTATTAGTTATAAGAGAATCATTGTAGATATGTGAATAAATAGTGTTTGTTTCAATTATCGTATTCCTGTGTTTGCTTTCTCTCAAGTTTCCCAAACGTAGGTCCCTCAGTTAGGCTTTAGCCGAGATAGGATAACCTGTGAACTAGTATATGGCGTAGTGGCTAGGCTTGAGTCTCATGCTAAAAGAACAGCTACGTTATAAGGTGAAATATCAAGTTTTATGGTTTTAACTACAAAACTTACGATATTTTCTTACACACTTTCATTACCTTTTTTACCCTTTTAGGGGATGATTTTTCAAAAACGTTGAAACAGATTTTCTTAATTTCTATCCAAAAGGCTCCATACAAATTTTCATGGTTTTAACTACATAACTAACGAAATGCCCATACAAACTTAAATCCCCAATTTATGTTCTTATTATTTTCCAAAAACAATATTTATATACGATAAATACTTTATTTTTTGTCAGAGAGCTTTATCTCAATTTTTATGGTTTTAACTTCAAAACTAATGAACTTCCCATACAAATTTTCACCCCCATTTTTCCACTCTGATTTTTTAAAACGCTGAAATATGTCTTTCTTAATTTTTTGTCCAAATCTTAAACATTTATTTTCATGGTTTTTTCTACAAAACTGACTAATTTCCTATACAAATTTTCATCCCCTATTTTACACACTTAGAGGATGATTTTACAAGAACGAAACCCATCATCATTAATTTTTTACTAAAAAGCTTGTTACCAATTTTCATGGCAACAAATTATCCTTACAAACTTTCATCCCCTTTTTCTCTTTATAGGGGATGATTTTTCAAAAACCCTGAAACGTGTCATTTTTTATTTTGAATCAGAAGGCTTAATACCAATTATAATGGTTTTAACTTCCATACTTACGATATTTCCTTACAAACTTTCATTCCCTATTTTACCCACTTAGGCGGCCTTAGGGGATGATTTTTCAAAAATACTGAAAATATTTTTTTTATCCAAAAGGGTTCATACCAATTTTCAAGACTTTAATTACAAAACTAACAAAATTCCCATACAAACTTTCATCCCCAATTTTGCTCTCTCAAGGATAGCCATTGACGTGAAAAACATCGAATGAAAATAGATAACTGTCGACTTATTGACAATTAATCCATCAAAAACATTCTCAGTGGCCAGTACCTATCTATTGGTAGAGGAAATTGCGGCGTCTGATAAGCGACCGTGAAGTCAGCGTCGCGATTTTAAAAACGCAAAGAATAACCGTCAATGGTTATTCTCAATGGAAATAATGAGACCCACCCAATGAATTTCGTAAAATTCTTTCTTAATGTGTGACTGCATTTTAAATTAAACCAACTGTCAAAATTTCATATACCTGGGTCTAGCTGTTTGGGCTGTGCGATGATCAGTGAGTCAGTTAGGACTTGTAATTTTATATTATGAGATTTAAGTTTTTATTTCATACTAATTTATTTTTAAAAGTTTAAAACAAGTCTCGAGAGATTTACGTAGACTGCCGTGGACTACCAACTAAGTAACTACAGTTAACAAAATACCATGTTAGCATTTAGGGCTTTATTTATACTTAAAAGGAGGTCTCATATCGCTTATTAGACAAATATAAGAGGTGCAGCCTTCAAAATAATTATTTCGATGGGTGCAGCAGTGTTGCCTGAGATAAAACCGAAAAAAAGAAAACAGTCAAGCTTCTATTTTAATGTAGATGTTAAGGATCTATGGGAAAAGCTGGCTCGAATTTATATTCAAAATCCACGTCGATGAAGTTGCGGGCAAAAGCTAGTAAATGTATAGAATGAGAGTGAAGGTCGCTGTCTGTACGAAGTAATATATGCTGGCTCGCAAGGTTGCACACTGTTCAGATCTTGCAAAAATTAAACTGTTTGTGTAAGGCTTATTGCCTGGTCATTCTATACATGCAACCTAAATCCTTCATGTACTGTGTTCTCAGGTTCATAAACTATTTAAATGTCCTTCATTCAATACACTGTGTCCTCAAAAAAGAAATGAAGTTGTCATAAAGAACAAGCTTTGCGCGATTTGCCAAACGTCTCATGCACAAAAGTGAAGGTACAAATTTAAATGTTCAATTTGTAATTCCAGCTCGCACAACTCCTTGATACATATTGTTGAGGAGTAAATCACACCCGCAGCAAATGAGAAAGAATATGCACAACCGGTAAATTTACATGTTTCACAACAACATATTGCTGATAGTATTTTATTGCCCACAGCTAAACTTGTAGTCAGTGGAGCTAAAAATGAAAAATTCATTGTAAGAGCACTAGTAGACTGCGGAAGCATGAGTTCATTTTGCACCACAGGTTTTGCTAAGCAGCTAGGGTTGCCACTAATTGATTTGCAAAAAAACATTGGCAATAAAACAACCAACAAAGGTATTAATTCATGCATTGAATCATTGGTAATTGATTTTAAATTAGATATCACATGCTCAGTTAAAGATAAAATAACATCAAAACTTCCACAGCGGCAAATTGATTTGAGCAACTTTATTATACGAAAGCATGTTGCTTTATCTGATTCAGAATTTTACATTCCAGGGGAAATATCACTACTTCTTTCTAGTGATGTATTCTTCAAAATTGTTTTAGATGGAAAGATAGAGGGTGGATCCGCAGATCCAATATTGTTAAACACTCAGCTGGGGTACGTCGTCTCATCCACAGGTTGTTCCAATTCCACAACCATCGCTATGCACACAGTATTAAATCCTGATCTTGAACATTGCGTTACTAAGTTCTGGGAGGCAGAAAAAGTACCGGATATTTATCACGAGTCCCTGCCCGAAAAAGAATACAGTGAGACAATATTTCAAGATTCTATTTCATTAGAAAATAATACATTTCAGGTCAAATATCCGCTTAAAGTAAAATTGCAGGACATTGACCCTTCAAATTCATATGCAATCACTTTGCAAAGATTATACAACTTAGAAAAAAGATTTCAAAGAGACACAGTTTATTTTGGTTTATACAAAAAATGTATCCATGAGTATCTTAAGCTAGGGCATGCAAAAATAATTGATATTAAAACTGTGATTCCAAAAATGAACCGTTATTTTTTCTGCCTCATTATGGGGTATTGCGACCTGACAAGCTGACCAACAATCTTCATGTTGTCTATGACGGAAGCGCCAAGACCAAAAATGGTCTATGTCTTAATGATCTAATGTGTAAAGGTCCTGTTATGCAGCGCTCTTTATTTGAAATTCTACTTCTATTCCAGACATACAAATATACTTTACAATGTGACATACGTCACATGTACAGAATGATAAATATTGATCCCGATCACAGATGCTTGCAAAATGTTTTGTGACGAGAGGATGGCATGGTGACGTATGGTTTGACTAGTTCTGCCTTTTTGCCCACCAGATGCTTAATTGAGCTAGCCAATATAATGAAAAACAGTACCCTTTAGCAAGCGCTGCAGTTGAAAATAATTCTTATGTAGATGACATACAGACAGGATGTGACACAATACAAGAAGCCTTTCAGATCAAACATGAGCTTATTTCTCTGATGCAGCATGCAAATTTCAGTCTTCATAAATGGGTATCAAATTGTTACTTAAAGACGTGCCCCGAGAAAAAATTGGTTTCGATTGTAAAAACATGGATCCTGACCAATGTGTAGCAAAGGCTATTATATTAGGCATACCATATAATGCACGAAGAGATGTATTACGGTTGAGTGGTCAAGTAGTAATCTCCACCAAAACTGCTAAAAAAGAAAAGTTCTAAGTTCAGTAAGTAGATTTTTTGATCCTATGGGATTTGCCGGCCCAGTTATTATGAAAGCAAAACTCTTTTACAGGAGTTATGGCAACATAATTTAGACTGGGATTCTCCATTGCCCTCGGAATTAAAAACAATCTGGGATTGCTTTCATGCCAACAGCACAGGCATGCCGGATATAATTATTCCATGCTATGTACAGTTGGTGGTGCAGATGAAATTGAGCTGATTGGTTATTGCGATGCTTCAGCAAGTGGTTATGTTTGTTGTATTTACATAAAGTTGAAACATGAAAGCAAGTGTTTTGTTCATTATTATTCATCAAGATTAAATGGTGCTAATTCTAAATTAAGTACACCAAAGTTAGAACTGAATGGTTCGCTATTGTTGGCTAAACTAGCCTATCATGGATCAGGTGAATTGAAAATTGTTAATGTGCACTTGTTTTGTGTTTCTAAAATCGTGCTAAGCTGGTTAGACACATCTCCTGTTAAGGTCCCTGCTTACGTTGGAAACCGTGTAAGAGAAATCAAAAGACTCACACCAAATTCACATTGGCATTTTACACCTGGTTTGTTTAATCCTGCAGACATTTTATCCAGAGGAGCAGACCCAAAGGATATTTTTGAAAATATATTGTGGAAGCATGGACAAGACAAGACAAGACAAAATGATTTTATTGCATGAGTTTTTACAAAAATTGTTATTCAATTATATTTATTACTAGAGACGTGTAAATGCTGAGAAACAAATTAACTAATTTACCAGGGGTCCCCTAACTCGGCTAAGCCAGCAATGCGGGGTATCAGATAATTGTTATTAATACACAAAATTATACATTGCTTACAGTAAAATTTAAAATTCAAGTACATGGATGCAAGTAATACATTCATTCATTCATTCATTCATTCATCCACTCATACTTTCATTCTTTCTAAGAAAAAAATACTAATTTACAATTATAATTTTAATGTGCAAATACCCACATAGACAGTTACTAAAAATAGAAAAAATAAATGAAAAATGACAAAAATGGAGCACATACATTGAATTAAGTTAAACAAAAATATGTACAAATTTATACTACAACTAACAATAAGGTTTCAGTATCATCATAATTTAAAGTTTTTAGCCAGTTGACCAACTTGACATTCACTTGTACGACAGAACATGTTTTTATATCAAGGTACTTAAGTATGTTATTATATATGACAGACCTCAAAAATTTACCGAATCTACTCGCGATCACAGTCCTAACAGGAGTTTGTGGCATTCTAAAAACTCGCTTCCCCAAGTTATATTCAGCTGAACAAATCATAGCTCGGTGAGAAATAGTGGAAATTTTCTGTATGAAAAGTTGGCGAACAGTAAGTACCAGAGCTTCATTATACAGGAGCTCCGTGGGGTATCTGAAGGGTTTCTTTAACATCACCTTTAGAACTGAGCGTTGGGCCCTTTCTGCAACAATCATGGAGTTTTTAGAGGCACTGCCCCATATCGGAATACAGTATAGGATGAGTGATTGGCAGAGGGTAATATAGATAATTGAGGATTTTGGTGCTAGCTATATGTCGGAGCTTTTTCATTATGCCAATGATTTTTCAAACAAGCTTCGACAACAGCAGGATATATTCTTTGAAACCGAGTTTTTCATCGACTATGACCCCGAGATATTTAAGACTTGTGACCCGCTCGATAACTTCACAGTCACAGAGTATTTGGTAGTTATGATGCCTACAATAATGTATTTTTATGCTGTTTTGTGACGGGGGTTTAGAAGCGGCAGTTTTATGGAAACACTCGTATTTCGTTTTTTTATAGTTAAGTGTGAGTAGATTGCTTTGAAGCCAGTTGGAAACCATAAACATCCCTTCTTCAGTAGCCCGAAAAGCGTTTTCCCGTGTGTTACCGTGGAACAGCACCACCGAATCATCAGCGTAGCAGATGGTCTCCGCCCCACCCATCTCAAGATCATGTAAGTCGTTCATGTAGATTATACATATAATTATGAATAGTAAAAATGGATTAAATCTTTATGATCAGAACGCTCGTGGTCTAAGAACAAAAACTTTCGAATTTTATAATAACATTGTTATCTCTGATCACGACATTATATTAATTACCGAATCAAACCTTCATGATGGAATTTTGGATTCTGAATTGACTAATGGAAATCATGGTGTGCTGAGGCGAGATCGCGGATCATTGGGTGGCGGTGTTATGATTTTATTCAATGCGAGTAGACTGAACGTCCAACCTCGGCCGGAGTGGCAACGAGACGAACTCGACGTGGAATGTCTCTGGGGTACGGTGCAGGGACGCGCGTCCGGTTTAGACCACGATCTGCATATCGCATTGGTTTACATACCACCCGATAATAATAAAAAGAAGTTACTTGCTGTGAGAACAAATAAAGTTACGGAGTGGTTAACTGAAATTATTACCTCTCTTCCAAACGATTACTTCTTTGTTGCGGGTGATTTTAACTTACCGTGTATTAACTGGCAGCAAGATAGTGGTCCTGCTTATTTAAAAAAAGGCAGTGTAGAGATTCAGAACTCAGGAATTAACTGAGTCAACCATATGAATTATCTAGGTTTTAATCAATTTAATAAGCTAATGAACAAATCAGGAAATACTTTGGATTTGTTTTTTTGCAATTTCGGCTTAATAATATCTGAATGTGACATGCCTTTGGTCAATGAGGACGTATATCATGTAACGTTAAATATTGATGCTTCGAATATAACACTTTCGCCACTACCTCAAGCACCCCAGCGTAAATTTCAATTCAGAAAGGCTAACTTTGAAAACATTAATAACGATTTTTTAGCAGTCAACTGGATAGAGAAATTTGCTTCCTGTTCTTTGAACGATGCAGTTTCAATTTTTTATACAATTCTTAATGAAACCATTCTTAAACATGTTCCCAAAATTTCATGCAATTCATCATATCAATATCCGATATGGTTTAGTCGGCCCCTTATTAAGATTATAGCGGAAAAAAGCAAAGCTCATCAGCGGTGGAAGCGTTATGGAAATCCTATTGATTATGATACTTTCTCGCTGCTAAGGGCCAGACAAAAGGCAATCCAGTACGAATGCTTGAAATCTTATACTAACAGGTCACAAGAAATGATCAAGACAAATCCAAAGTTGTTGTGGTCCTATGTGAATTCTAAACGTAAACATAATTCGGGTTATCCATGCTCCATGGTTTACAATAATGAAATATTTTGTACGATAGAAGAAATATGTAGTGCTTTTAATGATTTCTTTGAGAAAACATTCATGAGGCCAGCTGATGCATATCCTGATCATATATCTCCGACAGCGAATCCAGCCATTGACTCAATTTGCTCATTTACAATAGATGAACAGCTTGTAGGTAAGCTGTTACGTAATCTTGACATAACCAAGGGCCCTGGCAGTGATGGTATCCCACCAATTTTCATTACTAAATGTGCGGATTCATTAGCGAAACCACTCACCATTTTATTCAATAGATCGATTCGTGAGGGGATAGTTCCGGATGTCTGGAAACAAGCTTTAATTGTGCCCATCCATAAACAAGGTTCCAGGTCCGATATTGAGAAGTATAGACCTATTTCAAAACTAAATTTATTTAGTAAGTTGTTTGAAAGTATCGTGTACGATCAAGTTTTTCCTATTACAATTAAGGGTATTCCAATTGATCAACATGGTTTCATAAGAGGTCGTTCTACTACTACTAACTTAGCCATCTTTGTTGATAGTGTTCTCAAGGGTATGGAAACGTATGCACAAGTTGATGTGGTCTATACGGATTTTGAGAAAGCCTTTGACCGCGTGGATCACATAATCCTTTTGCGAAAATTGCAAGAACTAGGTATCCGGGGAGATCTATTAAGGTGGATGAAATCTTATGTATCAAATCGTCATCAAGCTGTAGTTGTGGGGGGTCATAGATCGGGTTACGTAAAAATACCTTCGGGTGTTCCTCGGCGTTCGTTATTGGGACCTCTACTTTATGTAGCATATCTTTATGACATAGATAAATGTTTTATTAATAGTAAGTTTTTACTTTATGCAGACGATAAAAAAGTTTACCATAATATAAGGACCCAAAGTGACTGTTACAGACCCCAAGAAGACCTTAATCGCTTATCAGATTATTACATCAGAAATCGTATTGGTGTGAATATATCTAAATGTGTCCACATAAGTTTTACGAGAAAGAATAACCCCATTGATTTTAATTATTCTCTCAATAATTCTCACATTAAAAAGGTCAAACTTGTTAAGGATCTTGGAGTCTTGCTTGATTCGAACCTTACTTTTTCTGCACACTTCGAACATATCGTTAGTAAAGCTAACAAAAGTTTGGGCTTTGTCATAAGGGTCTGTAAACCCTTTACTGACATATCCTGCATTAAAGCATTATACTGTGCCTATGTTCGAAGTGTGTTGGAATATTGTAGTCCTGTTTGGAATCCCCAGTATATTACATATGAACAGGCCATTGAAAATATTCAAAGAAAATTCTTGAAATTTTTGAATTTCCGGACTAAAGCTTTTTGTAGTGATTATAAAATTATGTGCGAGCAGCATGGCTTAATGTCTTTGAAAGATAGGCGTAGTCTGCATGAAATGGCCTTGCTCCAGGATGCTTGCTCTGGTGAACTTGATTGTCCCCAACTTGTGTCCGAATTACTGCGCTTTAATGTACCCGACTACAGAACCCGACACACTAAAATGCTTTATACACCATTATTGCGTACTAATTATGCGGCAAATTCCATGTTTTGTAGAATACCTAAAATATATAATAAACTTTTCTCCCACACTGACCCCTTTTGTTGCTCTAAAAACACATTCAAGTCAAAAATCTGTCTTTGTATGAATAATTGTTAGGTAATATCGATAGTTATTAAGTATAATGTATATTTTCTTTTTGTTTAATTTTAAGTTTGTTAAAATAATAAATTATGTAATTATTTTGCATCTCCATGTAACCCTAGACTTATTTTTTTTTATTATGTGTGAGGGTAATCAAACAAAATTTCTCTCTCTTTTCCCGAAATAACCCCAGATTGACAACTGAGCGAATTTAGTCCCTTCCCTTGTAAACTGTTAGGTTATTTCAAGTTTTTATTTGTTTTTTGTATTTGTTTTATAATTTAAGTAATTTGTTGTTTCAGAACTATTTTATGTAAAAATTAACCAAAATTGAAATCTGTAATTGGCCTTAATATTAAGTTACATGTTATTTGTTTTATCTTTATTATATATCGCTGTTAATTTCTGTACATAAATAAATAAATAAATTATGAACAGAGTAGGTCCCAGGATACTGCCTTGTGGTACACCGTAGTTAACCGTCTCCGTGTTGCTTCTGTGACATCCAACCTTTACAAGCTGTTTTCTATCGGATAAATAGCTGCGGAACCAGGATAGTGCAGTTCCTCTAACGCCCAGACATTCAAGTTTTCTTAGGAGGATCGAAGTTGAGACCGTATCAAAGGCCTTGGCCAGGTCCAAAAAAAACGCCAATGCATTTCAGGCCCTTGTATAGCATAAGCAGATATGAGATCCGCAAGCAAAACAACAGCATCTTCTGTTGATCTCTGCTGCCTAAACCCAAACTGTCTCTCTGAAATAATGTTTAATTTGTTCAGAAATTTGACTAGTCGTTTGTTAGCAAGCTTTTCTAAGATCTTCGATAAGACACTCAATAGAGATATCGGTCGATAATTATTTGGCAGGTCTTTTTGAAGTCTCTGTACCCTTTTTTGGATGACAAAGGTGTACACCGTGTGGGAGGAAGATTACATAATGCCAATGTAGATTATTCCAAGAGATTTCCAATTGTCCTGCCAAAACATTGTAATGTTACTAAATTTATCATTAGACAGGAACACTTAGCTTTAATGCATGGAGGTTTAAGTAGCTTATCTCAAAAGTACTATTTAATTAATTCTGTAAGAGAATGTAAAAGTATAATACATAATGTGTGGTTTGTTGTAGACACAAGGCTAAAACCTCTAAACAACTAATGGGTTCGTTACCTAAACACCGTGTTAACCCTGCCAATGTCTTTGAAAGAGTGGGAGCAGATTATTGCGGCCCTTTTGACATAAAACAGTCCTCTAAACGTAACAGTATCATCAGCAAGGGTTACGTTGCTTTGTTTGTTTGCTTCGCCTCTAAGGCTGTACATTTAGAAGTCGTGGCTGATATGTCAGCTGATACATTTTTAGCGGCTTTTAAAAGATTCATAGCTCGTAGAGGCATCCCATCAGATGTTTATTGTGATAATTCAACCACATACAAAGGTGCTAACAATCAGTTAAAGGATTTATACAAAATACATGAGAGCAAAGAATTTCAAGAAACAGTTCATAGTTTTGCCCTTCAAAAGGAAATATAATTTCATTTTATTCCCACATATTGTCCCAATCATGGCAGTCTGCGGGAATCAGCCGTTAAATCCATTAAATTTCACTTCAAAAGAATTTCCACAACTAAAATTTTCACTTACGAACAATTTAATACAGTCATAGTTGAAATAGAAGGTATATTAAACTCGCGTCCTTTGCTAACAAATACATTTCAGGATATCTCAGATTTTTCCTACTTAACCCAAGGACATTAAAATTTCATCATAGGTAGACCCTTAACTGCCATTCCTTAACCAAATCTAGCCAGTATACCACCAAACAGGCTGCGCTTTTGGAGGTGTTGCGAACAAATAAAGCAGCATTTTTGGAAAGCCTGGTCTAAGAACTACTTGGCATTGCTTAATGAGAGAACTAAATGGAGGAAGGAGATGCCGTACCTCAAGGAAGGTGCGAAAGTTTTGTTACTTAACCCAAACACCCCACCCCTTCATTGGCCATTGGGCAGGGTCAAAAAGGCAATTTGTGGCAACGACAGCAAAGTTAGAGTTGTTGAGGTGCAAACCTCAGATGGAAAGTTACATACTCGAGCTGTGTCTAAAATTGATAGAAAACATAATTAATGTAATTTTTAGCATCAAGGTTTTGTGCTCAATTTTTTTTTGTTGTGCACTATTGTTTTATTTTTTATATGAGCTATTTAGAAAGTGTAAAAAGTATTTCAAATTTGCCCCCCGCATATATATATAAAACATAATTTTGTGTGTTGGCAACATTCTCTCTCTCTCCTTCAAGAAATTGTTGTAATTAGACGTGTGCTATCTCTAATAAATCTAAAAAATTATAATATTATCAAAGTGTTTAATTCAAGTTATCAAAGTGAACTTTAACAATCAATGTTTCAACCGTCCGCCTCCCCGCACACCGCCGTCCCGAGAGCGTAAGTCACTCGAAGCCGGAAAAGACGCGCGAGCCCTGACCCATGACTGGCTCGAACACGGCGCACCAGTATTTTTGACCCCCCAGGACCCCCCGGGTAGGGAACCTCGCCATCCGAGACTTAGCACGGAACCTGAGTCAATAAGATAGCAGCCAAAGTTATCCAGATCCTCCAGGCAGCAGCCATGGTTATCTGGATCTTTCAGGCAGCAGCCAGATAAATATTAATGTAAATAAGGGAGTATTAGTTATAAGAGAATCATTGTAGATATGTGAATAAATAGTGTTTGTTTCAATTATCGTATTCCTGTGTTTGCTTTCTCTCAAGTTTCCCAAACGTAGGTCCCTCAGTTAGGCTTTAGCCGAGATAGGATAACCTGTGAACTAGTATATGGCGTAGTGGCTAGGCTTGAGTCTCATGCTAAAAGAACAGCTACGTTATAAGGTGAAATATCAAGTTTTATGGTTTTAACTACAAAACTTACGATATTTTCTTACACACTTTCATTACCTTTTTTACCCTTTTAGGGGATGATTTTTCAAAAACGTTGAAACAGATTTTCTTAATTTCTATCCAAAAGGCTCCATACAAATTTTCATGGTTTTAACTACATAACTAACGAAATGCCCATACAAACTTAAATCCCCAATTTATGTTCTTATTATTTTCCAAAAACAATATTTATATACGATAAATACTTTATTTTTTGTCAGAGAGCTTTATCTCAATTTTTATGGTTTTAACTTCAAAACTAATGAACTTCCCATACAAATTTTCACCCCCATTTTTCCACTCTGATTTTTTAAAACGCTGAAATATGTCTTTCTTAATTTTTTGTCCAAATCTTAAACATTTATTTTCATGGTTTTTTCTACAAAACTGACTAATTTCCTATACAAATTTTCATCCCCTATTTTACACACTTAGAGGATGATTTTACAAGAACGAAACCCATCATCATTAATTTTTTACTAAAAAGCTTGTTACCAATTTTCATGGCAACAAATTATCCTTACAAACTTTCATCCCCTTTTTCTCTTTATAGGGGATGATTTTTCAAAAACCCTGAAACGTGTCATTTTTTATTTTGAATCAGAAGGCTTAATACCAATTATAATGGTTTTAACTTCCATACTTACGATATTTCCTTACAAACTTTCATTCCCTATTTTACCCACTTAGGCGGCCTTAGGGGATGATTTTTCAAAAATACTGAAAATATTTTTTTTATCCAAAAGGGTTCATACCAATTTTCAAGACTTTAATTACAAAACTAACAAAATTCCCATACAAACTTTCATCCCCAATTTTGCTCTCTCAAGGATAGCCATTGACGTGAAAAACATCGAATGAAAATAGATAACTGTCGACTTATTGACAATTAATCCATCAAAAACATTCTCAGTGGCCAGTACCTATCTATTGGTAGAGGAAATTGCGGCGTCTGATAAGCGACCGTGAAGTCAGCGTCGCGATTTTAAAAACGCAAAGAATAACCGTCAATGGTTATTCTCAATGGAAATAATGAGACCCACCCAATGAATTTCGTAAAATTCTTTCTTAATGTGTGACTGCATTTTAAATTAAACCAACTGTCAAAATTTCATATACCTGGGTCTAGCTGTTTGGGCTGTGCGATGATCAGTGAGTCAGTTAGGACTTGTAATTTTATATTATGAGATTTAAGTTTTTATTTCATACTAATTTATTTTTAAAAGTTTAAAACAAGTCTCGAGAGATTTACGTAGACTGCCGTGGACTACCAACTAAGTAACTACAGTTAACAAAATACCATGTTAGCATTTAGGGCTTTATTTATACTTAAAAGGAGGTCTCATATCGCTTATTAGACAAATATAAGAGGTGCAGCCTTCAAAATAATTATTTCGATGGGTGCAGCAGTGTTGCCTGAGATAAAACCGAAAAAAAGAAAACAGTCAAGCTTCTATTTTAATGTAGATGTTAAGGATCTATGGGAAAAGCTGGCTCGAATTTATATTCAAAATCCACGTCGATGAAGTTGCGGGCAAAAGCTAGTAAATGTATAGAATGAGAGTGAAGGTCGCTGTCTGTACGAAGTAATATATGCTGGCTCGCAAGGTTGCACACTGTTCAGATCTTGCAAAAATTAAACTGTTTGTGTAAGGCTTATTGCCTGGTCATTCTATACATGCAACCTGTGGGTTGAAGTTACTAAAACTGCATACAGTGACCCACGCGTCCAGTATAGTAACACCTTCAGGGTGCTCTTGGGGCTGCCCCGCTTCTATGGTGCAAAAGGAATTTTTGCAACAGCACATACTGACGATTTTTATGCAATAATTTTTTTTTTCTTTTTTTAAGAAAAACAAATAGCTATTCTATTATCCTACTTCCTACTAATATTATAAATGCGAAAGTTTGTGTGCGTGTGAGTTTGTATCTTTGCTACTTCTTCACGCTGAAACAGCTGGACGGATTTGGATGAAACTTTGCAAAAATGTTGTTCTAGACCAGGAATAGGACATAGGCTTCTTTTTATCTAATAAAACGGTTCCGACGGGATGGCAATAAGGTGTCAAGTTTCTATAAAAAACCGATGTATTGTGACCCTTCACGCCATACCTACTAAACTGATTGGGTTGAAACTTTGCACAAATGTAGTTATATACCAGCAATAGGACATGGGCTACTTTTTATCCCACAAATCAGTTCCCATGGGATAGCAATGAGGTGTCAAGACCCTATAGAAAAGTAACTCTTTCACGCCGTACCTACTGAACCGATTGGGCTGAAACATTGCACAAGTGTAGTTCTAAACCTGAAATAGGACATACCCTACATTATATCAAGTCCGTCATAAAAAAAAATACTTCGTTTGAAAACGCAGCTAGCCTTCAGCATCGCCAAAGACACTTTAACGAAGGATCAATCAGGTAATAAGAAACAGTATCGATCGGAAAAGCGGCTCTGCCTCGCAAAACCGTCGTCGCACTTACTTTTTGGCATTTGGTGAAGGATTTTCGATTTCAAGCTTTTACGATATGCCCCTCAGAACATTTAAATTCTGTGATATGCCCAATTCTACGATATGACCACGACATACTTTTTATATATAAAATAAAACAAACTTAAACTACCAAAAACACAAAAGCGAAGGGCGCATGGCAATGGATGCGGAAGGCCTAATAAAATTTGAAAGTCGTTTCGGCAATGTTGTAAGCTCTGAAGATAATCTCATTAATGAGGTTTTTCCGAGCCCACCACAAAACTTGAGCAATGAGGAGTGGTTATGCGAAAGAGCAATCATGGCACCTAAAAATGAATCGGTGCGAAACATCAATAAAAAAAATATCGCTAAGGTACCTGGTGAAGTGACCACCTACACATCGATTGATTTAGTGATGACAAGTGACGATTCAACTACTTACGTACCCAGTAGAATTTTTAAACTCTTTAGAACTGTCGTGTCGGGGGTGCCATCCCACAAGTTGGAGCTGAAAGTGGGTGTGCCTGTCATACTAATGCGTAACCTGGATGCGCCAAGATTGTGCAATGGCACCAGGTTACGCATCACGGAGCTGAAAAGGCACATTGTGCAGGCCACGATCATCAACGGCGGGGCCAAAGGAGAGACAGTACTGATACCGCAAATTCCCATCATATGATAATATATGAACTTGCCTTTTCAGTTCAAACGCTTGCAGTTCGCCTTGAAAGTGGCCTTCCCGATCACTTATCAATAAGAGTCAAGGACAAACATTAAAAGTGGCAGGTATTCATCTGGGCACCCCATGTTTTTCGCACGGACAGCTCTACGTTTGCTGCTCGCGTGTATCGAGAGCCAGAAATCTCTACATATACGCAGAGAACAATAAGTCTCGGAACTCTGTTTACAGACGTATTACAGTAGATTTTTGGCATTTCATACGGGGTGTAATTGACATTATGATATTTTACGTGCTAAACATGTCGCAAACAGCCGTTAAATTATTTACTCCCTTATCTGGCAAATTCCAAAGGATTACGTGAACCGAATATCACGCGGGCGGAGCCGCGGGCAAAAGCTAGTATACAATAAGGGTAATAAAGCAAAAGTTACAGTAGCCTTACAAAGTTTTCACCGATAAGTAAAATTATATACGAAATTTATCTAGTGTTGGACAGAAGAAAGCCAACTTTTGGTATACACATACTTACACAGACTCCTAAATAAATTTGCAAAGCGAGATAATAATTCAAATAAAAATTAGGTACAAGAGAAAGTACAAATACAAAATACAAATACAAAAAATTTATTTATACACAAGTAATTTTTACAATTCTTTGGACCCTCCTTTTAAGCTAACAATAACCTGTATTAGGAGGGACCGTTCTTCCCTTGTTACATTGTTTTTGTGCTTTTGTTAGTAGGAGAAAGGGTGAGTTGGTGTATGTGTTTGAGAGGGTGTGTGAGGGTTTGTGTGCGTGTGTTGTGTATGTGCTGAAATCTATGTGGTATAAATATGTGTATGGATATAATAATAATAATATGCATGGATATACCTATATAATATAATAATAATAATAAGATGCCGTTTTCATTTTAATGTTATGTAGGTAATTCCCGTGTTTTGGTTTTAATTTAGACACAAGTAACTGTTAATTATCTATTATACTTCACACTGCATGGGGGGTAGGTGGCAAAAATTATTAACTATTCTAAGGTGCAAAGAAGGAGAAAAGATAATGGAACCAGTTCATAAGTGTTACCGATGGAGATTCACTCTTATGAGTAACACAATAAACACTAAGCTAAGTAGGTTAGTAAGGCGTGCCGATGATTCATGTACTCGGTAAGGTTAGACTGCGATAACTTAAAACATATGAATATTTATGATATTGGCTTCAGTAAATCCTCAGTTTCATCGTAATTAAGTTGTTTTATCCAGGTAATAACAGTCTTTTTACATTCTGTGAATTTTAGTGAATAAATGTTTAGTAATCTATTTATCTTATTGTATAAGTAAGTTGATCTAGCTGTGAATTGATTTGATGCAAAAGTGGTTTTGATAATAGTTGATTTAATTATACATGGGTTACGTTTATTTTTTAATTTAGGATTAAGTATTAAGTGTTTATGTAATTTTAAGACACACTGTAAAATATATAGTTGCCTCACTGTCAGCAGATTTGTGTCATTAAAAATACTAGTAGTACTATAGGTTCTTTTTTTAAACATCATCACTTTGAGTATAGATCTTTGACTACGTTCTAGCATAATGAGTTTAGTTTTGTGTGATCCGCCCCAGATAGGCAAACAGTACAATAATATGGACTGAACCAGTGTTTTGTAGATATAGATGAGCAATTCTTTATCAGCAATGTGTCTTAGATACATAAAAAGCCAAATGAGTTTTCTAGCACGAGCTGAGACCATGTCGATTTGCTTGTGCCATGTAAGCAGTTGGTCAATGTGGACGCCTAGGTATTTGGTAGTAGTAACTTTTTCCAGAGATGAACATTTACATTTACTTTCTTCATTTCCATTACACGTGTGTGCAATAAGTTTTATTTGATTATCAGGTTGTGTTGATTTTAATAGAGAAAAGGTAATGTAATTTGTTTTAGTAATATTTAATGTGAGAAGGTTAGTTTGTAACCAATTTATAACTTGACGAAGACCATCTTCCGCCAAAGCATACACTTCTGTCCAACTGCTTCCATGAAAGAGCAAAGCTGTGTCATCAGCGTAAGAAAAGACTTTCCCATTTGTTAGTTTGATATTAGTAATATCATTTATATAAATTAGAAACAGGGTAGGTCCCAAAACACTACCCTGCGGAACACCATACTGGGTGGTGGATTCATCCGTACTGAAGGTACTTTCGTCTAGTTTGACACGTTGTGTTCTATGTTGAAGATAATCCGAGAGAAGGTCCAGGAAAGTACCACGAATACCTAGCTTCTCAAGTTTTCGTATAAGAATGGGGACAGAGACAGTATCGAATGCTTTTTTGAGGTCAAGAAAAATACAAAGAGTTTTTTTTTTATTGTCAAGAAAATTTGTAATGTTTTTAGTTAACTCGAGGACTGCATCCTCCGTACTTTTTTCTTGTTGAAATCCAAACTGTGATTCAGATATTATATTATAGTTTTTTAAATAGCTCACTAATCTTATATTAATAATTTTTTCAAGTATTTTGGATAGTGCTGGAAGAACGGATATGGGCCTGTAATTATCTACATCGTCTCTGTCACCACCCTTATTAGAAAGTATACGTATATTAGGTTAAGTTATCTTTTACAATACTTAAAATTTAAATTAGTAAATTGTAACATGTTTGAAATGACCATCTTATAAAGAGAAAAAAATAGTTTTATGGAAATAGAAACATAAGCCAAATAAATAAAAAATATACACAATAAAAATTGTATAAATACATAAGAAAACAGCTGCTTTGCTGCAAAGAGTGCGGTCCAGATATAACAGCACCCTAAACATGATAGCGGACAAGTTTGATGGACCTTTTATGGGATAATGAGTTCAGAGATTGACTAAGCATAATAATTTCTGGTGTCTGAACCTGGTGTTCCCAGAAAACCTAATTCTAGGTATAAATACTATTCTCATTTCAGTGTGCTTTTAATTATTTTTAAGTATTCCTCTATGTGCTTCGAGTCTGAAATAAATGATTTTTATTTATATTTATTTATTTAATATTATTTTGGTAACTTTATTGATATGTTTAGTTCATATCTACTTACATTTACTTATATTGTTAATAACTAAACAATATTTATTTATGATATGTTTGTTTTTACTAAATAAGTTTCACAAAGGTTTCGGTTTATGAAAGCGTCGATGATGCTTTTGCCAAGATGTCTATTGACAATATTGGCACAACGCAAGTCATCGAGCGCATGCGCATTATCTGCACTCAGGTTGTAGACTTGAGGCACGCGCACCGAATAGCTTGACAGACCAAGGTCCGGCTCGAGAGATGTTGGCTGAGAGCTCGAGCGCAGGACCACGAGCAGCGAGCGCAGAGGATGCACGCGCAGACGTTGCGTGTCATACTGTCGTGCCCCCTCAATACGAGCATATGTCGCCTCGATGAGAGCGCGCACATATTGTGACGAGACCGTTATCTGGTCGCGTAACGCTTTCACACCTGCTTCTACTTTGTGAGACCAAGTCTGTGTCTCGTCTAGCTTGAGCTGCAGGCACCTTGGGTCGCCACCGGCCATTAGTCCATACATGTGTTGCACAATTGCATCCTGTAGCCGCACCTCGTCCGTTGCACCTGCATTGCTCAGCCATGAGTCCAACGCGGCGGGGAACGTCTCTGGGCTGGCGTCCACGCAGAATACAACGCCATCTAGACCTAGAATGCACGTCACAAGTTAAGCTCACAGGTTACATGCAAGTTTTTCCATCAAATATGAATAAATAGATACCTTGTTCCTCTAGAATTGCTGCAATCTCCAATGCAACTTGCACACCAAAGGAGTATCCTAAGAGGTAGAAGTTCTTTTTCGGCTTCATTTTATTGATGATTACCTAGAAATATTAATGATTTTGGTTGCATTATATTCTTATCTGTCCGAGTCATAAATATGTAGAAAGTATGTTTGTAATTACGAAAACCAATGAACATTTCTGGTGATCTAGCTAGAGCTATCTTTTCTTGAAATGAGGGTTATAGTCTATAGTTAAAACCACTTAACATCTTACTATTACGCCCACAATTCAAATGAAAAAGGTTAAAAAAAATGTGGCGTTACCAATAAAAAAAAATTGTATTTAAATTTTTGTATGGGGACTCCCTTAATAATACTTGTACTAGGATGGCTTATTGACGTTTTTAGTGTTAACTATGGACACGAAAATGCGTTACTGTGTATAGTTTTATTATTAAATATTTTCAAAGAACTCTCCACCAGCATCTATACGAAGTGTTTCGTTTACCTTTGAATTTTCAGTGGCGAATAGCATTTAAACTAAAGCCACTTCCAAAAACAGCTGATTTGAAACAGTTTATTAATAACCTGTACATTCGTTTTCCTCGATACTTTATTTTCAGTTCTTGAATTATGATTTTTACTGTTTTAAACTTAGAAGTTTAAACTTGTTAGTATCTTAATCTACTAGACGATCACACAAATAAATCATGGGCAAATCATTTTATTTGTAATTAATAAATCGATGTTAATCGATGTTAAGTATGCCTTATTAACGTAGGAGACTTAGAGGTGTATTAGCCCAGACTACCCTTTTTACAAGATGAATGGATGTAGAGTGACAAAAGAAATTAATCGTGCAGAAGTGGAAAGTAGAGCTGAACCAGGCCACCCTTTAATGACGTATGCTGACCAAATTGGTGACATAAAGGGCAATGTCAAAAGTATCCAGAATAAAAGAGCTTGTATGACTAGATTGATGGATGTGGAAGAGGCGAAAGAGGTGTGTAAGGATCGTAGTAGATGGATCCGTAATCTCTGCCTACCTCTCTGGGAGATAGGCATGTTGACAATTATTTTGTTCTATAGCGCCCAGGCCTCAAGAGATAAGCAAAAAAAAAATGGTTGAAATCCCACTTCTATTATGAATAAAATGTTCTTGACTTGCACCTTTTGGCTGCAATGCATCAATGAGGGTCAACCTGCGTTAGAAAGAATTTCGCGCTATGATTTGAATGTTGTTTTAAGCCGAAGGAGTCGTGTGATTAAGATCAAATGACATTTTAAAACATCATTTCATCTAAGTGCGGTCAATTAATTTCGAAGAATTCGAAGAAAGTAGTCGTGGCCACAGTAGTGATGGTAAAAATTCTAATTGAAGAATATATGCGAGTTTTTCAGATTATATTGCAGATTGGATTGCAGTATGCTTAAGATTCTACAGTTGCACTTCTGCGTGAGGAGGAATGTTCTCCGCTGAGTATCACACACCCTCCTCAGGAGGCTTGTGTGCCGTTATAAATTGGTGAAGTAGTCTCGTCTCCTATACATTATCATTACTTGTGACGAATTCTGGGTGAACCAGTACGACCAAGAAGCGAAACGATGGTTTGTTATAGCAAAATAAAACCGATTACGCCTACCGACGTGAAGAGAGTTACATACTCGTAGAAGAGCAAAATATATTCTTGCCAGAAGTTTTTTCTGCAGTGAAAAACAAGCAATCAAACACAAGACTTCTGCTTCATCATGACCACCGTTGGTGCACCAGCCATGCACCCGTTCGGTCTCTTAGTGCTTAAAACGAGACAATCTGGACATAGGGCTTTTCATTTCCAATTTGGAACCATTCGACATATAAAAAAATAAAATTCAAAGGGAAGCATAGCATTTGTTTTAATATGCATTAGCTGTGGGGTTTCAGATCCCGACTGGAAGAAATAATATTTGAAAATTGATAAGACGCATGTAAATTTGTTCAAGACGCTGGTGGACAGTACATTGAAAATTTGTTATATATAATAAAACGTATGAGCCATAGAACAATGTTTTGCAAAACTACCTAAGACAGTTCTAGGTAGCTAGTATATTTATTTGCATCATATAAAGCACTCCAACTGACATCTATCTCTCGTATTAATGCCTGGGAAATAGTTAACTTTACCTTTGATAATCGGGCAGCCATTTCTGTAACTGTCTCACAAGGACAGTCAAGTCCAGGTTGCAGGACAACTGCTGGCAATTTTATTTGTTCACAAAGTAAGGAGAATTTGTGATGAAGGCCATTGAATCCTGGTACTAGAATTAAATATGTCTCTTCATGATCAATGATTTCATCAGGCTAAAACAATTGAAAACATAGTAATTAAAAACTACCTCTAGTTATTTTTATTTTCACAACGTGCCGCATCAAATCCTGAATAAGGGTTTAGTTTCTGTATCCAGCAATAAGAGAGAAACATGTAGAAATATATTTTATTTGCTTTAATATTGAATAAGCTTGTATTTTTTTGATATTAAAAGTCAAAAGTCAAAAGAGAAAATTATTTTATGTCATAACTCATAACTAAAAAGAACATTTTGCCGATCGAATTTTATACGTCATAATTATCAATTATTTTTAAACCAAAAAAGCAGTAAATATGAAACTACATAGTACTCTATATATACATACTACTACAACATAGAACTACATAGTAATTAACGTGTAATCTGAAGAGTAAATACACATTACAACAAAATCTGAAAATTTTACTGAGTTTTTTCGGTTTCTTTTTCATGCATGGACTCCCACTCTCGGTCTCTCATAGTTTAATTTCTCATTCAATATTCGGTTTAAGCTCAAAATTCTACACCAAATATCTAAATAATAGGTCCGTTACTCATTCCGTCTATGAGCTAGAGACCCGTGACATACTGACGGACATACGGACAGATGACAGAGTGACATTAAAAGAGGTCTGTTTTGGTTTTTGGGCAGGCTTGACGCACTCGCGACTTCAGGGTGCGGTTCTACAAGTATGAATATCAATTAGCATGACAAGCTACCTATTGGCAGTTCTCATTGCGGTGCCATAACTGTTAAAATCGTTAACAAACGGAGAGCTTAAACTGCAGGCGTCTGTGCGTCGGCGGTTGTGCTTTGGCGGGCCCATTGAGTGGGTTGCCACGCGTCACCTGGAATACAAGTACTAACATTTGCTGACGCACCACAGCGTGGCACCATAAAATAAAGCGCTCTTTATTTTATAAATAAATTTAATAACAAAAAATTATATAAGTTATAAAACTAAATTTAACATAATTCAATACAAATTAATATACACTTATTTCAAGTAAGCCACAATTTTATTTGTAATTGGAAATCGCAACTACAATTTAAAAATTATACTGTGTCGCAACAATACCGACTCTAATGTTCGAAAAGTGACTGTTTCGAATAAAATGTGTATTTTGGAACGTATCCGACAGTGGTCTATGGTTTTTTGTCTGTGGACACTCTGAGCTGTCACAGAAAGACGTGGATGTCATCTTTGGAATAGATCGCGGTCAATTTTAAATATTTTGGAATAACTAGATAAAAACCGTGGTAAAACGGACGTGAATATCATATAAGCATTTGTGAGTCAAGATCTGACTATATATTGCTGGGAGGCAACTTTTAGTTCTGTTTCTTTTGTGTGACATAACCTGCATACACGCGGTTTTGAACAAGTGTTAAGAGACCCTCTCAACACACCTGGAGTTTATAAAGTCCCGTTTGATTGTGGAAAAAGCTACATAGGAGAAACCAAGCGCAACGTGTCCACAAGACTGACTGAACATATTCGATCCATGAAGAAACTGGACATTAACGGGTCAGCAGTAGCAGAACATACACTAAGTTCGGATACGACCCACTTGATCCGTTTCGACAAGGCTACAGTATTAGTGAAAGAGAAATATACCATTCCTCGCAAAATACACGAAGCCATCGAGATAAGTCGTAATCCCAACTTCATGGTTGGCAGCTGGCTCCGTCTTGGAAACCGGTTCTCGATGGATCGAGCAACTTTAGGACAGTGCCCAGTGACAGTGACGATGTTGTGAGTTCGTTTTGTTTAATAACCGCCCCTAATAACAAACAATTGGAACAATCAAAGGAATCAAGTGCATCCACCATCCCACCCCTATCGACGACGCAGCCAACGCTCAGCGCACGAGCAATGCGTGCAGCTCGCCGATCGGCGGCTGCCAGTGCCCGTTTGACAACGACGGTGAACGCCGCGTCGTCGTCCTAAGAACGACACTCGCCTTGATAATGCCGAAATTGTATCGGTGAAACGGTTGGCATATAGTCAACAACAATAACACGTGAGTGTTCAAGCCGTATGTAATAATAATTAAGTGTTAAGACATTGGCCGGTTACAATATCTTCTGGGTTTTGGATGCATCCAGGGGATAGGTGGGTTGTGTTTAGGGTTCTCCGTGGAGGTGAGCGACGTGGCACAACACTGGCACATACTTGGGCTGCCGTACCAACTCCGTGTTTGAGAGGGACTAGACTGCGGACATTTACAACTACTTCCGGGTAGGAAAATTGTGTACCTATTTTAGTGTATACGCAAATTATATTTACGCGGACGTAGATTAGGGACAGCTGATGGGCCCCTGTTCCAACTTCTAACAACAGTTTATAACAAACAGTGACTTTTGTTTGACCTTAAGAGTATGACATAGCTAAAACAAAAACCAGTTCCAGGCGTGGCTAACTCATTTTACGTTAGCGTGCGGGGAGAAATTTGTCAGGTCACAAAGCTCGCGTCTACCATAGCAAAATTATGAATAGAGTGGACGAGGTAGGGTCTAAAGTAATAGGTATTTTATTTTATCTAATTTATTAGTGTATTTCGATCATCGTTATGCGGCATTGATCCTACATGCTATCACGTCGGGACCTAAATAGATTATGGTCGGCTAAAGGTGGTTTTTCGAGTGTTTGATTTATCAGTTGACACTCGGAACATTTCAGACACTCCCTTAGAGATACATAATAATATCGTGACGGTTAAATGTCACCAATACCCGTGCTTTAAATATTTTTCGCCCGTTGAGCTGGTTTTACACCTGCGGGAAAATAAATTGGAATGCACCACGTCACTATCTATCTCACTGTAGCCAATCTCAATTATGTCACTATCTCTCTCATTTAACTACGCTTAACTGCGTTACTATCTCATTCCAACTCATTTTAAATAGCGTCACTATTTATCTCACTCTAACGCGTGTCAAATGGCATTTCTAATGCACGTCAAATAGCTTTACTGCCCGCCACTTTTTTGTTCTAAATTCTAATTATTTAAAAAAATACGCAGCTCCTTCGGTAGTAAAATAGCAATAACTTTTTTTTCAACAGTAATACACAGAATTTGCCAGATCATTTTAAAAACAATATTTGATGAGCCTTTATTTTAGACAATTTGCCAAACTAATCTAGTACATTTTTTTTCAGGGTGTGGTGCCGAACTAATTAATTACGAAAAATTGCTCAAAAATCGGGTTTTTATATTTTCTTCTTGATGTTATAGCATTTCAAGGTTTATTTTTGACTTTATCAATAGCAGGACTATTCAGAGTTGCGAAACAAAAATGTTATCCTTAGAATTTAGAACTGGTTAGCTTTGACTTTCAAAAATCTATTCGAAGTTGTCAAATTTCAAATTTATAAAAATACCATCAACTCGAAGACTATCTACTTTTTGCTGAGGTTATAATTTGATATTCTGGTCAGTTATGAGCTGGCCTATCAGCCTTTCAAGGGAAAGCGTTGACTTTTGGGACACCTGTTTACCCTTGGGTTAAATCGCCAAGTGTTTAAACAAATATAGAAATTTATTTGTATCATATGTAGTTTGAAATGTTCAGGTCCTTTTACGCAAAATGAAAAAAAAAAACACTTTTAGGATCAATTTGTTGTCCTTCTGTTTGTCTGTCTGTCCATAGGCAATTTTCCTGGGTAAAATTAATAAATGACAATATTTACAGCCCTGTAAAACAAACATATAACGTTTTTATGGCCTTTTATTTAACTTTTTCATAGAAATTTTCTCCTTATGAAAATAAAGAGATCAACACTTGACATAATATTTTGCATTTGAAAGAAAGCACAGAAAGGAACTGTAGAACAATAATAATAAAAAAATATAAAAACCATATCGTTCTATTCTAAAGGGATTAATAATCTACTGTTTGTTCAATGTGGCGATAGCTTTGTTTATTATTTTTTTTTCTGTGTGACTAAGATAACAAATATTTTCATACAAGGTTTTCCTTAATGGTTATTTCTCCGGATTTGTAACAAAATATTAAGTAATAATTATAAAGGTAAGGTACAACTTTAAGCTAGGACAGTTTATTGTTTAAAGTTTGCTATATGCATAAACATAATTTAAATTATGTTATGGTAGCTTCAAAATAATTGGGTTTTCCATAATAAATAATTTACGACTGGTATCACAAATACGGAAAAGCCAATTATTTAATTAATATTGTTATATCATAAAAAACATGTTTATGCATACAGCAGACTTTTTACTATAAATTTTCTTAGCTAAAAATTGTATTTTTACTAATTGTAATTTTATTTCTCATCAAGAAGTGCAAGATGGCAAGATATTCAAAATAAGTAAATTGAATTTGTTAAATAGTTTTAGGTAAAAGCAGTTTTCCATGAAACGGTAACTGTTTATACATAGCAAAGTGCGCAAACTTAGTCATCTTAACATGAATGACGCCAGTATTTCTCTCTTTCTTTATTTCCAGTATAGATAAAAATATACAATTTTGTTAAACTTTGCGTAAAAACGAGGCAATATTAACGATATCCTGACAACTATTATGATGGTGTTTTATCAAATTTTGCTTTTTGGGCTGTACAGAAACGTAGTTAGATGTCATTAGAATATACTCATGAAAAAAGATATGAAGAAAATAAGCTGTAGACTTCACATTCAGTTTATACCTATTGTATGAATTTTAAGGAAAATCCAGGGGTAAAGGGACCTATTAAGGAAAACCTTGTATTAAACTATTATTATTTTTATTTATATTGTATTATCTTAGTAAAAAAGAATTCAAGGAAAAAATAAACAAAGCTAGAACAGAACAACATGAATAGAACAACATGGTTTTCATATTTTTTACATTATTAAAGGTGAATGCTCAAAAAAAAAACCCAGGCCAGGCGCTAATGAAATATATCTCATATTTTTAGTATATATATGTAATGAAATAACACATATTTTTTATCATCCATATCGATGGCTAAATGTAAGAAATTACTATTTGTTTAATGGCAGGGGTAATACAAAAGAAACCAAAGCCCAGCGGTAATTATATATCTCAGATTTTAAGTATGGTATACGACCATGAAATAACATATATTTGGCATCATCGATATCGATAGCTAAATGTAAGAAATTGCTATTTGTTTAATGGCAGGGGTAATATTGAGGTATCTCAAATAGTATTAAAAATATTTACAATCAGCATGTTAGATAACAAAATGAAGCGCTTTACATAGAAACTGATGGGTGAATGTAAAAAATTGCTGTTTGTTTTATGGCAGGGGTAACTTAAGGTACCTAAAATAGTTACAACTGGCATAAAGTGCGTTTAAAGATGATATAATGCACATAGAAATCTATAGTTGAGCAACCGGACGTACTACGTGACCTTGACGTGACGTGACATGAATAGTGGCGAAGATTCCTATGGTCTACCTGTAGGTGCACTGTAAAGAGTAAGGGGGAAAGCAGATGTTTGCATAATCAATGTCAAGGTTTTTACGCCAGTTGTAACTATTTTTAGGTACCTTAAAGTTACCCCTGTCATAAAACAATTTTTTAAAAGCAATTTTTTACATTCACCCATCAGTTTCAATGTAGAACGTTTAATATTGATATCTATAATGCTGATTGTAAATATTTTTTTTAATACAGTTGCTCAAAAAGTGGCGTATTGCAGGGACGTATAGCGTTCGGGATGTAGGCTATTACATACTCGAGCTTTTTCTTTACCTTTTCCGAACTCGTGCGTTCTCTTTCCCAACTGTCAAAATATTGTCTATTAAAAAGAAAAAACCAACCCCGAAGTTTTTACTAAAAAAAAATCAAAGAAGTTTTTATGATTCATGCAAATATTTCTAAAAAGAAGCTACTATTTTGTTTCAATATCAGATTTAATGATTTGATTCAATGAGTTAGGTTAGGTTTCATTTCATTCCATCTCATTAAATTTCATTGTCATTTCATATGAATAAAAAAATTCTACTGAAGACTTGGCTGTATGGGCATAGTTCCCTTTGCCTACTCAGAATGGGTGAAGAAAACAAAAAAAAATCTCTGCTTATATTCTTTTACGGTTGGCGCCATTTTCCAAAAATTTTCTTTGCGGGTTGTTGTAGTTGTTTGTTGCACAAAATGAGTAATTTCGACGATATTTTATTTGAATTAACACCACCGGAACTCAGTATAATTGCACAAAATGCTTCGGAGAACATTTTACCGGAAAAGTCAAAAAGTCGCTACATATCTACATACGACGAATTTATTGCGTGGAGTATTAGTTAGTTGAGTTTATTGTGTTTTTATTATTTTATTAAATTGCTTCATTTTTTCGCAACTGTATTAAAAATAGTTGTTCAGTACACGTGCGGAACCGTCATTGCAACTTGTTCCGACTGTCAACCCTCACCTTCGGCTGCGCCTCGGCTCGGGTAGACATTTGTCGGAACTCTTTGCAATGACAGGCTTTCCGCACTCGTAATGAAAAATACTATTTCAATGCAAGTGCTCGTAAAGGCCCACTTTTTATGCATCAAAACCGAAGAGAAAGTCGATTATTTTGCCCTAGGGCTTTATAATTATTATTTTTTTAATTTATTTACGAGAAGTTGGCTAACCCGCAATCTTTTCTGTGTACCATAAATGTTATACTTTTTTTCCACTGTTTAACGGCTCTGGATACAGTCATTTTGAGCCAAACATTAACTTGCAAAATTGTAACAATGTAACTTTCAACTTTAATAATTAAATTGTTTTCTTTGATTATTTTTGTTTTATTTCCTCACACTATGCATTGAAAAACGTAGTATGATACACGGGCGTATGAGCAATAAATTACTCGGTTACGTTAAAAACACTCGCTACGCTCGTGTTTTAAATCGTCCTTGTAATTTATTCATTTTCGCCCTTGAAACGTAAACTACTATTAATCACTATTCGAAATATCTCAATATTACCCCTGCCAATAAACAAATAGCAATTTCTTACATAAAGCCATCGATTTTGATGATGCCCCCTATACATTATTTTATCACCCATTACTATGAACAATCTGAGATACATTTCATTTGCGCCGGGCCTGGGATTTTTCTCGATACTTCGTGAGCATTCTCCTTTGTTCTACAATTCCTTTCTGTGTTGACTTTTAAATGCAAAATATTATCTCAAGTATTCATCCCTATATTATCATAGTGAGAACATTTGTATGAAAAATGTAAAATGAGAGGCCATAAAAACGTCAAGAGTATGTTTTTACGGCTCTGTACAGTGTACAGGGCCGTAAATATTGGTATTTATTAATTCTACCCCGAAAAAATTGTCTAGAAAAACGGACAGACAGACAAACAGAGGGACAATAAATTAATCCTAAAAGAGTTTCGTTTTTTCATTTTGCGTAATGACCTGAACATCTACCGACAGGATTATCTACGATCTAATAATTTTGCCATGCACTATAATAAATTTCTATATTTTAAATACTTGGCGATTTATCCCAAGTAAGTGTACCTATATAATTTGCAAAAAACTTCACTTATTGGACCTGAAATGGTGAGCCAATACTAGAGGGCAATTTAACGAAAAGGTCATTGACCTTTGACACAGATCTCAGTAAGTATAAGTAAATTAATTTGGGTTTCAATAACTAAAAACTAGTGATGTTCACATCACGGTATCTTGGTCTATTATCTGAGATTGCGTTGTCAAAATACTTGCGGCCATGTTAGTCCTAGTCTACCCTGATTTCTTTAAATTACTTTTCAATGCATGTGCTCGTAAAGGCCCACTTTTTATGCATCAAAACCGAACAGAAAGTCGATTATTTTGCCCTAGGGCTTTATAATTTTTTTTTTTAAATGTATTTACAATGGTTGGCTAACCTGCAGCCTTTCCTGTGGACCATAGATCGTCGTCGGGTAGTTGAACACAAAGGTCACGTCATTTATCGTTCCGCTTATTTAAATTGATTTCCCTGTTAAAACCATAAATCAAAAGTTTTCTTACGTGTCATCTTAAAGTGCGCTGAAAAAGCAAAGTGGTGAAACCAAAAGTATCGAAATCGGTTAAAGTGATCAAAAGTTACAAGCTTTTAACAGTCAACAATATTTGCTTGTTTACGCTGTGGTGAATAGTTTGTGCAGTTCAATATACCTCGAGACATCCCGAGTGCGCTCGGTCAACCGACCGGTTTTCCCGTGAGCCACACTCGGCCCCGCCGAGTCTTCAATAACTGCAATCACTCACTGGCGTGTACAATTCGTGCGTTGCAGTCACGGCGAGTTGTAAGCGGACGATATCTACCTAGAATTTTGTTTGGACTGCCGTGCTTTCGCTCAGCGCCAATAACTCGTTACTCTCGTCGTACCACCAGTACTAGCATCTCCTACCTCCAACAACTGTCAGCGAGTTAGTTTACAATTTCAATTTTGATTTGAACCATGGGCGATGACAAAGCTTTATCAACAAATACAGTGGTGCCGACAGCCGCCAACCGTAGAAAGTGTGCTGGTTGTGATGGGAGTCTCGATAAAGATAACACACTACAATGTTCCCAATGCAATCTAAAATACGATTTATCTTGCGCCAACTTAAAAAAATTGGCTTTCAACAACATGACACCGACCCACAAAAAAAAGTGGGTTTGTTCAAAATGCAAGGTATGTAAATCTAAACCCAGTGACATGACCAAGGTTGATGATAATGAGTCACCGGAGTCGTTGTTCCAGACTACATGTTTACTAAACGACCAACTAATAGAGTTAATGCGCACTGAAATCAACAATGCTATCAGCTCTGCATTGCCCAAAATATTGCGTGAACGTTTGTCAATTGAACTAACAAGTTTCCGTAACACATTGGCTGAGCTAACTAAATCGGTTGATTTTATTAACGCAAGATTTGATGATATCGAGAAAGACTTAAAGGCTCGCGATGATGAGTTAAAGTCATTGCTGGTTTCCAATGATGAGCTACAGACCACTGTCAAGAACTTGTCATCTCGTTTGGCGGATATGGAGCAACACGCTCGTGAAGCTAACGTAGAAATTCATGGGTTACCCGAATTTAAAGCCGAAAATCTGACTAATACATTAATGCAGATTGGTAATACGGTCTCGCTTCAGGTTAAAGATGAGGATGTTCTTGCTTGCTTTCGTGTTCCCAAGATAGACAGTTCCAGTAATCGCCCGCGCACAGTCATCGCAAAACTACGCAGCCCTAGATGTCGCGACGCTCTGCTCGCTGCTGTTTCCAAGTTCAACCGGGACAACAAAAGTGGCAAACTCAACTCAACTCAGATCGGTATTAGTAGTAATCCGGTTCCTATATACATCGTAGAACACCTTTCCCCTGAAAAAAAATCCCTACATGCCGCTGCCAGATTGAAGAGAAAAGAATTATCCTATAAGTTTGTGTGGGTCCGAAATGGCAAGATTTACATGAGGAAAACGGAAACATCACAGGCTAAGATCATAAATAGTTATGAGTTTCTTAATAAGTTAACATAAGATATCGGTTTTATATAGGTTCTGATCATGTAGATTAGTTTATACCGTTTACAGAGCTTCTAATTTATTATCAAAACCTTAGAGGTATGAGAACTAAAACTCATACTATCTATAAAAACATACTTTTGCACAATTACGACATAATTGTATTTACTGAGACTTGGCTTAAACCTGAAATTGATAATAATGCATTTATAGATGACAGATACAATGTTTACCGACGTGATCGTGACTTTCAATCTAGCCTTTGTCCAAAAGAAGATGGCGGTGGCGTTTTGATTGCTGTCAAAAAACATATTAAATCTATTCGCATGAATCATTGGGAGAGTAGTTGTGAGGACTTATGGGTCGTATTGGATGTGTTGTTGGATAACAAGGCTAAGCGCATAGGGCTAGGATCTGTTTATCTTCCATCTCCTGTAAAAATGCCAGTACTAGAAACTTTTCTTGAAAATACTGAAAATATCATCAACGACCTTGATCAATTTATATTAGTGGGAGATTTTAATCTAAGTTCCATATCATGGTTAGCTGGCGACGATTCAAGGGGGCTAATTCCACAAAACTATCATAATGGTATGGGATATGCGTTGACTGACTTTATTTCCCTGACAGGCTTATTCCAACAAAATGGCATTAAAAACTTTGAGAGCAAAACACTTGACCTTGTTCTTAGTAATATATCCTGTGAGGTTAGTAAACCTGATCATATTATAAGTAGATTGGACAAATATCATCCTCAATTAGAAATAAGCGTTGTGTGTACCACTGAAAAATGTCTCCAACCTGTACCAAGGACGGACTTTAATTTCTTCAAGGCCGATCATAATATTATTAACGGACACCTTTTGAAAATTCAATGGTCGGAGTGTTTTGGAGATTGCAAAAATGTTAATGACATGGTTAACATATTTTACAATAAAATTAACGAAGTTATTTTACTTTATGTACCTAAACGTATACCTCGAAATAAAAAATTTCCTCCATGGTTTACTCCTAACCTGGTTAAATTGCTTAAGGAAAAAGATAAGTTGAGACTAAGGGCTCGTAGGTACAGGAATCCTAGAGATCAGCTAGAATACGAAATCTTGAGAAAACGTTGCGAAAAACTTTACACTTCATGCTATAGTGCATATATTCGTGGCGTTGAAAATAGCATTAAAAGCAACCCAAAAATGTTTTGGGGATTCGTTAAGTCACAGAGAGGTGGTTCCAGCACATTACCGTCTGTGATGCATAATAATGTCAAGTCTGCTGACAATGGGAAAGATATGGCTGACCTTTTCGCATTGCATTTTAGTTCTAGTTTTGACGTAGATGATGCTGGATTACATCCTTCTGGTACCAATGATGATCATTTATACCCCAGTTCAAGAATACTCAGTAAAGTGCTAATAGATGAGAGGACAATTCTGAGACATTTAAAGAATGTAGACCAAAGCAAAGGTGCTGGGCCAGATGGAGTTCCGCCACTATTCTTAAAACGATGTGCAGCATCCCTGTCTTACCCGCTCAAACTTATTTTTAGTATGTCTCTGGAGAGTGGTGTCTTTCCCTCAATTTGGAAAAGAGCACGCATCGTTCCGATATTTAAGAAGGGAATTGCCGACCATGTTCAGAACTATAGACCTATATCTATTCTTTCTGCTTTCTCTAAACTTTTTGAGGTGCTTATTTGCCCTATTGTCACAAACCATACTAAACATCTAGTCATTCAGGAGCAGCATGGATTTCAACATAGGAAGTCTATAGTAACTAACCTCACGTCATATGTTTCGTCTATAATAGATTCTGTTGACAGTGGACACCAAACGGACGCTATTTATACTGACTTTTCTAGTGCCTTTGACAAGGTTAACCATCAGGTTTTGCTTAGTAAACTCTCTAATCAGTTCGGTATCAAGGGTTTATTGCTTACGTGGTTCGAGTCTTACCTAACTGATCGACCTCAATCAGTTGTTGTTAATGGATGTGAATCTATAGAATATAACACGACCTCAGGAGTCCCACAGGGGTCTCATTTGGGGCCCATATTATTTGTTCTGTTTGTAAATGATATTGTTTCTTGCATAAGGCATAGCCGTTGTTCACTATTTGCTGACGATATGAAGCTTTACAGACAAATTAATTCACTCGAGGACGCCAGTTTGCTTCAGGAGGATTTGACCCGTATATACCAATGGTGTAGCGAAAATCATATGGTCCTTAACATCTCAAAATGTCAATACATCCGATTCACAAAAAAGAAAAAGCCGGTCGAATCATCTTATTCGATAGGCAATGATGTGCTAGACGAGGTACGGCAAGTTAGAGACCTTGGTATAATTTTGGACAGCAAATTGAATTTCATACCCCATTTCGACCACATCACCAAAAAAGCGGCCAAAATGGTTGGATTCATTAGAAGAACCACAAAGCCTTTCAAAACCACCGCCACTAAAATCACGTTATTTAATGCTCTTGTTCGTAGCATACTGGAGTTCGGAAGTGTTGTTTGGAATCCTACATATAACAACCACATAAAACGTCTTGAATCCATCCAGCGCTCTTTTAGTAGGCATCTTACTTACATCTCCCCCGGAATAAGTCATAGAGTCCCATACGATAAAAGGCTCGCTTTTCTTAAATTAACTTCTCTTTACAATCGCAGACGTATGCTTGACCTATCCTTTCTTCATAATATTATAAGCGGCCGGGCCATCTGTCAGGAGCTTTTAGAAAGAATTGATTTCCTTGTGCCCCGTATTAACTCACGTCGTGTCCAACTAGATACGTTTCAAATTCCAAATTGTAGAACAAACTTCAAGTCTCACTCTTCTATGCCTAGAATACTGCGTACGTACAATAAATTATGGCGACCTTATGAATTAGATATTTTTCGAGATAGTTTTAATTCTTTTAAGTCTAAATTATTAACAATATAACCTAATTAAATTTTTTCGTTCTTGCATGCTACCTAGTTTAATTTTGTGTCTTTTTTTTAAATGTATAAATTAGGTATTAATTGCATGTTAGTTTTTGTTTTCCACTTAGTTTTGTGTTTAATTTAATTTATGTATCACGTTAATTATGAATGCTGTGCATATCTGTTATAGATGTAAACATTAGTTTGAGAATTTTTCATGTGTATTATAAATGTTATGTGTTTACATTGTTGATGTGCCTTTTCTAATAAATAAATAAATAAATACTTTTTTTCCACTGTTTAACGGCTCTGGATACAGTCCTTTTGAGCCAATTATAATTTAAAGTTCACAAGATTATATTTGTTTTCATTTCCTCACACTATGCATTGAAAAACGTAGTATGATACACGGGCGTAAAAGCAATAAATTACTCGGTTACGTTTAAAACACTCGCTACGCTCGTGTTTTAAATCGTCCTCGTAATTTATTCCTTTTCGCCCTAGTAGCATAAACTACTATAATGTTTACCTTTGCAGAGCTTTGTATTGCTGTAGGCATGAATATTAAATCTTGCGTTGCTAAGAGCACGTCTTCTTCAACGTAATTAAACAGCATATTTAATCCCACCGCCGTTCGATTACTTTCCCTTGCCTGTGTTTCTAAATTGTTGAACCTTGAAAAAAAAAGACTAGTAAATAACAAAATAACTAAAATAAACCAATCAATAAATAAAATAAAACTTAAAGCCGTTGTTTTACCATGGAGTTGTCAGATGTAATACGTTTTCTGGGGATACATTTACATCACAGTTTTCTCTAAAATAATTTGAATTGTTAAAATCGAGGCCCAATTTTCCAAGTGCTGTTTCATTAGATGTACGATCTTGAATATTTACACCTGAAACGATATTAATAACATTGACAACCGTGTTTTATTTGTATAATAATATGTCTGACTAATAAATTTGATCCAGTCACCTTTGACGCATCCTAATGCGTCGAAATGTTTTTTTTTCTTAAATTAATAAATTAATAAATTTATTATTTCCCTGTGTATTTCCCCATATTATTATTTATTACATAAAACTATTACCTATAGACATAGACTATTAGATATAGACATTTAAAACTGACCTGTAATAAGTGTATCTGATATACCTACATTACATAAATAAAGATATTTCATTTCATTTCAGTAATCCGTATCTCTTTTTGGAATAAAAACATTAAAACTGAATTTCTTACCAGCCAAAGTCAAAATTCGACTGAGCATCTTACTTATCGGGGTTTCCAAAGGCACGGCATGTGCTAGTAGCACAGAGCTTGAAGATCGAATAGCTTGTTCCATTGCATCAACTGCTATATCATAAGATAATCCTTGGCTCGCTTTAGAAGAGTCTACTCCAAACTAATGAGAAAAAATTAACAAAAAAAATTATAATTATGGTTCATTATTGAAATGAAAATAAAACGGTTTTGTTGATGCCAGGATTTTTTGATGACATTTGAGGAGTAGTCACGCACCTGACCCGAAAATAAGTTCGTTCTCAGTTTTAATTTCAGCTGTTTTCCAATCAAAATTGTTATTCTATATTCTTATTAGTAGATATATCACCAATTAATAAATGAACAGAAATATATTTAATAATACTTCTGTTATAAGATAGGTTAAACATTTAAATTTTGTTCAAATTCAAGAACAATATTACATTAACGGTCGATTCTCCGGATTTGTAAGAAAATATGAACAAATAATTTTAACGGCCAAAATACAACTTTAAGCTAAAAAAACTTATTGCTAAAAGTTTGCTGTATGCATAAACATATTTTTAATGGTAGCTTCAAAATGATTGGATTTTCCATAAGCGTGATATAAGATAATTTTATGAATTTACGGCTGGTATCACAACTATGGAAAAACCAATTGTTTTATAGCTATTGTAATATTAAAAATAGGTTTATGCATAAAGCAAACTATGGACAAAAAGTTTTTTAGGTAAACGTTGTCTATTAGCCGTTATAACTTTTCATAATATTTTGTTTTAAAATCCGAAGAAAGGCCTGTCAATTTATTTTCGCAAATTTATGTTACCTTTGTTAGTTTAGGCAGATTTAACATCGTAGATGGAATTTTATCTAGTGACCTGTTTATGCAAATATCTTGACCAATATTGCTCTCTTCATTAATCACTGCAAAAAATCTGAAAACAGGAATTCTTCTCAGACACGCAAATATAACATAATATAATTTATACTATGTAGTATAAATCGGTTTCTAGATTGAGTGTACCAACGTATAACTAAGTGAACAAATAAATATATAAAATGCTCTTTCCAAGCTTTATTTATTTATTTAGTACGATCTTATGCCCGCGGCTTTACCCACGCTGATTTAGTTTGCATTTTCCGGGATAAAAAGTAGCGGCACTCTCCAGCTTATAAACTATATCTATGCAAAAAACTACGTCGATATGTTACTCCGTTGCTGCGTGAAAGAAAGACAAACGAACAAACTAACAACCAACCAACCAACAAACACACTTTTGCATTTATAATAGGGGTAATGATAGTTATTAATATTTAAATAATAAAAAATATATCGAGACCAAATCCGAATATTTTTATTTTAGTTTTAATGAATTAAATAAACGTTAAACATACAAATTCATATCAGTACACTACTACCACTTTTATAAGTAACAGTCCGTAAGATGACACCTTGATGCATTATAGAATATTGTCAATATAACTTATAAAAGTGCTAGTAGTGTTAGTACTTATGTAGAAGGTTAAAAGCCAAAAGCGATAAAAAAAGTTGAATTAATAGTTACGAAACAATTGCTATCTATCTTGATGCATTGTCGAAGTAACTTATAAAAATGGTCGTACTATAGATTGTTAAAAGCCAATAGCGATAAAGAAGTTGCATTAATAGTACCGAAACAATAGCAATGGCGATGTAACTTATAGAAGTGGTAGTACGGTTACCTACATACATGAAACTCAAAAAGAGGTTTTACGGCCCAGCCTATTGTTTATGCTAAAGAGAAGGCCAAAACCAAAATATGACACAACGAATCTTTTCGATCTCAATCTCTTATATGCCCCTGTGCTAGGAGCATGAGTAGCAATCCATGTTACGAACTTGTTATGGTTGTAAGACATACACTTAATACAACTAAACATACACAATAAATTCTACTTTAATAATTGAACCGTAATTGAGTGTGAAAATAAAGATGCGCTGAATTAAAAAATATATACATAATGCAAAAGGAAGTTGAAAAACACATTCAGTTTTACTTTTTTAAGATAAGTATTTTTCATACTTTTAAAAAGCACTTGTTTAGAAATTTGACGATCCCGATGGTCTCCACTTTCGGAAGACAAGCTGATGGACTAGTATTACTGGCCAATTTTGGATCGGTTTATTGCTGAAGTACCTACCAACATTTAGCTCTGTTTTAACAGAGGAAATCTACGATTTAACTGTCATTATTGTTTACAATATAATACAAACCTGATATTGGGACATTGTTTTCTTGTGATTATATCCAGATTTTTGATTTTCAAATCTAAAAGTGTTTTTTTGTCATCTACAGTTTCAGTAGTTACACAGAAAACGGTTTCTACTGGACCCAACTTATTACATTCATTTACGATGAGTTCCACAGTCTTTTTGTCAACGAGGTTTACATTGTTTAATTTAACTTGATCTCCATGTTTCTGCCATTTCCTAGAAGTAAACATAATTACAAAATTATAAATGAAACTGAACTACACACACTACTACGAATTCATGTTTTTCGTACATTCCTGACTCAACGCTTAAGGCGATAAATATCGTAGGCACAATTTGCTTACTTGATCTGGATATTCATATATCCGTTAGAGACTGTTTCGTCGTGATTAATTATAATATTTTTGGCGCCGCGTTCTACAAGTAAATCAACTATTTTGCATATGAGAACATCATTTGAAGTTGCACTGATAATTAGGTGACTGCTTTTTGACGATATTGACAGCCTAAAACAGAAAATGATTAAGGAGATTTAAATTCACCTTTTTAACAACAATGGAAAAGAAACATGATATTTTAATACATTTCGTTCTAAGTAATACCTAGGTGTCACGGATAGTGTCTTGCCATGTAGACTCAACAGAACTCGCCCACGATGATTTCTGGCAGCTAGCAATTGAAAGGCACGCTGTGCGTCCAAAGGCTCAAATGTGACACGTGGCAGTGGTCGCACGTAGCCACATTTAATTCCTTTACACATCATCAACTGTATCTCCTGTAAGAGTTGATTCTTTTGCTTTATAATAAAATCTTAAGAAATAATTATCATAATGCCAAAAAACAAATTTCAGTTAAGAACTATATGCAAAAACATAATTTTAATCCTTAGTAGCTTTACAATTATATAATTTTCCATGGGCGTGATGATGTTAGGATATTTTTAGCAATTTACAGCTAAAGTAATGAAGAGACAAAAGGTTCTTTCTTTTAAAGCTTCTGTTCATTTGTGGCCAAACAAGAGTCACAAAATTTACGTTTGCTCAAAAAAACCTCACTCTTTAAATTTTTAGTGTTGTGTTTTTACAAGATACTCATTTATCATAATTAACGTGGCACTTCATAAGAAGTTCCGATTGAAACTTCCTATGTTGACGAGTTGAAAAAGTCGTCAGCTGCATTGTGAAAGGTGGATTATGCGTCAACTAATTGCATGAACGTTAATAAAAAAATCATAGTAAGCAGGCTGATTTCAAAATCGATAGTTGATCTCGTACAAGCTCGCGTAAGTAAACCGACCGTCAGCTATAATCTATACTTGCAATTGTCGGCACATGGTGAAACTTGGAAAGAATCTTGAAAGAAAGAAACTACAAAATGGAGATTTGTTAATAGAACGTAGTTTGCGTTGAAAATATATAAAAACCCTTGATAATGAATTAATTTTCGGAACCGGTTAATAATTTTGAAATAGTGAACAAGTGCGTTATCTTCAAGATGCGACCATCAGCTGCCCAAGTAATGGTGGGTGGGGGTCGTCAGCTGCACGCTTGAACTGTTAAAAATATACATAAAATAAAGTATTAGCACGCCGGATGAAATTTGTTTCCGTGATTGCTTAGAAAATTTAAAATCCAAAAATAACAATCATCTGTACGTGTAGTGGTGAGAAAGCTGTCAGCTGACGCATTAAATGTGAAAATTATTCAAGCATTGCGTCGATTTTAACCTACTTCTAATTGTAGTATCGATTTAAATCTTTGCAGGTAGGTGTGATTCGAATGAAAAAACAATAATTGTTATTCTTTTCTTAACGAAGAGCAGTTTCCAAGGGACGCAGCTTTTAGAACGAAAAAAAGAAAAGAGTAGTATTTAATAAAACATGGTATGACAAAAATCAATTATAAACGAATTAGATAATATCTTCTGTGGTTATAAAAAAGAAGTCTAGCTAAGCTTTATGCCGCAACACAGACTCTGTATTTATACTGCAGCATAGACAAAGATTACTTTTTTTCTATATTTATGTTACATACTCAGACAAATTATTTAAGGTAACAAATAATAATGAGTTACTATCATGGCGGCAACTATATAGTGCAACCAGATAAAAAAGGGGAGAAAAAAGCTTTTTCTGAAAATACATGCAAGGTTGCCTGCAGTGTTATGGCTTTACCGGGTAAGTAATTATACCTTTGAATATGTCGACTCATATACTAATGATCGAAGTTCACTTGAGAAGTTAGTTTGATCATGTATTATTAAAATTATGTGGCGTATTATTGCCTATTGAAGTGGTATCAAGCAGACTACAATAACACGAAGCTCTTCTGATGTATATTGAAAAAAATAATGTTTATTTTAATAATAATGAGTGCATCCAGCGAGATGTTCTTCAAGCAAGATAATCAAACCATCAAAAACTTTAAGTCACAACCAACGCTGAATATCTAGAGCTCTGAAACAGATCGCGCTACAAGTAGAGATATAATAAAAAACAAAAAATACATACCCGCATTTCCTTGAAATTATTTGTTTTGAATATGCTTGAAAAATCAACAGGAATGTAATGCCTTGCTCTGGATAAGTGAAACATTCCAAACTGATAGTTTTCTCTAGTTTCCATCTGGTGTGTATCTAAAGCTATTCCTGAGTCTGATAAACACTTCATTGATCCCTGGAAGATTAATGTAACATATTAATGTGATATAGTTTTAACTGTCACTGTAACTTAATTCGTTCGTTTCGTAAACAAGCACTCGTGTACCAATGTCTAATTATGTTCAGTTGCACACGATACTTTATCTACCACCATCAAAAATAACGTCTTTATTTATAATATTTTCAACTAACAGCTTCACGCAAAGTTAGAAAAAGACATTCGTTTATGAACCTCGGGTGCAACGATCCGGTAAAGTTATCTTGAAGGCCAATCAGAATAAAGGGGGCGTGGCTTAAAAAATATGGTAAGGAATTATTTCTCGTCCCTGTTGTTGATTGGTTATCAGCGATTTTTTAATAAATTAGCTTTAGCCCGCGGTTTCACCTGCGCTGATTTAGTTTGCATTTTTCCGAGATAAAAAGTAGCCTATACTTATCACTTTCCGACCCAAAATCTATCTCTATTAAAAAAGTCACGTCGATCCGTTGCTCCGTTGCTGCGTGAAAGAAGGGCAAACCAACAAACCAACAACCACCAAACCAACAAGCACACTTTCGCATTTATAATAGGAGCCAATTTGGGCCAATCGCAGCGCCGCGGTGCTATAACAATCTAGGTACTAATAAAAATGCTTCCAATGTTGCAATTGCCTTATCGCAGTATAGGAGTAGATAAAATACTTTTCAATGCAAGTGCTCGTAAAGGCCCACTTTTTATGCATCAAAACCGAACAGAAAGTCGATTATTTTGCCCTAAGGCTTTATTATTATTTTTTAAATTTATTTACAATGGTTGGCTAACCTGCAGCCTTTCCTGTGTACCATAAATGTTATACTTTTTTTTTTCCACTGTTTAACGGCTCTGGATACAGTCCTTTTGAGCCAATCATAATTTAAAGTTAACAAGATTATAGTTGTTTTATTTCCTCACACTATGCATTGAAAAACTTAGTATGATACACGGGCGTAAGAGCAATTAATTACTCGGTTACGTTTGAAACACTCGCCACGCTAGTGTTTTAAATCGTCCTCGTATTTTATTGCTTTTCGCCCTTGTAGCATTAACTACTATTATAAAATTTCATTTATATATTCGAGTCTTTGCTTGACCCACTAAGATGATTTCTTTGATTTTGTGCCTACGTGACGATGTGATTTTTATTTAAATGTTCTTACCCGTACCTAATGTGCGATTAGGTTAGAATCATGGTGCATCAGAGGTATGCTTGATTTTCCATTCTTTTAGTCAAGTTGTTGAGACTACGAAGTCGATGAACTGTTTTCATAAATCCAAAGACTAGTAGAAAAAAAGTAGTATCCAAAGAAAGTAGACTATTTAATCATTATCATAACATACACTTACATAACTCATAAATATTATTTATTTGTGTTGTTTTGTTTAACAACAAGATAATTTGTTTCCAACCGGAGTTGTGGGTAGGTGCAAAAAAAATTGAGTGTTAAAACTCGCACCGGGATGAGTAGGTAGGTGCACCCGTACTAATTTAGTTCGACTGGTATCATATTCTAACAAAGTTATAAAATACTAAATGTACCTGCCTAATGTACGTACCTACTGATACATACAACTGTACGAAAGAAGCCTGGCTACTCATTGGACAGAGTATCTAGCTTGGGAGTTAGGAAACACCATAGTAAAATTGGTTTTTCAATAAAGAATTTTCATTTTCATTTTATTTTTGTGGTATCCAGGAATACCAAATAAAACACGGGACGTAAGGGGAAACAGACAGTTGTATTCAGAGACTAAAAATCGACTGAGTAGTAAGAGAAATCTCCGCTTACCTACATATATCACATCCCTCCACAACATTTAACAAAATCAAAAACACATCCCTCTACAACATTTAACAAAATCAAACAAACATAAAAATATAACTAATTTAACTTAACCTTCTAAACTCGTAAATAAAGATTACCACTAACAACGTCTATGACTAATTTCATACCAAATTAGTTATCTATACCTATACACATGTATATACAAAATTATTTCATCTTATTATTATAATATCCACCAGAACACTTCATAAACACTTGTTTTATTTTCCCTCCCGCTCATACAATCTCACAGGTGGTACGACCCCTCTACCAGAGCGAGTGCGATACGGATCCTGAGTCATGCAATTCAACAAAATTGCACGTCGTTTCTCTCCATCCTTATCCGTAGTGGAGTTTTATTGAGTTTGCCGTAAAGAAATTATTTAACTGTGCACGATGCACGGGCCACTCATCAGTTTTACAGTCGAAAACGGGCACATTACCGAAAACCGACATAATTCACTGGTCACGCGCGGCACTAACAAATAGTTTTCAAGATAATTAGTCCTCGTCACCACTGTGGTATCCAGGAATACCAAATAAAACACGGGACGTAAGGGGAAACAGACAGTTGTATTCAGAGACTAAAAGTCGACTGACTAGTAAGAGAAATCTCCGCTTACCTACATATATCACAATTTTCATAACCTGTTTTAAAGTAACTTGAGCCCGCGCAACCCTGGAATAACAAAAACCCCACCCGGAATAGAATCGAAAAAAAAAGCTCATCAAAATTGTTCTGGTATTATTTTGACGACATTATAGGTTTAGGAAAATTTTTAGTGTTCACTTTAGATGTGGTGAGAGCGGGGAAAATATTAACTCACGAAGTATTTACTTGTATGAAAACTGTAATGCGTAAATAGATTTACTGGTGTAGGGAGCTTTATCGGTCACAGTGACCGGCTATGACGGACTGTAGAGAACGACTATCGGACCCGTGATCAACACGAGTGCGCTGCTAAAATGATTTTGCAAATTAGCATAAAATCCTGTATTCCTACATAGGTATGTATCTGGCAGGATAATCTATGGTAGACGTGATTGTTTTTTACGTTACTGTTTTAATAAGCTATAGCAGGTGTCTTATGAGATAGCTATTTCAACGGTGGGCTTCTGGACTATAGAAGAAACAATGTGCAAAGTTCGAGACCGCTAACCAAAAGTGCAGCGTATATAGCTAATCGAAAACCGCACTTACTACTGGAGGAGCCCAAATTTGGTGCGTTCCGAAAATATTTTTTGTTTCTGAGAAAACGATTGGCTGAAATATAATGATTAAGTAAATTTTTACATTCAGCTCATAAAGAACTTTCAATTTATACCAAACACGATAGGTTTAAAAAAATCCGTACAAAATAATGATGGCGTCATAAAAAACAAACAGCGCAATTTGAAGTTAAGCATTAGTAGCGTACCGTACCTTACCGTACCAGTATCTTTATTCAAAAGCAAAACAAAAAAAATAAGATAGCAAAGAGATTCCACACATAGTCACAACTTCCCTTCACAAAAAATCCCAGAGCATACAGTATGCTCCCCAACTAGAAGCAAGAATAGTATTTCACTCGCAAATGTGGCTAGGTCTTTTGGCTAACTACATATACGTTTGCTGCAATATTATATATGACAGCTCAAAATGATAAATTCATTAGACACTTTACTTTGCCTATAGCTTCACTGGATACACTGTTCGTTCGTAGAGGGCAAAAAATATAATTTCTACTGGAAACGTGGCTTGGCGTTCGTCTTTGCTGTACTGTTTACTTTTTCATCATAACTATAAGAGAGCTCGGGAAACTAATTCCATCGGAAATGTTGTGTAGCTACTACGTGTTCAAATAAAATATCGATAAAAAATAGTTGGATGCAATTCGCTATATCCAGAATTGTTTTTCAGTTGAAGATGTTGCATAGCTTTCAGTCTTACCAAAAATACTGTTTATTGCAAGAATATATAAAAAGGCCCAGAATACTAATTGTATCAAAAACGTGGCTTGGCTTTCAGCATCGCCGGAGACAATCTTTAGTACACATTTAAATTAGAGAACAGAGAGCATTATTTCAGCCAAAAACGCGGCTTGAATTTTATCTTCACCGAAGATATGGAACAACAAATAAAAAGGTTTAGAACATTATTTGTATCGGAACCGTACAGACCCTGATTATCAGAACTTTGTGTTTTATCAGCCCAGAAACGTGACTCTGCCTTGCCGAAGATAATGTTTACTGCACGATCATATCGGTAGGGCTCAGAATACTATTCTAATTGAAAACGCAACTCAAACTTTGTGCTTGGCCTGGCTGGAGACACTGTTCACTAAATAAAAATATGTAGTCTGTGCTGACCCCTCTGAGAGACAGGCCTGAGCATAGTATGTACCTGAAGGAAAAAGAAGAAGAACAGTTGAACACATGCTTACATCTTTGAGATCTCCTTCTAAACAGCTTATTGCAAAATCACAACCTTCACCTCTTGTCTTATCAAGTATCATGTCACAAAATGCGTCATTGCGAGAACATCCAACATTATCAGCTGCAAGCAAAGTAAAAGGTTATTATTAAAATTCAGGCCATTGTCCATCCATACTTTACGGTCGTTGATTAATTGCAAATGTGGAGCTGACCCAAACAAAGGGAGCCTAAGTTGCGACCTGTAGACGTTCCATATTAGTTTGGACGATGTTCTGAACGCCATGTACCGGTCAGCTCCACAGTTGCAGACCTGCAGGTTTTGCGCTAGTAATACCACTTGCCAAGAGGAGCTAGCGTCGGTGAAAGGTCGTCTCTGCAGACGGGAGCCAAAAGAAAGGTCTGATGACTTAACGACTCTTAGTAGTGTGGAGACATCTCTAGTCACCGAATATTTTGTAAAATCCCTTGGTCGTGTCTTATGACATCCACGGCCAAACTTAGTGACGATAATCTATTTACATGACGTCACATGCCATTCATAGTATATAGGTATAATTATGATATTATCTATACATATACAGGATGCTTGGGAATTCGACTTATTCTTTGAAAGGGGTTATACAAGAGATCATTTCCAACAAATTAAGCCCTATCAACCGGTGTGAGTGTGGAAAATGAATGGTGTCCGAGTTACGAAGGTTTTTATGTTATTTTTCAAACTTTTCAAAAATAAAATTTTAAAAATAACTATTCTTCTCTCATCACTTTTTTATCATATTTCTGATCAATGATAGATAAGTGATCATTTACAAAAAAAATACATGCCCTGAATTCCCATAATCTCAGAAATAAAAGGTCTTAAGTGGAAAGAAAACCTTTATTATTTTATTTTTGAAATATCGACATGTTTTACTTGAAAAAAAATTATCATTTTCGACCCCTAGTTGATAGGCATTACTTGTTGCAAATTATCTCTAGTATAACCCCTTTCAAGGAATAGGTCGAATTTCCAAGCATCCTGTATATGCAGATAACATGAAATAGTAACCTTGTAAAATGATAATCTTTACTTACCTGGCAAATTTGGAAACAAGTTAAGCAAAAAGCGTTTCTTCTTCAAGTCGCTGACAGTAGCAAAGACTATGCAGTTGTACGCTAAAGCTATAGAGATGACAGCAATACCAAGTGCACCGGTCGCACCATGAACCAGCAAGCTTGTACCGGGTTGCAGATGACACTTAATACCCTGCATAAAGCCAAATATCACATTTAAACAATAATATAATTGATTTGATATTATGCACTATTTTTGAACGCATAATCGGGATTTGACGATATGAGTGTAGATAAAATATATCTCATACCAATTGCCTTCATCATCACGAGCAATTATCCAAAATTGGCTTTTGAGGTTAAAATCCTAGTTCTTTCATTTCCTTTAAGTAGCATCTTTATTATTGTTATTTGTACTTCACTACTTATTTAGTTGTATATAAAATCAGGAGTTCTTACGAGGCAGTAAAAAGCATGTGCGTAAGGTAAAGGTACTGTAGCAGCGTCTTCCAAGGTCCAGTGTGATGGCACAGGCCACAACATCGAAGGTTCTGATGCCACGCGGTATGATGCAGCTCTACCAAGTATCGCACCCATCACACGTTCACCACTGCAATAATTCTATTCATTAAATATATTATTGTATATTATATGTTTCTATTGTGAAATCCATCACTTTGAATACACTATAACTCTAGAAATGCTGGCCCGATGAATAAAACAAAAAATTGTGCTTTTAAATTTGTTTCAGATTGACCTCAAGGTTATAATGCACTCTAATTATAATTAGAAATAATTATTATTATATTTTCTTAAGCCACGTTTTCTCATATCAGGTACCTAAACAATTTTTCCAAATAAATTACAACATAAAGTAAAATTAATTATAATACAGAAGGGGTGTCAGTGGTGTTTGTGTTGGCACTAAAACATTTAGTACTCTTGCACCACTGATTTTAACATCGCACTTCAATCACAAATACACACTTTTTATTAGGCATTCAGGTTAACTATAATTTTGTCCTTTACCGTTCAGCAAATGGTAAATAAATACTAAACAAAAAAAAAGATAAATGCATGTCTACCAGCAGGATTAAAACCTAGGACTAAACATTGCTTCCTAACGACTGAGCTACGCTGTCCCATTAATAAACCCGTGTAAATGCACGTTTAATCATTAATAATATTATTCTCAATACGAAGTTGACTCGCGCCACCTCCTAAGATTGAAAATAAAAAGTAATAGGTAGGAGTTTTTTTATTGTTGCATATTATTTCCGGCGTGAGTCGACAATGTCGGTAATCCGTTGCATGGTGTAAAGATACCGTATTGCTAGCAGCAGTCCTCTGTACCCAACGTCTCCCTTGCGATCCTAACGCAGCAGAACGATTTATCCTGAGGCGAATAATTCAGAGTCTCTAACAGCGCTATTTACTTCTGTCTCTGTCACCGCTATGACATCAGCACAGCAAATCAAAACAGTTTTTGTCCACATCCCTCTAAATTGTGATATAAATATTCAACCGTCTTACTTTTGACTCTCTTTGTCTTCGAAGGTTCTGGTTTCAAGGTTTGATAAAAATACCTTCAACCGATTTGTCAACAGGTATGAACATATTTTCCAAATTAGCCGGCACACCTTAAATGATACATGATTTTTTAAGCCGCATTTTTTTTCGGTTGATTATTTATAACCTGTTTACTTGTACCTTAGAATAATAAAAAATATTCTATGACTTGTACTTTCCTTGACGTAGTAGAGATTGAGATACTTTTCTCGAGCGGCAGCCTTAACAAAGGTGTTTCCTTTAATTAACTTAACATACTCGGTATTATTTTATATCTTGAAATTATCCGTGAAGAAGGATAGTGATATAGTATCAGAATTGTTTACCTGTCAGTTACTCCACTATAATCCATCCCGTATCCGAGGTCTGATTCATCATCCATTTTGTATAGGGCTGCTCCTGAAGCTCTATTGGCATCACGACCATTCAATCCAGCATAATGAACCTGTAACTCCTGTTCATATAATAGAAGCGAATAAAATGTATAACTTTTTAAATTCAACACTAACCGTGAATTTAACTTGGGTTGAATCAGGTTCTGTTGCCTGTATCCAATGTAGAGAATCCAGATTACCCGGTACAGTATTTTTCAAAGTTGCGTTAGTTTCAATTTCAGTTAAATAAGTCTTATCTTTTGAAACAAAATAGTGACCTCCCCATGTGTTCTGAAAGAAAATGAAAGATTCAGAATGATGTTTCTCAGATCAATATAATTTGGTTTTAACTGACTTCGGCTTTTGCAAAATAGTCATTGTTGGATATTTATTTAGGAAACGGAATATTCTTACTTAAATGATCGTTACAGAATTGATTTAAGCCGTAAGTATCTCTCATTCCATTTTTTACCCGTTTTTGAATTTTCATCGAATTTTAAAGCAACTGAATTTCATACAGTAACAATTTTACGAAGTGGTTTTTATTCTAATGTAATAAAATTTTGGAAAACACCCATAAATGATGACACTCACATCTTCATAAGTATTAAAAGTAAGATTAAAATCAGGAATCTTTTCTAGAGCATCTTTTTTATAACTCTCATTTGTACAGTTTACCATCGCCACATAAATTTTGATGTGATTAGATTCTTTCTGCCATCTTTTGACCGTCTCTGTAACAATATAAATCGTTACAATTCCATGAAATTATTTTTTATTTTACCAGTACTCGTATTTCAATGTTATTAGACTTATTATCTACCTTTTAGTCCATTAAGTGGTGGGTATGAAGAAATAATTATCAGGCGCTGATCTGCCGCAAGGTTCTTCCTAGTAGAGGCAAGCAGAGCTAAGTCATTAATGTCGGTGACATGGATTATGTGAGAGCTAAGAGGTATGGGTGCAGGACGCCAGCGGGCTAGTACCAATTTGCCAAGTCGAGTAGCAGCCGAGGCCACTACACAACAAAGTGCCTGAGGTATGAAGACTGTTTCCGATAGCTGTGTACTCAGTATGAAGATATCTTGCGGTGCAGCGTTGCATAGTACTTCACATATTATCTAAAAAAAACAATAACATGAAAATATAATTCACTTGTCCTTGGAGTCGAATAAAAGCTATAAATAACAAGCGGTCACCCCGCAGCGTTGTTTGCGTGGATCTCGTGGGAATTTCCTAAAATCCCTTTTTAGCGGATGTCGTACCAGGAAACAACAGTTCAAATTTCATGTTCCTAGGTCCAGCTGTTTAGTCTGGGTGTTAATAGATCCTTCTGTCAGTCAATCAAATAAATATATTTTTATTAATCGATAAAATTAAAGAAAAATTCTTTAGAAACATATTCTCTGAAAGAAATAAATCTCAAACGCGATATATCTAAATAAATAAAATAAATCTCAGAGTCAATTCTCCAAATTATTCACAAAATAACTATTAAGAAATAACCGCCAAAAAACAACTTTTAGTTAAGAGCAATTGAGACCAACAGTTTACAATATGCATAATCATATTTTTAATGATATTATGGTAGCTTCAGAAAAATAGGCTTTTCCATAAAAGTGAGGATAGAATTTTTCAATTTAATTAAAAAATATATGTGTAGGCATGTTTAATGGGTTATTATTTATTTGGTTTACTTAGGCACGGCATACTAGCGTGCTTAAATATGTTTCTAACATTGTTTGTTTTTTCACATACAAAAGGAAGTTGTTATTTCAAACATGTTTTTTATGCATTCATTAGAAACAAATTTTTCGAAAGAAATAAATCTTCAACGGGGCTTAAACCCGTATGTCATTCAAAGCTAAACTTCTAAAACTCAAGCTAAAAATGTATGGAGTTCGATAGATAAAACAGTTTTTTACGTTGGAGATGTCTAATTCGAGAGACTGGGAATTGCCCCCCCCCCCCCCAATGACTTATTCAGATTGTCCATCGAGATAGATCTAAAATACTTCCGAATTTTTGTAGAAATGTGTATTTATGTGTATTTCTTAACTACACGAGGCGTGAAATACGCATAACGGCCTTGGGAGCTTTCAAAACTTGTATTAATAGCTGATTTATTGAGTAGTCAATAGAATCCGGAAGAGTCTTAAACAAACTGGACAAGTTGCTGGCCCACGTTATACAGAGATACAGTTTGTCTGAGATTTGTAAATTGTGTAAATTTTTTTTATTTCCGCGATAGAGGCCAGTATCATGTACTAATTATGGCTGAAGCTGTAGATCCCCGTGACAGACGGACGAACAGACAGACAAATCGACAGAAAGACAGACAGACAGAAAGCGTAAATCGTGGGCCGGACCGCTGATTATATTTGGTACCGTTCACATAAAACTCGGTTGGACCAATCCATACGATCTATTAGTGGATAACTCTGTTATAGAGCTGTGTCCTTTAACATCAAAAGTTAGCAGTTAGAGATAGCAAATCTCCACTTTAAGTCCATCAAGTTAGAGATGAGAAAATTTGATTTCAGGTTTGGAGATAGCATATTTTGAAAGCTATTTAAGCAAGTTTACATAAGACTTACTTGATATGGATTTGGCCGTGTTTCATAAGTTCAACATGGATTTTGTACTAGGTTTCGGAATGATTTAAATATACCATTTAAATTTGGTAGTTTTTATAGAAGATTAAATCAAAAAACCAAAAAAAAATTTTTAAACCTGGTTTTCTGCTGGATTTTAATAGTTTTAACAATTTGTTAGTGATGCGTCCCTTAAAAAATAATTACATGGCATACTACTTCTATACAATATTTTTTGGATTTGGCTGTTTTTGATTTTATAGGACACAGCTGTCAGTTACTCAGGTGCAAATGTACTGGTATTTTTTATAATACTCTGTAGCTCAGAGCGATTGAATGACTTTCCTAAAAAAAACATACACGTGCCAATAAATAAACTTACATTATCATTTTTTAGCTCATTAGTAACCACCAATAGATCAGCTGTTCTTAATATCTCCTCTCCTTTGCTTGTTACAATATCCAAATTAACAGTATCAAAGTTAATAGACAGTCTTGACATTTCCATAGTTTGTTCTTGAATTTCATTTTTAATGTTATAATTCTTACAATTTTGTATTTCGACGACATTTATGATATTTTTGTCCAAGTTTTCTGATATAATTTGAAGAAACACGTTTATTGCCTCAGTAGTCTGAAATTAAGCAAATGTATTTTAGATAATTTACTCCTTTCTCCATCTTGTTTGTAACAATATTTTCAGTGTTACGTTTAAAGTTATCTACTTTTACAAACCTCTACTAATGTTGATTGGAGAAAAGGAGTAAACTTTAATGATTTTAAAGCGAGTGGCTTTAATGGCAAAGGAGGAAGATTGTTAAACCTTAAATCTTTCATAGTGACTCCAGCACATCTGAAAATAAACATCATATTTCATTCGAATTTTAGTAACTTTAATGTTATATTTTTTTTATATAAATATATTTATACCTGCTGACGCCATGTAATTTATCATAGTGAACATTAAATGTTGCATCGATTTTAGTAATACAACTGTTATGATCTTGTATGTCAATATCCAATTGACGGATGAACCGAGGTACCGAGATTCCTTTATAATCCCTGTGTAATAAGTTCAGCTGCAGCATGGAGTCAAGTAATGTGACCCAGTTACCGGTCCAAAAGATCTCTGCTTGAGTCATCTCTTCGTTTATACTTTTGATGCTTCTAAATTCACCACTGTAACAACCGTCAATCAATACATCAATCATCATCTATATTATACATTCAAATATTATAAATTGAAATCTTCCACCATTTCTGTATGTATGTATGTCCGCGCTAATTTCAGAAACTACTGTGGGGATTTTTGTTCGGTTTTTACAAATAGACTGATTTACGAGGAAAGACGACGAATGTTTAGGTACATATATATGTACCTAATACTCAATACTACGTCTTCTTTCAAATTATAATAAAAAGTGTAATAACATTGATCCTTTTGATTGTACTAAACATACCTTCAAAAGGCGAATTCTAAAATCACTTTCTCTTACAAGGTAGTCTCTTATTCATTTAATACTTTTATTCTAAATATTTATTCATTTCTTATTTATTATAACACATTTATTTATATATTATAGTCTATTTACACATGTTTTGATATATATGTATATATTATGTATATATATTTATATTTACATATACATAGATACATATCTATATATGTTGTGTGCTCATGATTTTGTTAAGCGATGAAACCTAAATCTCTAGATTAAGTCACCCGTGTATGTTTTTGTTTAATTATTATTGTTAACTGTATTTACGGTGGATTTCTGTCACTGGCGATATTTACTGTACTCTTTTTTTCTGTATTGTCATTGAAACTGTATGTGCTGTTGAAGTCCCAAATAAAATAAAATAAAAATAAAATAAAATACATTTTGCATGAATATTTGTGTAAAGTATCATGGCACTGCCATGATGGCAGATGGTGGCCCGCAAAAATTTTTCGCTATAACGGCATGTTAAAAAAATCAAAGTACTCGCATTATACACAGTGCAAAAAGCTGTATCTTGAAACAAATACTATGGCTTTTAAAATCCGGGGGAAAAATAAGTTTTTCAGAAATATGAATCCAATTCATTTTGAACGTAAAACTGACTGCCATTTTACTATTTTAGAATTGTCAACGGCTGTGATTTCTGATCAAATTTTCCTTGAAATTTTTCGTTTCGTTTTGTGTTGACAACGTTTCCTTACCATATCACACACCCCCTTAAAAGTATCATAACACAGCTTAGTGAGGATTTAAATCATTAATACTACTGGAAGCAAAATTTAAAACTCTACAGATACAACCTTAAAAAAAGTCATGTTTGTACTTTTATTATTCACAAGTAGGTGGATTAAATTACGTTTTTTACGGAGCTGAAGTTTACGCGATTGTTCCAAGTATAGTGTCGCATTAGGTTTAATACAGTCTTGGTATAGTGTGGACTTGCGAATATCGCTATCAAAATCCATGAAAAACGTTAGAAGCAGCGTTGTGAAAAATAACAGATAAGCTTTTGTGTATGATTTTCGTGTTTTTTATCCTAACAGTTTTTTTGGTATATTATTAAAATAACGTCATAACATTGGTATATTTAAAATTTTATTGATTTATAAATTTTCTATAAATACTACAAAATTGTATCAACAAGAATATAAATTGCAAAAAAAAACACATTAAGTTTATTATGCAGTTTTATTATTAAAGTAACTATGAACCGTATCCATTATCCGTATCACAGTGTGATAAGATATTTTCGTCTGCTAGATAAACACACCAGTACTTACTTATTTAAATAAAAATGTCAATTTGTTAATACGATTACAAATAATGTAATTCAATTAGGCCTTCGCGGTTCAGGCTCGACCTAGTTTTGAGGACCACTGTAAATGTACTGAACTTTAATTAAGTTAAAGATCTAATGTTATTTTCTTTTTGGTAAATAAACTTGTTCTATTCTATTCTAATTAAGAACACGAATAATTTTTTTTCTACTTTTTCTACAGAACCAAACAATAAAGGTTTTTTTTTTCTTAAATGTGCTTTTTCTGTGGAGTGACACTTTTTTAGGGGGTGTGCGATATAGGTATACATTAGTGTACACGCAGTTAAGCTATAACATACGAGGATATACAATGTGTTAAGATGATTACCTTTTTCTTTAAAACGGGGTGTTTTTCGAATTAATATTAACAACTGTTACTATGGGGCTAACACTAAAATTGCAAAACATAAATCAGCTTTTCCACATATTTTGGTCGCGTAGGCATTTAACTTTTTATGGAACAGCTGATTTTTTTTCAATAACCTGGTATTTGACTTTTATTTAAATAGAATCCTATACATTTATCTAGTAATTTATTAAGTTTATATCTGAATTATATTAAAAAATAAAACTTTTATCCCTGACATTTTAAAGGCAAAGTTAATAATGAAAACAACAACATTTTTTGAAATTCAATAACTAAGGTACGAAACATACAACATATTTATTATTATTTTTGAAAAACAGTAATATTTTAAAAATAATGTTGTCTTAATGACGTCCCTTGGCTGCTTGGCACTTTTGAAACCGAAGTCGCAGATTTTCATAAAATCCGCCGTTATTCTTGGGATATTGTTCGTTTCCCGGATAATGTTCCTTTTGAGTTATTCCAAATTTCGCGGATTATTCTCGTATACCGCCGATTTAAGGTAGCCTCATAAAAATAACATTTTTCCCAGAAAAGCAGTTCTATGGACATCCTAGCAGTATGGTATGTAGCACCATCTTGTTGGAATCATATCCTCCAGGAATTGCATTTCAGGGTCTTGCTGGGACCAAAAACTCTCTTATCATGTCGCAATAATTATAGTACGCTTCCACCGTCAGCGTTTGATATTGCAGCCCACACGTCAAGTTTAGAAAAAAACGTTCATTCAGGCGTTGAGGATTAGTCTCGGGCTAGACGACAATTCTGTTTATTGACATTCGCTTCGTCAGTGAACATCACGTTGAAAAAATCGTTAAACTGGATGAGCATCAGATAAACAAAGTTAAGGCAACTACATTTCAAAGAAGCGACGTCTTTAGTATTATATGTACTATGATTATATAGTAGTTAGTACAAAATTAATAATCATAAGAATATTGTGTTTTTATTATAATATAATAACTGTATCAGTATCATTTTAATAACTGTATATTATATAAGCATTATGTTTCTTTAGGTCTCTTTGTGTTGTTTTGTATTTTACTTTTTATTATTTTTAATTTTAGTATGTTTTAGTATTTTTAATATTTGTTAAAGTTTGTAACCTCCCCCACATCCCCGCACCGCGCGGTTTCAATATATTAAGAGATGCAATCACTACAAGTCTTTTAGCCCACCCAGTACTAGCTCTCTCTCTCTCTATGCGCTCTGGTACGGTCGGTGTGTATACACAAATAATATAACCGGTTTGTACAATAAGTAAATTAAAAAGAAATGCTGTTTTTCCAAAAAATTAAAAAGCAATAAATGGTCTTGATACATTTTAATTAGTGTATGTATTCATCACACCTAAACCCTTCAGTGAGAGTTTTTAAAATCTGGTATTGTTTTACTATTTCGTATAAAGCTATGTGTGGGTAGTTGTAAATAAAAATGTTGTGCATATATTTATAAATAACCCTTTTTCGTACAATTCCCTTGTTTAGTTTAGTTTCTCTTTCTTAGTTTCTGAAAAAAATTATGGTTGGCACGTGCTTTACCGAGCACGTGCTTCTTTTGTTACATTGTTCTACTGTTTTCCAAAGATAAGTCAACAAGTGGAATCGGCCTAAATAATATGTTTTTCGTGTAAGATGTGAATTATTACGTCACTGAAAAATAACCAACAGATTTTGATGATCATTCAGTGAGTGGGACTTCAAGTATGAAAATACTCTTTAATGGCCCAATTATCAATTTATTGCGTTCAACAAGCAACTTGTAATTTTTACAGTATGCAGTATGGGGTTATAGTTAGTATTCGATATTAATTTCAATTTAATACCTAAAAAGTTTCTGAGAAAAAGGGCCTTAAAACACATGTTGACAGACAACAAATTGGTCCTGTCAGGGTTTCGTTTTTTCATTGAAAATTTTAGAACTATAAAAAGACACTTGCCTGTAAAGTGAACCGCGACTGTGGAATATTTTATAAACATCTTCTGACGACAGCATTGTTCCTTCGAAGTATTGGTGATCTGTTGTAAACTTATTAGAACTTTGTTTTCCTTTTCCAAAGACATAGCCGCTTACGATTTTGATGTCTCTACTGTTAACCTAAAAAAGATGCCTCTTGAGTATTTTATAACTTTGTAAAGTTATTCGAAAAGAAAAACATTAAGAGATCTAGTCACAAAGTTTCTCAATCATTTTCATGATTATTAGTTTGAGATTGTATTTTGTATGTAGATACAGATTCCAACCTACCTTAAACGAATAAACCAGCATCCTACGCATAGATAACGGTTACAAATAGATCTTTATATCCAGTATCTTTAATGTTTATATATAAACAGAAGTATTTTTGAATGAAAACATAAAAAAACTACGTCATACTGGACAACTTTTACAAAGAAACACACTTGAAAATGAAATTTTTCTGCTCTGCGTACTTATTTTGAAAACGTACTCGAATTTTGTCTGGGCAGGTGCAATTTTCATTTTTCATTTGCACTGGGCGAATAAAAGAAATATAGAAGACTCTTTTCTAACAAAGTGTCTTTTGAAAATAGCACCAGAGACTGAAAAAGGCAAAAAGCTCATGATTGGTTCAAACTGTTATCATGGGACACTAGGTCGGCCGTGATTGGCCGACTCAAAGACTCAATGAATGCTATTGGAGCCATCGCCATACAAAATTGTGTTCAAAACACCTCCAATCAGACTTCTATTTTTTTTCGTTCACGGTCTGCACTTTAGGAAAGTAGTTAAGTATGATCAGTAGATTATGGAGTTTCATTCTAAGATACCTGTTCATTTTAAGTACCGTGTATTTTACCTCGAAGTGGCCATCCCCTTTTTGCAGCTGTACACTGAGACGCAGAGGCTCATTCTGAGTTAGATGTGGCTGTTTGTGTAGATGTACATCGTGGAACTTAACAGAGAGATCACGTCGCGTCGCGCCGATAGACATCGCCAAGGTGTCCCACACGCACACTAGCGCGCCGCTGAACGGGTAGAGAGTCTCTTCTGAAACGGCAATTACCATCAAGTCCAAAGAGAATATCCCCGGGATAACTATATGAATTTACTTGAATAAATTCACTTCTACAAGTCTCAAGAATTTATTCAAGATGTGTTTCCAGTTTCACCAAGTGCCGACAATCGCAAGTATAAATTTTGTCTGTATAAAATTATTGAAATTCCGCGTTTTGCACAACTAACCGAACAAACTGTTTTAAGTTTTCATAGGCAGTACAAGTTTTTTAAGATTGAGAATAAGAAATATTTACTGACTGGTGTTTAGATTATTAGTAAGTGTTAATTTAATATCAAAATGTAACCCATAGCGCCATCTATGGACAGTTCTATATAACTATCTAAAACATGATTGATTGTCTATTGAATAAAAGTAGTTCCCTCTGGTCACTAGCTGGACAACGACGTTTCATTTATTATCATAAATATCAGGTTATGGGCACAGTGTAACGCCATTTTGTGATCTCCACGCGGTAATAGTTTTATCTCGCGCTAATTTTACTGTGCTATAAAGAAGCTTGGACTGAATTAAGCGGATTTGGTTTGCAGTAATTGCGACGCAGTTTGAGAAAAACATTAGTATTACAGTGAACGGACATGGCTTCATCGAATTACGTTGTCAGTGTACCTAAGTTGAAGGGACGTGAGAATTATAGTGAGTGGGCTTTCGCAGCAGAGAATTTTCTCGTTTTGGAGGGCATGCTGTCTTGCATCCAGCAGGCGGCGGCATCAAAACCAGAAGCTGCAGATGATGCGAGAACCAAAGCAAAACTTGTGCTAACCATTGATTCTTCGTTATATGTTCATATCAAGGATGTGAAAACGACAAAGGAGTTATGGGACAAGCTTAAAAACTTATTTGATGACTCGGGATTTACAAGAAGAATAAGTTTATTACGGAATTTAATTTCAATTCGTCTCGAAGATTGTAGTTCCATGACCTCGTATGTGACACAAATAACAGAAGCAGGTCAGAAATTAAGTGGAACAGGTTTCAATATCAGTGACGAATGGATTGGCTCGCTTTTGTTGGCAGGATTGCCAGAAAAATTCTCCCCAATGATAATGGCTATAGAACATTCAGGTATGTCAATATCGACGGACGCCATTAAAACAAAACCAGGCAGGTGGGTCAGAAACTTCAACAGATGAATCTCTGACAGATGGAATGCTGACATGTGATGAAACCTACTTGCCAAGTGATGACTCAGAAAATGAAAGCTTGAGTATGAGTAACATTAATACCAAGATTGGTACTTCTATACCTGCGAGAAAAAGACGGCAGCCAGAAAGATATGGTTACAGCAACATCTGTGTTAATAACAGTGGACTGGAAGATGCTGGCCAGCTGACTTTGCAGGAGGCGTTAGAAGGACCAGAGAGAAAACAGTGGTTAGAAGCTGTGCGGGATGAACTGCAGTGTTTTAATGAAAATGATGCATGGGAACTTGTGGACGTTCCTAAAAATGGTACTATAGTGCAGTGTAAGTGGGTACTAAAAAAGAAATATGACAGTGAAAACAAAGTGCGTTATCGTGCCAGGTTGGTGGCAAAAGGTTTTACACAAAAACAAGGTGTTGACTATACTGAAACTTTTTCGCCTGTTGTTAGGCACAGTACTTTGAGACTTCTATTTGCATTGTCTGTGCAACTTGGGTTAGATGTAACTCATTTAGATGTGAAAACTGCATTTCTTAATGGAAATTTAGAGGAAAATGTTTATATGCATGTACCAGAACAATTCAGTACTCAGAACTGTGAAAATAAAGTGTTAAAATTAAAAAAGGCTATTTATGGTCTTAAACAAGCATCCAGGGCTTGGTATGACAAGGTGGATGGTTGTTTATTAGAAAATGGGTATCAACGATCAAAGTTGGAACCTTGTATGTATTTAAAAAATAATGATGTCTCTCGAACAATCATTACTCTGTATGTTGATGATTTCTTTATTTTTTCAAATGATGTAAATGAAACAAATAATTTGAAGAATGTACTGAGTAGTCAGTTTAAAATAAAAGACTTGGGACAAGTAAAGCAATGCTTAGGAATGTCTGTAAACATTAATAAAGAAAAAGGTTTTGTAACTTTAAGTCAAGAAGACTATATTGATCAGTTGTTATGCAAATTCAGTATGACAGATTGTAAAACTGTAGACACTCCAATGGAGAGTAAATTGAACTTGGTTAAAGGTCAGAATATTACACATCAAGTGCCATACCAGCAACTAATAGGTAGCCTGATGTATTTGGCAGTGCTGACTAGGCCTGATATTGCTTATTCTGTTGGATATTTGAGTCAATTTAATAACTGTCATAACGATGAACACTGGTTGTATGCAAAAAGGGTACTTAAGTATTTAAAAAAGACTAAGAATTTTGGTTTGAAGTATTCTAAAGAGGGTTGTACTGAAATAAAAGGTTATGTTGATGCTGACTGGGCCAGCAACAGTTTAGATCGAAGATCATATACTGGTTTTTGTTTTGTTCTATCGGGTTGTGTAATTTCTTGGGAATGTAAGAAACAGAAAACAGTGGCTCTATCTAGCACTGAGGCAGAATACATGGGTATTACTGACGCTTGTAAGGAAGCAATTTATATCAGAAACCTGCAATATGAAATTACAAATGAAATGTACACAATATCTTTGTTTAATGACAGTCAGAGTGCACAGAAGCTGTCAGTTAATCCAATTTTTCATAAAAGATCAAAGCATATTGATGTGAGGTATCATTTTTGTAGAGAATGTATAGCTAACAAAATTATAAATATAGTTTTTATGCCTACAGCTAATATGCCAGCTGATTTGTTGACAAAAAGTCTGTGTACAGTGAAACATTATACTTTCTTAAAAGGATTGGGTATTGTTATAGTTTAGGGTGATGTTTGTTGCATGTTTTGATATAGTGGGGGTGTTAATTTAATATCAAAATGTAACCCATAGCGCCATCTATGGACAGTTCTATATAACTATCTAAAACATGATTGATTGTCTATTGAATAAAAGTAGTTCCCTCTGGTCACTAGCTGGACAACGACGTTTCATTTATTATCATAAATATCAGTAAGAAAAGATTTTTCGAAATAATAAAATTGAGTAGGTAACTGGCTTAAGCCATGGGAAAAAATAGTCTTATACGCACTTCCATGAAAAAAGCCTTCAAGATATTTGTGCTCGTCGTTATACAAAGAAATAACGAAATTAGCAGCTGCAGCAGTTTTTTTTTGACCAACAGCGTGTTCTGGCATAGCCCTGTAAACACAAATACAAAACACTTTATTCCACCAAAAACACAGAAAAAAGTTGTAACGGCTGAAGTTTCTTCATTCATACAGAAATATATAAATTACCTACTTTGTACTACTTTTATTCGTTATTTTATACCAGTAACTCCATCTATGATGCAGAACTTCAGCATTTTAGAACTGGACCCAAGCCATTCTAAATAAGTAGACGTAGCCAAATATTAATAATTTAATTAATATTTCGTTCGTATGCCTTCATGTTAAAGTTCAATTTTGAATAAAATTTAATACACTTGTAGCGTTATGGAAAGAAATGTCACGTGGATTCCAGGAACAATTAATAACAGCCTAAACCAATGTAAAGAAACAAGGACGTATTAGCGACCTTATTTCACAGTGTCACAAGGGTCAAGCTACAGGGCATAGAAACGCTTTCATCTATATTTTACTTAGCAATTGGCGCCAGTATGATTTTTTTTAGAGTTGGTCCTAGAGAATGTGTCAAATTTTATGATGTTGAAATCATGTTCGTATTTTTTGTAAAACTTGTAAAATCTTGGAAGAAGCCACAGACCTACGAATGTCGGAGAGGTGGGGTGTGTCTATTGATAAAATTTGTTTAAAAACATGAATCAATAAAAGCATGTTATTTCATGTTCGAAAGCAAGGTCTGATGTAGTGCTAATAGTTAAATAACTTAGAACACGAACATATAAAATAAAACGTGTTCTACCTCATGTTCTTTCAATTAATCGATTTCATGAAATTCAAAAAGGTCCCCAAATAATTTGCACCATGAATAAGATTAAAATAGCAGCAATTGGACTAGTAAATTATTCAGCATTCTATATTTAAACGCGTATTTCCTTATTTTTTTTGAGATTTGAATGGCACATCTAAAATTATTGTAGATCTATGTTTCACGAGTTGAAAAAGAGATAAGTTTCAATGTATTTCACGCTCTTGACTGTTTTTGTTGAGTTTTAGCTAAACAAACTTCAAGTAGGGTTTGACAACTAATTAATTTACGAAATTTGTCTGGAAGGAAGGTGGAAATTAAAACTATGCAAAATATGGGTAAAACCGTGCGTGGGGACAAAGAAAGAGTGGACAGTTGGGTGACGGGACATTTAGAAACAGGTCGATCTAGGAAACGAGCGGCGTACAGTTTTGGTTTCTTAGCTTAAAATAAACACCTCTTGGTCATAGATAGCCGAGGGATACTCAGGTTACGAGCGGACCCGCGAGGTCACCTGAAGTCTGGGTCTTTCACTCGTACGGGCGGAAAGGAACGTTTATAAGAAATCGCGTCAAAGTGTCGTCTTTGTTTGTGTTATAAAGTTTTAGCGTCGGTTCTGAAATAATTTATATTAGCGACGTGCACGGTTGCAATTCAGAGCTCTGAAATTAAATTCCCCAATCGAAATGAATGTAGAGTCGCCATAGGTTTAAAATTACGCGAGTGTTTTGGCTCGTGCCAAATATATTTGTGACTATATATTCACTTTCTAATACACACACAAATCTCCACTATACATAATGTACTTTCCAATGGGTTTTTAAATGCTGATTTAGAATGCAGGGGCTTTAATCGACTTTCATTATATTTCTATATCCCATATAGCTATTTTCCTTTAACAGATTTCTAAGTAGCGGAGCTGATTAACGAAAGTACTCCCCGAAAACATTTCTTAGACGATAGGGTTCATATTTTAGATTTTGTTTGTGAGTGCCGTAATTTGAAAATGTGTCTTTATCTTAGGAACCACAGAGGTTTAGGGTTTGGTTTTTGGAAACTGTGTCTTGCCGGATTTCCGGTTCCTGAAAAGCAGATAAAGCCTAGAAAGGATCCCCTGCTAAGTAGCTTGTGTGTAACTCTAGTGCCGGTCAGGGCTTAACGTCTGTGAGCAGGAAGATCCACCTTTGACAGCCAATCCAAAACGTCGAGCGTAGAAAACCGTAGAACTTACTGGATATCTAGTCGTAAGAAAGATGAATGAATAAGTGATCTTTTGTGAGGGTTTTGTATGACTGAGTAAATTTCTAGGGCCATTTAGGTGTACTAGGATGGCTAGATTTGCGCTGGATTCTGCAGGAAGCGTTACCGTTCTGTGCGATAAAGTGGGGACGTCTATAAAGGTGTGTTAGGAGGGCGTTTTCTAAATCTGTAGGACTCCCACTTCGTTTTGGACTCATCTGGGTCTAGAATCCTCTCAAATACCAAAAGTCTAAATAAATCAACGTACAGCGTGCAGTCACCGCGCCTCGAGTATCTACGGACTATCCACCCCTTTTTCTAATCCAAACAACCGCAATATTGTAATTTACACAGACACACCCTCACACACCCTCTCACACACACACACACACACACACATTTTACTTTTATATACGATATTTACATAATAATCTATCTAATTAAAATATAATGTCGCGCGCAACTTACGATTATGAAAGTGTTATTCGTTAACCATCTTACACAGTGTCGAATCAAAAGTGGTTTTACATAGTGATTTTGTCATAATGTGTTTCGTTTTCCCTTGGATTTTCAATGGCAATAATAGCCTTGAACTATAGTTGAGTTCCAGAATATAGCTAAGTCGTATCATTTAACCAATGACTAGTACATTAGTTTTTCTTGAATACTTTATTTTCCTTTGTTGAATTATGATATCTATACATTGTTTTGAGCATAACCGTTTTGTAACATAACGTGGTGTCCTAATCTACTAGACGATCACACAAATAAATCACGGCCAATGATTTAATTTGTAATTAATAAATCGATGTACTCTCAAGTATGTCATAATAACGTAGGAGACGTAGGAAGGTATATACATTACGATAACCTCCATCTACGGGCGTTAACGCTTGCAGCGGTCATCTTTAAAAGTATTAAATAAATACATACTAAGTACTGTAAGTACATATGACTGTACAAAACACATGTGTATATACATTTATAAGCAGGATATATATTTATTTCTCTTACAGAAAATAGGACTAGTCCAGCACCTATTTGTTACAAAGTGCAATTTTTAAGGGTAACTATTAGGATTTAATAATATCATTGATATCTAGCTTTTATACAGATAAAATAAACATAACTTTAGGAAAAAACAGATACAACCATAGTTTCCGGTAGGAAAGGAAAACAGCACAGCGTGTGACTTCAAGAAGTCGCTAAACTTGAGCTAAACCTTGTTAAAAAAATTAGGATAAACAAAAGCAAATAATTAATGAATACTATAATTTTGTCTTACAAACAAAACAAAAACCTAAACTTCAACCCCACACTCCCTCAATTTTAAATAATTATTATAAACACTTATTTCTTATTTAGATTATATGTTTTTATTGCGAAATCCATCGCTTTGAATACTCTAATTATTATAAGAATGCATTACAAACTAGAAATCAATCAGAAACAAATTTAAAAGCACAAATATTTTTGAAAAAATTCCTCGGGCCAGGATTTGAACCTGCGATCTCCTGCTTACATGACAGGCACGCTAACGACTGCTCTACCGTGATTTGTATCTGGAATTCTGGCCCGAAGAATTTTTTCAAAAATTTGTTTGCGATATTTTTTATCAAATAATATTTCATAGTTAGGTCGTTATTGGCCAGTAGCATTTCAAAGTGACAGCCTGATTTATCTGCTATGGAGGCATGCCCCTCGTCCATATAGTTGCCGTTCCATTCTTTGTTTATACTCATTCTGTACCATTGCTCGGTAGCTCTCTTCTGAACCTCAATATGCAAAGGTTTAAGACCTGTTAACACTTCCAGAGCCCTAGTTGGAGTTGTTTTTAGGGCTCCAGTGATCATGAGGCATGCTATTCTTTACACTTTGTCTAGTTCACTTCTTGTGAATTGTGTGTACAATTGCTCCATTTAGCAGTCGTGGTAGAATTATGGCCTTGTATTAATAGCCAATATATTATGATAGGCGTCAGACACCATTTGCTACCCAGCTACCCACTGCCCTTCTGCATTGGAAAAGTTTTCTAATGACTTTACTACATTGAGTTTTAACATGAGTATCAAATCTCAGTTTGTTGTCAAAAGTCACTCCAAGGTACTTTATTTCTTTTACTTCTTCCAGAACTATACCCTTTAATTTGATAGGTAGTAGTTCCTTAGGCTTTCTCTTGTTTGTAAAGAAAACTTGTTTTGTTTTACGAGGATTAAGATCAAGTCCTTATAAGAGTTATTATTATTATTATCATTTCGAGAATTTTTGATCTCGTCTCTCCCTCTTGGCCAAAAAAATTTAAAGAGAGAGGGACGGTACATCTCTCGGCAGAAGCACAGTCGACCGAAGTTCAGAGCCCCAGGGAAAGAAACCGGCGAACGATGCGAGCAGTATCAAGCAGAACCACCTTCTGCATCCGCGCTGGAAGCGAACTGCCGTGGAATCCCAACTGTCTCAGGTCGGTTTCGAGGCTGGTTTGTATTAACCCGTTCGCAGATAAAACAACTGGGATTATTTCGGTAGATGCCCCGCCCCACATGTCGGTAACCTCGTGAGCCAGGTCAAGATACTTCCTCCTCTTCTTGGTTTCGGCTTTCACGAGGTTCTCATCGTGTGGGATTGTGATATCCACCAGAGACACCCGAGACTGCGCCCGGTCTATCAATACGAAGTCAGGTTTATTCGTGAGAATAGTCCTATCCGTGTTGACAGACCGATCCCAGAAGAGCTTGGCACAGTCGTTTTCTAATACTGGCGCCGGTGAGTACTTATAATATGGCACCTTCTGATTTACGAGGCCGTACTTGTGGGCGAGTTCTTGATGAAGGATTTTGGCCACAGACACAACCTGTGCAGATACTCAGTGTTGGCAAGAGCGGAACAACCGGAAATAACATGTCGAAGAGATTCTCCAGGATGGGCACATGCCCGGCAGATGTCCTGGGTCCCATCCTTGATAATGTATTATCATATGGACGGACAGACAGAAGACTTCATTTATGGCATAAATGAACTTGGTGTTGCTGTAGTTATGGCATCTTTATTGTTATTATTTACCATAATATTTTTAGGGTTCCTTACCCGTATTGCGTGGTGGTACGGAAACTTGTGCCCGAGTCTGATTCGCACTTGCATCATTTAACGCTTCCATATACCTATACTTGTATGTACGTATTTTATAAAAATAGTATGCTCTCAATTTTAGATAATTTCAAAATTTTAAAATGATTTACACATATTAAGCGCTTACCAATTCTCTTCATGAATCCATTTCACAAGGTGAGATAGATGAGGTGTGCCCGATGAAACAGGAAAGTGAATTTTTTGATATAGTTTTTTTATTTGTGGATTGTAGCCTTGCATGTATAATCTGAAAGCAATCCAACCCAAAATATTAACTCAATTTGTACCTATCATATCAAATAAAGATTTGTGGTTTCTTCCTGGCATAGGGCCATTTAGAAAATTGTAAGTATATTATTTAACTGAAAAACTCCTGAATATATTTTGATATTTTCTCATTTTTACTCACTTGCCAATAGCTTCCAGCATGAAGAGCGCATTGTCGGAGTGTCCACGTCTAGTGAGTGGTATATATACACAGGAAGCTGGCAGTGAGCGCTTAAGGATAGCCTGCAGCAGACCATGGGGGGCCACTTCTATCAGCACTGCGTTTGATGGAATAAGCTTTGAAGTCTCTTCAAAGAGCACAGGATTCTACAAAGAATATCTTGATTAACAAACACGAAAAAAAAACATTTTTACTGAAGAGTAAAGGCTATTTGAGCTCTGACTGCCTCAATTACTGAGGGGTTCTATATATTACTACTAGTCAGTTAATAAAACTTGAGATTTTTTGTTTTGTATAGAAGCAACACATACAATTATGCAATATTGAGCCCCCTAAATGAGATGGGTTGGCAGCACAACGTCCCAAATGGTGCGGGCTTTTAAAGAGGTAAGTACGCGATATTGAGAAGCAGCCCAAAACTCACCTCAGAGCCAAACGATCACCCGTGTAGACGGTATACTCGCGTACCCTCAGAGCGCACGGGGGTTTTCTAAAAGATCGGCTATCTTAAGTTCGACGTGTGTGCTGTACCTGACAGCAGTCGGAGCCAATCAAAATTGCATAATTGCCAATTTCGAACGTAACTAGGTACTTTCAAGAAATACATTTTCATTTTAAATTTGTAAAAAGAAAAATAGCTCATTCCGTAGAATACCGGACTTTCAAAATCCTGCTGGTTGATCATACACCAATTAGGTTTTTCGGAATGTTATTATTTGTATTTTTACCACTTGCTGACAGTGAATGAAAACTGTTAGTTAGACGTGCATGCCCTATAAAGCGTGATTTTTACCTGAAGTACGGCGAATGGGCTCAGCCCATATCACGTTTGGACTGACATAATCTTTATTCAGAAACACCTTTGACCCTCCTTCAGGCATATATATATCGTGGTGATATATTGTTACTTGGCCTCATTGAATTTCAATTTCAAAAGACAGAAAATTTCGAAACAAATGACATACTTGGATTTTTTTCATTTTATACATTATTTTGATAATTGTGATGATCATTCAAAACATGGAATTTTTTTTAAAATAATAATATTTTTGTTTGGATAAAATATTTAAATGGAAATGTCATAAAATGGTATCAAGGTTTTTTGGGCTTTAAGGATGTAACGTTCCGTGGTGGTAGGGGTCCGGCAGGGGCAGACACGTGACTGAACTGGTTTTCATCAGTTATAAAGTTCCTTATAGTACAATGTTGATGGAAGGCACGATGAAGAAGATAAAAGCAAAGATGGATAGGTCAAAAATAAATATTTAGGGTTTATGTAAACTAAAATTGGAAGGATTTGAAAACTTTTGAAGACTAGAGAATATCATTTACAGAAGAGGAACAAGAAATTGCACTTTTCATAGAGCTGACGTAAAAAAAAATTTGGTAAACGCGAAAAATGGACAATAATTAATGTTTACAATGCAACAAAATTGTGAGAAAAGTCCTGTATGAACAGAAAAAATTAAGGGACTAAATAATAAAAATATAGAACAGTATGTATAAGGACGATGAAGGATAAGGAGCTAATTGGCATTGCTCATTAATGAAACGAATACCTACCTAGATATTGAAGGTACTGAAACTTATTTAGGAACTTTTGACAGGCATCAAGAAAAGAGATATCAGCCTAATTTATCAAGAGAAATATAAGAGTTTTATGGAAAAAGGAAGATCTAGATTGGCCTTAAACCAAAAACTGCTTCAGATGCTCTTTTATCGATCTCATTCATACTATGTAAAGAAAAGAAAACAATTTGCTGTCTAATAAAACTCCTAGGTTTTTAGCAGTTTTAGAAAACATCATGGTCAAATACAGTTCAGTCAGTCAATCGCTTCAACACGTATGGATTAGCAAGTAGCAAGGCTTAATAAAAATGAACTCAATATCGAAGAAAACTAATGCAGCTGCTAAAAGAAATATATACACTGTAATATATACAAAGAAGAGTAAAGATGAAAGAGAACTTTATAATGACATGTTGACAGTCTCATGCAAGATATCAAAGGGGGAAAGGTAGCAGAAGGAGAAAGTAATTTTGAATAAGCAAGGAAAGAAGTTAATATCATGTCGTACCGACAGGTCAAATCGACGGTGGAGTGTAAAAAAAAGTGGTGTTTGAAGGGCAAGAGCGTAGATGCTGAATAATGGATGGATGAAAAATATTCTAGGAAATACGGATATAATTACTTGGGCACTTACGAGAAGATTGTTTGTATGATATTCTGCTGAAGAAAACTTAGCAGCCACTTCATCCCATTTATCTTGTGGTACTGATGTTGATAACCACTGTTCACTACGCAGCTTTGGAGATTTAATCACTTCCTTTAAATTCTTAAGTAATGCTGGTCCTAAAGAAATAAACATTGATAAACAGAGGTTGGCGTCAAATTAACGAACACCGAAAAGAACAAGAGCGTGAATTTACTCGTAGCAAATAACATACCTGCGTCTTTGATATACCGGGAATGATAGGCAATGTTTGAACTAGGAACTTCTTTAGCAAAGATTCCTTGAGCGGTGAGCTTAGCTACGAACTCACGCATCACTTTCGAAGGTCCTGAAATAGTGCAGGACTCGGCAGAGTTGTGACAAGCAACTTCAATTTCAGATGGGCACATGCTGATGATCTGTAATATTATGTTCCTTTATAGCGCAAGAAACCTGACTTCAAATCCTTTAATCACGGTGATGTGGAAAAGATAATTATACTTTGTAACAGTGAAATAGACTTTTGTGACACGAAATTAAAAATTTTCTGTCATTACTTGTTTGTATCCCAGTCCAATAGCAGCCATTGATCCACTAATAAATGGTGTCTCTATAGATACTAGGCCTCTGATGTAAGCTGCCAGAATGGTTTCTTCAGCTGTTAGGCACCCATCAGCGTATGCACATACCAACTCTCCTACACTGTGTCCTGCAAAGATAAATATCGAGAATCAATTTTATTGATCGATTACTTTCGATACCTTTTTAAAATGTTTGTACATATACTCGTAAAAAACTTATGCATTAAGTACCATAAACACAGAAAAAATATAATGTTGGTACTTAAAATTATATATTTTTTATTTCTTTGAATTTTTTAATCATTTATCTCTAAGAAGGAATTAAAAAAAGATAACTACGAGGGTCAGGAACCAAAAAAATTGTTTAAATGGGAAGCAGGCAAGTTATTTCTCATTCCGATAATTTTTTGTTCTGTAACAATGCAAAGTAAAGGATTTTATTGCAATGATCTTTGCATAATTTGAATGTAACGAAAGGCAAGTCGTAGAATTATTATCATCATAATCATGAAAATCCACTGCTGGATAAAGGCATATTTTTTTCACGCCACTCTTTGTGGTCTTCTCAACCTTATCATTGCTCGGAGAATTATAGTAGAAGAATAATATGTAAAATAAATAATGTATTACCAATTATCTTTTCGGGCACAATACCCAGCTCCCGCAGCACATCAGTTAAGGCAATCTGAATGGCACAGTTACCCACAAAGCAATGTAAAATGTTGTCTAACGTTGACTTTGGGCACGTAATAATTCGTATTATGTTGATACCTTTTGGTTCTAGAACTTTATGACTCCTGCGAAAGTTCAAAATTATATACTTGCAGAAACTGAAAACACTTTATAATATATGTGAAGTCCCATTACCCATGTTATTTAAACTGTTGAACTTTCTCATCACCAAGTGATTATCTGTGTTAATGATTAAACCCTTGTACTTGTCCATACCCTTTTTGCAGTATAATTTACTCCGATGTAGTATGTGGAATTTATACGAAAATAAACTATTATTCTTCGTACAATATATCTACTTTTAATGAGACCCCTTGGAAATACAGTAGCATACAGTGATGTGATGCTTAATAAAATTAATTCAATAAATAAAAAGAATACTTTACCTTTCGATAGACGCAGCAAAAACAGGTATTCGCATGAGATGTTGTCCCATGCAAACCCATTGTGAGCCCATTCCGCTGTAGACAAACCATAGCGGTCGTCTAATGTCATCAAAGCAATCTGTGCTTTCTTTTAGGCATTTTGTTACCTTATCATTTATTTTTTCTGAAACAATAAGATTTGTAGGTACCTACTTGAGTTATCTTATAATGTAAGCTTGAAGTTGAACAATCTGCCAAGAGAATCTTTCATATATTATATATATATATTTTTTTATTTATACGAATCAATAATTATATAAAATACTTTATAATTATAAAATTTCACCGTTTAAGATATATTTCGGGTCCGACCTGGACCCGGCATCAGTTAAATATACTAATAGAAATAGGTATGGCTTTTTATTAGTATATTTAACTGATGCCGGGTCCAGGTCGGACCCGAAATATATCTTAAACTGTGAAATTTTATAATTATAAAGTATTTTATATAATTATTGATTCGTATAAATAAAAATATATATAAAAAGCTTTTCAAAAGTGAATATATTTTATACCATATATATATATATATATATATATATATAATTTTTTTAATTTAATTAGTAAAACTGAATCAAATTTGACTTTTTTTGTTATGATATACTTTGTTAACAAGTTTTTCTATAATACATTTAGCACTGTTTTTCAAAAAAGGTCATAGTTTGCCAAAAACAAATTTTTGAAAGTAAAAAAAGTTACCATGAAATTGTTTCAACAGCCTTTAAAGGTCTGTTGTGTGAAAAAAAAGTATGGAGACCTAAGTGCCCATCAGCTTGAAAAGTTTTATGGCTTATATCAAATGAAAAAAAGAAAAAAACATACGAATATATTACCAAATAAAAAGTTGTTGGTTTTTAAATACCACCGGGGGAATTTTGTAAAAAATTCAAAGCTTCCACATTCGATCTTTTTTAAATTATAGGCCTTTTATCTGGTAGAAGCTTGCATCAAAACATGGAAAATTACTAAAATAAAAAAAAGGGAATTAATTATCATTCATACCAATAAAAAAAAATACAAAAGGTGTTCGAAATGGCCACCAGCTGCCCTGATAGACTGAGTGTAAGCTCAAGGAGGGAGTACAAGAGACAGCATAAGGAAAAAGTAAAAGAGACAGCATTAGGAGCGAGTAAAAGAGACAGCATGTCAAGATTACACAATGTGGACCTGGTCAGTCAGTGTGATAATTCGTACCATACGCGCTAGACGTTATCGTAAATCGGTGTTACTAATTATCAGACTTCTAGGATTTGTTTGCTTTGTGCTTTGGTGAAACTGACGGCGTCGTTTCGTGCTATTTACGCAATGCCGCCATACTCACCGCCTGAATATGCGCAAATGTTCTACTTTTACGGCGTAGCTAAAGGCAACGCCAGGAAAGCAGCAAGACTCTACCGAAGGAAGTACAGAAACCGTCGACATCCAGACCACAGTGTTTTTATACGCGTCAGCAACGCAGTTAATGAAGGGAGATTTCCTGGAACAGGCATAGGTGGTGTTCCCGAAGGAAGAGCCCGTACAGTAGATGAAGAAGAAGTTTTAGCGGAAAGAGCAGCAGATCCGACTATTTCAGTTTGTGGGATTGAGCGACGCACTGGCATTTCAAAGAGCTCGGCTCAAGTTATATTAAAAAAAAGATATGGGTTCCACCCCTACCACGTGCAACGTGTACAAGCACTACTACCAAGGGATTATGCCGCAAGAGTTGTTTTTTGTCGGAGGATGTTAAGAAAGATGCGGGAAGACGTGAATTTTTTCGACAGAATCCTGTGGAGCGACGAATCTTCCTGCCAAAAGGATGGATTTATGAACCTTCACAACCTGCACAGCTGGGAGCTGAGAAACCCACACACGAAACGGGAAGACAAATCTCAATATCAATTTAAGATAAATTTATGGTCGGGGATCATCAACGGGCAAATTATTGGTCCGTATGAACTGCCAGCTACGTTAAATGCTGAAATTTATTTAGATTTTTTACGAAACCAGCTCCCTATGCTTTTGGAAGAAGTCCCGATAAACTTACGCCAACAAATGTGGCTGCAAAACGACGGCTGTCCTGCACACTATGCTCTGGGTGTAAGAGATTTTCAAAACGAACACTACCCAGGAAGATGGATTGGACGTCTAGGGCCCATTCTGTGGCCTGCACGGTCACCTGACCTAAATCCTCTAGATTTCTTTTATTGGGGATGCATAAAAGAAAAAGTCAACAAGAGACCTATTAATAACATAGCAGATTTACGACAGCGCATCCAGACAGCTTCTCAAGAAATTTCACACGCTGGCTACGCACGAAGAATCAAGCGTTCTTTTGTAAGGAGATGCAGAGCCTGTATCAGGGCAGCTGGTGGGCATTTCGAACACCTTTTGTAAAATTTAAGATTTTTTTAAATAAAGGAATGATCATTATTTTTTTAGTATTATCTGTCTTATTTTTCATATTTCTATGCAAGTTTGCACCAGATGCAAGGCCTACAATTTAAATAAATATTGAATTTGGAAGATGAAATTTTTCACAAATGTCCCCGTCGGTTTTATAATACCAACAACTTTTTATTTGCTAATATATTCATAATTTTTTTTCTGTTTTTCAATTGATATAAGACATAAAACTTTTCAAGCTGATGGGCACTTAGGTCTCTGTACTTTTTTTTCACACCACAGACCTTTAAAGGCTGTTGAAACAATTTTATGGTAACTTTTTTTTTTTCAAAAATTTGTTCTTGGCAAACTAGGTATGACCATTTTTGAAAAACAGTGCTATAAGTATTATAGAAAAACTTGTTAACAAAATATATCATAACAAAAAAAGTCAAATTTGCTTCAGTTTTACTAATTAAATTAAAAAAATGAACTAAGGGTAGCAAATACTAGAAATTTCATAAAAGTTCAAAAATCTCGAAAACCATGCGACATTTGTTAGACCTTTGTTGAGTTATTTTGACAGGGCATGGTCTCAGCTATCTATGGTTTTCGTTTGGAGCACTACTTACGGGACACCCATATATATGTGTATAATATATATTTGATAAAATAACATGCAAGTTATTATGGGGTATGTTAACCGTTCTTTCTTTCTTTCTTTCAAATTCAAAAGTACGACATTAGACAAAGCTTTACCTGAGCTATGAAATTCTAAAAAGTATATTATTACCGAGTAATATGAAGCCTCTAGATAAATGTCCCGAAATACTTTCTTCGTGTATGTTGTGTAACATTCCAATTTGTTCAGGGTCAAGAGGGCTCGTTTTCAGCTCATCTAGAATATTTTGGACTCCCGATTCTTCTCTTCCTGATACAGTTACTAAGTACGGTATGCTAGAATGGAACTGCGACAAATCCTTAAAATAAAAACAAATTTCTTGTATAATTTGCTTGTAGTGTATTATGTCGCTGTAAAATGGCGAAAACTGCTTTTTTGTGAAAAACCAAATTATGACATTTTATGAAGTTAAATACCCAGTACTCCAGCATTATGTAGCTAACAATAAAGAGATTCCACAATCCACATAGTAGCAACTTACCTTCATAAAAATACCAATGCATGCAGTATGATCTTTAACTATAAGGAAAACATTTATTTCTACCAACGGAATGTTATAATAGAAGAGATCACAAAAAAGTTTTAAAGTTTTCTATATTTGAAGCAGCTCAGGTAGCTCAGTCAGAAGGACGCCACGCTGGACTCTGAAACCTGAGTTCGAGTCCTGCCCGGTTAAGAATTCTCTCATGAATTTTTTGGAATTCAAGTATTTGTATACATACCACTGTCCACTTGTTAAATGGTAAAACAAAACACTCTGAGGTAAACTTGGATACCCTGTAATAAGACATGACACATTTAAGACATGTATGCTCGTTTTGAGTTACCTTACGTGACGTCTATATTTGACGCCTAAATATTTAAAAGTTCTTAAGATACTTAAATATTTAGGCATCCGATTAAGGCGTCACCAAGGGTTTGTGAAAACGGGCATTATTTTCATAATAATTATTATTATTCATGTTATTTTAGCATATAACAGTACCTGAACAACCGAGCTTTGCTAAATCAAAATATTTTTAGGACAAAATAAAGGTACTTAACAAAAATAAAGAATAACATATACATATTTGGGAATATGATAAAAACGAATAAAAATGCTTTTACTCCGGCGTGGTTCGAACCAAGGACCTCTTGCTCGCCAGGCAGACGTTTTACAACTGAGCTACTGACCATTGAGCGTTTGCCTCTTTGCTTCCTTTTCTTTAGAGTTCTTTGCATTCCTTGTTTGTAATGTGGACCATTATTGACTTTGACTCTTTTGTAATTTAATCTAGAAATCTTATTTAACACTTAATTTGACAAAAATAAAAATATCTTAAGTTAAAAGATTTAAAAAAAATTTAATCTTACGAAGGCAGGACAAGATAGGTGATTTGCTCGTGAAAACTCGCAGTAAACGATTTTTCGCAGTGATAAGACCTAGGTAGATAGATTATTCGCCCCCGAAAACACATATACTGTAAATTTTATCCAAATCTTCAGATCCGTTTTTAAAAATTTATAATAACTAGCTTTTGTCTGCAGCTTCACCCACGCTGATTTCGTTTGCATTTTCCCGGGTTTAAAAGTAGCTTCTCTCAATCTCCGGCCCATTATCTACCGCTGTGCAAAAAATCACGTCGATCCGTTGCTCCGTTGCTGCGTGAAAAAAGTACAAACCAACAAACACACTTTCACATTTATAATAGGGGTACGGATAATAAATATTGCTCGTTTAATAGTGTTGGATTGGATGGATGGATGCATTGATTGCATTGGACGCATGGATGCATAGATGGAGTTTAAAATTTAATAAAAATAAAAGTCATACCAATTCATAAATTAAATTACATATGTCAAAAATTTTCAATAAAAATTTAATGAACTAACAATTTTTTCCCTACCCTAGCATATGGTATGTCATTGTTTACAATTCATTGAAAAGAGCATATATTAAATTTTATCCTAAAAAAAGAAAATGATCAAAATAGTAATTTTTAAACCATATTTGTTACGGGATCTATTTCAAAGACCAAAGCAGTTAGGCATTTGTAATTTCTGTATATTATTAACCATATGCTGTTTTTAAACAATAAATCTGGAAAACTCCGATGTTGAATGTGGTTTTAGGGTTATGTCCCCACTAAACCAACTTAATTTTGCAGTTTAGTTTCATGAATTTTGGATGTAATGATAAGTTTGTAATTTCTGTTTAAATTATTTAAGTATATTAACTTATTTAAATAGTACGGAACCGTCAAGGCGCGAGTCCTTTTCGCACTTAATCGTTTTTTTTTTGTCTGGCAGTGATGACGATTTCATTATATTTTAAGTACATTAAATGAGCTGAAGCTGTTTTATTTAGAACTCTCAACTCTTCCCTACTTACGGAGTATCCTTACCTTGTGTTTGTTCTGTCCTTTTAACAACAAATGCATATTGAGACCACTAAGTGACATGCTGTTCACAGCTGCGTAGGAGCGATTGAAATGTTGATGTTCAGTGACAATGCGCATTCGTCCTTCTCTCAGAGCCTCTACATCATCACGAGGATTGTCGCAGTGCAGGTTAGCAGCCAGCTGTCCAGTGTGGTAACCGAGCAGTACCTTAGATGTAATTTTAAATATTACGGAAGTTATACTTTAATCGTTACCCAAAAAAAGACTTGCTCATTCAAAATCAAATGCTTCCGATCTCACAGACAATGCTCGTCTTCATACTACTGGTTAGCATGAATCTGGTTTCTGGCTGAACGCTATTTCGTTTGGTATTCTTTTGGACAAGACAACTTTTTGTCTTGCCATCTGTCTGTGACTCGGCACAAAGATTTATAAAAGAATAACTAAAGACGAAAGTAATCGCTGTTGCTGTGGTGCAAGCGTTGACTAGTTAGGTTATCCATAACAGTCTTTAATGTCAGCGCAGCGCTGGTTGTTGGTCCCGCCACGCAAACTTTTATGACATCAATCGGAAGGCCTTTGCACCTGTCAACGTGCCGGCTATTTTATAGCCCAACGGTGTCGAACGTGACGATGGCAAGACGCCCGACAGGATGACGCTCATCCCATGGCAGAATGGTCATTCTCTGGGTGGGACGTCCACACGCTTGCTGCGTCCCACGTCCAGTTGACTGCTAATATATTACGAGTTTTTTTTTTAGCAATTTGGCTCTTTGACGTTTTAATACTTTTATAAAAGTTTCTGCTAGAAACTTCTAAAAGTTTTTTAAAGTCTTTAAAAGTGCGTCTAATTTTATCAAACATATAGATTTATAAATATAGCGACTCATATAAGAAGGGTACAAGGCTAGCACGATGAATGTCAAACATATTTTTTTTTTATTATTAACACTCGAATTTCTCAAAAATTTAATCTCAATAGATTTAAATTTAGGTCTTTTCTGTAGCGTCACCAAATTTTATATTTTTTCTTGTTATCTCTCTGAGGAAAATGTTGAAGGGAGTAGATTTCACTATTTGTAAACAAAATTTTTGTTAGTTCCTTTTAGTTATAACTGCAGTTTACTTCTGTTGTTTTTCCCTAAATAAATAAATAAATAAATAAATAAGTATCATACACTAGAACGCTGTCGTCAAGAAATATATCAAAAAGAAATGTTACTTTCCACAGCAACAACGCTGAGAGTCACTGTGATAAGAGTACTGTGAAATGTGTGTGAGCAGTTAAATGCTGAATTTCTAATTCTGAACGCTGCATCTGTCAATGTCAAATTAAAAAAAATATAATTTGTTATTCACTGCCGAAGAATTTGCGTATACTCTCAAGATTTCTGTGACTTTAATTAGAATAATGACAATGATAGTTTCCACTGAAAAATGCAGAATTTTTGGACATTGATCATTATTGTATTATTAATTTGGCACTTTGACATTTGCATCTATTTTTTTGTAATGATAAAACAATATTTCTGATCTTTTTTAACATTTCATTACTATCATTATTCTAGCCTTGTGCGCTTCATAAGCAAAAATTATATAAAATTTTAAAAAGAGCACGTGGAGATATTGGGATTAGAAATTCGGAAAAGCATCGTGAAGACGTTGCAATCTTTATAATAATTTTTGCAGCGAGGAGTAAGTTATCTAAAAATACACTTACCTTTACTATGCTACAAACTCCTGAAGCCGCTTCTGTATAGCCAATATTTGAAATAACAGTGCCCACTAGAAGAGGTGATTTTCTTTTTTTGCATAAAACATTGCTTAGAGCTTGCAACTCACATCTGTCTGCTTCTGAAGCAGCTGGATAGAAAAAATCAATTTTGTATATGTAAAAAAAGGTGATTTAACAAAAAAAAAACATTTTTGACGACAATTTCATTTCTTTTGCCAAGAGGCATCAAGATGTTAGCATTATAAACGTTTCAGAAAAACCTTGCGTTAAGACAATTGTTGATTTGACATTGTTCATATTGTAGTATGAGTATTGTTAATTGTCAAAACAAACAATAAAAAGTTAAAAAAATATTCAGTTCCAGATCCAGATCATAATTATGTAATATGAAATTTTGAACACGTGACATACATACATGTTAAAATTAGGCCGAACAATCCCGTTTCTTGCAATTGTGATATAAACACAACTTTGTCAATATTAAAATATCTAGATGTTGAGAAGAATATGTATTTTTAAACTCTTACTGTACTGCGTTAAAGATAACCACTAATGATAATTTTGCCATTGCTGAAAAAAGTGTAATTTTAACTAAAAGATCAGTAAACTTATATTACAAGTGAAAAACGAGATCTTACACATGTCTAGTTCGAAGTAAGGCTCTTTGCTATCTGGAGTGGCTACGCAGATATATAATTTTTAGAAGGAGAAAAAGAAAGAGAGAGAGGGATTAATCATTAATTGGATAAATCAACCTGGCAAAGCAATACGAGATCAGAACGAAAAAATGTAATGACTTACGAAGTATAATTTATTGAAATATTACTAAGCTACATGCTAACTTCAATAAAAATTATGCGAAAAACATGATTTATGTATACTTGTAATTATCGGCACCAGGTGAAATTTTAATAACATCTTCTAAGGATGTATTTCTTAAATTATGTAGTAAAATGTAGTGAAGGACTTGTGTTTATTGTTGTTAAATTTAGCAACGTAATATGTTAATTTTACTTGAAAAATGTATCGAACTTCTCGAATTTTAACCCTATGGCTATAACAAATAACCACATGAATCGTAATAAACTATTTAACCTTCTCCAGCTACCAAATGTTCTCACTATAAGATACTCTCCCGAACAACTACAAGGGTGTCCCCAAAACACCTGGTCACCGCAATGGCAACATTTTATGAACCTGAACACAGGTTATCTTATGACCACACTTCCGACAGTTACATTGAACAAAAATTACCTATCTAATGTAACATATATCGATGGTCTAAAAGACAAACGTGCTAAGTACAAAAATTTGATATTTTAACATTTTATTGCCAAATGTATTAAATGAAGATGCTCTACCGTTTGGTAAATGTCACCAGGAACTAAACCCTTCACTTGACTTAAATGGTCTTAACCACCATTTTTCTTCACCGCCTCATATTATTGACCATTCTTTAAAACATTTAACAATCCAGCGCCTTCTTGCAGCCCCTCCTGTCACGTCCCAAAAAAATTCATTTGAACCTGTTTCTGACTTTACAATCGAAAAGATCATTCTCTCCATCCCCAGTAAAGCCATTGGTCATGATAAATTGGGCCGTGATCTTCTCTTACCCATTCTCAAAATTATTCTTTCTTCTCTCAGCCATATTATAAATTTTTCTCTTTCTTCAAATACATTCCCTTCTCTTTGGAAAATGGCATACATGGTCCCTGTGCCAACAATTATTGATCCATCTGAATTCAAGCACTACCGCCCCATATCGATTCTTCCTTTTCTGTCCAAGGTGCTTGAACGTGTAGTAAATCGTCAGCTCCTTAACTTTCTTCATGCTAACCATCTCCTTAACCCACTTCAATCAGGATTTCGTCCTGGCCACAGCACTTGCTCTGCTCTCATTAAAATTACTGACGATTTTCGTAAAGCTATGGATGAACAACAACTCACTCTCTTGACCCTCCTCGATTTTAGCAATGCTTTAACTGTGTTGATTATGACATACTCATCACTATCCTCCGGTCTCTAAACTTATCTGATTCTACCATAACTTGGTTCTATTCATACCTCATTGGGCGCAAACAACGTATACGTCTTAACGACACTTTTTCTGATTGGTGTGACATAACAGCTGGAGTTCCACAAGGTGGCGTACTGTCCCCTCTCCTGTTCTCTATATTTATCAACAGCCTTACTACCGTTATTAACTTTAGCTCTTTCCATCTTTACGCAGATGATCTGCAATTATATCTATCATGTAAACAAGATCTGTTACCTGTGACCATATCAATCAATCAATCAATCATAAGTTTATTTGTCCGAAAGCATGTAACAAAAGTTTTTACGTTAAATGTTACATGTACATGTTAGTTCCAATGCTATCTGCCAGGCCAGCATACAAATATTTTAAAGTAATCAATTATTTACAATGAATGTATCACTTAATCACTTAAAAGTTAACCTACCAAAACAAATAAAATCAAATATTTTACATGTCCAATTTACTTAATATTTTATAATGTGAAAAAAAAAACAATGTCAATTTATTCCTAATATAATAAAATAAAACAAAATAGCACAATTCAAATACCAATGTCATTGTCTTCTAAAAAATATTTAACGCTGTAATACGATTTCTTTTTTAAATTGCTCTAAATTGTCTTTGTGGTAACTCTTTTATTTTATCTGGTAGTTTATTGTAAAGCGTTATTGCCATACTGTAGATGCTATTGCTATGAAGTTTAGAGTTAGAAGGTGGCATTGTAAGCTGTATCCTATTACGAAGTCTACTTGACACATATTTAGTCTCCTGAAAATACTTGTAGTTAAATTTTACAAAAAGAAGACACTCCAGGATATAGACTGAAGGGAGTGGTAATATTCCCAGGTTTTTGAAATGGGGTCTACAACTGTCCCAGGGTTTAATACCTGTTATAGCCCTTACACATTTCTTTTGCATCTTAAATATGCAATCACTATCTGTAGAATTTCCCCAAAAGATTATTCCGTATCGAAGTAAGGAGTGTACATAACCATAATATGCTATTAATGCTGCGTCTTTAGAAGCAACTCTTGTTAGTTGCCGCAACGGATACAAAAAGGGATTAATTTTATTTTTTAACTGTCCAACATGGAATTTCCAGTTACAGTTTTTGTCTAAATGTAGACCAAGAAATTTAAATGTGTTGACTACCTCAATCTTACAGTCATCAAATACGAAATTCAATGCAGAAGGCTTATTCTGAGGGTGGTGTATCTGCATAATTTTAGTTTTGCTAAAATTAATTAATAGTTCATTGGTCTTTAACCACTTCAATATGTGCTCTAGCGTACCCCTAATTTCATTTTCCAACTGTTTTGCATCATTGCACGAAATTATTGCTGTGCAATCGTCTGCAAATAGTACAACTGGTTTTGGAACATTAACTGGAAGATCGTTAATATAAATTAGAAAAAGTAACGGTCCCAATATGCTACCTTGGGGAACCCCCCTTGTAACTAATCGTGTATTTGATTTATAAACTTTATCTATGTTTGTCTTTGTACATACCCTATTAACCTCGCAATATTGTTTGCGTTCGTTTAGATAAGACTGTATTAGTTCATAAGCTAGTCCCCTTATTCCATAGTCATATAATTTTGAAAGTAGTCGTTGTTGACTCACAAAATCAAAAGCTTTTGTCATATCTAGAAAAAGAGCTACTGTTTGACGTTTTGAATCTATACTTTCTATTATTTGTTTAAGAAAGTCATAAATTGCCAAGGTAGTCGACTTATTTTTTCTGAATCCGTTTTGTTTCCTTACAAATATATTATTTTTGTCAAAAAATGAGTATAACCTTTTATAAATCAAACGCTCAAATAATTTTGCAAAGATTGTTATAAGGAAATTGGTCTGTAATGAGCCATTTCCGTTTTACTCTTTCCTTTATGTATTGGCTTTACTACAGACGTTTTAAGTACACTAGGAAATTTTCCTTGGCTTATCATTAGATTAAATAAGTGAGTAATTGGTTTTTTTATAATACTTTTTGATAATTTGTCAATTTTGGTGTTTATCCCATCAAACCCAACACTATTTTTGTTTTTTAGATTAGATATTTCTTTTTGAATTTTGTCTTCATCTGTTGGTTCCATAAATATTGAGTCACATACCTTTTCCGGCATGATATTCCTTGAATTTTGTTTTGACTGGCTGCGAGATTTAATCTGATCAATAAAAAATTGTTGAAACATTTAGCAATTGTAAGTGGATTTGTTACAAAATTGCCGTTATCTAACCGTATTTTATCGATGTGGGTATTATTGTGAACTAGACTATTTTTTATGATCTTCCAGGTCATTCTAGATTTATTTTGAGATGTACTTATTAGGTAATTGTTTTGTGCTTTTTGTGTTTGTCTAATAATGCTTTGTGGTCTTTTAGAAAACGTTTTGTAAAGGCATTTATTTGTTTCAGTTGGAGAAGATCTGTATTGCCAAAGGAATTGTCTCTTTTTTTTAGAGCACAGTTTTATGCCCCTTGATAGCCACCGTGGTTTTTTGTTTTTAGTTATTTTAACTTTACACCAAGGAAAACATAGATCATAAAATAATGTCAATAAGTTTAAAAACTTTTCAAAAGCTAAATCAACATCTTTTTCATCAAGTACTTCTGAGAAACTCAGGTGACTGATACTATCCATGAACTTGTTTATATTCTCACTAGAGAAGTCTCTTTTTAATGTATTCCACGAGTGGGATTCCCTTTTCACCTTATTTAGTATTGGAATAGCCAGCAAAATACCCCTATGGTCAGACAGGTCCAGTTCAACTGTTTTTGATTTAGATTTACTAAAGTTGATTGCAAAGTTATCAATACACGTTTTAGTTTTTGCAGTTATTCGAGTTGGCTCTTTAATTTGCATATTTAAGTTAAAAGTCTGGAAAATTTCCTCTAATCCTTTGTTAATATCAAACGTAGTCCCTGATTCTGCTAACCTATCAATATTGAAGTCACCACAAATGACAATCTTCTTGCGCATTTTGCAAAGAACAGTCAACATTGTTTCTAAACTTTTAAAGAATGGTGTAAAATTATTACTAGGGATACGATACAAACAGATAATTATTGTATTAAAGTTAATTAGATCCACAGCACAACACTCAAAAATAAAATTTTCAGCAAGTTCATTGATTTTTGAGATTTCTTTATATTCAATGTCCTTTCTAACCAATATTGCTACCCCTTCCCGGTTTTCTTTTTTACGTTTAGTTTTTTTTCTGCAAAAGGTACTTGCTAATTTAAAACCAGGTATCTTGAAAAAATTTTCTTCACCTTTCCTCATAAAATGCTCCGAGAGACACATGACATCGATTTTCAGAGTTCTTTCATTGAGGTCATCAATGGCAACTGTAAGTCTTTCTTGTTTATTAAGAGCTCCAGCTATGTTTTGGTGATAAATTACTAAATTATTACTGTTAGTCTCGAAAAAAATCTGCTTTCATAATTTCGTTTTCTTTGTCGTTATGTACATCAGTTGCAGTTGACGTTAGTTCTAGTTGTTCAATATTCTTTTCATTATTATCTAAGTTACAACGTGTCTTTCCACCTGCTTTTTTTGTAAAATGGTACGGTATGGTTCCCTTCTTGTAGTGTATTTCTCCATTGGTATGTGTTGTTGTTGTGTCTTCTGTTTCAATTTTCTGCTCCTGAATATTTTTTTTAATCATTATTTTATTAAAGAAGTACGGTATGGTACCTTTTATCAAAGTTTTATCTTTATCCTCGTCTACAATATAGTTATGTGTTTTGAATGATTTAAATGGTCTTAAGTACTCAAGTTCGTAGTCTTTAACGTTTATTGTGTGGTTGATTACCTTGCAGAATACTTTCTTAAATATTCCATTATTCAATGGTATTTCTACATAGTGACTATTCGGAAAGCACTTCAGTAAAAGTTTTATCTGATAACTCAGCATTTCTTCATTGAGGTACGAATGTTGTTTGACATAAATAACAAATACTTGAGGTTCTTTTAGTAACTTAAGGGCTGTGATAAGTTCTACTAATAATTTTACAGGATTATTATCATTTCTTCCGATCATAAGCACAACTCTATCTGCTTTGTTAATGTCTTTGCTCATTTTGTTGCAAACTTCTACAATTTTCTCCGATTTTGCACTTGTCATTATGCATGAAAGGATATCATAATCATTTATAGATTTATTCCACACTAAAATAAGTTCTGCGCTAAGGCCTACCGCCATTTCATCGTCGCTTAATATTATTATTTTACTTTTATTAGGTTTTTTTATATCTTCCTTTGTTTGTTTTTTGTTTTGTTTAAATCCATTTTGTTTTAGAAATGTTTTTTTAGCGTTGAAATTTTTTTCATTATATGGTTCCGTGCGTCCTTTTAATGTTACTTCAGAAACAGATGCATTGATATTTGCACCATGAGTGTGTGTTTTGTTATTTTGTGAGCTTGTCTTTTTATTAATAGTAGCTTCACTGTCTTTGACTAATTTTGCTGGAGTAATCTCAAAGTTCCTGTCTTCATCAGTTTTTGTTTGTATCAAATAGTCTGTACTATTTATGTTTTCCGTTGTAGATGTTTTATCAGATTTTATGTTGTCATCATCATTTATTTTCTGTTCACTACTGGTATGTTTAGTTATACATTTTATTACTTTTCCAGTATGTAGTTTGCATCTATTCGGTGTTCTCTTAGGACTATTCAACCCAGACACATCTCCAAGCATTTTTTTATAAGTTTTATTTTTCGTTTTAATTACAACAATTTGTTCCTTAAGTTCAAAATTTTCCTTCAGGAGGTTTTCAATTTCCATGTTTGCACTTTCTAATTGAGTCTCCAAATTACTTATCTGCTCTTTGAATTTTTCCAGTTCATATTGTCTCGTTAGTTGTGAAATATTTGGTAGACTTTGCACACTTGTATTAAATACAGTTGAGCTTGAGAGGTTGTATATGTCATCAGATGACATTGTGCGGTGTAATACGGAATTTTGTTGTTTATTTCTTCTCCGTGTCACGTTGTTGTATTCCATCTTTCTTTAATCAGAAAAAAAAGAAAAAGAAAAATATATAAAACTATCGGCAGTCCGTGATTTGAAACCTCACCTCGTGGAACATGCGTTGTATATAGTCGACCTCTTAACGGCTAAGTCATGGAGTTGATGTTGAGATACATCGAAATTGTTGACCGGTTGCTAACTCCATGCGTGATTGATGATTCATTGGGATGGTATTTGTTTACTTGGCCCACGTATCACAGTCACAGCCGGTATAGTTCTTTGTTTACGGAAATTTTGTTTACGTTTCTTCTTAATATCATCAATTTTCGTTATTCTTTGCATGTGATGATTACAAATTCACTATTACGGTATTTAGTACCTATTTGCACTTTAACATTTTTTTAGCTTTAGTGCAATTAAAGCACTTGAACATCCAAAACTACACTGGTTTGTCACTTTATAATATTTATTGTCAAAAATTTGTCTGATAGCTTTGCATTTGATATCACTACTTAATCATCACGTATGTTAAGCATAATCTTTACTATTTTGCACTTTTCTAAACACTTGTTTTACATTTATTATTCACATACAAAAGATGTCATCAGATCTTGATTCCATTTGTCTATGGTCAGAACAATTCGGGCTTCTTGTAAATCCAGCAAAAACGCAGGTCATGATCTTGGGCAGCAGAGCGCTAGTGAATAAGCTTGATATCAGCACTCTGCCTCAAGTAAAGTTTCATGGAATCTCACTAACTTACTGCACTGAGGTAAAAAACTTGGGGCTTCACATTCAGAACAATATGAGCTGGGATCGCCATGTTGCTGAAGTAAGTAAAAAGATATTTGCATCTATGCATTCTTTAAAGCGTCTGCAAAAGTTCTTACCATACTCCGCTAAGGTTACGTTGGTTAATTCTCTGTTGCTTCCCATTCTAGACTTTGCTGATGCCTGCTTTCCCTATTTAATTGTAGAATTATTAAACAAACTGAACCGTCTTCTTAATCTTTGTATTCGCTATATCTTTGGTCTTCGAAAGTACGATCATATCTCACAATCTCGCTCTGAATTGGGTTGGCTTAATATTAAGTTTCGTAGAAATGCCCACATCCTTGCTTTTCTTTATAGTATTTTGAACAACTCATGTTCTCCTCCCTATCTCAAAGAACGTTTTATCCCCTTTGGTTCCCTTGGACGTCTTCTACGTCCAAGTAAAGCACTGCTTCTCCGTACTTCAGAACATTCTACTCAAATGTATTCGAATTCCTTTACTGTGTCAGCAATTCGCCTTTGGAATAATATTCCACTTCATATACGCAAGGCTACATCAGTGACTACTTTTAAAAACAAGGTATATCAACATTACCTTGATCTACAAAATAAACAAATGGGTCAACTCTAAATACGTGTTTATGGTTATAATCTTTGTTTAACCTCTCGTAAATACTATTTGTGTTTTTATATTTATATGTATCAGTGTATGTATTATATAGAGGTAGTATATGTATTTGATTATAAATGATAAGTTACCTATTTACATATGTATTTTAGCTATATAATTATTTTAGTTAAAATTAATTGTATCATATTAATATGCCTAGTCATAATACTGTTTCCTCACCGAAGCACTACCCTTGACAAGTTCTACATCGCCAAAGGTTAGCTGGAAGAAAATGCTAATTAGCATTAAGCTCGCCTATGTACATGTTTTTATTTGTGCAATAAAGAATTTTTAATAATAATAATAATACCGTTTGCACTTATCCAAATACCCTAATTCCGTCTCTTTCTTCCTAAACTGTAGGTGTACTTATAGCAAGTGATGTCATTTTGATGCCAACAAAAATAATGATAATTATTTACCATCAATTTAAACTACAAAATATGTTAAATAGATTTATAACATTTCGCTTGCATTTACCACGATAGACAAATAAGCTAAATGTTTTTATTACTTTTGTCATTTGATAAATTTCGATTCCCAGTTACATTATAAGATGTTAAGATTTCCAAGATGCCGGTAGACAAATGGTTTAAGTGGTCTTAATACTACTGAACACTCGTCAGCAAATAGTAAAATATATTAAGTGCTTTAAAAATAAAAGACCAGAAGGAATAAAATGTAGACTGATCGCACCAACCGCTCCGAGGCACCACCTTGGTTTGGGGCTCCAGAGGGAATGAACCTCCAGTCCATTCTGTAGATGAGGCCGTACTTCCACCCACTCCGTGTAAGCTGCTCGAAGCTCGGCGTCAGAGCCCCTGAAGTTGGTGCCGTTGTCGCTGTACATTAGCTTGGGCCATCCTCGGCGGGCGGCCATACGCCGCAGCACCATGATGGCTGAGTCGGTTGTCAAGCTGCACACTAGCTCGAGATGGACAGCGCGGGTGCTCAGGCAGGAGAAGAGGGTGCCCCACCTCTTCTCGTGACGGCTCCCGATAGTCACTGTCATCGGGCCGAAGTAATCGACACCGCAGTTAATGAAGGGGTGGCTGTGGGCATCGAGGCGGGCATGTGGAAGATCGGCCACTGGGCGGGCACTTGTGGCGTGGCTCGTCTCACTCGGCAGAGGGCGTAGGTCTGGGCTATGGTGTGCACCGTAGGCCGAAGGCGGAGGACCCAGAAGCGCTGTCTCAGCTGTTATTCTTATTATTATTCTTATTCTCAGGTAGTTCACCACGCGCTCGTTGTTGGCATGGCTGGCGGCTGCGTGCTCCCTCAGCACTAGGAGCTTCGCAAAGGAATGGCGGCCGTCTATAATGACCGGCCGCTTGGTGCTGGCAGGCACGTTGGCTGAGTCAAAGGTAGCACGCAGAGTAGGCCGTCCTCGATGACTGGATCCAGGCTGTGTAGTCGGCTGAACCAGGAGATGGCCTGGCCTGCGTTCAGGCAGGCGATCTCAGCGGCAAAGTCATCGCGCTGGGCGCGGGCGAGCCATAGGTGCTCAGCCCGCTCAAATTGCCGTGCCTCCATGTTGCTGGCCTGGCGTCGGCACTTGTCAGCGAATAGAAGGACCGCTGCCGTTGCTCGTATCAGCCGCTCGTAAGTAGAGAAGCGGCTGATGTCCGGGAGAGGTGACCGTGGCTCGGGGCTTGGAACCACGGTGGTGACCAGTATGTTCGGCAAAGTTCGTACTTCCTTACACTTTCCATACAAGCAATAAGGTCACGTGGTTCGTCCGGTTGTTCGGCTATAGATTTTATGCGCATTATTACTTTGGGAGCACTGTAGATAGTTTTCTCGGGCACCCATCGGTGCTCTCGGATGATGAGGTCGGCGAGGCAGGCTCCGATGAGTGCCGCCTGCAACTCGAGACGAGGGATACTCAGTGCTCGCAGGGGTGCCACCTTAGACTTGGTAGCTTCCAGGGTGACAAACACAGTCCCGTCAGTGTTGCTGGGTTGGAGGCCAGCACGTCAGAGTGCAGCAGTGTGTTGTGTGGGCGTGTGCAGCCGTTGATGCCACAGAGTCTCGCCTTGCACCGGTCCCTGCGATGTTTGCTCATCAGACATCGGAAGCAGGTGTTGGACGAGTGTGCCTACTCCTAGTGGGCGTCAGTGGTCATACCGCACAGCTTGCGACATGACGTGGTTCGTTGTGCAGCGCCACAGTAGAGGCACGGCGGCGTCGTCGTTTTCTCTGTCTCGGCCGCTATGTAGGCAGCAGACTCACGCCGTCGTTCATCTTTGGTGGGGCCTTTGTTGCGGGTGTGGGCGCTGCTCTCAACATGTACTGCAGCGCTCGGTCGGCCTTTCGCATCTTTCGGCCTTTCATCTCAGAAATTGTGTATCACAGTAGTGACAGGTTGTCAGCCCATCGCCTAAGATTGCAATACATCAAACCCTCGACTCGAGTGCCTTAGTCGCCTCTTCCGACACCTACGGGAAAGAAACGGGGTGATGCCGGCATCACACGACATTAAATTTCAACAAAAAATAATTAAATATACAATACTAAAATATTAGAATCTCGATTCAGAAAGCAACCATAAGTCAAATCTCAATACGTCGAATTCATGTGTGAGTACTCTGATCTAGGTCACCTCTCGGAGTCTCTTATATCTAAACCACAAACAGCCTATTTTCTCTGTCACCATGCTGTCTTCAAGGAAAGTAGCGAAACCACAAAGATTAGGATTGTGTTCGATGGTTCATCTTCCAGTTCTTCTGGTTATACTGTCAATGACCTTCTTTTCGTAGGCCCCAACATGCAGGATTCACTTTTCTCCATTCTCATAAGAGCTCGACAATACAAGTACCTCCTGACCGGTGACGCAAAGAAAATGTACCGCCAGGTCCTAATTAATCAGGAGGACCGAGATCTTTAGCTTATATTGTGGAGAGAAGATGAGTCCATGCCCATTAAAACGTGGAAGTTGAATACTGTAACTTACGGAATAGCAAGTTCCAGCTATTTAAGTACACGTTGTTTATGGCAACTAGGTAAGGAGTGCTCGGATCCCACGATTAAAGAAATAATTCAACATGATTTCTACATCGATGATCTGATAACCGGATCCGAAAGCGAACATACTCCACGCTATATTCATCAAACTGTTTCTGCAGCTCTTCAGGAAGGCTTCCTTAATCTAAGAAAGTTTAAAACTAATTTACCTGTTATCCTAGATTCAATTTCAACAAACTCAAAGGATAATTTGATCTTGAGTGAATTTTCCTCCACGTTAGGTATGGGTTGGAACCCAAGTACTGATCCATTGCATTTTTCCTTTAAAGTTCCACCCCCGACTGATGATCACAACCTAACCAAACGACTAATGCTTTCGTCGCTTTTTAAAATATTTGATCCCTTAGGATTGCTGAGTCCCTGTGTGATCAAAGCAAAACTGCTTTTGCAGCAGTTATGGTTGAAAAAACTAGCATGGGATGATCCAATCCCCAGTGACATTCAAAGAGACTGGAATAAATTCTCCACAACGATACCTACTCTTCTTACCCTCGAGGTTCCCAGGCGTGTTCTCTGCGATGAACCTTCATCAGTAGAGTAACATTCTTTCAGTGATGCATCCCAGAACGCATACGGAGCTTGCATCTATCTGCGCTCTGTAGATTCTGATAATAATAAGGTTACCATCAAATTACTCTGTTCCAAATCTAAGGTGGCCCCAATTAAAGCCACTACCATTCCGCGCCTTGAGCTGTACGCCACTTTATTGGCCGCAAAGTTATGTAAAGCCGTCAGAGAATCACTAAGATTCGATATACAAATCCATGTTCATTGGTGCGACCCCACAATCGTGCTAGGTTGGCTCCATAGCAGCTTCCAAAATTTAAAAACTTTTGTCGCAAATCGGATATCAGAAATCTGCGAACTTACAAACTCTGCTTCTTGGCGTTATGTACCAACTTCTTATAATCCTGCCGATCTGATATCCCGGGGCATAAGTCCAGACCAACTAAGTAGCGCAATGCTATGGTGGTCAGGTCCGTCGTATCTTGCTGAACCTGAAATCGCTTGGCCTATCTTAAATAATAATAAAGTATATTTACAAACCTTACCTGAAACTAAAATTAAATCAACCCTAACAAACTTCACAACTAGCAAAGATTCGATAATACATATAGAAAACTACTCTAGCCTAACTAAATTAAAACGAATACTAGCCTATCCATTACTGTTCATACATAATACGAGAAATTCAAATAATCGACTTTCTGGTCCTTTATCTGTTGACGAGTTAAATGCATCTTTTATAAATTTGTGTCGCTTTTTACACCGAGAATCATTTTTACTTGAATACGACTTGCTTGCTAGCAAAGAGTCCTAAATCTCCTATTTTATCACTGACTCCATTTTTTAGTGATGATCGAGTTATTCGAGTAGGTGGTCGATTGGAAGCGTCTGATTTTAATTTTGACAAAAAACTTCCCGTGCTTTTGCATGCTGCTCATCATTTTATTTATTTGAACATGAACACGTACGTAACCTACACTCTGGACCACAATTGTTACTAGCAACTGTTCGAGAGTTTGTGTGGCCGATAAATGGTAGACATCTAGCACGACGCATAGTCCATAATTGTTTCAAGTGTAGATGACTACAAGGTAAGACTATGAAGCCCATGATGGGCAACTTGCCCTCTCAACGTGTCACACCAGACTTCCCATTTAAAACTGTTGGTTTAGATTTTGCCGGGCCTTTCTTTATTGTAAGCAAGAAAGGTCGTGGGGCCAAAGTTATAAAATGCTATCTCTGCCTCTTCGTCTGTTTAAGATACAAATGCGTGCATCTTGAAGCCGTTAGCGATCTGTCAAAGAACGCTTTCGTTATGACATTTCGTAGATTTGTTTCACGTAGAGGCAAGCCAACTGAAGTGTTCTATGACAACGGACGTAATTTTGTAGCCGGTGCTAAAGAAATAAATCAATTTTTGAAAGCCAACGCAGATTCTTTATCTGATTTTGCAAGTGAGGATGGAATCAAATTCCTTTTTTCTCCCGTTAATGCTCCACACTTCGCTGGAATCTTTAAAGCTGGTGTAAAGTCCGCAAAATTTCATGTCAAGCGCGTTATGGGTAACTACTTAACTTTTGAAGAACTAACCACTTTTTTCGCACAAGTAGAGGCTATATTGAACAGCCATCCACTCTGTCCTTTATCGTCCGCTCCTGATGATTTCCTTTGCCTGACTCCCGGAAACTTTCTCATTGGTCGGGTTCTCACTGCAATACCTTCACCTGCTCTGGAGGACTGCAGCCCAAACAACCTGCAGCGCTACGCTAGACTGCAGCAGATGCATTTTCATTTCTGGCAACGCTGGCAGCGTGAATATATAGCAGAAATGCAACTCTTCAAGTCCAAACGTAGGAGACTTGGTACTTCTGCAAGAAGACGATGTTCCACCTCTCTGCTGGAGGCTCGGACGAATTTCAAGACTATTCTATGGTCCCAAGGATGGAATACCCCGAGTTGCCGATGTGACTACACCAAGAGGTTGTCTGCGCCGCCCCTTGGTTCGCTTGTGTCTCTTGCCTACTGTAGAAGAACTAGAAGGTTGAAAAGAAGATTTTCAACGTGGGCAGGATGTTAACGCCTGATATAAAACTATTAGCAAGCATCGACGCGGTTTTGCTCGGAATTTATTTTTATCAAATGTACCTTCACTTCAATTCTTTCAGTGCATACGAACGCTTGTTTTCTTTTACCAAATTATCAAAAACACTGTATAAAGGACAATACAAACCTAAATTGTATTCGGAAGTTTCATTCGTGTACATGTGTGCATGAACAACCATATAGTAAAAATCAATTGTTTATTGTGTAGAGTACAGTTCAGGAAATATAATTTGCACAGATGAATGGGACGGCTTATATTTTGTGATAAATTTGTTCAGTAAATCAGAACACCTGTTTTAATAAAAAAAAATATATATATATTTAAGTTTATTTGATTTATTTAATATTTTGTATGTTTATGTAGTTTTTTAAGTAAGTATAAAATATGTATTAGATTATTATGTAAATTATTAATAGGTTTTAATATTAGTTTTTTAGCACTCTGTTTATTTTGTTAGAATTAACACTACCCCTTTTAAAAAACAAATTTAATTTCTAACATCTTTTCATTTAGATCAAGAGTTAGCCTGGGAGATGTTGCTATTAGCAATAAGTGCCTTTGTACACAGTATGTGTTCTTGATGTAAAAAATGTGTAATGTAATTATGTATGTTAACGTACAAGAAGTGTAATAAAAAAAAAAACATGTGAAGTAAAAGGTATTGATACATTTTAATGAGTACTGGTGTTCATCGCGCCTGAACTTATTAGTGAATGTTTTCAAAGTTTAATATTCTTTTACTATTACGTACAAAACCCTGTGTGGATAGTTCTTAATAAAAATGTTGGGTATATAAGTGTTTTTTTTTCATACTATTCTCTTGGTTACTTTTTAAAGACTTAGTACGTGCTTTTATGGTTCAATTGTTATCTAAAGCTTAGAATAACTAATAGAGTCCAAAGTTAACCAAATAATTTAAATTGGTGCAAATTATACAGGATGTCCCATAATAAGCGAATCAAATTGTTATGGGAGGTAGCTTAGTCCAATTCCTATCAAATAAAATAAACATAGGTGAAACAAAAGTTCAATGGTTTTTGAGTTAATTAAGTTTTTCAAAAAAATTTGAAAACATCTTCCCATCCCTGTTTTTTTTGCTGTCATTACTTTATTTTTCAGTTAAGAATTTTTTTATTTTCAGAATATTATTTAAAAATAACTATTTTATGAATTGGCTACCAAACATTTTAGAAAAGTTACACCAAATTTAAATGGCAAGACTTTGTTTTCACTTCTTGTGAAAATTCGAAAAAAATCTTTAAACTTTGGATCTCTGTGATGAAAAAAAAAGTATGGAGTGGGAATGATAAACTATTTTGAAAACTTGCTCATTTAATTTTATTTCCAAAAATGTATAACATTTGACCACTTTCATAAGGGCGAGACTAGTTATTGGCCTTGACCACCAGCTGGAATGGATTTTTAAAAATATTTACTTTCCATAATTTGAACTAAAATGCTACAAAAGTAAAAATTGTAGAGTTTTAATTAAAACAATGTGAAGAAGTGATTATTTTTTTTATTATAAAAAAGTGTATACCGATAAGAAAAAGTGATACATTTTTTTTCAAGAATATCTCCTTATAACAAATGTTCGAACTGACGCCCGCCTGTGCGAATGCATAAACGACACCTTTTCAAAAAATTTCGTTTTAGTCGGCGCATGCTGAGTGCCGATATGCTTCTGGCGGCTTGTGTCACTCGTTCGCGTAGTTCTCCCTCATTGTGAATGGGCTTTGCGTACACTCGATCCTTTAAACAGCCCCAGTAGAAGAAGTCGAGTGGATTAAGGTCTGGCGACCTTGGTGGCCACAGAATGGGGCCTAGTCTGCCAATCCAACGGCTGGGGTATGCTTCGTTGAGATGAGATCTTACTTGAACAGCATAATGAGCCGGACACCCGTCATTTTGCAGCCACATTTGTGCTCGGGCTTGAAGTGACTCGTCTTCTAACAAAACTGGCAAAGTATTTTGCAGAAATTCCAAGTTATTTTGTCCATTCAGAACTGAGGGCAGTTCTACTGGGCCCACGATTCGACCGTTGTAAATTCCGGCCCACATGTTTATTTTAAATTGGTACTGGTAAAATGGTCTTCCTTCTTTTCATGCGGATTGACCATCCGCCAACTGTGGAGATTATGCAAATTGATGTAGCCATCTTTCCTGCAGGCGGACTCATCACTCCACAATACGTGATTAAAAAAATCCGGGTCTTCTTGGTGTTTGCGTAGCATTCGTTGGCAAAATACCACGCGCTTCGCATAATCGCGTGTCAGAAGTGCTTGTACACGCGTAACATGGTAAGGATGATATTGATATCGTTTGAGTACTCTATGCACAGTGGATTTCGGTATTCCCGTAGTTTGTTCGATGCGCCGACAAGAAGTTGATGGACCGTCTTCAATTTGTAAGAGAACTTCCTCATCGTCAACCTCTACAGGTCTACCCTCACCACCGTGTCTGCCTGGATTTCTTCCTTCTCTGAAGGCTTTGTCAACCCTTGAAAAAATTCCATATTGTGGGTGTTGTCGGTTTGGATAACGACCAGCATAAATCCTTGCAGCTTGTCAAGCAGAGTATGTGACACTTTCACGTATTTCGTCGAAATGTCTAATTTCTTCATAAATCAAATGCATATCTGCATACTCATGATGGGTAAATGGATGGTCTTGATGATTTGCCATGATGCAACAAATCACAAACACAATGATATAATTCACAAGCAAAACAAGTCCCGAGAAGCGCCAAGTCGTACACTTCACAAGATACCAAATCAAGAGCACAGCAAAGTCCAAATTAAAGCCAGGTTCGTTGGAATATCGCAATACGGAAGCAGTGATAGTACACGAGTGTAGCACAGTAGGTAAAGTGTTGCACTGAGCGACAAGTGAGTGCGCAAACAAACAACAATGGCAAATTAGTGGTGGCATGGCAGCTAGCTTCATGTTAAAACGAGACAGCTATACATCACGCTGTTAATGTCCTTGTTTATTTTTTAACTGTTCTTAGATAAATAGTCAAGAGAACGGTTAGAACGTCGATGCGATAGTGTAAATAAGATTTTTAGTTCAAATTATGGATAATATTTTTTAAATATCCATTCCTGCCGTTGATCAAGGTTAATAAATAGGCTTATTCTTATGAAAATGGTCACATATCTTACATTTCTAAAAAGAATATTAAATGAGCAAGTTTTAAAAATAGTTTATCATTCCCACTCCATACTTTTTTTTTTCATCACAGAGATCCAAAGTTTAAAGATTTTTTTCGAATTTACACAAGAAGTGAAAACAAAGTCTTGCCATTTAAATTTGGTGTAACTTTTCTAAAATGTTTGGTAGCCAATTCATGAAATAGTTATTTTTAAATAATATTCTGAAAATAAAAAAATTCTTAACTGAAAAATAAAGTAATGACAGCAAAAACAACAGGGACGGGAAGATGTTTTCAAATTTTTTTGAAAAACTTAATTAACTCAAAAACCATCGAACTTTTGTTTCACCTATGTTTATTTTATTTGATAGGAATTGGACTAAGCTACCTCCCATAACAATTTGATTCGCTTATTATGGGACACCCTGTATATATTTCCTAACCTACCTAGTACCGTTTAAAGTACCTGAACTTTATTAATGTTAACAATCTTACCTGTACCGAAGGCTTCAACGTACTCCACAAAACCGGGTTGAACACCTGCTTTGATGTAAAATTCTTGAATGAAATTCGTTAGTGTGTCTTCGTCTCGGTACGGACCGAGAACCGGACCTAACTCATTTGACATCGGACAATAATGGCTATCTATGTAGCACACGTCAGCATAGATTCTGAAAGTGTTGAATTCTTCAGTTATGTATATAGCGGCAATAAGGTCTAAACGTATTTTTTCATGACTTCAATATGGATTTTTGGCCTACTATAATGGATATACATTGGGATAACTTTGGCTTCAGTATTACTTTTTCATACAAAATCTACCTAGTACTATAGCAATATAAATAGCACTCACCAAAAAAGTGGGAGATTGAAAGCAGGCAAACGGTTTATCTATCTGTCTAGGGTTTTTACAAAATCTACGGAAGTCGGTAACGGACGAAAGGATTACAGCAACTGCCTGTAAAACTCTCCCGATACGGTTTCTCATGATGTCATGATAGACCACCAATAGGTATGATGGTTGTATCTCAGTTAACAGAGGAGGCTATTTTGATGACCCCAAAAAATATTCTTGTCTTTTTTGGGAGAGTGGTTCAGTATGATCAGTGGAGTCGATGGTTTTATCAAAGGTACCAGTTTTTTTCACAACCGGTGTCTACCGCATAGCTCAGTAGCGTTCGTAATGGGCTTCAGTCAGTTCAGTTTGACGGGCGTGCAATAACGCCTGCGTAACATGCCATTTCTTTTGCACGCGTTGAATTTCCAATAAAGTTAATTATCACTGGAGTTAAGCGGTATGGGCACTGGTTTAAAAACTGGCTAAATAAATCAAATGTGCACTTGCGTTTTCGTCTCCTAAAAAGCATTCACCTTTTTGCATCCTTTGCTTTTTGCAGAAACAAGCCACTCATTGCACATGTTGAACATCCATTTGCATTTCAGATATTAGTCAAATGATCTGGTCTTACCAGCTTAATAAAACAAAGATACACTGCCATTTTAATCTCCTAAAATGCACTTACCTTTTTGCATCCTTTGCTTTTTGCAGAAACAAGACACTAATAGCCTCAGACCTTGCACACCCATTTGCATTTTTGTCGAACGATCTCGTTTTACCGTCCATGCATAGTGGTATTACCCTGAAATTCCAAAATAGCTTAGTTTATTATCGAGCACAGAAGTTTTACCTATTTCATATATTATCCTTTCGTTTCTACATTTGATATTATTGCTGCTGTCATTAGCAAGAAGGCGGTATCTACTGATAATGTAGTCATGAGATAAATCCTTTAATGTCCATTCCGAAACACAAGACTGCAAATTTTAGATCAAGGTTCAAATTCGCCGCAGCTAAGGTTTGGAATGATCTACCACCACCGTTAAAGGAAAAAATACCTAACTGTATACTTCAAACTAAGCTTAAATCTTTCTTTTTAACTAATCAAGTTTTACTGACAAAAGATACATATAAAATATCAAAATCAGCTAAAAAGAAAATCAAAAATGTCAGTAAGTTTCTTTGTAGGCTGTAGTAATTGATTATAGATAATCTGTTTTTTGATGTCTGATTAGACTTTTTTACACTTCAAACCTCAAAGATCTTAACTTTTTTGTTCATATTAAAAACGAATTTTTTTCGCATGTGATAATGTTTTACTAACATTGCATAAGCAGAAATGTAATTTTGTTTTTTAAGTCTTTAGAGTTTTAATGAACTTTATATTTACTTTTTTGTGAGCACACCCTCTGCATGTGCATCAACAAAATTGTTTCTTCTCACAGGGATACGCTGAAAAACAGCGCTGCTCAGACTAGTATGTATGTTTGAGAACCTACCTATGGTTCGACACCATTTGCTAAGCACATGACCGTTTGTCAAATTTAGTTTGTTTAAGAATTTTTCTGTTAATATTAATTTTTTGTATGTTTGACAATAACCCTCATTTTCTTTCTTTCTAATGTAACTTAAGAAAATGTTGTCTCTTTACAGGACATACCCATCCATCCATCCATCAGCCCGTATTCGTCCACTGCTGGACATAGCCCTCCCCCATATTACGCCACTATTGGCAGTCCTCAGTCATCCTCATCCTCATCCTCGTACAGCACATAATATTGCATTGTTATATGTTGTAGGTATGTGTTCAGATAAATTTTACACAAAAATTAACTAAATGGCCAATTTTATTAAAATTTAAGAAATTGTAACGAAAAAATACAGATGCCGCCTTTTGTCTTTGAATAACCAACCATCAACCGAACATTTCAAACATGAAAATATGGACTCATGCAGGCTCAAATTTTTTCATGTATGTATTAAATGAAAAAATGGTTTAGAGAAATGGTAACCGAATTGTACTCGTAGGTATTAAAGAGCTTATTGTAATAATATATCACCACAAACATAGATATAAAAAAGGGGCTGATAAGTACAATAATGCATATTGTATTCGTTAAAATACCTTCCAAATTACTTAGGTGATAAGCTACTTCACAGATTGAGCAACATTGAGTGCGTTTTGTTGCAAAGAACTATCTGACCCTAGGATGTCCTCGCAATATTTTTTGTTAATTGGTATTTTAAATTTTTCATGTATCAGTTGGAGACGTGAGTCATTTACCTTAGTACACCAAGACACAATAGAGCACCAAAACAGCATTGTAAATTATTATTTAAAATATTTAAAAAATGATTTTCGGCTGCACAGTTGTTATTACATGATTGCAGTAATAGAACATTGAACTTATGTTTCTCCTATCTCCCACTAACTTCCATTAGGTTGAACGACCCCATTTACCATCCTTCGATATACCTAGCAATATTAGATTTACACGTAAAACCACTGTCTGAAAATAATCAACTGCGGTACAATTTCTCAAAAGGGGATTATGATAACTTTAACACGGTTCTAAACAATGCTAATGGGGAAATTTTACTGTGTTACGGTACGGCTGATGAGCAAACCGATAAGTTGTATCGAAAAATACATACCTATAGATAAACGATATCTGGTTTGATTTAACTCATCACATAAGATATTATTAAACGAAAAAACTGAGGCTCACTGTCCTGCATGCATGCCACAAATGACTGCAGGCGGTTTGTGGTTATTTGTGTGTCCTCGTATCGTCGCAAAATCGACATGCAAGCTCAGTTTCAGTTTTTCTTTCAAGTAAATTTCACTCGGGAAAATGTCAAGTGATGATGACGATGTGAAAAGTACAAAATAAGAAAAAAATATTAAAGTAGAAAACGTATTAAGTATTTAAAAGTAGAACTTAAAATATATCCTAAAAAAACGATTTGTATTTTAAAGTATGTACATATTACAATTTCTTCAGTTGTGTTATATCTTCATAAAGATTTGTATTTGTAGAATAAACACCTGTTTCCATCTCGCAATTCCGCTTGAGTAGTGACATGCTGCCGCGCGAGCTTCATGCCAAACACAGGACAATAACTCTTTGGTTAACAGTGACAGAGATAGGTAAAAATTTTATTCTTATGAATTAAATTGTGACTTTACGCATGCTTTTTGGGTAAATAAATCATTATTTTTTGTCAATGATTTAAGAAATAGATTTAAAGAGACTTGAATTTTTATGACCCATTAGATTTTTTGATGCAGTTGTCTTTTTGTATAAAGACTATATGATATAACAATATAATATCATAGCCAAAAAATACAGTTTACCCGTCGTTGGACAGCTGGTTGGAACGAAGTTCCTTTCGATGTTATAGTAATCCCCTTCCCGTACTATGAAACACGGTAAGAAGCGATAAAGAAGTGTATGAAAGCGATGCGATGAAAAAATAATTCGGTCGAAATGTTACACTTTTTTCGGCCTAGCCCTCATCTCTCAAGTGTCTGGAGTATAACGTGCGATAAGGAACTTCGTACCAAAACTGGAACAAAGTAAATTGAAGCAGAAATTTACGTTAAGTAATGTTTACGGTTAAATCTTGTTACTCGAGTGTAATATAAATTAATAATTTTACCGTCCACAGTTTATGATAGTTTCAGGGTGATGGCAAATGCTAGTACCACCAACGATGGCAGATTCACATTCACCCGTGTTGATAGCGTTGTAGGCTCGTTGCAATGCCACCATTGAGCTACAGCACAGCGCGTCAATGGAAATAGATGGACCGCTTGAGTTCAGCCAATACGATATACGGTTGGCAAACATTGCCTTACTACTCCTGTACATAAAAAGTTACCAAATAATCACAAAGTAGTCTTATTCTATTGAAACACAATTGATAATGGAACAGATTAAACAGGCATACAGACATTTATAATTGGAAAGGCTGCCGAGGCAGTCTTAATATCGTACCTCGACTATGAGTTTTCGCTGACAATAGTTGCTAGCCGCTACAGTAAGATATTTTTATGAAATTATGAACAGCGCATCTGGCGTGCAGTAATGGAACTAAAAGTGTTACCATCAGAGTTTTTAGTCATATAATTTAGCATTGCTACAATTTCAAAACGTCAAATGTTACCGAATTTTTTGCCATGGCTCATACATGGCTCAGACGCTCAGAGCAAAGAGCGACCAGTTCAAAATTTTATAAAAATGTTACTGTAAATTATTTCGAAGTGTCAAAAATTGTTCCTACTTTATTCTAAGTCTCTACAAGCCAAACAAATGTTTTTTATGAATAAATTAAGGAAACATTTATTGTAATTATTAATGATTTAGTTATTCGAGAAATGTTTTTATTTAATTTAATTCATTTTCATTATTTAACACTTATACACACACTCTCACGACCGTGAACTAGTTCCAATCGAACGAACTAACTATTATATCACTATTTGTTCGATTACTTATTGTACTAAAATGTATTTGTGGTCATGTTTCTGCAATTACCAGAAGATATCAAAACAAATTTTCTGGAAGTGAAGGCAGATTTCACTTTGAAAGATGACTTCCACATTGGAGAACTTTCTTGACTTCCTCCATAAGGGTCGGTGTTCCGAGATTCGGGGTTCGGGGTTATGGCTTTTTAAGACGGTAAAAATTCAAATTTCTGAACAAAATAAATACCACTGGTTACCTTACAAGATGAAGTGCAGGTTCATTAAAAAAAATACTTATTACTTATAAATAGTAACTTCAGAAAAAAAACAGGAATTTCAAGAAAATCTCTTGAATAGCATTGCAGCGCTACGGGTGTAACCTGAACTTGAAAATAATGTTTTTTTTTCTGAAGTTACTATACATTTGTGCCAAGATTTTTTTTAATGAACTTTTACTTCATTTTGTAAGGTAACAAGTGGTATTTATTTTGTTCAGAAATTAATATTTTACTATCTTAAAATACCCCGAACCCTGTTTTGCCCAATCTCGGAACTCTGACTCTTAAACCAAAAGTTGCCACTCTGCTTTGCAAATACTTTTGCTATTTTCCTCGACTTACGTGAAACTGGATTTTCAGCATTTCAGCATAGTGCAAATTAAGACATTGAAATCATCTTGCTGCAGTGAATGCATATTCATTCACCGTGTTACTGTCGACAATGATTTGATGATAGCTACGTTAAAAACTGAACCTGATATAGACCGACCGGTTCAGAAGATTCTACGAAATAAGAAACCCTAAAAACTATGAAAGGTACACAAAAAGAGCACCGCGAAGACAAGACAAAAATTTCATCGAGCTTAAATCGTAAATACATTCAACACATGACTACACGTACACATGATACGCAAACCGGATGATGGACAGCTATCTCTTAATGAAACTACATAATCTACTGATCATACTGCTCAACTTTCCCATAGAAACATATTTAACATTTTTTAATTTTGTTTTATTGGTAAAGAAATTGTTTCGGCATTATTGTTTGTTTAGAAAATTTGTTCAGCGTGTCCACTAGATGATGTGGTTTTATTAATAGATACTGGTCATTTTACAACCTTTATTTAATTGATTTAAAATTTTAAAAATTACCCAGGCATTCCAAACGCATTGATAGGTTTTAAACCAAATAGAGAGTCCTTTGCTGTTTCTGAGAATGAAGATGTTCCGATATAAACTCCAACTTTCTTACCCCATAGTTGATTTGGGTTTATCCCTGCAATAAAAAAGATTTTCTTTATATTTTAAATTAAATCATAAATTCTCTTATAAATTTATCCAATATATCTAATAAAATATCTTATGCATATAAATCTGGATTTACGATCTGGCCCGGCACTCCCAAAAAGATTCGGTCGATATTTTATCGTTAGAGCATACGTCTATCATTGACAAAATACAAATGATTTTATTGTATGAATCTTTACAGAAATTGCTATTCAACTATACTCATTACTAGAGATGTATACATGAAGAGAATCAAATTAACTTAGTTCCAGATAATTGTTATCAATACACAAAATTATACATTGCTTACAGTAAAATTTAAAATTCAAGTACATGCATGCAAGTAACACATTCATTCATTCATTCATTCATCCACTCATACTTTCATTATTTCTAAGAAATTTCACAATTATAATTATAATGTGCAAATACCAACACAAACAGTTGCTTAAAAATAGAAAAAATAAAAAAAAAATCAAGAAATGGAACACAAACATTGCATTAAGAAAAAAAAAATATGTACAAATTTATTTAAAGTTTTTAGCCATTTGAAATACACTTGTACGACAGAACATGTTTTCATATCAAGGTACTTGAGAATGTTATTATATATGACAGACCTCAAAAAGTTTATCTACCGAATCTACTCGCGAACGCAGTCCTAACAGGAGTCTGTGGGGTGTTTCTCTGAAAATCTCGATTTCGGATACATTGGATAAAATGTCTAATTTGTTATTAGTTGCACTCTAGGTCGATTTGTATGCTTATAACTATTAAAAATATTTGAGTGTGCACACAATTGAAGAAGAATTAAAGAAGATATACAAGATCAAAAAAATGGTAATGACAACGAAAGGATGGTAATGATAAGTTATATGGAAAAGTGTGAAAAAGTATGTTTAAATTATGTTAATTCAGAAACTGATGTTTGTAAATGAAACAAAACTTTAATAAAGGTAACTAAAATTATTTATGCATGAAAAACAATAAAAACCAAAGACTGGTAATGACATTTCAAGGCTAGTAATGACTCTGTTTGTTAGTATTTAACTTTTTTTTCCCTAATCATAATAAATTAAACATTGCAATAAAATAACGTATTTTTATATGATACGCAGAACAAATGTAGATATGTTTTTAATAGGATATAATAATCAATCTTACAATCTTTAAGTTGGTTACTTTGTCTTTACAACGCTCACATTTTCATTCCATACATTCTCTATTTCTGGGAGTACAGGTAAGGCTTGTCAATATATCTTGGGGAGTCTTCTCATTTATACATTTTTTTCGGTATGTAATGCTTTTACCAACAACTTCAAATTTACATGGTTCTGGTACAAACACGTATCTCTTCTGCTGTTCTTGGGAAATACTACCCAAAAAGGCTGAAGTCTTCAAAAAGAAGCATAGCTGAGACTCAGTTCAGTTGTGTTCATTAACTTTGTATGCAAATTCCGTAAAGTGTCAAGTAACTATAATTTTTGTTTTATAATCATTTTTTTATTATAAATTCTTTTTTTCCTGAGCAGATTCTGCTATTTTCATCTTCTTGGTAAAAACTTTGAATTCTTTCCTTTATATATTTTATTAGCTTTCTTCTCCTTTCCTTGGTTTGTGGCTCTTCATTTGTTGCTTTATGGTTACTCTTTGAAAGTCTACTGATTTTAGCTCGTTCCTGAGCATTTTTCTTTTTTAGATTCTTTATATATCTTTCGTATTGTTTTACTATGAAATTTTTAGCTCGTAAATTGTTTTGTAGTGCTGATATCTATCTTTTCAATAAATTGATTTGATAGGAAATTGTTCATTTTTCTTATTCAGCCTTCACTTTTTTTGTTCTCTTTTGTCTCAGGGAGTCATGTCATTAATACTCTTTTTTTGTTCTTTTTTTCTTTCTTGATGTCTTTTTCTTTCATTTTCTTGCAGAAAAACATACTTTTCTTGATTTTCCTTCCTTGCAGCATACTTTTTCCTCTTGTTTCAGTTTCGTTTGGCTTTTTCTGTCTCCAATTTTCTTTTAGACATAGCTTATGGGTCTGAAATATACAATATTTATCATAATTATTCATTTATAACAAGTGCTTTTTCTCAATCATAGTTATAAAGATTTAACGGGATATATAATGAATAATGATTTAAAATGATCTCTATATTTCGACATATTACACATTGCTTTTATGGATTTACTCCGTGAACATGACGCAATTATTTGAAAGTATCGGCCCGTTAAATCATTATAATTTTTCATTTATGTTAAAAAATAATAAATTGAGAGATATTAGTCATTACCAAATCTAAATTGTCATTACCATCCCCGTCAGTTGTGTCTGGTAAGGACATGACGAGGAAGGACATTTTTGGAAAATTTTAAATTACATAAAAATGTAAGGTTAGGTTTCATTGTACGTGGTATTAAATGTTTGTTGTTTACCAAAACCTCAAGATCTATATACATGATTAACGTAATATTAAGTATACTTACCGGAACTTGAACGATACGTGAATGACGATGAATATTGTTTACACTCGGAGAACACGTATCGAGCAACAACCGAGTAACGTCTGCTTGCGGCACCTCCTTAACGGGAACTAGTTCACTCCCCGCAACGGCGGGGAAGGGTTCAGTGAATTCTAGTAACGCTTTTACGAACTTTTAAACGCATATTTTCACCAATTACGGTGTGGACATATCGACCCTTCGGGGTTCAAATGTCGTAAAAGCCATTTTGGCCAAAATCGACTTTTAATGCCATCTTACTTAGTTTTTTGCGCTCTATCGATCTGTATACTTAGAATTTTGATAATCTAATAAAAATGTCTTTTACTACTCGAAAAATTATGCAGTCTAAATACTAATTTTGTAAAAAAAATGCTGTATAAGACGTTGAAATTCATAATTAAATGTGGTAAAATCAATGTTTCTTTCTACATGGCTGATACCACATTTTCAAACAAACACAAAAAGTTATTGAGGATTCATTCAGAAACATTTGTCGTAAAAGCCGAACATTTGTCGTAAAAGCCAAACATTTCTTACCTTGGCTATGGAGCAAAGATCGATGTAATGATTATTAAAATTGTTACTCATAAGTCATATAGAATTGGATTTGCTGTTTTTCTATTAATAAAACACTGACGTAGTGGTTATTAAAAGTTGATAGCTTTAGCAATGGAACTGCCGATTTTCTATGAAGCAAATATTGTTTTAGTAACTACAAAAATGTTACTTATAGGAATAAATCTGCCGTTTTCCTGTTAAATAAATGCATTTAGTCATTTTTTAAATTGTTACCATAGTATAGTACCGAATTTGCTGTTTTTCTATTGAGAAAAGACTGATGTAGTGATTAGTAAAAGTTGATAACTATAGCACTAGATCTGCTGCTTTCCTATGAAGCAAAGATTGATATAATGATTATTAAAATTGTTACTTATAAGTCCTATAAGACTGGTTCTGCTGTTTTCCTATTAAGAAAAGACTGATGATTGATAAAAATGATAGTTATAGCACTAATTCTGCTGTTTTCCTATGTAGCAAATAATTTTTGTTTAAGTGATAATAAAAATTGTTACTTATAGGACTGTATCTGCTGCATTCCTATTAAAAATACTTTATTATTATAAATTGTTTTTTTTTTGCTTCAATGCTGCGTGAGTCTCACTAATTTAAATAAAACGACATTATATTTTACTTTAACTACTTCAAAGTTTGTGAGTTAATTTTTTTGTTAATTTTGATACATTTTTATTGCGGTTTCATTTAAATAGAACAGTGTAATGATTGATTTCAAATGATTTTTATAAGCTTTCCAATGTTTCTACTTCAATATACTACAATGTGACATAACTAACCGTGTCATATACTACATAAAAAGGCTCGAAAAATTTGTACTCATACAACGATACAACAAACCGTTCAGCTCCTTAGGTGACAAATTTTGTTTTAAAAGCCAGTCAAAATCATTTTTTTTGTAGTAAAATCCATGCTAACTTCTAAACTAAGATAGCTACTGAATTTTAAGTTTCTGTCGATAGAAGAACTCAAAAAACTATGACTGAACGGCATAGACCACATTAATGTAGCGATAAAAACAAAAAAGATAGAAAGGAAATAAATTTTTAAATTTTGTTTTTTGGCTCTCCTGAAAAATCGTGTTTTGGCTTTTACTACATTTGAACCCCGAAGGGTCGGTATTTTGATTCAGTAAAAGTGCACGGGCTGAAATAACACTATTCTAGTTTATTTAGAAGTACATTTCTACTGTTTTAAATAACTTTAGAGATCTAGCTATATGATATATGCAAGTAAATTATGATATTTGTATTAGTTATAAGGATTTTTTTGTATTGAAAATCAAAATTTGGTTTTGCACGCTACTTAAGATGCTGTTTTAAGGCCTATTGCATGATGTTTTATATTGAAGCGATGCTTCTACGAAACCAATAAATTGATACTAATACCATAATATGTTAAAGAAATGATGTAAATAATAATTTTATCTAAAATGAAGTCTAGAAGAGCTAGATCGTCGTGCACCCAGATTTTGGGTACTTCAGAGAAACACCCTGAGGCATTCTAAAAATTCGCTTCCCCAAGTAGTTATAATTATATTCAGCTGTACAAATCATAGGTCGGTGAGAAGTAGTGGCAATTTTCTGTATGAAAAGTTGGCGAACAGTAAGTACCAGAGCTTCTTCATACAAGAGCTCCATGGGGTATCTGTAGGGTTTCTTTAACATCACGTTTAGAACTGAGCGTTGGGCTTTTTCTGCTACAATCATGGAGGTTTAGGGGCACTGCCGGAATGCAGTGGGCAGCAATTGGCAGAGGGTCATATAGACCTTTTTGAGGATTTTGGTGCTAGCTACATTTCGGATCATTTTCATTATGCCAATGATTTTTCGAACACGCTTCGACAACAGCAGGTTTTTTATCGACTATGACCCCAAGATATTGAAGACTTGTGGCCTGCTCGATAACTTCACAATCACAGAGTATTTGGTAGTTATGATTATTACAAGAATGTACTTTTATGCTGTTTTGTGACGGGGGTTTATAGGCGGCAGTTTTATGGAAACACTCGTATTTCGTTTTTTTGTAGTTAAGTGTGAATAGATTGCTTTGAAGCCAGTTGGAAACTATAACCATAAACCAAAGCCATGACGCACGCATAAGGAGTGTAATAGAGATGGATATACGACCGAACGATATTCGATCGAATTTTTTCACTTCGGAGTATGCCCTCTGTTTCGACTCTATTATCAGAATCGCAAAATTATTGGAGCAGCATTTTGGTGATGAAAAAGGCAGATCTTGTTGTATAGTTCAGGGTGATGGGGAAGAGTATAGATTTTAAAGATATGTGAACGGTGAAGGTGTTAATTGACGACTAATTCAAATAATTTTACAAAAGTATAAGGAAATATTATTTAAAGCTAGATATGCAGTTTGTATGTGCGTCATACGGAAATGAGATTATTATGTTCCTAGGTCAAGTTGTTGGAAGATGAGGTTTGTAGGCCATTCGATGTACTTTGTACACTTAGGTACAAATACTTTTCTCATTTTAAATCTAAGTCCAGAATTATAATATGGTGATTAACTTTGGGCTGCTATTTTGTTTTGTTTAAATCCAAATACTGAATGGGCAGGCAAACTGGATTGAAATTGGTTAAGCTGTTCTGGGTCACTCCATATAACCCAGACTAGAAATTGAAAATTTTAACTAAAACAATTTAAATGTAGAACAAACAAATGAAGGTAAGAAACAATGTTTTCAAAGATTGTCAATTAATTCGAGGTCAAAATGAAAACTTTTTTGTTGATTTTCCGATATTGTTGGGCCGGAAAGTTAGAATAAAAGACGCAAATCAAAACGAAGTTTTTATGACCAGATACGGTGCTTTCCATTTTGAAACGGCGATCTAGAGTCACTGCCGACTGTTGGCATCAGTGTGACCAAGCTTAACAGGATTCTGCGGTTTTAGCAGATAGATGCCCCTAATTTAAGCTTTTGCAGATTTTTTCGCAGGTTGGAAAAGTTTGGCAGTCTTTAACAGGGTTCAATAAAACAGCAGAAATTTAGCAAGTATCGGTGGGTGATCAAACTGAACGCCGCCAAGGATACAATTTAATAAAGTCTTACATTATATTTATGATGTTACCAGTTTTGTAAGATGTACTAATCAATATGGGTTGTTTCCATACAAATAAAATAAAATTGTCTGATTAAAGTAAGCAGAAGGTCGCAGGTTCAAATAATGGCCCAAGGAATAAAAAAAAATTTAGCTTTTAATTTTGTTTCTGTTTGATTTCTAGTTGGTAAAAATTAAATACTCTAATAATAATTAAAATAAAAATCTCTATGAAATTAAAAAACAGTAGATCTAAAGACCAAAACAGAAAATAGGGATAGAAGAAAAAAAAGAGAATAAATCAGTATGGTCGGCAACACTAAACTGAAAATACTCGGAACACCTGCCCTTGGATATTCAATAGCAATCGACGATCGCTAGCCATTTGCGCTACTGGAAAGCAACTTGATTGGCGATCACCGGTGACTGCCAGCGTTCGCCGGTTAATGGAAATCACTGATATGGTGCTGGTACATACAGTGAAGAGAATAGTATAATCCTGTCTGAGCTGATAAATAAGAAAAAATAGTCTGAAACATTAATTTCGAAAGATACATATAAATAAAGACAATCTCTCACCCAAAATGCGTATCCTACTCCATTTTGTCGTGGGTAAAACTAATGGAGCAAATAAAACCGTTTGGTTTAACTTACCAGCATCGTAAATAGCTTGATAAGTTTGTTCAAGCAACTTGCGTGCCATAGAATCCATATTGTTACCGAGTTGATGATGGACTTTAAAAAACTGTGCATCAAATTTGTCCACATTTGGGATAGTGCCTTGGTATTTTGGAAGCTCAGGATGCTCAAATCTCCATCTAGAATCTTCTGAGGTAACAGGGTTGAGCTTAAATAAAAAAATATTTCATTTAGATTTTATCGTTTCTTTCACAAATCATTTTATTTTTATCATCATATCTGACTGACTCACTCATTCACTGACTCATCAACGCACAGCCCAAACCCTAAGACTTAGAAAACTGAAATTTTGCACAGAGCTTTCCTTTGTAATGTAGACACGGATTAAAGAAGATTTTTCGAAATTACACCCCTAAGAGAGTGAAACGGGAGTCCAAAGTTTGTATGGGGAAACAAGATTAGTTACACTAAGTATTTATTTGAGACTTCACAGGAGTACTCCTATCTATAAATGAATAAACACATGTTTCAGGTATTTTCAGAATTCAACCCCTAAAAGGGAGAAATGGGGTAACAAAGTCTGAAAATCAACATGGTTATCGTTTGTATGGTTTATCGGGTCGCTGATTACGAAAACAACAATGATTTCTAAATCCAACATAGTGGACGTGAAATACAATATGGGTGTCGTTTTTATGGTGTTTTCGGACGTTTATTACAAAAATGGCATCGATTTTGAAATTTAATATAGTGGACATGAAAATTCTTGAAATCGGCTGTACTGTAACAGACGGACAGACAGACAGCCACACAAGTGATCCTTTCAGGGTTCCATTTTTTCTTTTTTAGGTATCTATCTATCTATATATCCACAATCTTTCTATATATCTGTCTATTTATTTATTTATTTATTTATAAGAAAAGGCACATCAACAATGTAAACACATAACATTTATACTGCCGTCATTACAAAGAAGGGCTTAATTACAGAAAAGTGACTTTCGAGAAAACGGCAAAAAACTGTCAAAAATTTATTTTGCTCAGCCGGGTGTTAAATTAGGGGATTAATACATTTTTTTTGTTAAATTAGGCTGCTAACATAATGTTTTATTTTTATGAGAAAGAAATTTACAAATATTTATCACTAAACCATAAAAATCCTCAAAAATCCTTTTTATGTTCATATTGCAGTCGAAAATTTTCATGAATTTTGAACAATTAGGGACGTAATTGGCTATTTAAGCCCTTTTTTATTAGTAAAATGAAATGAATGTATTCTTTCTTAAGAAATACTCATTTGAAATCAAGCTCATAAATACAGTTCAGGCCCTAGTTTTTGAAGAATCGTTTGCTTTCATTCTTCTGTTATCTCACGTGGTTCTGCTTTGGCAATTGGTTCAGTCATTTAACAGCCCTCACTTTTAAAAAGTCTAACTCTGTGTCATCATCATCACATTTTTTCTTGTAAAATAGTGATGATTGGCCTCTTTGAAAAGTAATCTCACAAACATCGTGGAAGTAGACACGGGTCTTTGAATTTTGTATTTTATATCTAAGAAATTTTTGACACTCATCGTTTTCATGATAGTCTTACCTCTAATAATTTTACGAACAGCGGCTGGGAAATCATCAAAATCGTAGACTTTTTTCATTTTCTTACGCTGTCTGATAATGGAACTCATCGGTGGCCATAAAAGTGTGATCCGAAACAAAGTATCTTAAAGTCAACGTGTCACAAGAAATTTTAGGAGAGCTGACTTCGAAGCTGAGGTGTGAAAATAACCTCCAATTTTTATTTTGGCTTGCACAGTTGTCAAGCCATAAGACAATTCCTGTAGAATCCTTTTGCTGTTTAAGAAATTCCTTGAATGTGCTCCCTATGTCTTTTTACGTCGCCCAAAGATAGCCTCATGCCATAAAGTAACAAATGTTGTCACATTATTCTTTTTTCCAAGTGGCACAAAACTTTCATTGAAGGCTATCAACCTCGGACAAAATATAACAAGTTTGAAAACCTCAGGTCTAGAAAGCATAATCAGATCAGCAGAAAATAAAATAATTTCTTTGGGATCTACGTCATTACTCAAATCAACATCTTTTGCATACTTTGTTCGGGCTGCTATATATTTATCTCTATGCTGGTCAAATTCAACACATTCAGTACAATTCCTGTGGCATATCAGTCGATAGTGTGGATTGTGTAAATGGTAAATCTCACAGACGTACCAATTTTGTGAAGGATACTTTCATTTCATTCAATTTCTTACGGTAAAAATACATAACAAATTGTGGGCAAGTCCTTATGTTCATGACAAAAATCATTGTACATTTTTTGGATGCTGAATTCAGAAGGTAAGTATCTTCTATTTGGAGCTTGTTCACGCCTGTAATGGGATACAGATGGTCCATGTAACTCTACGTGGGATTTTATCACATTTTTATCAACTTTTTTCGGCTTCTCACTTAACCCTCTGCCATCTACCAAATTTTCAGGCTTTTTTAGGGCATTTCTCACAAATTTGTCATTTTGTTATTGTCAGCCTGGTGACAGACGGACAGACGGACGGGCAGCGGAGTCTTAGTAATAGGGTCCCGACCCTTACCCTTTGTATACGGAACCCTAAAAAGGGCTTAATTTTTGTCATTGCATCTGTGTGTATCATATTTCCTCAAAATTAACTAGTATTGCTAACCAAAAGGGTCTTAATTTTAAAAAGACGTAAATTAAGACCTTCTTTCTTCCAAAATATATTTAAAATTGTAACCAAATAAGATGCGTAAGCCCATTTTGCTTAGTAAATTGGGTAAGTGACCTTCTACACTAGCAAAGTTACATATTTTTGGATAATTACGCCCTTTTTGCTAACTGTATCTCAAGGACTAAGTGAGATAAAAAAATAATAAAAATACAGGAAGATAGATATTTAAAATAGAAATAATTTCATGTAAAAAAAGCAATTTGGCAAAAAATCAAATTAGGGCCTTCTTTCTTACGACGGCAGTATAATACACATGGAAAATTCTAAAAGTAATGTTTACATCTATAACAGATAGCACAGCATTCATAATTAACGTGATACATAAATTAAATTAAACACAAAACTAAGTGGAAAACAAAAACTAACATGCAATTAATACCTAATTTATACATAAAAAAATAAAACACAAAATGAAACTAGGTATCATGCAAGAAAGAAAAATTTTTATTGGGTTATATTGTTAATAATTTAGACTTAAAAGAATTAAAAATATCTCGAAAAATATCTAGTTCATAAGGCCGCTATAATTTATTGTAAGTACGCAGTATTCTAGGCATAGAAGAGTGAGACTTGAGGTTTGTTCTACAATTTGGAATTTGAAACGTATCTAGTTGGACACGACGTGAGTTAATACGGGGCACAAGGAAATCAATTCTTTCTAAAAGGTCCTGACAGATGGCCCGGCCGCTTATAATATTATGAAGAAAGGATATGTCAAGCATACGTCTGCGATTGTAAAGAGAAGTTAATTTAAGAAAAGCGAGCCTTTTATCGTATGGGACTCTATGACTTATACCGGGGGAGATGTAAGTAAGATGCCTACTAAAAGAGCGCTGGATGGATTCAAGACGTGTTATGTGATTGTTAAATGTAGGCCCAAAACGCCCAAACGGCCCAAACGGCCCAAAAAGGCTCGGCGAGATCTAGACGACATCAAAAAAAAAATTGCCAAAATTTTGATCGACCATATCTCCCGAACGGCTAATCGTAGGGAGTTCGGGTTTCAACTTTATTGATCGGTCAAGCTGGGGCTAAACCAACGAAAAAATTTTTTTTTACAGGTTTTGACAGGTCCAAACAGGTCCAAACAGTGTCCCCCTTTTCGTAAAAAAATTTATCGCGGTAGACCCGATTATATATATTATAAGGTCCAAAAAAGTATTCCGATTTACATGAAACTCGGTATCAAGGGTCGAGGTCACCGATTACGCTGCCGTATTCAAATTTGACATTTTTTGACAACTGATAGGGATTTTGACACTTTATCGGAAAAACTTTGATCGGTGAGTCCCCGTGTTTGCTGGTTGGAACTCTGACGCGGCCGAAAAACGAGCATGCGAGTTTTTCGGCCGAGCACTACACCTGGACTCCCAGAGGGAGTGAGAGCACTTATAAAGTTTGTATCTGAAAAAAATGTAATTTGTTTCCTGTAGGCCACGCGGGCGGAGCCGCGGGCAGAAGCTAGTTAAGTATAAAGTATTTATAATGGGCTTACGCTCTTCCAATACCGTGATTGATGGATTGATGATGGAAACCATCAATGAGACTAAGTGTTAAAAACAATGAGGTTTTATCAGATATAATACTGTATTCGTCTATGGGTTTTATATACTATAGAGAAGTAATTTACTCCATACATTCTAATTTTCAAAATTAGTAACCAGTGAACGATTTGATGACGGAGCTGTCAAAATAAATTACCAAACGAAATTAAATATCTTTGTCTCACTCAGACTTCTTGGTCATAAATTAGGCTACTCTGAAATCAAAAAGAGGTAGCCTTCTTTTTTAAAAATTGTTGCTACAACTTTATTATTTCCTCAATTTTTTTTACCTACAAAGAAAACAAAATGAGAAAATAAATAGTAAATAACAGAATAGAGTACAAAGATTACAAAAGTAAAGATAGGCCCTTACCGTAGTATGACAGTACCAAAATGTTTTCACCTTTGAATGGGTGACGCTCACACGTTTGGAATCAGTGCTCATCTAAATACAGTGATAGTTGGAGGCCTTAATAAATTTTTACGAGAAAAGGGTCTCAATATTTCGTCGTTTGCATTTTTAAAGTGCACTAACATTTCAAAAAATACGAATAAAGCCAAAAGTGTGACATTTCACATTCAAAACACACTCAAACACAATCAATAGATTTTAGGTGCCTGTTGAAAATACTGCTGAATGATAGCGTATTTCGAGAATACCTCCTCGCTCGAACACGGCTTGAAGCCAAGAAGAGAGCAGGTCAGAAGAAGACCAACTACAGCTCCCCGCGCACTGCAATCGTGGTTACTACGTAGTTCTTAGCAGACTGTAATAGAGTTTTGTTTGTTTTCACTTTGAGTCGCATCTCGACTATAACTAATGTATTAACGTTAAATCATAAAGGCTTATCCCATTGAATGTAATAAACCTAAGAAAAATAAGAACAAATCCTGGAAAAATGAACTAAAACTAACCGATTCATATAAAATTCATACTTGCGATAACCCGCGTTAACTAACTGTTCCAGCTATTTGAGTAAACTAACACACAGGAAAAAAATTCTTTATGTTCCTAAACATACTTTTCGCATACCTATTTTCATGAAAACTTTGAAATATTTTACGAAAAACGCGAAAATCTTCGAAAACACGCCTATTCAGTAACGCCACGCGACCCCATCCTAAAAATTATATATTTCTTATTTCTATCACTAGAGGCGCGCGTGTCTAGACATGTTGTCCCGTCGTGTTGTCTCTTTTCTTCCTGAATTTTCCCGGGTTTGTTCTAGTTAAACATTTTGTATGTTTTTTGCCATTTCTCGGCTTATTTATAGCGCAATTACTCTGTACATCGCTTCACGACCACTAAATGTCATGAGTTAAAGATAATAATGTAATTTTATCATGAAATGCTATTCATGTTTAAAGGGGCGCATAAAGCGTAACCCGCACTATTTTTTCATAGCACAACAGTATAGCTGTAAATGGCTGTTGTTTTAACTATTGCCTAGATGGAGAGAGCATATAATCTCCCCTACCTATTAAGCAATATAACCATGTGTTGATATTGTCGTAGAAGGTCAATATTTTCAGGCGAAAACTCGCATTTTGTAATTTTTTTCGTAGCTAGCTACAACGCAGTAATATTCCTCATTGTAATACATACACAGATATGTACGTAAGTAGTTCTGTTTAAGTAATATATAGGATTGTAAGAATACATACCCATGTACATATTTATAGCAAAACTTTACCGATATTGTCGAGGAAGGTCGGTATTTTAAAGTTATAATCTCGCTTGCTTGTATTTTCTATGTATTTCTATGTCATTAGTTTAATTAAATATCACTGAAATGTAACGTTAAATCTATTTTACACGAGCCGTGATAATACACTATTGATTACCTATGCAGTGCATTCGCACATAATTCGCCCTCAGCGAAACAATAGCATAAATACATAAATAAATATAACTTTGAATTGTTACCGTTTTGACCTTACAACCTTATTAAAATGTATTGAAATAACCTTTAGTAGTGTTTTCACGTGTTATTAGCACAATTAAAACCTTTCATAAACAAATTAATTGGAAATAACTAAATTTCAATACACATTGTATACAAACATGTTAGATTCCGTCAAAGTTTCACAGTAGGTAAATGCCTTGTATTTCCTTTTCTAATTAGAATATTGTTGACATTTTTGTAATCCCATAAGGAACTGATAAGAATCATCAATGTAAACCAACTTTGTATTACTTTAAGATATATTTGAGGTGTTTTATTAAATAAACAGACAAGGTGGGACGGGTCAAATGGTAGGTTTAAAATTTAAAATTTTTTAATCACAAAGTTTAAAATTTAAGTCAAAATTAACAGCGCGTCTGAGCGGTAATACCGCGGAACAGGGCCTTGCGCCGTACAAAATCAAAATTATCTCGATACGAATATAGTAACTTTTTGGTTTAAGCTCGAATAACCTAGCAAAAGGTGTCCCCTACTTGGCCTCTCAGAGTCTTTGCGCAAGGACAATTTTGGACTTTTATTTTTACTGCCCTACGAGTTGCATTAGGACAGTCCTCCGGACATTACAATCGACTGCGGGAAACTACGACGCTGCCATCGACAGTGTCGACCCCCTACGGAGCTGGAAGTGGATTAGGTTGGCGGTTTCCACAACAGTGCCAGGGCTCATCTAAACTTTTGAAATCTTTGATATAGTTAACATCTGATTAGAAATAGCTACTTACTGTACTCAGCAAGTATATAAGTAAGTAAATCTTAATTGTTACTGGATTACTAGAGTATGTTCAACTATTTGACCAAATTTGAATTTTGTACGTCTCTACGATAAAGCTGACACAAATACCTAACTAATGCTATTTTTAGAGGTTATTTGTACGAGCACCCTTCGGGAACGGGACCTTAAAAACGGGTGAAAAGAATCTGGTCATAGAATCTACAAAAAGTTTTTTTTTTTTTTTTTTCATGATACCTGTCTAAATTATGGCGTTATTTCGTATTGGGCACGTATTTTCAATGACGTTAGAAATTTCTTAAATCTAAGGAAAATTCTAAACATAATTGCTTGCAATATTTTATTTAAAATAAACTGAGAAACATTTTTCAAACTACTAGTACAGTTTTTTTTTTAATAATAATGATTATTGATTTCCTACCTAGTTGTGAAAAGTTATTAAAGGGCTGAAATTAGCCTTTATATTACACTCCAAGAAACACATGACTTTACTTGTATTTCATAATTATTTGGCATTTAAACATTGATAGATACGTGTTTAACCATAAATTAAGTATCGACTGGTAAGTAGTGTCGTTTTGGGGCTACGAATACAAAAAAGCCTTTATTGCAATCAGAATACGTATCTATACTTCAGTATAATACAAGATCATTGGTTAAAAAGTACCAATTTGTTTATCTCTCAAAGGAATCCTTACTATAAATATGCAGATAAACGGTTCCTGTTAGGGTGCTGTACAGACGATAAACTAAGATTTTAAACATTGCATTCGATCAAACGGTATAGTAATAATTTAAACTGATAACATAAGGGTGAGAATTTGCTGCACTCCGCCTGTCCCGATACTTGGTAAAACTGTCTCAAAGGTAGCTGAGACGTCCGTTTTCCACGAACAACCTGACTTGAGCTTAGGGCAAAGATAATAATTATTATGGTACCAGCTCTAGCTAGTTTTTTTGAGTCTAGATAATTATATATATAAAAAAGACATTTTTGGTCAAGAAAGTTACAACGAATTATTATAATTATCTTTTATTCCCATAATAACTGCAACAGAGCCCTCAATTATGCATATGACACACGCGCACAAATAACTTATTTACTTAACCATTTGAAATAATAAAACCGTTTTATTATAAACTATTTACCTTGTTATAAAGTACGTCAGAAAAATCCTTGATGTTTTTGGATTCCGGGAATAAGCCAGACATTCCCGAGATGACAACTCTTTCCATGTTATGCTGGTCCTCTGGCATGAGTGACCCATCGTGAGCTTCATCATGAACCTTATATGCTTCTTGAAGTGGTGCCATAATCTGCGAAACAAATACTTAGGTACTTACTATTTCGGTAATGTAATCAGTAGAACAAGATGAGCTGTAGATGAGGGGTCGTTCACAAATTACGTAACGCAAAATTCTCAAATTTTTGACTCCTCCTCCCCCCACATAACAGTACCGTAACGCCAGGCTGGGACCCCTCCCCCCTCTCCATCTCCATTCCGTTACGTAACGGGTGCTTTTTAAAAGCTTTGCTACGCAGTAGGTAGTATTTACATCAAAGCGCTATGCTATGCTGTGCTAAAATCGTGACGTAACGCAAACCTTAACCCCCCCCCCAACGTATTTTTTATTTATCTATTATCATCTATTTAGGACACAATCAAACTGTCATATAATATATTATGTTAGCACATACATGAAACTCGAGCAGACCCGGCGGTCCCTTAGTAAAATATTATGATATAAATCTGATACTTACTGTGTTTACTATTAATTTTGACAAAAGTGTATCAAGGTAAAAAAGTAACTAAATGCATTTTATATATAACTTTAAACTCTCGCGTTTTGTACACATTATAATATATATAATCGGGTCTACCGCGATCAATTTTTACCTTTTTTACGAAAAGGGGACGCCCGACGTTTCGAGACAGTTGCATGTCTCGTGGTCTACGGGAAACTGGCAAGTATGGCGAGGCGCAGTGATGAGATGCAGGTGACGACCGAAGTATTTTCCTTGTACCCGCAAAAACACTTTAGTCTTTAAAATTAATTGTTATCTTATTCACGCACGGCACACAACACTCACAGTATCCGGAGATGCACTAAGAGAAGAAACCCGCGATTTAAATTTCCCGATGACTGGACTCCATGTGGGAGACAATTTGAAACCATCTTCCCTATTGAAATTATTTGGATGTTTCTTGATTTCAATCGCTTCACGCACAATTCTAGGGTAGTAATGGCGATCGGTGGAGAGAATTTTCGGGTTATGCAGTTCTATCCAGTGGTTGGTCCCGGATTCTAAAAGATGTTCTGCTATCGCTGATTTGTACATCTGCCGGTTTTTCACAGCTGCTATGTGTTCCTTGACCCTTTCCTGTACGCTACGTTTTGTTTGGCCAATGTAGGAACTTCCGCAGCTGCATTTTATCTTATAGACACCTGGATTTTGAAAAGGAATCACATCCTTTGGTGTGCGTAAATGGCTTGCCACTTTGGATAACGGAGTATATACAGTCTTAATGGAGTATTTATTTAATGCTGTTCCAATCTTATCCGTAATACCTTTGATATAGGGCATAAACGCTGGTTTTCTGTTAACCTCAGGGCACTTTTCCTTTTTTGGTCTTGGATGTCGCCTCTTCATCTGATATCCGTTTTGTCTGAGTACCTCCTGAACATGTGACAGCTCATCCTTAAGATGGTCAGGGTCACAGAGATCATGTGCTCTGTTTGTTAGTGATGTCATGACGGATTGGATGTGACGAGGATGGTGGTGTGAAGAGGCGTGCAGGTATCTATCTGTGTGTGTTGGTTTTCGATATACAGTGTGGGCCAGAGAACCATCAGATCTCACCATTAATTTGACATCAAGAAATGCCAAAGTTCTGTCACATTCCATCTCATACGTAAAGTTTATTTTTGGATGGATGGAGTTAAGATGATCTGCATACTGTTTTGCTTCCTCGTTACCCCCCTTGAGAATGCTAAATACGTCATCAACATATCTCTTCCAGAGTCTGATTGTTGAGGGACCGGTACGTAAAGCCTCCTCCTCAAAATATTCCATCCAGATATTGGCGAGCACCGGAGCCACAGGACTTCCCATCGCCACACCATCTATCTGGAGAAAATATTGACCCTGGTAAAGGAAGTAGTTGCCATCCAAGCAACGCTGTAGCAAAACAATGTATTCTTCTGACAGATTGTTCATCCTCAATTTTTGTCTGATAACATCAAGACACTCTTTGATTGGAACGTTAGTGAAAAGGGATTCCACATCGAAACTTATCATAATCTCATTCGGTTCCAGTTTCAAATTCTTGGCAATATCTACGAAATGGCGAGAATCTTTCACGTAAGACGAAGTTTTACCAACTAGTGTCTGCAGTACTCCCGCAACATGTTTCGCTAAATCATACGTGGGTGAACAAATCTGACTCACGATTGGACGTAGGGGCACGTTGGATTTATGTACTTTCGGCAGACCATAAAGTTTAGGTGGCTGAACGTTTTTCGGTCTGTGTAGATTTTGAAATTCATCTTCAGTGAAGAGGTCCTCATGGTTTTTAATCAAGGAACGTATATGTCGATTAACCCTGGCTGTTGGATTGTACGTCACTGGTTTGTACACATTTTTGTCACTCAACAAAACTTGTATCTTTTCATCATAGTCAGCAGTATTCATTACGACAGTAGCGTTTCCCTTATCCGATTTTAACACTAAAATTTCTTTGTTTTCACGGAGTGATTTAAGTGCTTCACGCTCTGTTGTGGTAATGTTACTTTTCGGTAGCTTCGATTTTCGTAGAATCACGGCAACATCTTGTCGCAAAGTTTCCGCGTCGCTCGATGTTACTTTGTTACGAATAAGTGCTTCCTCAACACTAGCTATGATGTTTTCATATGGAATCCTTTTTGGTGTTAGTGCAAAATTCAACCCTTTTGCAAGTACACTAGTGGTTGCTTCATCTATCACAGAATTTGTCAAATTAATCACTGTGTCTGCGAGTCTGATTTTGACCTCTGACTGTTGCTTCCACTTACCGTCAGGTTTTGTTGATACACAACACAAATTACGACTTTTTTCAGGATTCTGTTTTGAGATCAATTTGTTGAATTTTCGCTCATGTGTAGCACTACAGATTTCAAATTTTCGAGCTGCTTGATTATATGTTACGCGATCACACAATTCAAAATCACTTTTAGATAACCACACACTGCAATCCAGATGTAGCATATATTGTTCACTCTGTACACGAAATAAATCTCGCCGGTGGTTTTGAATTAATTTTCTCATCAGCTTTACACTCGCGTTGCGTAGAATTGCTTCGGAATGCGCAATATCACTACGAGGTTTTATTCGAACACTTGTAGGTATCAAGTCCCAATCGCGACATTTTGTCAGAAATGCTAACGATGTTTCATAATACGCCCGTTTTTTACGAAGCAATTCTAGGTGTCTGATTTTGTTTGCATTTTCCGGCCCGTATCGGTTTGCAATATATAACTTTAAACTCTCGCGTTTTGTACACATTATAATATATATAATCGGGTCTACCGCGATCAATTTTTACCTTTTTTACGAAAAGGGGACGCCCGACGTTTCGAGACAGTTGCATGTCTCGTGGTCTACGGGAAACTGGCAAGTATGGCGAGGCGCAGTGATGAGATGCAGGTGACGACCGAAGTATTTTCCTTGTACCCGCAAAAACACTTTAGTCTTTAAAATTAATTGTTATCTTATTCACGCACGGCACACAACACTCACAGTATCCGGAGATGCACTAAGAGAAGAAACCCGCGATTTAAATTTCCCGATGACTGGACTCCATGTGGGAGACAATTTGAAACCATCTTCCCTATTGAAATTATTTGGATGTTTCTTGATTTCAATCGCTTCACGCACAATTCTAGGGTAGTAATGGCGATCGGTGGAGAGAATTTTCGGGTTATGCAGTTCTATCCAGTGGTTGGTCCCGGATTCTAAAAGATGTTCTGCTATCGCTGATTTGTACATCTGCCGGTTTTTCACAGCTGCTATGTGTTCCTTGACCCTTTCCTGTACGCTACGTTTTGTTTGGCCAATGTAGGAACTTCCGCAGCTGCATTTTATCTTATAGACACCTGGATTTTGAAAAGGAATCACATCCTTTGGTGTGCGTAAATGGCTTGCCACTTTGGATAACGGAGTATATACAGTCTTAATGGAGTATTTATTTAATGCTGTTCCAATCTTATCCGTAATACCTTTGATATAGGGCATAAACGCTGGTTTTCTGTTAACCTCAGGGCACTTTTCCTTTTTTGGTCTTGGATGTCGCCTCTTCATCTGATATCCGTTTTGT